>CAWUFW010002374.1:1200000-1800000 GCA_963921515.1 Calotriton arnoldi
TTGAGAAAGCTGTTAAGTACCTGCTTTCAGGTGCTATGTTTTGACAAAAGAAATCATTTGAAATGTCCAATGTGGTTTTATATTTTTTACGCACAATGTTATTCATCAATGCTGTACTATGTGCATTTTGCACTGCAAATGTTTTTGAACAAGTGTTCAAGTGTCTGTAATCCAAAACTAGACGATATGTATTGTCTGGTTTGGCTACAGGAAACAAAGGATTGTTCATTGAGGAGGTGCATGTTTCAATCACCCCTTGGTATTCAAATTGATCTAAGATCTACCTGACCTGTTTTTTAGCTTCTTGCTTTATTGGGTACTGCCTTTGTGCAGTAGGTTCATTTTTTAACTGTATTTTGTGGTGAGGTGAGTCCTCATCCCATCCTACATGATTTTTGTATAATGCTGGGGCCTGGGCAACTGCCCATTTCCTGGCATAAGTATATTTTAGGTGAATTGGAATATGGTTGGAGAAGGCAGGCATAATGATGTCCTCACCATGTGGGCACTCCCTGACAAATTGTGGTGGCCAGTCTTTTTCTGCTAAAAGTATATCATAACCCCTTGAAAGTTTCTCCCAAAAGAGTATTTTTACTTTTCTTGGTATGTCTCCCTCCATTCGGAGTGTTATTTCATATAACTTTTGTGGAGTACTAACCCTGGTGTCTACAGTCTCTAATGTGATGTACTCATTCAAGTCCACAGTCTCCAGAAGTTCCTTCAGGTTCTGGCGAGCTATTGTGACTTCTGCTGCACTGTCCAGCATTGTCTGAGCCCATTCTCCGTTCTTGAGCTGTGTTCTCAGTATTCTCGGCATGTCTGATCTTCAGACCTGCTACCTTCTTTTTTGTGAATTGAGGTTTTGATTTATTTTTCTGAACGTGTTTGTCGTCTTTCGATTTCACGCGTTCTTCTCTATGTTCTGACCGTCCTCTTCTTTCCGATGTCTGTGACGATATCTGAAAGGTACGAGAGGAACGTGTATCAGTATCTTGATACCTGTCAGGTTTTCTTAAATTATCCCTATTCCTGAGGTTATACCTCCTTTCAGAGGGCTCCTTTTGAGGAGACCTACCTCGGGATTGAGAACGTCTCTCTTTTGAATTTTGTTTATTAGTTTCCCACTTCTTTTTAGAAGATGTAGGAGTTTGTTTAATAGAGTCCTTCTCAGGACTTTCAGATAGTTTTGGCTTCAATGGTTTTGCACCCAAACTATCTCTGCCTAATTCTGCATAAGATTGTTCTATTATTCTGGGTAGTTCATGTTGATGTTCTGTAACATCAAATTCCTTAAGCGTTGGCGGATCGCCACTGATGCTGCCTCCCCTTTAATATTAGATAATATTATTGTTGAGACCTGGTCGAAGTTTTTCAGTAATTTCATACCTAAATTCAGAGCAGGTTCTGCCCCGTATTAGTTTTGAATTTGTTTCAGGACATCTGGTATTACTGCGATTGACGGAACACCATGTGTTTTAGTATAGATGGCAGCAAAGACTGCGCCCCAAGTGGTGCAATCTTCCAGTTGTGGTGTTTTAGGGCGCCTTTAAACCAGAGATGATGCTCCTGGTATGTGAGTGGAATTTTAATATCCTCGAAAGGAATATATTCCTCTGGTGATTCATCTTCCTTAAAGAAGTGAAACACTCTTGTTACTGGATTTGATTCTGGGAATACTATCCATGAATAGAATACCTCTGTCTGAAAGGATTCATGTGCCTCTATTACGAAAACTGCTCTACCACCTCTTGGTGATAGGCCGTGTTTTATAAGTTTTAGAGTGATGGCTCTCCTTAAGTTTGGAGGGACGTTTATAACACCCTCATCGGCTTCATTTAAACCGGTAAAGTTAAAAGCTGTTACGACTGGGTCAGCCGTATTTACACCGTTCTCTGTGCCATTGTCCCCGTGTTCGGACATTTGGTTTTTGAAAAATGTAGTACAATTTTCAAGGAAACAAAAGATAAGGTGCACAATATTTTGGAGCACTATATCCTTCAACGTTGAACAAACCAAACAGCTAATCTATAGGTTTTTTGTCCTATTTAGCTTTGGCGGATATTTAGCCCTACCCACTCCAGACGTCTTATGGAGTATGTGAGTAGGGGTCTCTGAGAGAAAAGCACGACTGAGTTACTCAGTATCTAGCGTTAAATTAGTGCCTTACCAAACCGTTGGGCGCCATGTAGTGTAGTGTAGTTCCTATTTCCCTAATAGGCTCTGCGCATTGGAATAATATACCCTATAGATTCGACATAGGACTGAGGTCAGTATGTCCCTATCAAGTATATTAAACTTAATTACTTTGTGCCAGCTAACTCAGAGGCCACTAGAAACTCCTTGTAAACAAGAAGGGAGTAGTTTCTGGCAACCGCATAAACATGACAACTTTGTTTCCCTTTAGAATCGGAACACTCTCAGAATCGTGGAAACAATAGATAACAGTTTCACTCAGCTAATCGTGCATGCTTAGTTTCCTCAGAGTTACACAGAAAGAATAGACGGGCGTTTCAATAAAAGGATTTATTGAACAGTCTTGTTTCTCGTGTAAGAGATATGAGCTGTTATGATCACAAGACAGTATGAAAGATATATAATGTACAGCGTAAGCAGTAGAAATAAATAATACTGCGCTAGCATTATCTTTTAGCTATGATACATATATTCACATACATAAATAACATGAGCCAAAAATGCGAGTACTCATACGATGCTTCTCTAAGCTAGTTCTACCCCAGTGTACCTAACCTGATCTAGGTGTAGGGCAAGGTAAGAAGTAGGTGAAGTATTCTATAGTATGGTATACTAAGAGTCTGGTATGCCAAGAGTCCTTCTAGGTTCCAGTCAGCTCCATACCTTGAGAATGAGAGAGGTGGGAATCTCCTGCCGGATCTCGAACTCTAACACCCCGCGAAGGGAGTCAGAACACTGGGAGCTGGATTCTCTGCGAGCAGGGATGACAGCGTCTCTTCTCAGTGCGTCAGGCCGGGATACGGGCTCCTCTGAAGTCGAGGTCTCCTCTAACTTGCTTGGGCAAGGGAAGGTATATTTATACCTGGTAGGTGCCTTGGAATGTTAGCATTGACGTGAAGTCGGACAGAGGAAGACATCAGGAATGAACCCTTAAGGTATAGCGGTTCATGCATAATAAATGAGTTCTTGGAGAAATCAATAATCCTGTGCTAGGGGAACTCCCAAGAGCTTAAGGGTCTGGTTATTAAGAACACGTTGTGACGTTAGGGTGGACGGATGTAAGTGACCATGCCTGTATTTGGAGTGCATGGCTAATGCCTAAATAAGGACTGGGATCTTATGCCTATATAAGGGCAATGCGAATTGTGCCTATATAAGGACATGTTTCAGGAAAACCTATATACGGACACCTAAAGCGGAATACAACACTGCAATGTATGAAAATTCCCTTTGTACTGCAAACCTCACAGCGGAGGAATCTTACAATCACCTCCGAGCCACTAACAAAAGAGCAAAATTCTGAAGGAGTTATTTGGAAAATGATTGCTATCGCTCAAAAAATGAAATAATGGAATTTTGAAAGCTGACAAAATAGACCCCATGAGGAAAAACACAAGATTCAATTCCTTCTGGCAGAAATTGTTAAAATAATGTTATTTTAGGTACTTAACGTAGACCTGTCTCCACGGAGAAGCGCTTATAAAGAATTGAATTTTTTTGTGACGAATAAGTATCTCGGACACTGAGTGCTAAATAGAAGAACATGTGAGTGTGACCGTGCGCGGGCACGTGCATGTGTACATTCGTGCGTTCCACAATCTGGACACTTAACTAATAGGTGACAACTCCCATCAAAGAAATAATGGCGTCTAAAAAATATAATGAAATGAAGAACCAAGACGCTGACAAGACTCTCAGCAAGTCCCCAGTGAAGACAAATTCAATGAAATAGCTACCCGTTTTTAAAACTTCCAGCCCTGCGACCAATTAAAAAAATACTGCCTACTTAGTTATACAATATTCTTCGGAAATGATTTATTTTATAAGATTCAGCAAGATTTTCATAAGTATGATCTAACTTCATGCAGCAGTGGAGCACTTTACTCACATTTGTGAAGCAAGAACGACCCAGAAATCATGC
This sequence comes from Calotriton arnoldi, assembly GCA_963921515.1. Lineage (NCBI taxonomy): Eukaryota > Metazoa > Chordata > Amphibia > Caudata > Salamandridae > Calotriton > Calotriton arnoldi. Next base: position 1,204,115 of record CAWUFW010002374.1, read on the forward strand.
CTGCTGCGGCTGGAGGACCCGTGACAAAATGCAAGTGTCCAGCATGCATAATGACACTGGCGATGTGTATGAGGGTAAAGCATCGCGTCACCCTTAAAGAAACATAACCAATCACTGGGTGGCTTGATAATAAAGCTACCCTGGGATTGGTTATGTTCTTTAATTATCCAGCCCCAAACTGCCTCCAAGCGCATGCTAAACTCACCACAACCAATCCTGAGTTTGCGCTCATGCAGCTTCAAGTAGAAAAAGCATGAGAGCAATGTCAGGATTGGTGTGAGCAGGTGAGCCCAGCACCCCAAAGGAGACTGGAGGCCTGTGCTGTGTTTCCCAGACTCATTAAGAGAGAGTGGGTTTGAGAGGTCCAAGGTACGCATGTCGGGATGGACACAGTCAGAACCCTGTCCAACCCAACATGCGCAATAGACCTCAGGTGGATGCCATTACTAATTATATTGATTGGCCCCTCCCTGGCCCCACCCCGGATGAACAAACACATCAGCCAGGCCAAGCCCAGTCCTTTTAGAGAGTCCGGACCTTGGGAAATGTAAAATGATATGCTCATGGCTGGCTGCACTTAGTAGGGGGCCAACACCCATACACCCCCGAGGAGGAACCGCCGCTGGTTAACAGTGGTAAGATGTGCAGAGGCCTAAAGGCCGGCAAAAATGAAGTCAGTAAAAACAGGAGGTTTAAAGGCACATGGGGGGGGGGACTACACCAAGGATGTCGGGTCCAACATGTGTCCCCCTCAGCTGAAACCAGAGAGAACTTCCCACCCTCATGGGGTTCTCGTTGCCAAGGCGGAAGAGCCTCAAGAGACCATCAGTATTGGCATGGCCAGTTCCAGAGTGATGCTCCATTGTAAAGTCCATTCCCTGTATGGCGACGGACCACGTCAAAGTTTGGGATTCTCACCCCTTATCTGCTTTAGCCATCTGAGGGGCCTGTGGTCTGTCTGAACCCAGAAGTGAGTCGCAAACCTGTATGGTCTCAACTTTCTCAGTGCACAGATCACTGCAAATGCTTCCCTTTCTTTTGCACTCAACCTCTGTTCCCTTGGAAGTAATCTCCTGCTGATCATGGCTACCAGTTGCTCTAGGTCCTTTTCATTTAGCTGTGAGAGCACGTCCCCTAAGCCATGCTCTGAGGCATCAGTCTGCATGGTGAACTCCTGGGGGAAATCAGGGGCCTTGAGCCTGGGCACCATGCACGTCTTTCTTCGGGGTGTCAAAAGTGTTCTGGCATGTCTTCTTGCAGATCACCTCTCGGGCTGCTTCACAGAAGTCAGCTCGGTCAAAGAAGCAACAATGGTGCATACCTCATGACAAATCTCCTATAGTACCCGGTGAGGCACCAGGAAGGCCCTTAACTCAGTCTGGGTCTTGGGGTTCCCAGGAGATAATGGTTTCAAATTTGACCTATAGTGGCTGTACCTTGTCCCCTCCAACCTGGTGACCCAAGTAGACCACAGAACCCTGCCCTATCTGGCATTTACCAGCTTTGATAGACAAGCCTGCCTTTTGAAGGGCCTGAAGCACTTCCCTGAGGTGGCACATGTGAACCTCCCGGCCGGAGCTGCCGACCGCAATGTCGTCTAGATAGGTGGCCTTGAAGTTCTCCAATGCAGCCAGGCCTTGATTGACCCACTTCTGGAAGGTGGCAGGGGTGTTCTTCATCCCAAAGGGCATCACCCTGAACTGGAAGTGGCCCTCTGGGGTAGAGAACACAGACCTCTCTTTGGCCCCTTCACTAAAGGCGACCTGCCAGTACTCAGACATCAGATCAAACGTGCTGACAAACTTGGCAGCCCCCCAACCGATCAAGGAGCTCATCAGCTCAGGGGATGGGGTAAGTGCCACTCTTAGTGACTACATTGTACCCTGGTAATCCACGCAGAACTGGAGTTCGGGATGGTACCAGAAAGGGTAGCCTTGGGTACCAGCACCACTGGGCTGGATCAGGGGCTGCTGGAGGGATCAATTACCCCCAATTCCAACATTTTGGGAGACTTCCTCCTTTATGCTGGCTCTCACCTTATCAGATGGCCTGTACATCTTATTCTTCATAGGCATACTATTCAATTTCCTCTTCCACTTTATCATCAGTGACCAGAAGCGCAGTAACCTGGGATCTCTCAAAGTGGGGTTTGGAAAACAAATCTGAGTGTTTTTCACTACCAGGACATGTAAAACACAAAAGTACATGTCCAACGTTTTAACTACACTTCTCCCTGCCCTATGGGCTGATTATGGCCTACCCTAGGGGTGACTTATATGTATTAAAAAGGAAGGTTTAATTAGTCAGGATGGGGTATAGGGAGGATCCCAAGTGTAACAGAAGATGCGGACAGGAGGGAACCTTTATCCATACCATATGGGAATGTATATATATCCAACGATATTGGGGAAAGGTAACCCAATGTATGGCGCATGTGCTAGCTAAACCAATACAGCCCGTGATAAAACTGTGTCTTTTGAATATATGGGAGCCCACTGATCTGGTAGATAAGGAGAAAACCTGGGTTGCTCTGGGAATGATGGTGGCCAAGAGGAATACAGCCAAGCTATGGGGGGCGCTCGAATCTCCCACATTAAGTGCCTGGAAGAAAGACATGGACTGGTGCATGGTAATGGAAAGGACGCTGTACGAATCGCGAGGATGCCCTAAAAAATGGTCCAAGATATGGAGCAACTGGAATATATACAGAGGGAACATATGTGAACCCCCCAGGCCTAAGGCATCCTTCGCTAGAAATAGATTTGTAATGTATTAAGTATTTACAACACAGAAAAATGTTTCGTGAGAATTGTATCATACAATCGTAAGCTCTGCTTGATCTGTATCTGCAACGAGTTTCAGTTATTAACAATAAAAAGAATTATTATTATTTATTTTTTTAAAAGGAGGGTTTAGGCCTACTAAAAGGTTTATTCTGCCTGGTCGAAATGGCAGTTTAAAACTGCCCAAACAGGTTAAAACGGCAGGCAAGAGACATGTTTAAAGTGCTGCTTAAGTGGGAGGCACAAACAGTGCTGCGGGCCCAGTAGTAGTATTTAATTTACAGGCCCTGGGTACATGTAGTATCACTTTACTAGAGACTTACAAGTAAATTAAATGTGGCAATTGGGTATAAGCCAGTGATACCATGCTTTAGGGAGAGAGCACAAGCACTTAGCACTGGTTAGCAGTGGTAAAGTGTGCAATGTCCTAAGGCCAGCAAAAACGAAGTCAGCAAAAATGGAAGAATTAACGGCAAAAAGTTTTGGGCAAAACCATGCCAAGGACGTCAGATCCAAAGCGCCCTGTTACTGATAATATAGTGATACAAAATCCGGGGTGTTCCCAGAGCCTCCGCGTTGGATTTCTAACACTCTGATGCAAGGACTTAGTTCAATGCACCGACATTGAATTAGAATGCCAATTAGACTGCAGCCCTAAAACAAGCTCACTGTGCATTTTTATGCAGGCGATGTTTTCAGGTTGCTATCAGTCCCACTAGATGAGTCATGGACACAGCAGCAATCCAAACAATCTTTTGTTTATGAATAACACACTAAAAGATAGCACTAAGAAATGAGGGCTTGTAGTTTAAAATGTTTTTTTTTAAATTAATTCTCTTTTTATTAAACAGTGGTGATGGAACAATGACAGGCCACGAAGCCATGCGGCAATGACAGAGCAAAGAAGGGCATTTGTACACGTTTACAAATTACATCGCATTGCAATATAGCATTAGACAGGTAGAGCATCAATGTCAAAAGCATTTTAACGCAATTCAACTGAAGGAGAAATACAGATTTCACCCCGTGATATATTCCACTTTGCCCATTTATGATCCCATTTCGCGGGACAACCTCTATGTTTAAATACATCCTTCTCCGCAATCATGGCATTGTCCATATCATTGGCCCATTTTGAGTATTTAGGTAGAACTCCGGTCCCCCACCCCTGAGCCACGTTTCTTTTAGCCAGAGCAAATCCCAAAGACGCCCATGTACGCTCTGTTTGAGTCAGGTCCGTAGCTTCCCACACATTCAATAAACACAGCCGTGGGGAGGTAGGGATAGCCTTCCCACTTACCCTCGCTTGTTCGGAAGCAATTTTCTCCCAGTAAGGCTGTAACTTCGGGCACTCCCAGATGATATGAAAGAAGGTACCTTCGGATGCACACCCCCTAAGGCAATTAGGATCTTGTTGACGGCCCATCCTAACCAGTACGTGTGCGGCTAGATATGTTCTGTGTAGAATTTTGAGCTGGACAAGTCGGAGACGCATAGGGATGGCAACCTCCTGGGGGGAGGAAATGGCTTCCTGCCAGTCATCGTCCTCTAAGTAACCAAGGTCAGTTTCCCACAGTTGTCGAAGTCGGACCAGTGGATCCGGCTTATTGTACAGTAGTTTGCGATAGGTGAGCGAAATTGCTTTACTTGTCAGGTGGTCCGTCAAAAGTCTATCCTCCAGTGGGGAGGCCTCAGGCAAAGCCTCACCACTAGTGACAACAAAGGTGATCGCGTGTCGGATCTGAAGATAGCGAAATGTCTCGGACCCGGCCAGCTGATATTCTTTTTGGAGATCAGCGAATGATATCATAGCATTTCGCTTCCAGAGGTCCCCCACCGAGGAAATTCCAATCAGGTCCCACTTGTCGAACCCCGGGCATCTACCCAGTGTAACAAGCTGTTCGGATTCCCACAGGGGAGTGAGCAGTGTCAGCTTTTTGTGCCAACCCAGTTTTTTTGTCACCATATGCCAGAGTGTCACTGTGTGGGCGGTGGTGCCTGTGAGGTGCAATCTCTTGGGATTAGAATATAGTGCACACTGGTATCCTCCCTTAGACATTACCCATCTGTCCGTGCGGAATGCCGGCTCCAACGGAGGGGCGAAGACCCATTGATTACCCACTGCAAGCTGGGAGGCCCAGTAGTATTGTTTCAGGTCAGGCAATGCAATCCCCCCATCAAACCACCCTCTGGTAAGGTTGTGTGTTGCTATGCGTGGATTCTTCCCGTCCCATAAGAGAGTTCTGACCTCCCTCTCCACACTGACAAAATAGGCATCGGGGACTCTGTGAGGACTGTTGTGCAATACATAGAAGAAACGAGGGAGAGCAAGCATCTTAAACAGCGCCGCTCTTCCAAGTAAAGTGAGAGGCAGTGTCCGCCAGGGAAGTACATCTTGCCGAAATCTGCCCAATGGGGGTTGGAGATTAGCGTCATAAAAATGGGTCGGGTTGGGGGTGATATAGATGCCAAGATAGCGAAAGCCCTCAGTGGCCACTGTAATATTGGTGTCTTTGGGCATCCGTGGCACCGGACCCCGCAGCATGAACAAAACAGACTTTGCCCAATTAATAGTATATCCCGCATGGGCACTGAAAATTGCAAAGATGTGTAGGAGTCTATGGATCGCGGGCGCTGCCACATACAGCAGGACATCATCCGTATAGAGAGAGATTCTGTCCTCGTGCTGATCTGTCCACTTCAGGCCCCTAATCATGGGGTCACCTCTGACCCAGGTCGCCAGTGGCTCCAGCAGTAAAGCGAAGATGAGAGGTGACAGGGGGCAACCCTGTCTAGTCCCCCTCCCTAAGCCGAAGCTGCGGGAGGTATGTTGATTGACAACCATCTGCGCTGTTGGATCCGTGTACAACAGCCGGACCCACTGTATAAAGTGAGGGCCAAACCCCAGGCGTTCAAGGAGAGCAAACAGATAGGGCCATTCGATGGTATCAAATGCCATTTTTGCATCTAACGATAATAATGCCGCATCTTCTAGGATGGTGTTGATTCTCCCCAGTGCCCCATGTAGACGTCGAAGGTTAAGTGCCGTGTTACGGCCAGGCATGAAGCCTGACTGGTCAGGGTGGACAAGCTTACATATAACTGGTATGAGACGGTTGGCTTAAACCTTGGCCAGAATTTTCGCCTCGGCTGTTAACAACGAGATGGGTCGATATGACTCACATCTCGTCACCGATTTGCCCGGTTTGCGTATGACGACAATAGAGGCTAGCATCAGCTCTATGGGCAGGGACCCCGAATGGTAGCTCTCTAAATACATAGCGTGTAGAGCAGGCGTTATCTTGGATGACACTAACTTTAAAAATTCTTTTGGGAGCCCATTGGGGCCCATCGCCTTGCCCGACTTAATGCCACTGATGGCGGTTGCAAGTTCCTCTTCAGTTAGATCTCCCTCTAGTGAATCACGATCATCTGGTGTAAGAACCGTCACCGGAATAGTGGCTAGAAGATCTCGGGAGTCTTGCAGGGTGGTGCGAGTAGTAGAGGAGTATATGGAGGTGAAGTGGGAGGCGAAGGCCTCTACAATGTGCTGTGGGTCTGTCACTAAGTCCCTGGCGTCCGTCTCTATAAGGGGCACCCATCTTTGAGCCAACTCTCGCCTCTCTAGCCATGCTAGCATCTTACCAGTGGAGTCACCTAACTCGTATATTCTATGAAGAGTTGCACTATGTTTGGCCTTGGCAGCCCCCACCGCCAACTGACGGTAATCTAAGCACCGAATACTCAGTGTATGAGCAAGTTGCTCATTATCGCTTGCCGCCACCTCGTCCTCTAGATCTCTTATCTCCTGTTCCAGGGTTGCTAGTCTAGTCGTCCGTTCCTTCTTGCATCCCGCCATCAACAAGAGTGCCTGACCCTTGATTACAGCCCCAACAGCCCCCCATAACGTACGATGAGATTGAACTGAGTGTGCGTTTTCGGTGAAATAATGATCAACACCTTTGATCAAAGCGCTTTTGACCTGTGGAATCTTCAGGCGGGTTAATAGATAAAGTGAGGCGGCATTGTTTCCGGGATAAAGTCAGCTGAGTCAGGACCGGGGAGTGGTCCGAGATACCACGAGCCAGGGATTTAGCTTCACTAAAGTTGGGAAGATCGTCAGTATGTGTGAACAAATGGTCGATTCGGGACTGGCTACCATGGGCCCCGGAGTGAAAGGTAAAAAAAAAATGTTTTAAGTCCTCAGTCCAGTGCATAAAATATGTATGGTAGGTAACCAGAATGCAAAAATAAAATTAGACATGTGAGGATCAGCGAAAAGAAGAGAAACATGTCTAATGTTTTTAGCGCGTTTCTGTCGTCCTAACACCCTAATGCTATTTCTAAGCACTATGCTGAAGTCTAGATACAGCGTTAAATAGCAAGCCTGTCTTTCAAATTTTAGAGTTTCTTAGGATGGATCGCACAGTATATCCTTGAATAGCTGATTTCAGCTACTCTTTATCAGAGCTCTGTTGAAGAAGCACAATATGTGCTCTTGGTAAAGGGCACCTTCTGAATGGCTTCTGGAATCAACTATCCAACTACATCATCGGATTCGGTACCGTTACTATGCAAGGAAATAGGTAAGCCATCAGTCTTTGGACTGGGATTTTCCACAGGTAGTGACTGTTTATGTTGCCTTGCTGTTTAAAGGCAAAGATATGTTTGAATGATGGAAAATGAATGCAAATGATAAAAAAAACTGGGAGTAAGGCATCAGAAGGTGTGAAGAAAGCTGTGTGCAGGGCCTGGCCATGGCCTAGCTCTGCACCAGTGCCTGTGGTACCAAGCCCGCTGCACACAGCCTTTGAACATGAGCACCACACTCTTGGGCGCATGGCCTATGCAGCCTAAGGGCTTCTAGCTTGCTGTGCACATAGTATGGGGCTATGTACAACAGAAGTGGCGGAGTGAGGCGTTAGCCGTCATGGCTTATAGCCTCATCCCGCCACTTCAGAAACGCAAGGCTGCACCATATTTACAACAATATGGTGCAGCCTTGCGTTTCCCCCTGCGCTGGTGCTATACTTAGCAGTGTAGTGCCAACACAGGCACCCTCGCACCATAGTGCAAGGGTGTCTGCGTGCAGGGGAAAGATTGTTTATGTACAGGAAGGTCCCCCTTCCTGTACATAAACAATCTTGAAATGCCATTTTGCCACTTCCATGTGTGCTGCTTAATGCCGCACATATGGAAGTCACAAAATGTCATTTTTCAAAAAGATTGTTTATGTGCAGGAAGGGGGACCTTCCTGTAAATAAATAAAAGGCTTGTTGCTTTTTCCATGTGTGCTGCCCAGGCAGCACACATGGAAAAAGCAAAAACTAGGAGAAATACAGCATTTCTCCTCGTTTAGCCAACTTAAGACCAGGTTTTCCCTGGTCTTAATTTTGGCGCTGCCTCCTATTTACGCTGCCCTTGTAAATAGGGGGCAGCATCAAATCAATGGGTGTTGCGGTAGAACGCCCACCGAAACACCACTGCCCACCCCTTTCACGCTAAGCACAGCGTGAAAGGGGCCTTATTTACAAGGCAGCGTTAGCCACTTTAAGTGGCTTAACCCCTTCTCTGCGGGGGTAATTCCCCCACGGGTGCGGGGGGTGAGCGCGGTGCCGCGGTGCTCATGACGAGACCAGCTCGTCATGAGTCACAGTGGAGCTGTGCTCATGATGAGCTGGTCTCGTCACAACCCCGCCCACTCATTAATTCTCCCGCACAGGCGGGGAATTAATACCGCGTGGGCGGCGCGCAGCCGTTATGACGAGACTAGCTCGTCATGAGCACAGCTCCACTGTGACTCATGACGAGCTGGTCTCGTCATGAGCATGGAAGCGGTTAAAGCTGCCTTGTAAATAAGGTGAAGCCCCTATTGCCACGGAAACGTCACATAAAGTGACGTTCCCGTGGCGATAGGGGCTTGTACATATGCCCCTTTGTTTCCTTATACTGCCCTATGTATGTTCCAAAGTGATATTATAATTTTATGTACATAAATGGCATTCGTTCTGCTTTTGTTCACAGCCAGATTGCAAAGAACTTGATTGCTATATAAATGCATATATATTTTGTATATTCTTTTCCTAGGAATACATATAGGTTTCCTTGTAATTTGTCCCGGGGTGGCCTATAATAGGCCGAAATTCTTGACGTTTTCCTTCTGAGAAGTTCTCATTGGAAATCACTTCAAACACTCAGATTGCTTTCTCATCACAAAAGGCAGTGGCTGTTAAAGAGACTGGTGACCTGTGTCTTTCACTCATGAACTACCTCCGGGTGTAATAATGGACAATGGAAATATGTTTACAAGGACTGTGTATAACATCATGCATATTCAATTGTGTGTGTTGTTTGCATATATGTCTTAACCAAATCGACCATGATCGACAGACACATGGAATATGGCATTTTCAATATTTATTGTAAATTGGATTTATGAGATAAGATACCAACTTTATATTGATTCCACTTACCGAGGATTCATTTGTGTATTTTACAACAAAAATATTCTGTAAATCACAAGGATGCATATGCCAATAATGGCATAGGCATCATTGTGATAGATGAGCGCCATGTGACTTAATTTAGCACTTAGGGAACCTTTCATATCACGCTTGGGCACAGATTTAAGCTGTGTGCATTGGGCTCTGAGCACAGGGCCTGTCCAGCAGCCAGTCCTTGCACTAGCCCTTAATCAAATGGGTAAGGAGGCGATGGGAAAAGTGAGGCGCAATGTAAGGCATGGGGCTCCCGTATTATGTTCATGGACCTAGCTACCCCAGGGCTTTAAGTGGGCCGTGTCTCTCCCGGTCTCAGACCCGGAAGTAATTAAAAGCGGACATTGAAATGGTTCCTTATCGGGCCCTATATTCATGTCCTTAACTGCAATGGCAAAAAAACAATCAGCTAGTTTCAAACAATACAGTGGTGGCTCCTCCGCTTTGGCGGAGGAGCGTCGTCCCACTGCTTTTAAGCAGTGCAAATAAAGGAAACATAAAATGATAATAACTTTGAGTTATTATCATTTTATGTTTCCGTGCTGCTTTGTGGGCAGGCGGGGCTGCTCTGCTCTCGGAGCAGGGCAGGGGAGGAGTGGTTTGCCCACTCCTAAGTACACATGATTGTTTGGCCGGCCGTCTGGGACCGGCCAGTCATGTGCACTTTCCCTGTTCTCCACGCAGGCTGCATTACAGCCTGTGTGGAGAACATGCCTAGGCCCTCATTCCCTGGCTGAGCGTCGTACCACGACGCTCAGACCAATCACAACGCTGCATTGCAGCGCTGTGATTGGTCAGGGGAGTCTAGCTGTGCTTCCTGTTCCTCGATTCCGACGAAGGAGAGAAGGAGCAGAGACACGGGACCCATCGGCAAGGTACGTGTTTATTTTTTTAAAAATGCTTTTACATTGCGTCCCCCGTGCCCGCCTCGCCACCTGCGAGCCGTGCCGGCCACCACTGACAATTAATGTAAGAAAAGTTTAGGTAATCCATGTCAGCTATTTGGTTTTTGTTTATATTTCAGGTTTTACTTAATAATGAATTCCCTAATAGTGTTAGCTGTTTCCAGGAAGTTGTGTTTCTGTATTTTTTTTAGTGTAGCATATTGCCCCTACATAGTACATACTTTGTACTGAGTTGCCGCCGTGTATTTATAACAGGCCAGGACTCGGCTCTCTGGAGTTGAGGCTGAAGGCACTGAGTGTTTCCCATAGGGGCTCTGAAAGGTGTTCAGAGTAGATGTTCATCCAATCCTTGGCCTCTGCAGAGTGCACAGTGCAATGGTCAAATCTTTCAGTTGAAACTGTGATTCTGTGCTGATATTTGTGAAAGAGGTACACAATAGTTGTCAAAATTTTGATACGGCTAAAGTAGAAGAAAATGCAGTGCTTACAGGTGAGTGGGTGTGTTGTGTGTTTTGGTGAGTGGTCAAGTGCAGGAGATGTGAGCAAGTGCATTCAGGAGACAGTGAAAAGAGGGCGCTGAATAGGAAAGATGAGGTGCGTGATAGGTACAAGGAGATGTGGAGAGGAAAAGGGCGACCACTACCCCTTGCACAGCCCCAAGTAATATTTAATTCACAGTCTCACAATTTCTGGAATGAAGCAATTTCAATATTAATTATTTCAAATCAGGTATCTTAAACAGCTAGCAGTCATTGACAAAGCCAGTAGTCCTGGCTGGTTTTAAGAGAATGTCAGTTGTGCTATATTTCTGGGTGCCATAACCAAGGACAGCGAGGAACCAAAATACTGGTTGGGTGAGGCGCTATGAGAACCACAGAAAGTCAGTTTACCTGTTTAAGCCATGTCCTTAATTACATAGGCCACGCACCTTTAGAGACACCACCTTACACACTTTTTTCACCCCACTGACTACCCCTGACTACCCCTGCTTCAGACCATGGTTTCATCTGTGTTTTTTATGAAGGATATTAGGGAACGAGGGGTATAGGAGTTGACAGATACTAAAGGCGCATCGTAACCAAATGCCTACAGAAAAGATCCTGATTCAATTACTTTTTGACAAAATGCAAGAACCCGCCCATCTACATCTGAATGGGAGGGAGATAGCGAAAAACAGAGAGAATGCGTTCTATTTAATAGAACACCTACGAGGATGTCAAAAGGATGGTGCAGGAGTTTTGAAAATATGTGCCCGTTTTGGGCCACATTACAAATCTCCATTGCATATTTAACTAGGAATGTGTTCTTTGACCAACGGAATAGGGCAGGAGGCAGCGGGACTGGACAGGCCTTTTCTGCCACTCTGGCATTTCCGCAGTGGCCTGCCATGATCACCCACTCTAGCTGCAGGAGTCAGAAATGTGGGGCTATTCAGAACATTTTTGCCAGGGCTCATTTTGGAATCCTGTCCGGCCAAGGACGGCTTGTGGATATCTCCAATAAGTATGCACGAGACAAATGGACATATAGGGCCCGATTATGATGTAAATCGGAAAGCCTGTGACCTACTTACATCGTTGGTTTCAAATCTGACAGCCTTATTACGATGAAGGCTGTCGGATTTGAAACCGTCCGGTCGGACCAACTGGCTTCCGACGGGCTCAAGGAGCCTGTCGGCCAGTCAGAGGCCGCTCATAATCCCCTATGTACAGGGTTTACGCCGTGGGGATTATGATGTTGGTTTCCCACAGACTTTTCATGCTGGGCTTTCTGACATGAAAAGCCTATCGGAAAGTGAATTTGGGGGTCCCTTGCCACAGCCGCCTCCGGTTGGAGGTTTGGCGGGCACCTATGGTGCCCCCCTGTTAATCCTTGCACCGCGTGCCAGGCGCCTGCTACGCGGTACAGGGTTTAACAAAAACATCCATTTCTCTATGGGAGCTTGTGCTACGGCCACTTTACAGCCGCAGTACAAGCTCCCATAGAGAAATGAGAGTGGGCGACCGCACCATGTGCGGTTGCATCCTGATAATGCGGTCGGGAACGCCGACCAGCGGTCGGTCAGTCCCGATTCCGCAATGGTGTTGGGCAGACGCAAGCCCGCCCGACATCGTAATGAGGGTCCTAGTGTTTCTCAGTTTTGATTGTTGACATATTTATTTGACATTCTGAAAACCGACTGGATTATACCATTCTGTAAGTATACACACCCAGTCTTGTACAAGACATGTTTGAAGGTTTTTGACGCGAGTGGGGAAACCTGCACTCAGGAAAACTGAAAAAATCATCCAGTTCTGAAAAAGAAATAACCGCAGGAATCCATGGAAGGGCCACCTGTACTATCAAGGTGTTCCAAATAGTTTTAAAGTTTCTGTACGTGACATAACACAATGCAAAAAGCATATTCTGCATAAATACACATTGCCTTGCGTTTAGATTAGAACAACAAATGCAATACATCAATAACTGTGAAATCAAACCAGGGTCATCTTAAGAAATGTTGGTAGCTCGGCAAAGAAATATTTTGGGGTCCCCTGATCAAGAACAACTTTGAATGTAATACCCATTTTCATCTAATTCAAGCCCTCATGATGCTGGACAATTCTGAATTATACCTTTATGAAAAAGCACTTCGACGCCTCGTCAGTGGTAGTAAGCGCTATATAAATGCAATTGCAATACAATACAATAGATTAACCTTTCATGAACCGGGACATGCAACAACAGACAAGTTGATTGGCTTACGGCAACCAAATAGTACCAAACAAAAGCCTGAACAAGCACTGATAAAGACAATTCTCACTGCCCTTGAGTTTAATTTTTTTTGTCTAACACCACAACTTTACGTGCAATTAAGAGTCCAAAAATACACATATGGAGCTTGAAATGTCAGCTTTCATTGCCGGATTACCCATTCACAACTGGCATTCACAATGCAGTAGTGAAAATCAGTTCCCTGAGAATTTTCACCACAGTATCAGGTGAAATCTGATCATTTTCTCATTTCCTACTGTGCCTCCTCACTCGCCCCTCCTTTGCTCTTTCTATGTGTGTACATCTCTGGCTGGAAAGTGACCTCTGACTCTGGAGTGAGAGAAAGAAGAAGGGTGGAAGACAGGGTTACAGAGCTGCAGAGGGAAAGAGGTGAAGTAGAGGTCCAAGGGAGGCAGAGACAGAAGAGAGGTAGGGAGGCAGAGACAGAAGAGAGGCAGGGAGGCAGAGACAGAAGAGAGGAAGGGAGGCAGAGACAGAAGAGAGGAAGGGAGGCAGAGACAGAAGAGAGGAAGGGAGGCAGAGACAGAAGAGAGGAAGGGAGGCAGAGACAGAAGAGAGGAATGGAGGCAGAGACAGAAGAGAGGCAGGGAGGCAGAGATAGAAGAGAGGAAGGGAGGCAGAGACAGAAGAGAGGAAGGGAAGGGAGGCAGAGACCGAAGAGAGGCAGGGAGACAGAGACCGAAGAGAGGAAGGGGGCAGAGATAGAAGAGTGGTAGGGAGGCAGAGACAGAAGAGAGGTATGGAGGCAGAGATAGAAGAGAGGTAGGGAGGCAGAGATAGAAGAGAGGAAGGGAGGCAGAGATAGAAGAGAGGAAGGGAGGCAGAGATAGAAGAGAGGAAGGGAGACAGAGACAGAAGAGAGGAAGGGAGGCAGAGACAGAAGAGAGGAAGGGAGGCAGAGACCGAAGAGAGGCAGGGAGACAGAGACCGAAGAGAGGAAGGGGGCAGAGATAGAAGAGCGGTAGGGAGACAGAGATAGAAGAGTGGTAGGGAGGCAGAGACAGAAGAGAGGTATGGAGGCAGAGATAGAAGAGAGGTAGGGAGGCAGAGATAGAAGAGAGGAAGGGAGGCAGAGATAGAAGAGAGGAAGGGAGACAGAAGAGAGGAAGGGGGCAGAGATAGAAGAGCGGTAGGGAGACAGAGATAGAAGAGTGGTAGGGAGGCAGAGACAGAAGAGAGGTATGGAGGCAGAGATAGAAGAGAGGTAGGGAGGCAGAGATAGAAGAGAGGAAGGGAGGCAGAGATAGAAGAGAGGAAGGGAGACAGAGACAGAAGAGTGGTAGGGAGGTAGGGAGGCAGAGACAGAAGAGAGGTATGGAGGCAGAGATAGAAGAGAGGTAGGGAGGCAGAGACAGAAGAGAGGTAGGGAGGCAGAGACAGAAGAGAGGTAGGGAGGCAGAGACAGAAGGGAGGTAGGGAGTCAGAGACAGAAGAGAGGTAGGGAGGCAGAGATAGAAGAATAGAAGAGAGGTAGGGAGGCAGAGACAGAAGAGAGGTAGGGAGGCAGAGACAGAAGAGAGGTAGGGAGGCAGCGATAGAAGAGAGGTAGGGAGACAGAGATAGAAGAGAGGTAGGGAGGCAGCGATAGAAGAGAGGTAGGGAGGCAGAGATAGAAAAGAGGCAGGGAGGCAGAGATAGAAGAGAGGCAGGGAGGCAGAGATAGAAGAGAGGTAGGGAGACAGACAGAAGAGAGGTAGGGAGGCAGAGACAGAAGAGAGGTAGGGAGGCAGAGATAGAAGAGAGCTGGACAGACTGGGCTGAGATACAAGGTAATGACACGTACAGGCATACTGAGAGGGAGGCACAAAGAGGTAGAAAGATGTAGGGAGAGAAATAGAGGTAGAGTGGTAGGTAGGATTTTGCAGTGGGGTAGACCGGTAGCAATGTGTAGAGGGCTGTAGATAGGAAGTAGGATGTTGACAGAAAGGGAGTGGATGATGTATAGGGGCAGAGAGGTAGAGCGAGAGAGTTAAGGTAGAAAGAGAGGTGAGCTGGAGGGAGATAGAGGCAGAGAGATGTATAAGGAGACAGGTAGAGAGGTGAGAGTGTAGAGAGATGCAAAGCATGGAGGGGTGATGTGGAGGGATAACATGAGAAGGCATGTATGGAAAGGCAGGTCAGGTAGAGAGCAGGGAGGCTGAGAGAAAGGTAGGGAGAGAGGTGAAAGGCAGATATGGAGATGAGCTGTAGTGAGAAGAGATGAAGCAGAGAGGCAGAGGTGAGGAATAGAAAGAGATGATATTGGTGTAGAGAGAGTGTGAGGTCGAGAAAGAGCGGTGAGATGGAATCAGAGGGGTTAGGTAGAGAGATGTATAAAGAGGTAGCGAGAGAGAGGTGAAGTAAAGATGGTACATAGAGCGATGAGAGAGACATGAGCCAATGATAGACTGGCAGCAGAGGGTGGGGTAGAGGGAGAGGAGCAGTGAGGTAGAAAGGGAGGAGCGGTGAGGTAGAGAGAGAGGAGCGGTGAGGTAGAAAGGGAGGAGCGGTGAAGTAGAGAGAGAGAGGAGAGGTGAGGTAGAGAAGCAGTGAGGTAGAGGGGGAGGAGCGGTGAGCGGCGCAGTAGAGAGGGAGGAGCGGTGAGGTAGAGAGGGAGGAGCGGTGAGGTAGAGAGGGAGGAGCGGCGAGGTAGAGAGGGAGGAGCGGCGAGATAGAGAGGGAGGAGCAGTGAGATAGAGAGGGAGAAGCGGTGAGGTAGAGAGGGAGGAGCGGTGAGGTAGAGAGGGAGGAGCAGTGAGGTAGAGAGGGAGGAGCAGTGAGGTAGATAGGGAGAAGCGGTGAGGTAGAGAGGGAGAAGTGGTGAGGTAGAGAGGAAGGAGTGGTGAGGTAAAGAGGGAGGTGAGGTAAAGAGGGAGGAGAGGTGAGGTAGGGAGGAGAGGTGAGGTAGGGAGGAGAGGTGAGGTAGAGAGGGAGGAGCGGTGAGATAGAGAGGGAGGAGCGGTGAGATAGAGAGGGAGGAGCAGTGAGGTAAAGAGAGAGGAGCAGTGAGGTAAAGAGAGAGGAGCAGTGAGGTAAAAAGGGAGGAGCGGTGAGGTAGAGAGAGAGGAGAGGTGAGGTAGA
Organism: Calotriton arnoldi; assembly: GCA_963921515.1. NCBI lineage: Eukaryota > Metazoa > Chordata > Amphibia > Caudata > Salamandridae > Calotriton > Calotriton arnoldi. The sequence goes on from CAWUFW010002374.1 coordinate 1,220,135, forward strand.
GAAGCAGTGAGGTAGAGGGGGAGGAGCGGTGTGCGGCGAGGTAGAGAGGGAGGAGCGGTGAGGTAGAGAGGGAGGAGCGGTGAGGTAGAGAGGGAGGAGCGGTGAGGTAGAGAGGGAGGAGCGGTGAGGTAGAGAGGGAGGAGCGGCGAGATAGAGAGGGAGGAGCGGCGAGGTAGAGAGGGAGGCGCGGCGAGGTAGAGAGGAAGGCGCGGCAAGGTAGAGAGGGAGGAGCGGTGAGGTAGAGAGGGAGGAGCGGTGAGGTAGAGAGGGAGGAGCGGTGAGGTAAAGAGGGAGAAGCGGTGAGGTAGAGAGGGAGGAGAGGTGAGGTAGAGAGGGAGGAGAGGTGAGGTAGAGAGGGAGGAGAGGTGAGGTAGAGAGGGAGGAGCGGCGAGGTAGAGAGGGAGGAGAGGTGAGGTAGAGAGGGAGGAGCGGCGAGGTAGAGAGGGAGGAGAGGTGAGGTAGAGAGGTAGGAGAGGTGAGGTAGAGAGGGAGGAGCGGCGAGATAGAGAGAGGAGCGGTGAGGTAGAGAGGAGCAGTGAGGTAAAGAGAAAGGAGCACTGAGGTAAAGAGGGAGGAGCGGTGAGGTAGAGAGAGAGGAATAGAAAGAGATAATATTGGTTTAGAGAGAGTGTGAGGTCGAGAAAGAGCGGTGAGATGGAATCAGAGGGGTTAGGTATAGAGATGTATAAAGAGAGGTAGCGAGAGAGAGGTGAAGTAAAGATGGTACATAGAGCGATGAGAGAGATATGAGCCAATGATAGACTGGCAGCAGAGGGTGGGGTAGAGGGAGAGGAGCGGTGAGGTAGAAAGGGAGGAGCGGTGAGGTAGAGAGAGAGGAGCGGCGAGGTAGAAAGGGAGGAGCGGCGAAGTAGAGAGAGAGGAGAGGTGAGGTAGAGAAGCGGCGAGGTAGAGTGGGAGGAGCGGTGAGCGGCGCGGTAGAGAGGGAGGAGCGGTGAGGTAGAGAGGGAGGAGCGGCAAGGTAGAGAGGGAGAAGCGGCGAGGTAGAGAGGGAGAAGCGGTGAGGTAGAGAGGGAGGAGCAGTGAGGTAGAGAGGGAGGAGCAGTGAGGTAGAGAGGGAGGAGCAGTGAGGTAGAGAGGGAGGAGCAGTGAGGTAGAGAGGGAGGAGCAGTGAGGTAGATAGGGAGGAGTGGTGAGGTAGAGAGGGAGGAGTGGTGAGGTAGAGAGGGAGGAGTGGTGAGGTAGAAGCGGTGAGGTAGAGAGGGAGGAGAGGGGAGGTAGAGAGGGAGGAAAGGGGAGGTAGAGAGGGCGGAGAGGGGAGGTAGAGAGGGAGGAGCGGCGAGGTAGAGAGGGAGGAGCGGCGAGGTAGAGAGGGAGGAGCGGCGAGGTAGAGAGGGAGGCGCGGTGAGGTAGAGAGGGAGGAGCGGTGAGGTAGAGAGGGAGGAGCGGTGAGGTAGAGAGGGAGGAGCGGTGAGGTAGAGAGGGAGAAGCGGTGAGGTAGAGAGAGGAGCAGTGAGGTAAAGAGAAAGGAGCAGTGAGGTAAAGAGGGAGGAGCGGTGAGGTAGAGAGAGAGGAGAGGTGAGGTGAGGTGAGGTAGAGAGGGAGGAGCGGCAAGATAGAGAGGGAGGAGCGGTGAGGTAGAGAGAGGAGCAGTGAGGTAAAGAGGGAGGAGCGGTCAGGTAGAGAGAGAGGAATAGAAAGAGATGATATTGGTGTAGAGAGAGTGTGAGGTCGAGAAAGAGCGGTGAGATGGAATCAGAGGGGTTAGGTAGAGAGATGTATAAAGAGAGGTAGCGAGAGAGAGGTGAAGTAAAGATGGTACATAGAGCAATGAGAGAGATATGAGCCAATGATAGACTGGCAGCAGAGGGTGGGGTAGAGGGAGAGGAGCGGTGAGGTATAAAGGGAGGAGCGGTGAGGTAGAGAGAGAGGAGCGGTGAGGTAGAAAGGGAGGAGTGGTGAAGTAGAGAGAGGAGAGGTGAGGTAGAGAAGCAATGAGGTAGAGGGGGAGGAGCGGTGAGCGGCGCGGTAGAGAGAGAGGAGCGGTGAGGTAGAGAGGGAGGAGCGGCAAGGTAGAGAGGGAGAAGCGGCGAGGGAGAAGCGGTGAGGTAGAGAGGGAGAAGCAGTGAGGTAGAGAGGGAGAAGCAGTGAGGTAGAGAGGGAGGAGCAGTGAGGTAGAGAGGGAGGAGCAGTGAGGTAGATAGGGAGAAGCGGTGAGGTAGAGAGGGAGAAGCAGTGAGGTAGAGAGGGAGAAGCGGTGAGGTCGAGAGGAAGGAGTGGAGAGGTAAAGAGGGAGGAGAGGCGAGGTAGAGAGGGAGGAGAGGTGAGGTAGAGAGGGAGGTGAGGTAGAGAGGGAGGAGCGGCGAGATAGAGAGGGAGGAGCAGTGAGGTAAAGAGGGAGGAGCGGTGAGTTAGAGAGAGAGGTGAGGTGAGGTGAGGTAGAGAAGCAGTGAGGTAGAGGGGGAGGAGCGGTGAGGTAGAGAGGGAGGAGCAGTGAGGTAGAGAGGTAGGAGCAGTGAGGTAGAGAGGGAGGAGCGGCGAGGTAGAGAGGGAGGAGCGGCGAGGTAGAGAGGGAGGAGCGGCGAGGTAGAGAGGGAGGAGCGGCGAGGTAGAGAGGGAGGAGCGGCGAGGTAGAGAGGGAGGAGCGGCGAGATAGAGAGGGAGGAGCAGTGAGATAGAGAGGGAGGAGCGGCGAGGAGCGGTGAGGTAGAGAGGGAGGAGCAGTGAGGTAGAGAGGGAGGAGCAGTGAGGTAGAGTGAGGGGAGCGGTGAGGTAGAGTGAGGGGAGCGTTGAGGTAGAGAGGGAGGATCGGCGAGGTAGAGAGGGAGGAGCGGCGAGGTAGAGAGGGAGGAGCGGCGAGGTAGAGAGGGAGGAGCGGCGAGGTAGAGAGGGAGGAGCGGCGAGGTAGAGAGGGAGGAGCAGCGAGGTAGAGAGGGAGGAGCAGCGAGGTAGAGAGGGAGGAGCAGCGTGTAGCGGTGAGGTAGAGGGAGAGGAGCGGTGAGGTAGAGGGAGAGGAGCGGTGAGGTAGAGAGGGAGGAGTGGCGAGATAGAGAGGGAGGAGTGGCGAGGTAGAGAGGGAGGAGCGGCGAGGGAGAAGCGGTGAGGTAGAGAGGGAGAAGCAGTGAGGTAGAGAGGGAGGAGCAGTGAGGTAGAGAGGGAGGAGCAGTGAGGTAGAGAGGGAGGAGCAGTGAGGTAGATAGGGAGAAGCGGTGAGGTAGAGAGGGAGAAGCAGTGAGGTAGAGAGGGAGAAGCGGTGAGGTCGAGAGGAAGGAGTGGAGAGGTAAAGAGGGAGGAGAGGCGAGGTAGAGAGGAGGAGAGGTGAGGTAGAGAGGGAGGTGAGGTAGAGAGGGAGGAGCGGCGAGATAGAGAGGGAGGAGCAGTGAGGTAAAGAGGAGGAGCGGTGAGTTAGAGAGAGAGGTGAGGTGAGGTGAGGTAGAGAAGCAGTGAGGTAGAGGGGGAGGAGCGGTGAGGTAGAGAGGGAGGAGCAGTGAGGTAGAGAGGTAGGAGCAGTGAGGTAGAGAGGGAGGAGCGGCGAGGTAGAGAGGGAGGAGCGGCGAGGTAGAGAGGGAGGAGCGGCGAGGTAGAGAGGGAGGAGCGGCGAGGTAGAGAGGGAGGAGCGGCGAGGTAGAGAGGGAGGAGCGGCGAGGTAGAGAGGGAGGAGCGGCGAGGTAGAGAGGGAGGAGCGGCGAGGTAGAGAGGGAGGAGCAGCGAGGTAGAGAGGGAGGAGCAGCGAGGTAGAGAGGGAGGAGCAGCGTGTAGCGGTGAGGTAGAGGGAGAGGAGCGGTGAGGTAGAGGGAGAGGAGCGGTGAGGTAGAGAGGGAGGAGTGGCGAGATAGAGAGGGAGGAGTGGCGAGGTAGAAAGGGAGGAGTGGCGAGGTAGAAAGGGAGGAGTGGCGAGATAGAGAGGGAGAGGGAGGAGCGGTGAGGTAGAGAGGGAGGAGCGGTGAGGTAAAGAGGGAGGAGCGGTGAGGTAAAGAGGGAGGAGCGGTGAGGTAAAGAGGGAGGAGCGGTGAGGTAGAGAGGGGGGAGCAGCGAGGTAGAGAGGGAGGAGCAGCGAGGTAGAGAGGGAGGAGCAGCGAGTAGCGGTGAGGTAGAGAGGGAGGAACGGTGAGGTAGAGGGAGAGGAGCGGTGAGGTAGAGGGAGAGGAGCGGTGAGGTAGAGAGGGAGGAGTGGCGAGGTAGAGAGGGAGGAGTGGCGAGGTAGAGAGGGAGGAGTGGCGAGATAGAGAGGGAGGAGTGGCGAGATAGAGAGGGAGAGGGAGGAGCGGTGAGGTAGAGAGGGAGGAGCGGTGAGGAGCGGTGAGGTAAAGAGGGAGGAGCGGTGAGGTAGAGAGGGAGGAGCGGTGAGGTAGAGAGGGAGGAGCGGTGAGGTAGAGGGAGAGGAGCGGTGAGGTAGAGAGAGAGGAGCGGTGAGGTAGAGAGAGAGGAGCGGTGAGGTAGAGAGAGTTTAGGTGGGGGGGGACAGCAAAAGATGTAGAGGTAGGCCCAGAGAGTCGTAGCGCAAAAGTTCTTGAGAAAGGTGGAGAGGCATGTGGGAACAGAGAGGTGTATTTGAGAGGGAGGTACGGTAGACAGGATTGAGATAAAGAATGAGTAAGCACGTACAGAAGCAGAGATAAGAAGGGAGGGTGGGAAGAGGGGGTGAGGTAGAAGAAGTGAGATGAAGTAAGGAGAGGGACATGAGACATTAAGAAAGGCGAGGCAGAAAAAGAGAGGTAGAGGGCGGTAGAGAGAGGAGGCAGAGTACTCGGGGACAGCAATAGATATGGAGGGCTGGGTTTAGTGATTAGTGAGACAGAGAGAAATGTGGTAAAACGTGGAAGAGAGGTGAAGTAATAAAGGTGAACTAGATAAACTGAGGTGAGGAGAAGATAGCTCATGGCGGACAGACCGAGGTGAGGTGAAGAGTAACTTAGAAGAAGGCAGAAACGTAGAGAGGAATGAGATCAGGTCGGGAGAGAGACATGAGAGCACAAATTGTTGAGGACAGAACGAGAGTTGGTAGGTAGGCAGAAAGGTAGAGAGTGGAGAGGTAGGGATCAGTAAAAAGAAACAGAGTCAGGGGCAGCCAGCCAGAGAGAGGGAGCGAGGTTAAGACAGAAGGACATGGGCGCGTTGGGCCATTGCCCACTTTACCCCTTCCTTACAGCATCTCTGGTGCTTGTTATGAGTGGTGTGGTAACTTCGGGTGGGATTCCACCACTTGCCATTCTGAGGGGCCCGGTATTCTCAGGTCCGGAACAACCAGGCCCGCAAATTCCAAACCATTTAAATAGGGCCTGCAAATAACAATTCTGGGTTCAGAGACACTAGGCCTGGTTTCATTGGGTGCAGAGAGGCACATGTTGAAACGGCTGTGAACAGGAGCGCAGCCCCGGCCCCTTCCACACTATGTGGGAGCAGGCCCCGAACCTCCATCCCCGGCAGGAGACTCTTGGGCACTGGCACAGCCTCGAACTGCATGCAGTGCCTCAACCTCCTCCCTTGCCCAAAACACGTCACAGGGGACCCCTTTCCTGTCTTTCACCCTCATTGAGAGGAGTGCTGAGGGCTGTCTGCATCCTCAACCCTGCCCCAAGACTAAGAACGGTCCCGGGTCTAGGGAAGCGCCAGAGGCTACAAGGGTTGCTACCAGGTCAGTTTTTTACAGGACTGTCTTGTATTTTTAAGTCCAGACCAGTAAAAATACTGGGAAAACAGTGACATCTGATATTTTTACTCCTAAAACATAAACCTAAAACAGCAAGCACATAGAGAAATCAGTTAAAAAGTATTTGAGAGCGTCTACATCTTTTCACAATGATAATTAGGGCAAACTGGCTGCAATTCCAAAGTTACAAAAGAATACTGGCAACTGTATACAGATTCTTTTTGCTTGTTTCTCAATAGCAAACTGCAAACAAATAGATGGTATTTTTCTACAGGTGGTAACCCTAGGCTGTAGGCATCCCCACCAAGCACCCTGCAGTGCCTTGACCCATGTCCTCTTCCTCGCCTGACTGACAGGCATCTCTAAATGTGCTCCCACACCCCTGCTGCTCCCCCTCTCCCAAAGCACATCATGGGAAAGCAGACAACGCTTCCGTCACCCAGTGGCGTAGCGTGGGGAGTCCTCAGGGGCGTTTGCCCCGGGCGCCAAATTCTTAGGGGCGCAAAATTTCAAAAGAAAGTATTGCGCCCCCTAACCCTTTGACCGTAAGCACTTCCTGAGCTAACGGTACACGGGTTAGGCAGCGCAATATTTTCTTTTAACATTTTGACCCACGCTACGCCGCTGCACCATACCACAACCCTGCCCTGATCTCCAGGTCACCATCAGCTCTGCTGCAGACAACTTCAATCTGCTCTGAGCAGACAGAAAAAAAATCTAATGATTAGTCCCCACAATTAGAGAAAACCCAGCAGAAAAGGGGCAGGTATTCCTGGATTGGCTGTTTATTCTCCATTCTGGGAGGAAAAGACCTGGAATTTACTACTGGATGACAAGCTAAATTGGAGATTCCAGGGCCCCATTGTTCTTGCACCAAATTCTAGGAAACTCATAATGAAGGTCTCTGTATCAAACTAGGTTTCCTCAAGGCAAAGACCACTTGTGCTAAATTGAAAGTGAAAGCTGAAGGTGGGGGGCCTTAATGTCGCCCAACATTAAAACATGCCACAAAGCGTGGGATCCAACTAGAAGGAGCAGTAAGTGACAGTGATTGGTGTAAAGATGATGACAATGCGAGTGTCTTCAAACTCTTACTGAAAAGCAGAAAGGGTGGAGCAAGTCTAAGGTATCAGGAGTGGTCATTACACAGTCTTGGAGTGTGTGAGAAGGTCTTTTTCCTCTAGCATTCTTTGTGGGTTTACATAATTTCTGGCCTGGCCAAGGACTCACAGAATTGGGGTGGGTGCTGCAAGTGAAGTTAAGTTTGATGACAAGGTAAGTCAGTTTGCTTAGGTGGGGAGACTTTTTTTAAATAAATCTTTTTATTGCAACAATACAAAACCAGCAGTACATCAGTGATGCAGGTTACAATAGTGATATGTTGACCAGTTGTTTAGGTGGGGAGACTTAATCACAAAACTGACTCTGAAGTTAACTTGTAGGAAAGATGCACTCAACCATCCTCTTACTTTTGGACAATCAGGCACAGCTGTAAGGAGTAGAGTTTAGTGGCCTAAGGGTATATCGTTGGATACTATTAAGCAGGTTGCCTGCCTTATAGATGCATTAAAGGATGAGGGATCTGGATCACGGACTAAAAATTGTTTAGAAGGAGGAAGGGTTTCATTTCCGCAATAGACTTCAATGATGTTCGGACAAGTACTAAGCATTGGACATATCTAGTTGTTGATACTTTGAGACCAGAGCTTTGTTGGCATATTTAGAAAGAGCATTGACTTTTAGGCAAATTAAATTGGTAGGAGCTCCATGTACACACTGAATAACAAGGAGCGAGTAATTGTCCTTGTGGGAACATCAAATTACGCAGAGAGAAATAGCATCATCGCCATAGCACCACCATCACTATCACAACCCTCACCATTAACACTCCTCACTACTCTGCAGGGGATGCCTTTTGGGTGGATGATTCTTTCAGTCTCCATTAAGCATTCCCTCAGACTACACTGACTCAGGGTTTCATTTAGAAGATAAGATAGCACCACGCTCTTGACATCTTGATTGCTCCAGATTAGGCCCTTCACGCAGAGAGCCCACACCTCCAGCAGGAGAGTTATAAACCTCCCTGACCGCACCCTCTCTCACTAACATTCAGTTTCAGTGCAAAGGCCAGATGCTGCATCTGGGTCTAGCCTCATTGCCTTGAACTTGAGAGGCGAACTCTGGTTGCATCTGATTTACGAGCAGAGGTCCTTGATGTCTACTTATTTGCCAGGTGCACCTCTTTGAGGGCCCCTTTCTATTGTAGGTGGCAAATTTTGTTCAATGTGAAGAGCATTTTTTTAGATCCTTTATAGTCCGAGTTAAATTTATGGTGACCTTGGCAGAAAAGAGCTTAAATGTAGGCACTGTCAAAGCCTACTTGGTGGCCATTTACACTTGTATTTTCTCCCATGTTTAAGGGCAACTCTTCAAGTTACCTGTGGTGATGAGATTTTTCGAAGGATTCCAAAATCAGTGCCCCGGATTCCATATCACCCTTCTTTTGAAATCCTTTTTAGGGTCTCTATTCAAGCCCCTACATATTTGTCTATTGAAGATTTTAATGCAGAAGATGGTTGTTTTAGTTGCTCTCACCTCAACCAGATGGCTAGACAATTGGAGGTTCATTTGGCCTCTCACCTCCCTTAAGGTTTTTCCCAAGGATGAATTGACTGAGAATCAAATTGACATTCCTGCCTAATGTCGTCTCGGAGTTTAATTTATTGCAAGTCATTTCTTTGCTAGCATCTTTTCTTGCACCTCAACTATTAAAGGCAGAGAAGCATCTAAATAGGCTTCATCATAGATGGGCATGCGTCACTAAATTCACAGATCTTCTAGTTTCTGTGTAGGTGACAATTTATTTCCTTTGGAAACTTCTCCATTGATAAAGCTGTGCTTAAGCAAGTCAATTCTAGGTAGATCTCCTTGTGTATCAAACACTGTTAGGAATTGGTAGGGAAGGGATCCACCAAATGGCTTCTGTGCTCACGTTGTGTGAGTGAAAGCGACTACCTTGAGTTTACTTTGCGGTTCATGTGTCAGAAAGCTATGCGGACCTCATTATATTCCTTTGAACCGCATTATTACCTTGATTAACAGGACAGAGCGCAATCCCAATCTGGCAGGGCAGTCTTTCTGATTAACTTAGTATAAAAAGCAGTACACTCAAGACTCCTCGTTCAGTGATCCTCTGCAAGCAGATCACACTAGGAATCTACAGGGGTGAATATCCATTAGAAGAACAAGAAGTACTCATCTTCGGTGATCTTCTATATGGTTGATATGACACTTCCCACAGGTTCCTTGTGTCCACCCACCTCCCTTTTTGAGGATTTTTTTTTTTTGCTACAGATATTTTCATTTGCTCTGCCTATTGCATCCTTAGACAATGCAGGGTGCAGAAAAACAGGTTGAAACTAATGTCACCAGTTCCAGTGACAGCATACATACAGTCTGACATTATTTCAGGTCTTCCCGCTCAATGGATGAGGTCGCTGAGCACCACTTGGCACTAGTGAAGACTCTTGTAAATTATTCTCTGGATCCAATTCACCGCCTGGAGAAAAAGTTCATACAAGTAATCTGTGGCATTCTGGTGTAATTCTTCAGAAAAAAATATCCAAGCTAAGTACTTTTTCTTCAGAAATGGCGAGAAGCATCAACATCCGTATGGACTCAACCCGCATCCTAAAACCCAGGCCTAATATTTGTTCCAGGTGTACTGCCTCAGACACTTGTCCACTTTTTGTCCTTTTCATAAAAATTCCTGTTTGGATTTTCGAAACAGTGTCCATCTACGAGTCCCCACATATTTAACAACTGATTTGCAGCGGGGCCAAAAAACATTGGGCAGTTTGCGACTTGCCACTTAGCAGGACTAAAGTTGAAGATATTGTGAGTTTATAAAACAAAACACAAGTGGTAATAAATCACTGATGCTTTAATAACAGAAAATAGTAAAAATAAACCTATTTAAACACTATTCTCCCCAGAAGAGACAGTTAATTGATTATCTGTAAATTAAGGAAGCCAGGAAAGGAGGTAGATAGATGGTTCACTGTCCGGGCACATCTCCTACGTAAGAGCTCACCTGGACAGTGGCACAAAAAGAGTGATCAATGTTACTGCAGATCGCTCGGTGACAACATACTCACTGGGATCAAACGCTTGGCGTTCAATAATAAATCAATAGAAAAAAACTGAAAGACTTGCAACTGGTCAGGACATCAATTCCAGAACATTGGTGGACATCTGGCCTCCAGCAAAGGACAGGCAAGAAACAATACCCACTAGACATTGACACAGAAGCAGGAGTACAAAGAGAAGGGTCTCGGTGTCACTGTAAAGAAGCGGATATTGAAAGCGTGAAGCAAGGTTAAGAGATGCTGAAGATAACTGTGAAGGAAAAATGGTCCAAGCTACTCTTCCCAATAAGATGATGTCCAAACTGCAAAGATCTCAAAATAAAAACCATAGACCGTGCTTCAATCTTCAGAAACTAGAATAAATGAAAGGGGCTGTGAAGTCAGACCGTTGGCTCCTGGTAGAGTTAGTGACTGAAGTCTGGGGGCATATTAGCAAGACCGGCGATAAAATTATCGCCGTTTTAGCGGCATAGAATTCCAATAGAAGCCCAGGTTAGATGTCCTGCACATCTAACCTGGGCTTCTATTGAATTCTATAACGCATATTAGCAAGCCCATTATCGCCGTTTTAGTGGCAGTTTCCTGCCGCTAAAACTGCGATAATTTTATCGCCGGTCTTGCTAATATGCCCCTAGATTCTTTCCACAATACACAAAGTGTACTGAGTAAAGACTTAGAATAGAATTTCTTACCACACTATATTCATTTCAGTTCCCTCTGATCAACCAATGGAAACCTGATTAAACCAATAGGCATCAAAGATAAAACTTGAAGGCTGATCCTTTAAAGAACAAAGTCTGGCACTATTGAATAATATGTACCCTAAGCTGATGGCAGAACCCAGCCTCTTGTATTTCAGAAAACTCCTAAAAGCTAAACTATTTTGGTTGGCATTCAGGTGAGCATCAGTTAATCGCAAAGGCTAAAGAATACCAGACAAGTGGCCCTTCCTAACATTAAGTTGGACTTTACCTCTGTCAAATTTATGTTCAGCTTTCTATGCTTTATTGCACCAAAGTAACCTTAAGGCAACAACGCTGCACCATACAAGTTTGCGATTGCACTGAAATGGACCGCTTGCTGGGTAAGACAGCGCTCAAAGTTCACCCCAGACACCGCAATTGCTCAAGTTTTCTTTCAGAAGTAGAGGAACGTGAGTGCCTAAAGCTACAGACAGATGGAAATGAATCAGGACTTTGACATTGCTGCCCTCCATCTAGGCTAAACAAAGTATGTTTTCATGTAATGATAGCTATCCAGCACTTACCTGTTGGGGGGATAAACTGAGTGCCTCACATCAATGGTGGGCGCTGGGAGATGGTTTGCGTACAAAAAGTGGGATTTTACATTACAATGTTTTTTATAATGCCTGCTTATATCACATAACAGATGTTTACAATTTGAGACACAGGTTGATTAGGTAATTTGCTGAAAAAATTGTTTCGTTCTGGGCAAGTGCCTACAACAAGATTAGCACATAGGTCTCCAGTTTTCAAGTTGAGCGACTTAGCCAATGGGCACCATCTCGTCTATACCTCACATGAGGAAGTCCTACATTTGATACTAAGACCTGGCATGGGGCCGTAGTAGTACGGATCCAGGATATATCACTCTGCAGAAGCCTGTGGCGGAGATACAAGACCGCGTCCAAGCAATTTAGCAGGAAAGTGCAGATATGAAATGAGCCAAAAAGTGGGTGGATGCACAGGATCTGGAGTTGACATTTTGTATAAGGGTGTTACAGCAACATATTTCCTGCCTTGAACAACCATAGAAAAACAAGTTAAAGCATTCAAATTTGGCAAGAGAGGACTATAAGTGTTAGGTATCATTAAATGTATCATAGCTGAACATAAGCCAAGCAATGAACAGAAACACAGACTAGATGGACGAAATTCATACTCTGATAAAGGCAAAGGTTCAACTTAGTTAAAAAGTTCTCAAGATCAAAGTAGGCTATGATCTGTGGAGCAAGAAATGGGATAAAGATGGCTTCTTTCTACATATCATCACTATTTATCTCCATTACAGCAAAAGGGTTTGACAGCCTCATACAAAGATAGAGAGGACTGAACAGAGGTCTTCAGAGCCACTGATGATCTAACTTCAAAGGTCTCTTGGGCCTTGTTAGCAGAAGTAATGAAACGTTTCATGAAGTGGAATAGAAGGCATATGACTGAAACTGTCCATGATACTTCAGCGTCACAGACAAATCACAGAAGGATTGCGAACTTCACTCACTAAAAAAATAAAGGAGTAGGCCATCAGCCCAGGCACACCAGCCGTGGCACTGAAGAGCCCTCCTTTTCGAGTGACTTTGCACATGTGATCAGGTTAAGAGCTGCCACTCACAGTGCAAGAGAGTCAATGGATGAAGTGGATTGACCCATTGCCTGATGCTGTATGCTGTGCGAAGCGGGAGCAAAATGTGAATGACGCCCAACAGACCAATAGATGAGGGGGCTATCTGTAACCCAGGTATGTATGCATATGCGTATGTATTTTTATTAAAATTTTTCATAAAAACCTAAAGCTGGCGATACAACTCAAGTTGTCTATGCCATACCTAAAAAGGCGATCCAAAGAAGCAGAATTTGGGCTCCAGCTGAAATAGAGTACCCCCCAACAGCAGGGGCGGCCGACACAGGTAAGCGCGGTAGGGCGGGGCGAAGTGGGAGCGGGGGGGGGGGGAGTAGACAGACGACAGAATAGGTATCATTAAATAACACCTATTCCGTCATCCGTCGGCTTCCCCCCTGCCGCGCCCCACCCCACCGCGCTTGCCTGTGCCTGCCACCGCTGCCCAACAGCTATCTTACTTTGTCTCCTGCCACACTAACCACAACTCACAACATCCTGTCTACAAGGGTCTTCCTCTTTGCCCATCTCCCAAGACAATCCCGTGTGGAATTTAGAATAGACCACTTCCTTCTCCCTGCCCCGGCGTTACACATCCCATTAATATGACAGCACAACTTATAAGGCAGCGTGCAGCACTGAATAAGGTCTTCGGTGGGTGGTGAAGGGTCGTTCTCCTTCTCATGTGGTGTCAGAGGTAGTGGTGCAGGAGTCATCCCAGCGTTTCTGTATTATGAGCTACAATAACATCAAACCATGCATTCGGAACAGGATCATAAATTTATGCCCTAGTCGCTGTCTTCTTGAACTAATAACAAAAATAAATCAGACCATGAGAAACGGCGATGACGACAAAGTGCGCCACATAGGAATGCAACTTCAACCTACATAGTACAGCTTTTAATCTGACAGGTTTTTTTAGGTCTCGTCTAAGCAGCGCATGTGCTGTCTCTTCGAAACATGCTGTATCTACTCTGTGGGGTTTCACCACACCCACCGCTTACCATTGGTTGTTTCCTGTGCCTTTCTAAATTCCTTTCTTTTCAGTGGTGAAACGTTGCTCTTTGTCCCGCCTTTGGGTGTGTTGTTCCGTCTCATGGAGACTGCCCCTGTGACGTATCTCCCTACTCCTTTGTTTATTTATGGTTTTATCGAGGCACTCTTTTTTTCTTTAGGCTTGGCTCGTATTTTTGTGCGTTGTTTAGAGAATTGCTCCTGCGCCGTTTACTGCTTGCCCCCAGCCGCTCTCCTTCACGCCCCACTAGCTGTGCCATTTACTGTGAGCCTCTGGTTGGAACTGAATTACTCCCCTGCCATTTATTGCTTGTTATCAGTGGTGGATGCTCTGACTTCACAAGGGTCGGGTGAATAGTGCTCTATGACCCCGCCTCTTCATTGTGACACCAGCAGACACGGTCAGGCCAGACCGGTAAAAGACCGGTAAGTTCTTTGCAGATTTTTTTTTTTATACAGCACAAACTCGACTTGTAAGTATTGGAGCACTTTACATGAGCACCAGTTAAATTACCCAAGGATACATTAATTTTTGGTATGCACAGGGAGATTAAGTGATTCAGTATGACGCCTGAGTGGGCGGACTGAAAGCTGCTCTTGTCACCTGCCTTGACGCCTGTGTGGCCACAGTTGCCATGGAGCCCATGATGCCGTGCGGTGACGGTGCAGGGTCCATGGCCAAGCAGGTTCTTGCCCGGCCGGGGCCCCCTCCCTGATGCAGGATGCCCTGGTGCAGCTGCTAGAGGCGCGGCCCTCAGTGCCAATGTTTTTCCTGGAGGAGCTCCTTGGGTGCATTGTCCAAGGTGGGCCGGAGACGCAGAGCACTGAGCAGGTGCTGTGGTACCTGCTGCTGGCGCCTTACACCCAAACGTGAGGGGGCTGAGGAGTGAGGGGAGCCCGGGTGTAGCAGCCCCAGAGCATGCATTAGTTCCAGAAGCCTCTTAGGGGTGCAATGGGACATGTAGCACCAATGCATAGACTGGAATACGTGTATGCGGAGGACAGCTTGGATAAAACTTGTCAGAAAACAAACGTTTTGAAATGTTTTCGCAAATTAGTACTTTGTTTGTGAAACACCGTCCCAGTCTAGATACTTTAATATGGTAGCCGCCCCGTTAAATCATGCTACCCCACCTTCCAGTCCATTAATGGCAATAAGATTTTCCCTTTGTCTAAGCTACACTCACTCATGTTTTTTAAATGACTAACTATACTTGCCCTCTCTTTAGCAAACTGTAGGTTCGCTATATGTTATCTCTTCTGCATGATGCAGCAGCTTTATGCATTCCGTAAACTGAATGTTAGCAAAAGCACAGCTAAGACATTTAGCATGTGCTTGTGGTCTACAGGAGTCCCGTCAGGGGTAGTAAGAGCTATATAAATGCAAAAACCATACTATGCAAATGCGAGGACATGAAGGCGGGCGTGGTGTTTCTGAGAATAAGGTGTCAGAGAAGACGATGTGAAGTGTCCTGAGTGAGTAGGGCGAAATATGACTTTATTTTATTCTATAGGATGCCTTTCTGTATCTCATGCAAGCAGAGCTTTTTTTCCAAGCATTGATGAGTGAAGCTTGTTCATTAGTGTATTTGTGTTCTGCAATCCCTTTTAGTTTCGTCTGTCAGCGGGGTATTTGTTGCTTTAGTAATGTGGCTTTTTATTTAATTTGTTATTTGGGATTTGTTTTACTTACCAGAGTCTGTTAAGATATAGTTTGAAGTATTTTCCAAGCTTTGAGTAAAGGTTCCCATACATAGATTTTCGGGAAATCACTTTATATTTGCATACCAACAATATCCACATATGCCCGTCACATCAACCATCGCGCTGTTTAGAGCTATGCTAAGTTTCTCCTACTGGAGCCTAGCTGTCTCCTTTCTCAACTCAGCTACAAAGTATTTAACTTTCTCACTTTACTCCAGACTCTTGGTCATTATATTGGTGTTGTTTAGGGGTAAATAAGTTGCTGCAGATGGCTTCGGAGGTTAAATTAGTACTTTTAATCCTTTTGGTGATGTTCACCACGGAAGCTGATTGGGATGCATTCACACCTTTTGTTTTATTATTTAAAGTGAGAAGCTTGCAGCACTGAGTCTGGAGTAGCAGAAAAGGGTTGAATACTTTGTAGTTGTGATTAAAAAGGTGAAAGCTACCCTCTTTGAAAGAGAAAATTGGCATAGCTGTAAAGATCTCTTTCGGTGCTGAAACCAGCATGTGTGCCTTTTGTTGGCAGTAAACTTGGCGTCAATTACCCTAAATGACCTGCTGTGAAGCTTCCTATTGACACTGGAAGCTCGTTCACAAGCTGGCAAGTTTGCTGGTGTCGATATCGAGCTATCTTTGCTGTTTTTATTCCTAATTTATGTTAAAACGTACCATTTGATACAGAAAGAATTACATGATTAATGTTGGCAACAGTAAAACAACAAGGGATCTGGGTGAGCCAGGTCTGGTAGCTTAGTGGACTAATGCAGCCATTGAAGGGGTCATGGTCACAGGTTCGAATCCCGGCAGGTCCACTCAGCCTTTCATCCATCTGAGGTCAATAAAATGAGTACCATTGAGTTGGGTAACAATAAACATCTGTTATTCAGTGCCAAGATACCAGTGGGTGAATGTGCGCTTTGCAAATACAAATGTTATGTTATGATTGTGTTTCCTTCAACAATAAAAAAAATACATTTCAAACACATTGAATGCAATATTTCCAATGCTAAGTAAAGCTGTATGAAGGTTTTGCGACACAAGATGCGCTAAGACACTAGTCAATGAAATATACTTATTAATGATTAAACTTCAAGCGTGAACAACTTTTCATTTTCATATATTAAATGACACAATGTCACACATATTTAATAACATCTCCCTCGCATAACTAATTAAAGATATGTTATAGGCCTTTTGCTGGATTTCAAGCTTATCTTTTTTATACTGCACGGTAATAAGCAGTGTAACTGTGATGCCATATAGCAACACAAGGTCCAAAAAATATCCTTTTCTGAGCCTTTTGTGAAGATACATTACACAAGAGAAGCACTTTTGGCCTGTTAGTTAGCTTTACTTTGATGACTTATTTTAGTACGTTTTTCTCCTGAAGCCGCCCGTGTAACAAACACTGCGTTATATTGAATCGATCTCAGTTACCTGCCAGGACAGAGTGGTTGTTTGAAACAGACTATTATATTGATTGGACCGCAGTTACCGCAAAGGACAGAAGGGTTGGATGTAAATAGTGTTACTTCTTATTCTGCCTCATATTTAATTTATTATGTTTTTGGGCGATAGTTTGTGAACATTTGAAAACGATTTTATATTTATGTGCCAACAGAGGAGAGGTGGTGGCGTAATGGCTACAGCTGCCATACTTGGAGCTGGGAAACCAGGTTCAAGTCTCCGCGTCGGCTTAACATCCTGTGATTTCGGGCAAATCACTTCTTACTTTCTAGCTGCCTCTTCTTTCTCTGTCTTCCTTTCTATACTTTCTTTCCCTCCTTTCTTGCAGTCCCTCCTTTCATCCTCTCCTCCCTGCAATCTTATTTCCAATGTTTCTTTGTTTCTATCCTACATATTTTCTCTTCTTTCTTCATTTCCTCATTTCTCACTTTCTTTTTCATTTTCTCCTGCCGTAACTCTTTTCTTTCTTTTCTCCTTCTCCTCAGCCACATAATTCCACACCATATACTATTCCACGCCATGCTGCAAAATACCACTACAAACCATGCCACATAATTCCACACAACACCACACAAATCAATGCCACACAATTCTGCACCACACAACATAATTACACTCCACATAATACCACTAAGCATCACATAATTACACTACACATAATTACACTCTACTCAATACAACATAAATACACCCCACATAAATGCAATCTATGCCACATACCAGCAATACACATACATGAACTACACACCATGACACAATTCAAATAAGCATAATTTCACTAAATGCCACACAATTTCGCACAACACAATTCAACTACACACATTTTAAATACACACCACACAATTCCACACCAAACCACAAATTTCAAATACACAACACAATTCCACAACACACCACATACCTCCAATACACACCACATATTTCCATATCACGCCCAAAAATGTAACACACCACATAAATCAACTCCATAACATGCCACTACACAACACACAATACCATTCCACATAATTCCACATAGTTAACTTCATAACACACATTCTCATTGTACATAATTCCAATACACTTAATATGATTTAATTACTACCAACACAATTCCACGCCACATGATTCCACAACAAACAATTTCAATACAACACATCTCTCTCCCTTGCACTTCTACCAACACTGTCATCTCTCCCACATACCCAGTTCCCCTCTCATCTCTCACACTCTCCCACTACCCACTCTCATCTCGCAATACCACTTGCAGTCTCTCACCCCTCCCTCACACTACCGGTCTCCTCTCTATACTGCCTACTCACACATGCTATCTTCCTGTACCTCTCACACTGTGCACTAGTCCACCTCTCACCTCCCCCCCCAGATGACCCTTCCACTTGTCCCTCTGTCTCTCTCCTACTCTTTCTCACCCATCTCTCTCGCACTATTCCTGCCTCTTCTCATGTGGTTAACTTCAGGTCTTCAAGCACAGTTTCTATCCAGTAACTTTTCAAAGTTTCCTTCCCTCAAATCCACACTCTCCTCTTCTCAGGGTGTCTTCTGCGTACACAAATCCTCCCTCTTTATGTTTCTGTGGCCTGCTCTCCCCTTCTTTCTCTCCTTCTTACACACTTTTTCTGCTCCTCTGTCTCAAGTTCAATAACCGCTTCCAACACAAACTACCTATACCTCTCAGTCTACCTTTCTATCTATTCTCTGCAGCTCTCACCACTATCTATTCACCATGCCACATAATTCCACTACACAAATACACTACACACCACACAATTCCACATCTAACAATTCCACACCACAAACATCCACTACACCCCAAAACAAAACACATAGGTAAAAAACATTACAATTTACAACGCCGATAGCTCTAATTCTCACAAATGCGAGACCTACTGCATTGCAAATGCTTGCTTTTTTTGGAGCGCCTCTTCGAGCTGACTCGCATCTAGGCGCTGCCCGTCCTAGTACATTAGGAAACTGACATACAGCAAGCCCTGCGGAGGGTTGGTTATATGATTTGATGATGTTTCCTTCCTAAAGTCAGATTCTGCATTTTATGACTAAAACTTTCTATTATATGTACACAATCTGACCTATGTAACTATGTGTTGCAAATGTCGGATGTTTTCTGCTAAAATTGTACCTGTCGATTTATTGTAAAGCGCTCTGATGCCCAGTGGGCCTGGTTCGTTCTATACAAGACTTCTACTTTTTTTTCTCCCAAAAAAAACGACGTGATTTCTTCCCTTAGCGCCAAACTCTATTACTAAAACTTTCAAGCCAACAGTGCACGACCTGAAAGTCCCAATATTCAACTCTGGTAAGATGTTATCACTTCTAAGATACCCCAGTTCTGTGCGTACCTGTGTGCACTAGACATAAGAGGGAGCTTCCCATTGGCTCTCCAGGTCTGTCAACACCCCGCGCGCTCCCGGTTCGAACGTCCACAGGAACGACTCACCCTTTCACCCCGAGGCCGAAGAAATGAGTGACATTGAGTTAGGAAACAGCGTCACCCTCAAGCGCATAAGTACTTCGCATTATTAGGGTTTTACCTGTCAGCACCGCGGGGACCAGGATTCCCGACAGGGTGAGCACCAGGAGCACCTCGGGGCGGACCATGCTTCTCCGGTGATGGCGAGAGGATGTGGGTGCCGGTGAAGCAGGAGGGCCCTCCAGTGAGTGTCCACCCAGGGGCAGAGTTTGGAGAGCCGCGGGTACAATGAGGACTCTGTGCCCTGCGCAGACAGCAGAGCCCCAAACCAAACACTCAAACATCACACAGTCCTTCTCCGGCGGGCTAACGCTGCTCGCGCCCCCTCCCCTTTCTGCAAATACACATAGAGCTGAAGGTGCAGGGAGGTGTTAACTAACTGCAGCCCCCCTCCCCGACAGCCAGCGCCAGGCTAGTTTAAACTTTTTTCGGATTGGTTCGACATATCACAAGAGGCCTTAGAGGGCATAAAAGAAAAATAGCAGCAAGAGAGGGAAGGGTAAGTTAGCCTTGTAGGCAGAGCAAGAGGTGCAGTAATGTGCATGTATTCTGTATGCACAAATTTAAATCCCTGAGTTTGTGATGCATATTAGCCAAGAGCCCATAAAACACATTAATTGTATTACATTCAATAGTGAGGCCGAAAACCCTACTGCAACTGGGTTTCTGAATTGCAATTGGATTTACATAGCGCCTTGATGTGTACGACTCTTGAACCATTCCTCACAAACATTTTGTGTTCTGTACTCACTTTAAGGGTTTTGGACCAGCTTATTTCAACCATTGGCTTTTTTTACTCTGGAACCTTTAGCCATTGTCAATCACATCTTAGATCAGCCCACATAACAATTTTTGTCTCACCTTTTTTAGATCTCACATGTAGACAACTTTTAGCTGTCCGTTGTTGAAAGAACTATCGTGGACAATACCAATACATACAGTGAGTGGGCTTTGGGCCAGTCCACTGCACATCATTTGCTGGTTTTCTTCTAAATATCTCTTGCTTGCTTTGGGCAAGTACATCACTGAAGGTGGTGGGGAGAAGCACACAGGTGAAAGAAAGCAACATGGAACATGGCGATGAGGGGAACAGCAGTACACGAGGGAGACAGCTGGAAAACATATACACTTGTGATGTGCTTTACCAAAAAGAAAAAAATAGTGCTTTAACAGTGGACGGGCACAAGTAATGCGTCCCATGCTCCAGGAAAGGGGCAACCACAAGAGAGGAAGTAAAGCTGTGGCTTTGCCAATGCTTGTTGTAATTGGTGGCTTGTGGATACCAGCCATAATTATTATCCTGGCAACAGGACCGGGAGAGACACAGTTTGCAGCTCTTGCCAGATCAATATGACAGTGAAGAGATCATTTTAGTCTCTATCATAGTCCAAGATGTCCGCCTCCTTGTTTTTATTAGTATTTATTTCCTGTAATGTTCCAGAGAACAACACATATGGAACACCCAAAAAAATGTTGTACAAAACTTAAACTTCTTACAACTATTTAAAAAAAAAACCTATTAACTGACTTAGGGTTATACAATATGATTACCTATAATGGATAGTAGTGCAACATTAACTTTAATATAACTTGTGAGTTAATGAATAATCATTTCGATTTGTGATTGTAACCATGTAGTGATAATGGTTATGTAATTTATTGATTGCTTTTCCATTTTTGTATTGTTTTGTACTGAAGGAAGTCATTGACCTATTGGAGAATAGGAAGTACATCAAGTACAACATTACAAAAATGGAGGGACAAGGCTTGGAATGTTTAAAAAAGAATTCAGAGATTGTGATAAAGGCAGCTGATAAGGAGGGTGCTATAGTATACAAAGCATGCAACACTATATAACTGGGATTAAAAAACAACTGGATGTACAAGAAAGTTATCTTAAGATAAAGACTCCACTCTGGACATTGTGAAACTAATCAACATACTAACACGTAAAGGATTAGAGGACGTTTACCTTAGTGACCCTGAATATGACTTCCTAAATAAGAAGGATCCGAGGATATCTACTATCTACACCCTTCCCAAAGTGCATAAGAATTTGGGATAACCACCGGGGAGACCAATTGTCTCCGGTTGTGGGTCCATTTTACAACCACTGAGCAAATACATTGATACATTTTTGAGACCCTGGGTAGTTGAAACTAGATCTTACATTAGGGACACTATGGATGTCATACAGATGGTGGAAAATCTACCATTTGACCCTACTATCCAGTTCCTTGTCACTCTTGATGTGGCCTTGCTATACACCAGTATACCTCAAGATCAGGCTTTGGAAGTCGTACGTGAGGTTCTCAACAGAAGAGACAGCCCAGCATGGGTGCCGACTGATTTCATAGTACTACTACTTGAGATCGCCATGAGTCAGAACTACTTTGTCTTTCAGAACGAGTTCTTCTTTCAAAGGAAGGGCGTGGCCATGGGAGCAGGATTAGCTCCTAATTTGGCGAATTTGTACATGTACCAGTATGAAGACAGATATATAGAACCCCTCTCTAGACAACATCACGATGTGGAAACGGTACATCAACAATGTACTAATGATCTGGACTGGCAGTGAATTAAATCTGATTGACTTTTCCTTTTGGCTAAATGGTAGGTCACCAGAAATAAAATTCACAATGTCTTACAACAAAGAGGTGATCAATTTCCTCGATTTATCATTGAAAGTAGAAGATGCAAGGATATACACCACCCTATTTAGGAAGCCCACTGAAAGCAATATGTTACTCAGATACAACTCCCACCATCCGCGGAACCTTCAGGATAATCTGCCCTACGGGCAATTCCTGAGACTCTGACGGAATTGCAGACGTAGAACAGACTTCTTTTAAGAAACTGATGTACTGATCACCAGATTAAAGGAAAGAGAGTATCCAAATGGCCTTCTACAGAGAGCAAGGAAAAGGGTTTGTATTGTCCTCGTGAAACATTGCTAAAGGTAAAGAATAAGAGAGACATTACCAATATTAGACTAGTTTGTGTCACCACATTCAACACCAGAAGCAATGAGATTAAGAAGGTGATCAATAAATACTGGAAATTGGTGGCAATCGAAATAGACACAACTAAAAAAAACACTTTTTGCTTGTAAAAGAGGTAGGAATGTAAAAGACTTTGTTGTCAGCTCCCTTTTGAAAACTAGACATGCACCAGTCCTCAGAGCACAATTGAATTTACCACCAGTAGAAATGAAGGAATTCATACGTTCAGATCGGACACATACATTACATCATCATACCAATTGCAATAACTCTGATGTGATCTATGCGATAAGCTGTCCTTGTGACAAAACATGTGTAGGACAAACTAGACAAAGTTAGAGCAAGAATACTGCAACATTGCAGTAGGATTAGATGCAGGGTTCAAGGGGCACCCCTGGTCGAACACTTTGAGTTGAAGGGTAATGAAGTAGAAAGTCTAAAGTGGCAGGTACTTGAGAAGGTAACCCGCAACCCCAGAGGTGGGGACATTTCATCTATGCTGACTCTCAAGAAATGAAAATGGATGCATGTCCTTGATACAGTTAACACAGGTTTTAATGAACTTGAGGAGATCAACAAACAAACAGGACTGCTCAGCAACATGTAATTTATCTCCTAGCTTACTGTTCCTTGGATCATGTCAGCTTTATACATATGTACAAGATTGTCTCAAGCATTACATGCCTTTGCCCAGGAATGTACAATTTATGTCAGCTGATTTATACCCAAGTATAAGATTATTTCAAGCATTACGTGTTTTGGGCTACGAATGTACAATTCCTGAATTAATTATTCAGGATGTTTTTTTCGAAACATATATTCTTACTAACCAGAAACAGAGTACAATTTCCATGTTGTCCTGCTATACATATACCATGCACTATCTGTTTCAATTGCATAATGATATGTGCCGGTTATAGGCAGATTATTATGGGCCCACTGAATGACACTGTTGTGTTATGTTATCCTTACACAATATTTCAGGATTATGATAATGAGTATCCCACACAGTTTTCGACTGGTAATTGCTTTCAATTCAGTACGGGGAAGCCATTTTGTGAAATCCATTCTTTCCACATTCATGCATTCACACAGAACTGCTGATAAATGACATTGCACACACGGGTTGGTCCTCCTTTAGGCCCGCTTGTAATGGTGTTCATTCCCCCTCCACTCGGAGACTGCTGGCCTCCTCACTATAGGAGACTCATGCACAGTGTCGACAGTGCTACACTTGTTGGAGTATCCACAGAAGCAGTAACACACCCTCTTCTCCCCTCTGCATGTTAGTAGGTAATTGCCCTCAGGTGGGCCTCCCAAGTGAGTTGCAGTACTCGTGCATGCTGGGAGTTGTGGTATGTGTTGTGCACCAATATTTCCCTCCAGTGGGATCTGTGTTCGTATTACAACTTTATTTAAAACATTTCCTTGCAATTACCTACTAGCATGCAGAGGGGAGAAGAGGGTGTGTTACTGCTTCTGTGGACTGTTAGCAAGCCTCTGATGAAAGAGCAGGAGCTCTGAAACAAGTCAGGCTACGGAAAATGTTTGGAATGAAATGCCGGTTTGAAAGTAAAGTTTCTGATGAAACATCCTTTGCTGAGTGCGTCTTCAATTTTGTACAACAATTTGGAAATATATATATATATATATATATATATATATTCAAATAATTGTCACATTTTGCAAAGCAATTGCATTACCCACAGAACACATTGTAGCCCATATCATATAGACCCAGGTTCTGAGGGGTAACTGGGTAACCCCATTATTTTTTATGGCAGAAGTCATCGACCAGCGCTCTTAAATATCAGTGGCCCGAATAGCAAGGCTGCACAGTCTTCAATCCACCTTTTGCCTCTGTAAAGCACTACCAGGCACTCCCGTACCCTGTATCTCACTCTGGCAAGTTCCTCCTTTTTCCCTTTGAGACGTTTTTCCGCCTTTCTCTTCCTCCTTCTTTCCCCTTTGTGTGTTTTCCCCACTCTTGATATTGGAAAATATCTGAGCAGGAAAAATAAGGGATGGTCCCCAAAAATAATTGCCGGTGGCCCGCGCCAGCTCAAATCAAGCACTACTCTAGTGACAGCAATGACATTGGGACTCAAGGGTGCTCCTCCCCTAGGCTGCTGTGCTTGTGCCCGCCCACAGGTCAGTTGTTCAGCCGACCACCAATAGGTCGCCGCTCCGACCCTCACCACCATGTCGGGCTCCCTGCTGGAAATGCCAAGGCTGAGGTCGTAGGAGGGGGGGGCTTTACTGAGTTGTGGGTCTCACTCTTTCTTGAGCACTGTGGGCCACGGGACCTCAGCTGGCTGGCCTTCCTTGGTCTCCTATTGGCCCCAACTCATCATGCTGCTCTTGTACCGCCGTCACTGTGCTCAAACTCACTCAGGGAGTCGAGTGAATTTGAGACGTGCAGCAGGACGGCGGTCGGTGTGCGGGTGGGCTGCACCGGGGAGACTGATTGGGCTCTCAACCAAGGACAAGGCTTCCCCCCTTCGTTTCTCTCTCTGTGCCTCAGAGCCCGAATGCTGAATCAGCTTCTCCTTCACCAAAAAACTCTGACCATTGACCACACTGGGCATTTGAAGATTGAGGTGAAATGTGAAGAGCTGGAGGAAAATCAGCGCGTGAGTCCTGGAAATTTATGTAAATATCTGTGTGCTTCGTCCTTTGGCCGGCCTGCAGGCTGTGGGTGGTGGCAATGGCTATCTGCTTTTGCCAGGGGAAGGAGGTAAGTGGCAAACTTATTGTAGTACATACAATTACACAGTTTATACCTAGTAATCAGCAACCAGTAATCTGATTGGAGGTGCTGTCTGGGCTATCTTGAACTATCCCTGAACCTGAATCGTCCGGAATTGCCAGGAGTTGTGGTTGCCTGTGGGTTCTAGCTACTTCAACCCCTCAGGGGGCGTTTGTCAGTCTTGCCCCTTCCTTCAGTCCTTACCCCTTTCCCGCTCTCATTGTTGAATCATTGCAATTTATAGCAATTGGGGCAGATCAGAACAAGATCAGAGTTACAGTGTCACACTGGGTTTTCACTTGTGTCTGTGTCTAATAGTGTTATATTTTTGAAATGGGAAAGCACAAGGCAAATTCTTGGCCCCAGAAACGAGTACGACCATGGCAGTTTCCTACAGCAAGAAGTAAGTGTAATTGATAAGGAAATCGAGCTGGCCGAGAGGAGGTTATCAATACCACACAAAAGTAGGGCAAGCATGTGATCCACACACTCTAATAATAGAGTTGCAACCTATTGTATCCCTATTCTCTACTCTTATTCTAAAAAACATCTGTTTATGGACGGAAAGGCCTCACCCACATGATTGTGGCATGCTTCACCATTTGTCCAGTCCGCCCTGTCGGGATAAAATGACACCAACTCGACGGTACCAACCTTGACATAAAAAAAACTCTGGGACAAGGGAGCTCAGAATAAAGTATGCTCTGGTATATGTAGGGGACCAGATCCTAAAACTATAAAACTGCCTCTGTGCGTATCCTGGATATCTCCTTTATTATTAGGATCGCACAGAGTAGGGTTAAAATAGGTTGCTCCACAATCAGGAACAATCATAGAGAGGTGTATAGGAGTGATGAAGACTCACTACACCCCCACGTCCACTAATGCCAACATGTTTCGGCCAAACAAAAAGATACCCACCTGGAGAAAACCTACTTCCAGGTGAAGGGTTGTGGGCCTTCGTTAGGGCAGGGTCCGTACTGTCTGGAAAGCATTCCTAAATTATGCATTGTGGTAAGAATAAGTCATACCTACAACCTAGTGTTTGTCAGTATACCTAAGGAGAGATGAAAATATCAATCCAATGTATGGAATAAAGAAAAAAGGGGGAATAATAAAAATAAAGGATTTTAACAAATTCTTTGGTGTGAATCACTACTGTACAAACAGTGAAAAAACACTTCTGATTCACTTCTAAATAACTTGTTTGCATTCTTTGTGTGCCAACCCCAGTGTGATCATGCAACATTCATGTCCATATCACTTACTCTGCAGTCATCAGGTTTCTGCCTCATCAATCACTATGAAGGGGGAACCTCACCTGTAGTCACACACAACTTCTTTTTTAATTATGATTGGGTGCCTCATTTCTGGGTACATTCATGTCCATTCAATTCTGCCTGCCCAGGGAACTTCAATACCCGGTGCGTGCCCTTGCAAGATTGATACGCTTGTGGGCGCGGTGGAAGAATAGACAAAAAAAAGGTTCTTTTACATTAGGGATGCTATTGATACCACAACCCAAAGACGAGGAAAAGTTTTTCAATGCATAACTTCCAGCCACTCTTGTGTGTCATCTGTTCTGGCAAAAAAAAAAAACAGGAACTGCGAGAGGAGGTTATCTCTGTCAACTTCCCCCGCTGTCTGCTCTCAAGTCTGTTCTCAAGCTGAGACAAATGACAATGTGGTGCTCAACTTTGGTGCAACCGAAGAGACTCAGCCCTCTGCACCTCTATCTGCATATTCAGGCACCAGTTCTGTACCAGTGTTAGAGGACTGGGGTGAAGGAATGCAATCCTCGGGCCAAGGGGAGAGGAGTTGTCCTAACGGCTAGGGCGGTCGACCTCGAATCTGGGGAACTGGGTTCGAGTCTCGGCAATGACACTGAACATCCTGTGATTCTGGGCAAATCAACTAATCTCCCCATGCCTAACAAAAATGAATGTGTCCTCATGTAATGCAACTGGTGCTATGTAAAGCGCTCTGATACCCGAATCGGGTCAAGTTCGCGCTATATAAAACTCTGTTTAAAAAAAAAAAGTCCCAGGCAAAGAGATTAATAGGAAATCCCAAGGAGGGAAAAGGAAAAGAGCAGAGGGAGGTGCAAGACCTAAAAGGCTCTCCCTCAGGTGAGCAAAGTACAGGCGACAGCAGCATCAAGGGCAATATGTAGTACAGTGGGGAATCTTATGTTCTCGTTGACGAGATCTCCAAAGATGTGCTATCATCGTTCTCTGCTGCCTTGAGCCCCATATTAGCACGATTAACCAAAATTGAAGAAACCCTTTCAAAACTAAATTAATTGCCCGGGGAGGGGAGATTCGTGGGCCAGCAGCGTATGGACAAGAAAGATGTTCCAGTTTCATCTCCTCCAAGGGAAGCATACAGTCGAGAGGAGCCCACCATGGGGGAACGGGCCTCGAATCAGTCAGCATCAAGGGGGCCATTCCCACCCGGGGCGGCTGCTAATAGTGCCTCTGAGAGATCAACCCACTGCACAATAGGAGGGCAGAGTATTCATAGCAGCTGTGCACGATGACCATCAAATGGTCCTGAAGCCCATATACAGGTACTCTGCTTCCCTCCAAAACCCACAGTCAATCACTCTCTAAGATCTATGATGTTACCAACTCTGCAACTCCCTCCACAGGCCACCCCATATGTGATGGTATCACAAGGAGTTCCTCCCCTAAGGCAGGATGCAAGGGAAGACCACAACCAGCTTCTGAATAAAGCAGTTTATTGGATTAATGGCAAGAGCTTTTGCACAAGCAGACCAATCCTGTTCGGAGGGTTGGATGGGTGGGCCACTCTCGGTAATCTGCATATTCATCAATTTCAAGGATAAGGCAGTCACTAAGGATATTATGACAAGTATCCACTTCCTTGGACGGCCTCTGTCATTAATTAAAGCCCTCCTGTTGGGCTTTTACAGGCCCCAGAGGCAAGAGCACCCAGCCCTCCTGCCTTTCTCTGCCCAGGTGTCAACTCATAACAGTTTTTCTGCCCTTCCGCACCTGGATCTTCAGGACTGACTTTCTGAATAATTCCCCCCTTCGCCAACCTCTGTTCGCTGATTGGAGTAACACAATGGAATCTTTTAGTCAAGCCCCAGATCAGGAGAACATTGCTGGCATTGCCAATAAAATGGGCACTGAGGATTGGGTTAAATATGTTAAATCCGCACACATTGCATGCCTATGAGAAACATGGGCATCCAACATAATAGACTTGGACGGCTTTGTAGCATTTAACACCCCTGCAATCCCCTCCAACAACGGTAAGTCAAAGGGGGGTCTGGTAACATTTGAATCCAGGTGTATAGCCCCACGAATTAAGAAAGGCTTTACAAATTCTCCCTACCACCAACTCATCACACTTATTCTAGGAAATAACTTGGTCATAACTATCATACATTTTTACAACAATATTTTTGATTCAACAAAGGTGAATGTTATCAAAGCATTAGAAATAGACCTAGAAAGATTTATTGACCGGAATTCCTACATAACCTGGCCTGCCGATTTTAATATCACGGAGTGCTCTATTATGCCCAAACTAATCTGTGGGTATTGTGATGTCAGCGGGAATACTCTGGCTCATTTTAAACATAGCCCTTATGGACTAGCCCTAAATGATCTGATGATGAAACATAACCTGAAACTAGTTGACTACCGCTGCAATAGTAATCACCCTTATTTACCCACTTTTATATGGCGAGGGTACAGCAGTAAGATCGACTATATTCTCCCCTCAGGTAGCAATGGAGTAACCATTTTGGACCTACAGGTGGGAACCAACTGTATAAGCGATCACAATCCAGTGATCCTCAAATTGAAGCTTAATATTCCCAAAGTTCCAGATTCAGGGAAGATCGATAATATTATCCGCATGGGTCTGAATGGCGGTAAAATCGAATGGGCAGGTGTCGATCCCGCTAGCTTCTTAAAAAATGTAGTAGTCAGGAATTGGCCCCAATTTATGATAGGTCTACCCCCAGAAACACACCATGCAGAGACGCGGGATGCTCATATCGAGGTATCACATTTTATTAATCAAGCCTTGATGGCGAGGCCAACACGGTCTAGAATTGATATGAAGGGTTGGTTTAATGGCCAATGAACAAAGGCACAAAGCAATCTGATTAAATTATTAAACCAACACCCAAGGGACGTCCCGGCAGTTCAGGAAGCAAAGCCACCTATAATAATGCTTTAAAACAGAGAAGCAAACATCTACAAGGGGAGGCATGGGCGAACCTCCTGCAGGCTGCAGAAACTAAGGACAGCATTTTATTCTGGAGAACAGTTAATGCCACATTGTTCACCAAGGGAATAGGCCCCAATCTAGAATCCTTAATCACACCCGCTCAGTGGGTGTATCATTTTGGTTAGATTTTCCCTCCCCACAGCCCAGATGGGGGTGTCCCTCACCCCCTGGTAGGGAACGTTCTGCCTGAAATTGTTTTTACCCTTGATGAGGTGGTAAGGACTATAAATAAATGTCCACGGGGGAAGGCCCCCAGGTCCCAACTGGGTCCCAATGGACATCTACAAGTCTGAACCAAACTTGTGGACTCCGTTTCTGACTAAGGTCCTGAATGCAGGAAGTGCTGGCTATGTTCCTCCATCCTTGTCCACTTCTCTCATCATACTCCTTTTCAAAAAGAGACTGAGAAATGATCCAAAATGTTATCGTTCCATCTTTCTACTCGACTCCTCCGCCAAATTATTGGGGAGAGTCTTGCTAGAGAGATTAGAATCATGGGCAGAAGAAAATGAAATCCTCTCAAACACCCAATATGGGTTTAGAAAAGGTTTGGGGATGGTTGAACAATCGCTCAACCTGAACCTCCTGATGGGAAATTACACGTTGTCCAAAGAAGGGTCACTGCACATATGCTGTATTGATTTAACCAGTGCATTCGACCTGGTCGATCATAGGAGACTCTGGGAATGCTTGGATAAAAAGGGGGCTCCAAAGGAGATTATCTCACTTTTGGCCTACTTGTATAACAACTTAAAAGCCAAAGTCTGTTTCGGAATACAGGACAAATGGACCCCACCCTTTGGTAAAGGGAGAGGGATTTGGCACGGGGTGTGTATTGGCACCCTTCCTCTTCTCCCTATACATAAATGATGTGGAAGAAATGCTTCAGGTGACTGGCGCAGATACTCCCAGGATTGGGAGGAGGCAAGTCCCAATACTCTTGTACGCCGATGACGTAGCCGTACTGGCACTCACTCCTAATGGTCTGCTGGCTTTACTATACTCCTTCTCAGCTTTTATGGATGGGAGGGGTATGAAAATTAACATCGCATAAACTTACACCATGAGTTCTGGCAGTGCAAGAGGAAAACATAACACCTCTTTCATAAATGGGAGGAAAATACAAAGTACGAATAACTTTAGCTATCTAGGGATTCAGTTTTCCTCCAATTTTGGTCCAAAGCATCACAGAGAGATCTGCGTATCCAACATGATTAGAAACAATGAAGGCCTAATTAGGTGTGCCTCTAAGCTAGGTACCAAGCCCATTGCAGAGTTGTTAACCCTCTATAATGCCAAGTCAGTTTCGGATGCTGCATATAGTGCGGGATTTGGTGCATGGGCGACAATGGTGTTCTACAAAAAGCTGTTAGCTGTGCCTCACTCTACGCTGGAATCTATTATTCACTGAGTAGTGGGAGTGGATTTTTTATCAGATACCCTTGAAAGCAAACTGCTTTTATTATGGTGATCTGTATGGTCCAGACAAGAAACCACGTTCACTTAACCTATTATCAAGGATTGCATGGGCCTAGAAAAAATGAACAAAATACCCTGGCTACGACACATAAAAGAGGCTCTGCTGGGCCTGGGTCAGACAGAGAGGGATCTCTGGGTATACCCGGAGGACATGTGTTCAGAGTCTGTGGTGAGAAAAGGGTCCGAACCGACCACCATAAGGTGTCAGTGGGTCGTTACTCCATACTGAATGACCAATCAGGCTGTAAATTGTACCTTATGATAACTAATAATGCTCAGCATAAATACCTTCTAACCCGCTTTCGCCTTCCAATTTTTCATTGTATGACCGCATTTCCAAGAAATGAAGAGTGGGGTTCTATTACCCGGAAATGTCCCTGCGACAACTGTTCGGTGCAGACATCCCAGCACTTAGCACTTTTTTGCAAGTTTTACCTAACTGCCAGGAAAATCCATCTTAAATCTCTCTTTTTACAGGAAAGAATTATTCATCATTAGGTGGTACTTGCACAATCAAGAGGATGTGACAGTGTCTTACATGGTTGCTGTGTTTCTTTCTAAGGTGCTGCGTGTTAGAGATTCGCTGGACGGCTTATGGAATAAAATCAACTAATGTGCCCCATGAATTCATTAGAAGACCCAGAGCCCGCCCTGTTATGTATCATGTTAGGTGTTTTGTTAGCTTTATTTTAACAATTTTACATCAAATCTAGTTTTTATATATACTTTTGACTTCATGAGTTGGTGCTATCCTGTGAGATGGATCTTTTTATTTTTCCTTTTTTGTATTGATGTGATGCTTTTATGGTTTATTTAACATGAAACGCATAAAGTTTTGAAGTGACGTTCCCCAAAAATGAGTGCCGGTGGCCCCCACAGCTCAAATCAAGCACTACTCTAGTGACAGTAATGACACTGGGCCCCTCTTCTCTTGAATTGGGGTTCTAAAATACAGTCATAACTGGGTGCATTGGGCTCCTCTCACCCTTTTACCCCAGAGCCTATACACCTGCTTGCCTTGAGGTAAAACTGAATCTCCTTCCAGCAGTTCTTCACCTTGGCAACAGTTGTGTTATTTCTAAATGATGTGCGTGATCCGATTCAAAACGTTTTAACCATATTACACCTTCAGCCATAGATTAAGCAGAGATGCCTTGGTCAGTAGTAATCAATAAAACTGTTGCATACTTTATTGCTTTATTAAAAGTAGTACATAAGTAGTTCCTTTTGTAGTAGTAGTAACTTCTTTATTCGATTTTATAAAAATCATAAAAGCACGTCAATATAAAAACAATCTAAAAAAGTTCAATTACCATTCAAGGAATTAGCTGATAAAATCCCAGCACTTAAGTACATTATATGCAGTTCAGTTACAATAATTGTCTATTTCAATTTCACTAGGTATTGGCATTGACCATAGTTCACGTCATAGCTGTAATGGAGTGAGGATATCTTCTATACGCTGTGACAACAGGTAAAGTGCTAAGTGCAGAGTTCTTACGTTTGGGTTTCTAAATGAAGATTACATCACAGGAATAAGAACAAATTCATTAGAAACTGAACCAAGCAAGAAATGTTAATGAAATAGAGAGACCCACAACGTCCGCTTGTGATCAATTGAGGGGTGTAAAGGCCACATCTGTCATCAAGAACATTGCTCATGGCGGTCTGTGTACATTCAGATGTCCCACATGTACTCATGTCGCTAGTATACTCACAAAGTGATCTGTGCATTATTCAATCCTTCAATTACTACATAAAAGTTTACATTATAGAAACTAGTTTAGTGCTAAAGATTAATGAAATCTCATAAAATCCCAGGACAAATAAGCTAATAATAGTATACCGAGCAATGGATCAAGATAAAAAAATGAGAACGCATGTGGAACTTCTAATTTGTTCACTTATTGCACAACAGTTTCAATATACTTGTACTCAGTCTCCAGGCGAGTAACAGATATCTAGACAACACAAAAACTAAAAATTCCGTGCAATCACTCTTTAAGATCCTAATGATCTCAACCAATCTGTTTGCGGCTAAAATTCGACATAACGGCATTAACCAGTTTCTTCTAATCTGTGTATACTTGGGGCAGAAGAATAAAAAATGTGCTTCGGTTTCAGATTCAGTCATAAAAGCAGGACAGGAGGAGGAGGTGTTAGCACCCTTCCATTTGCTACAGAAGCTGTTAACCGGTAGAATGCTATACCTAAATTTCAAATACAGGGATTTTGCTAACGGTGGTTCTATACGGTTTAGGAATTCTTCTTGGAACATATTGTCTTTAAAACTCATGAATCTGCCTGTCAACCCCCCTTCCATACTTCTGTTTAACCAAGTGTCATTAACATGACTCCAGTATCTCTTTTTAAGGATGGTCAGAGACCTTTTTTGAATACTGTTGGGATCCGTCCAAAGGTCACTCATACCCAGTTTGACCATCCAGATCTTGATGAAATTAAACTGCTTAATTCTCCCTTTAGTATCGATGGTTAGTACATTGAATAGAGATTCTCTTAGAGGTAGTGGGGTGTTGTTTGACCAAATGCGAATCCAAAAGGCAAGGGGCCTGAAATCAATCACATGAGCGACATTCTTCAGTCCAAGGCCCAAACGTATTGGTGTCAAGGGAGCATTCCGGGGAAGCTCCATGGCTGATCTCATGAACTGGTTTTTGTTTTTTTCTGTGGGAGTTACGTTAATATGGCCCCATAGCTCCGCCCCGTAAAGTACCACCCCAATGCCCTGTGCTTGATAAACTTGGATCAGTGGTGCCAGAGGACTATATGTGGACTTCATCAGCTTTTTAGTTAGGGCAGTTGCAACATGTTGTAACGAAAGCTGACTTTTTGAAATTTATGGGGACCATGATTGTGTATTGGTCAATCTTACCCCCAGGTAATCTAATTGCTTCATCTTCTCAAGTAGGGAAGAGCCCAGCCTTATGTTCCCCCTGTAGGACTTGTGGCGGACGAATGCCATGAATTTGGTTTTCGAGGTGTTAATTTTCAAACCAAATTCCTCACAGGCTACACCAAATTGGTCTACTAGCCTTTGCAACCCCCGAAGGAGTTCTAGATATGAGCAGCGTGTCGTCTGCAAAAAGTAGTGCTGGCACTATTTGTCCTGCTAGTTTGGGGGGGATCTCCTTTACCGTCCATTAAACATTCAGTCAAACCGTTAATGTAGAGGGTGAAGAGAGTAGCCGCAAGGACACATCCTTGCCATACTCCTCTGTTGACTCTGACACGGTCAGTCAACCCACCCTCTCGCCCCCATCTAACCTGGGCATAATTGTCCTTGTGGAGCCTAATGATGGTTTGCAGCAAATTCCTCGGGATCCCCATCTTGTTTAGGACTGCCCACAGTTTCTCACGGAGGACTAGATCGAATGCGGCTCATAGGTCGACAAACACGACATATAAGTGGTCCTTTTTAACTGTCACATATTTCCATAGTATCAATAGGAATCGGAAAAGCTGATCAGTGGTACTAGTACTACCTCTAAATCTGGCCTGCAGGGGTGACAATATTTTCCCATCCCTCATCCAATCGAAAAATCTGTTCAGCAGTTGCAGACAAAATATTTTTTGTGAAATGTCATTGAGGCTGATGGCCTATAGTTTGCCGGGTTGGTTTTGTCCCCTTTTTTAAAAATGGGCACTACTTCTGCACCCAGCCAAGAGTTAGGAATTTCTGCCCCTTTTAAAATAGCATTAAAGGTATAGTTTAGTATCACACTCCAGATAATGGGTTCAGAGAGAAAGAGGTCCCCCGGGATTTTATCTAGACCTGATGCTTTGCCCCAGTGCAAAGTGTTAATAGCTTCCTGAGTTTCTTCTAGAGTGATAATAAGTGGGTCTATGTCAGGGTCTGGTGCCGGATAATCAGTAATACCTTGGTTAACATACTTAGGTCCTGCATACAATTGACCAAAGTGTTCTTCCCAGGTCTGTGGCAGTATGTGGTAGTTTTCTTCTGCAATTAAATCTTTTGACCCTTTTGATATCAGGTTCCAGAATTGTTTACTATTTTTGGCTTGTTCTACGGATAGCAACTCCCTCCAATAGCCTTCCTGCGAATTCCTTTTAGCCTCTGTCTGAGCATTTTTATATGCCTTCCTTTGTATGGCTACTGTGGTTCTTGAGCCTTCCTTGATAGCTTCCAACAAAGTTTGTCGAGCTAGCTTACACGACTCGTCAAACCAGATGTTCTTATTTCTGGCCGTTATTTTACCACTGGTTCCCTTATAAAAAACGTTTTGATGTTACTGAGTAGGTTTGCAAATGTGACTACCAGAGGTTGCTTCTCAGGTCCCCTACTACTCATGTTGATTAGAAATTGTACCAGTATGTGATAGATTTGTGCCAGAGTGTCAGCATTGCTATCAATAATAGGCGACTTAACCCTCCTTTTATTGTTGCTAAGGACAGTTGGAGTGGGTAGGGTGGTAATTGAGGGAGGCCTCTATGTGTTAAACACATCTGTTAATTCTAGGGTTAGGGCATTGTGGTCACTGTCAAATCTCTCACTTACTCACATATCAACCAGCTTGGGCCAAAGAAGTACATCAAGCAGAAAGTAATCGATCCTTGTTTTGCAGTTAGCTCCTTTGAATGTATGTTCGAGCTTTAAGTCAGAGGTAGAATGCCCGTTCACAGCCCTCAGCCCGAATTTCAGGGTAAGGGAGGCTACTTGAAATGCTACCCTCACATTTTTGGCTAGCTTTTCCTGACTCAGGCATGGGATGCCTAATGCGGCATCCTCTTGGTTGGTTACATTTTTAATTACCTCAAGGGGCTCGAATGTTGTATTTAGGTCCGCTGCAATGACTATGTTATGTGATGACCCTTCCCCTTCAAGGAACTCATCTAGTTCAAGAATTGTGGAAGAATCGTGGTGTTGGGAGTGAAATCTGTTGTAGATATTAACCAGGAGCACTGAGTTGTATATAGTGGTACCTTTGATATTCAGGGCCAAAATATTAATGGAGTCATTATCATGCTTTTTAATGCAAACCCCCAGATCAATTTTAAACCAGATAATGAGACCACCTGCAGGGCGGCCCTTCTTTGAAGGTACAGCTTCCACACTGTAATTGGTGAAACCCACTCTAAACATTTGTTCAGTGGCCCATGTCTCCTGGAATAGACATATGTCGTAGTTATCCACAGATTTCCCCCACTCTACAGTGATGATTTTGGACCTGATGCCTGCTAAGTTCCAGGACAAAAATCTCAGTTTCTTAGTAGGATCAGGAGTTAATAAAGATTGCCTCTCCTCTTGGGAGGGCTGACATATAAGGGTGGATTGTAGCCTGGTCATTGGAGATAAGGACTGCCTCACCAAAACACTATTCGTTAGGTCCCCAAGTGTCTGGTCCATCTGTGATGGAATATAAGAGTGATCGCCTTCCTTTAATGTGTATGATCTAGCATAATGGGGAGACAGTCCCTGAGCATGTCAGGTATGCTTGACCACTGAGTGGCCCCTAGGGTTTTTAGTGTTGGAATTAACAATTGATCTCACATACTGTGGATTAGATACCAGGTTCTTGCTTGGCAAAGAGAGTTTGAATTGAATTGATGAATCGTTAGGGGGTAAGGTACGCAGGCCCAGATTGACTAGACCATCCACTAGGTCCCTACTGACAAAATCCAATGTAATGTAGTCGACATCTTTGCCTGAGATACAGCGCTTAGCAGCTATTATGTCTGACCTTATAATGGAGCGGCATTGCCTCACCTCCGATATCCAATGGGTAACTTTGTTGATCAGTGCTTCACTGGATTCTTCTAGGGCACAATCCACTTTGGGAACATTTGTCATATACACTCTATTGCTGGGCCCTCTTAGTGATTCCCAGGGGCTGCCTTTATTTGGCCCCCCTCCAGGCTTTACCCTTTTCATCAGCAGAGCGCGCTCTTCCCAAAAGTAAGTTTGGACCAAACACCCCTGGTGGAGCAGTTGCAGAGGTAAGTCCTGTCTCTGGGTATATTTCCCCTAACACATCCCAGTGTTCACGGAGTCTACCCTGTGACCCCCAGTCTGCATTTGGGTTGCGGAGTAAGGTGAACATCTCCGAGGGCTCCCCTGAGTTGAAAAAAGAGGGCATTGGTGTTTGAGGGTGCTGGTAGTGCTGATAGTGTGTGTGATAGTTTTCAGGTTTATTCTGGGGTGCAAAAATCATCATTTGTGTGGAGATCGCTGAGCCCTGAATCCCTCTCCCATATCTGCCCGATGTCTACTCTGCAAATTGGTGTTACTCAAATCCATCCCTCTATTTATACTTAGGCATGCCCTACTAAACTGGTCCGTGAGAGACCCTACAATTTTTCTCAGTGAAAGTACCTCTAGAGATAATTCCTTAACTGTTATTTTAAGTTCAGTCAGTTGACTGTGAAGAATGCTATTGTCCACTTTACCGGGTCTGTTCCCCTTCATACTCCTAGACTCAGCCACCTGGGCCACGGGAGTGGATATGATCTCAATAGTAGTCCTTTTAGGGCGGGACGTCCTTGCAGGTAGCAAGAGGGTCAAACCAATTTGTGCATTCAATTTCCAAGGCTACTGTCCCCTCAACATTGGCGATTGTATTGCCATTTCCAGGAAGAGTACATGTGGGAACAGGACCCTGCTACTCCCTGTTAGTTAGGTCACTAGAATGCGCAGAGCACTAAGCTGTTTCACAAGGAGCTGGAAGTTTAAATGATGACTTTTTCGTCTTGTTTTTTTGGTTAAAAATATCAGCCATTTTCTGACCCGTGTTCTGTGTCTTCTTTTGGCCGCTTAGCAAGTTTTCAACTTCTTCTATTAAGGTGTCTATGTCTTCCACTACGCAGTTAGCTGCAGCACTCACTGCAGGCCATTTTGCTTGTTTGGGGGTATCATTCGGGCTTCCCTTGGCTTTCCGTTTACTGATCCTGCTAAAACAAGCGAGTGACACTGGGACTGTAACAACAATTGGCGAGGATGGCAGTAACGCTTCCCCCTTAATGGAGCTGTGTCTTCCTTTGCCATATTTTTAAAGAAATAATGGCAGAAAAAATAGAGCATTAGTACCTGAAAATGCACTTGGTGAAGAGGTCCTCCTCAAGAGCTCTTTGTCCTCGAGCAAAAACCAAGGGAGGTGGCCCAGCCAAGCCTCCCCCGGGCTCGGACTGGCGTGGACGGGTCCGCCCTTGGCTCAGGCTTTGCTCGGGCGCGGCCTGCGTGCGTCCCGCACTGCAGAACCACAATGTCAGATTTAAGCGCCTCCGGACGCGCAGGTAATCTCGGGAGACCGGGGCGTCTGGGAGGCGTAGTCCTCCCCCGGCCCGATGACTCCGGTTAGTGCAAAGGGAGCAGGCAGGGCTGGATACACTGGCTGCGGGCCGCGCTGTCAGATTTATGTGCCTCCGGGCGTGCAGGTAATCTCGGGAGACCGGGGCGTCTGGGAGGCGTAGTCCTCCCCCGGCCCGATGACTCCGGTTAGTGCAAAGGGAGCAGGCGGGGCTGGATACACTGGCCGCGGGGCAGCGGTTTCAGATTTATGCGCCTCCGGGCGCGCAGGTAATCTCTGAAGACCGGGGAGTCTGGGAGGCGTAGTCCTCCCCTGGCCCGATGTCTCCGGTAAGTGCAAAGGGAGCAGGCGGGGCTGGATACACTGGCCGCAGGGCTGCCCTGTCAGATTCATGCGCCTCCGGGCGCACAAATAATCTCGGGAGACTGGGGAGGCGTAGTCCTCCCCCGGCCTGATGTCTCCGGTAAGTGCAAAGGGAGCAGGCGGGGCTGGATACACTGGCCGCGGGGCCACGCTGTCAGATTTATGCGCCACTGGGCACGCAGGTAATCTCGGGAGACCGGGGAGTCTGGGAGGTGTAGTCCTCCCCAGGCCAGTCGTCTCCGGTAAGTGCAAAGGGAGCAGGCGGGGCTGGATACACCTTTCCTTTTGTATAGCACCTTTCAAAAGGCCTAAATCAGCATTCACAATGCTGTATGAAGAATCCAACACTTGACCTTGGCCTCTGACAGACATGTCAGGGTCCAAGTGTAAGATTCACAACTCGCCCACTGCAACAAGTAGGTTTTTCAAAGTTTACTTTCTACCTTACCCAAAGAAAACAGGCCATACTTTAAACATTCCAGACATCAACATTGGCGGTACTTTAGCTGTATGTACTTGGAGCAGAGATTGCATTTTTGCCTCCCAACTAAGTTAAAAAAAGCTTTGGCAAATTCAACAGTTCTGGATTTACTAGAGCACAGGAGTGGCAGAGAGGCTATAGTTGTCAGACCAAATCCACAACCTGAATGTTAGGCTTCTGCAGAAGTGAAAATTGTCCACCGATGCCCCTCATGGCGAATTTGCCCAACCCTATATCTGACCACAACGAATGTTGGGAAATTGCCCCAATGGGAAAGGGGGTTTCGATGAGAAAGAAAGAGACAAGATGTCTTCAGACACTTTGTGTTGAGATTCATCTGGGAGCTGAAGGACTGTCACAAGAATCTTGGTTTTCTGGTTATCGCTCAGAAAACGAGTAACTTAAATATATTTCCTCTGGAAGAGAAGCACAAACAATCAATCCCTTCAAATCTTAGGCAAACGTTTTCTCACAATTTCAATCCTCTTTCTGGTTATTCTAAAACACTTTCGTTTTCTCACAATTTCAATCCTCTTTCTGGTTATTCTAAAACACTTTCTTTACCAGGATACCTCAGAACTGTTGTTTTAGGTATTTTTTTGTATTATATTTATTCTGGAAATGTGTCCTGTGCTTTCTGGAACTCACTTGTCGGATTTAAAATTGCTGCATCTACAGGCTCCTGCTTTTTAACATCAATGTTCGCTAACTCTTGTCCGTGGTGTGTCTCAAAATGTCCAAAGTTCTCAATCAGAAGTAAGTTTATCTGCTGTATTCTTAATTACAATGAAAGTCTATCCACTGTATAACACTTTGAGGATTTCAAGTAGTTTTCAGCACAACTGTGCTTTGTAGTTGTTACAGCACAACTGTGTCTTTGTTACAAGAAATAGTTCACTAACCTTGTCTTTTAGGATTCACAACAGAGCACATCATTTTCTCTTATCGGCTTCTTTAACCATCTTGTCTTCTTTCTTTTAGGCCATTCGAGTGCCAGGAACTCGTAGAGGATGGGCCAGGATAGTGCAGCTGCTCAGGACTACCCCAGTGTGAACAGGAATGCGGCATCTCCCCAACAGCAGGGGCGGCTCCTCCATGTGGGCGGAGGAGCGTTGCCCCACTGCTTTCTCGCAGTGCGAGAAGCAGAAACATAAAATGGTATTATGAATACCATTTTATGTTTCTGCTTTCTCGCACTGCGAGAAAGCAGAAGGGTTTGGTTGGGGGCGGGTGGGTGGTCCTGCTGCAGGGCAGGGGAGGAGTGGCTTGCCCACTGCTGGGGGTGCTGACTGTTTGGTCGGCCCCAGGGCCGACCAAACCAGTCATACGCACTCTCCCGTTTTCTCCATGTAGGCTGCATGCAGCCTGTATGGAGAAAACGGCCTCCCCATAGATGCCTGTGTGGTCGGCGTCCCAGCCAATCACAATGCTGCCATTGCAGCATTGTGATTGGCTTAGGGGAGGAGAGGGAGGCTGCCTGCTTCCCGGGACTCGGAGCAGAGAGATAAGGAGATGCAACGTGGGACAGGAGGCGAAGGTAAGTTAAATTATTATTATTTTTTTTTTTAAAGTAGCCCCCCCCTCCCGCGCGACACCCTCCCCGCATGACCCCCTCGCCCCCCCCCCACCCCCACCCGCGAGTCATGCCGGCTGCAATTGCCAAACAGATAACTAGGAACAGGACAGGAGCTTCTCCCCCTCTTGATGATTGAAGCCAAGCAACGCTTCCGGTGCTTGGGCACGGGGTTTATATTGCTGCACCCAAGATGGCCCCCATTCTCAAAATCTCACGAGATTTCGGGAAGGCCATGCCTTCTGGAACAATTTGTCCTCTAACATACAAGCTTTTTAAAACTAGGGCCAGGAGGCCTAAAATGTTCTGAAACTGTGGTACTCAAGGTCTTGGGCCCCAGGGCATGATGATAAGTGTGTAGTGTGTGAGGGCAGAGAAGACCCCAGAGAATATTTATGCAATGGGGATCGACTAAGGGGGGTAAGACCCCTGGGGATGAGTACACTACAATAGTGTAGTATGTGGAGAGCATACCACACAGCTGGACCGGGTCACAACAATAGTTGTAAAGTAGCCCCTTATGCAGTTCACTGCAAGCACTTGAGTAGAGGCGGAAGGATACATCCAAACAGCCAATTGTATTAGATGAGAGATAAATACTCCACTGGACTAAGGCAAGATGTGATAGACAATTTTTAAGCCAGTGCCTGAAAGAAGCTGGTCAAAGAAAGGCAGTGGTTAAAGGAGGTGTAGCCAAAGTCCATTCACTGAATATTGTTAGCAATATGTCTTTCGCTGTCAAAACTCTGAACTAGAAGGAGTTAAGACCTAGAACTAGGCCTCAGTGAAACATGCTGCCAAAACTCATAGGGACTGATTCACAAAAACATTTATGAATACAAGGACTAGTTCCACAGGAGTATTCCTTTACATACTCCTGCATAATTTGGTGAATCAGCCCCAAAACACCCAACTCCTAGTAGCAAAATTGCAACAACAAAAAAAGGTCAGAATCCTTTCAGTTTGTAATAATTTTATATAAATAGACTCTGAATATTCCCATTTAAGATGTTTTGTGCCAATTCACAAGGCATGTAAGAGTACTACATAAGTACTACTTTATGTACTCCAGAATGCCTTTGTGACTGGGCCTCAAAATGTGCAAATTCTGATAGAGAAGGAATTTAATGCTCAGAACTGAGTCATCAGGGGTTTTTGTGAAAATGTTTCTTTAAATTCCTGTGCTTTTATTGTTTCAGGGTTGTTTCATTAATTTTTCAGCAGTAGTGGGTGTTGACTATGAAAATAACCACAAAACACCAAATTGTTCCAGAAATTTTACACCAAACAACTTAGAACAGCTAAATACATCTGCAAACAGCGGGAGAGAAAATGGCACACTACCAAGGACACCACCGACACAACCTCCTTCACATTATCATTTGTGCCCATTATCGTTTTATCAGTAAAACTGTATGTCTGTGCAAATGTAATGGTCATTTCAATTGAAAATGCGTTGTCTAATGGCAGTGCACTACCACACAATGCATACTCCAAATTACGTCACTCCACTCTACTTCACTGTATACCAATCAACGACACGCTGCTCCACTTTGCGGCATACCACTCCACTCCATGCCACTCAACTCTACAACACACCACTCCATTCTACTACCCGCCACTCTGCGCCCCTCCAATTTACGACACACTGCACCACTCTACGACATGCAACTCCGCTCTACGCCACACCACTCTATGACACACTGTCAGGGTTCATGACACAGCTTGCCTCGTTTGCTAGTTGCCCAATGGTCCGTTAATCAATCATGTATTTCCCATACTCCTTACACCTTCCCAGAGGGACCCCCACTTCTCCCTTTTCTGTTCATGCCAGCATAAATCTTATACTTTGCCAATACACCAATAAAATACATGGAAACCTGTACTGAGACCGTCGGTTACACTATAGTAACTTAACATGTGCAGCATTGTGACACTTGGACATATCACATGTGCGGTCTCATAATTTATTCACGCCCTCCCCAGTGGGCGGGACTGACCATGTGATCAGGCTCAACTGGGGGCAGGAATAAAACTATGCCCCAGCCACCACCCTTTGCTTTGTTCCTTGGTTCTTGAGAGTGTCTGCCCTCCCTGGTCACCCGCTTACCTACTGATGCCCTCTTCTTCTGGCTGCTTCACTCCTTACGATTCTTCCCTTTTCCAGATCCGGACTGCAACCTCCGCTAATGCCCTGCTAGAGAGAAAAACAAGAACAGATGAGTGCCATTGCTTTTATCGCGAGGGCCGCACTGCTCAGTTGGTGTATATGCATTTTTCTTGGGCATTCCCTTGCATGTTATCGCGCGGACATCCACCGCTTAAGATTTTCTGATAGAACTAATGTGTCTTGGAATTTTTTGCGTGGATGCGCACCGGTAAGACTTTTGTGATTGAACTAATGTTGCTTGAGATTTAATCGCACGGATGTGCACTGCTTAGTTGAGACATCTAAGACTTTGATCATTGAACTAATGTTGCTTGGCATTTATTTGTGCAGATGTGCACCACCTAGTTGAGACAATTTTATGAAAACCCCTTATTACATTGCAAAAACTCTCATAGAGAACAATCATTTAACCGAGTATATAGAAGACTTAAGGGGTACAATCAGAGATTACAGATATTAATAGAAGTTCTTCCCCTCAAACTTGCCAAGGCTGTGAATAGAACAGTGCTTAAGAACTAAGAGTCCCAGTGGGTATACCCAGAGGTTGTGGAAGTAACAACCCCCAATTGAAAGATACTGGAGGGTGCAGCTTGCAAGCAAATCACATCACAAAGAGGTTCCCTGAAGTTAGCAAGTGAACTCAGGTGTTGAAGGTGTTGAGTGCAGTCTCTCTCTGATTCTCTTCCCATTCCCCTATCCCTTTTGGGACACCTGCTAGGAATTCTGACCCTACAGAGTGTTGAGAGGTGCTCCAGGAGGTCAGGAAGATTCCGCATCACCCCTGCAGAAGATACCTGGCTTCAGGTGAGTGCTTGCAACAGAAAGCCAACCCACAAAAAGTATATTCTGTCTGGGAGATGGGTCATGAACATTTGATTACTACCCAAGATCTGGCGCATGCCCTTAGCTCCAAAGAAACCCCACCTTTGGTACAGTTGACCAGGGCTTTATCACACATGCAACACGAGGCCCAAACATTGCGACAGGAAAACGTAGACTTACAACATGAGCAACAGAGATATAAACTACATGCTAATCTTTTGGACAATAGCAAGCTCAAGAAAGAAAAAGAGAAGCCCTCCGTTCTTCAGCCTCCTAGTTTTGGGATGGGTTTAGAAAAGTGGGCCGCAGTCCCACAACCTCCAGTTTCAGCATGAGTCCCACAGGCCCTAAATTTAAAAGTCACTACCCCCACACCCGTGCCTCTGGCTCCTCCTGAAAGATTTTTGGGCAGCAGTATTAAGTATAATATTTTCATGAAGCGGCGTTAGCTGCAATTTGTGTGTCACCCTGCGGCCTTCCCTAACAATGCCTCCAAAGTAGCCTTTATCATTTCTTACCTGGGAGGCAATGCTACCACGTGGCCTATTCCCCTTGTAGAGAGGAATGACCTACTTCTTTATGATTTTGTCCACTTCAAAGAAGCGATGCAAAAACACCTATTTATCCAAGCTAGCAACAATGAGCTTTTAAACCTATGTCAAAGAGGAAAGGATCTGCTTACCTATATTACTACCTTTAACTGGTTAGTCACTGAAATCAACTGGCCTGAGGAAAAGCATACTTCTTTATTTTACCGAAGGTGGAGGGATGACCTCAAGGAAGTTTTGGCCCAGATTGGCCCTGATGAATGTTCTGAATTCATTGATTTAGTGGTGAAACTAGATATTTGGTTAGGAGAAAGAAAGGGAGAACGATGTTGAGGGGACACTTTAGTAGTCATAGTAAAAACTGAAAAGAAGAGCCAACAAACACTGCTCAGGATCCACCTGAACCAATGCAAATCGGGGGTCTTTGGGGCCCTCTGTCTAAAGGAGAAAAGGACAGAAGCAGAAAACTCAACCTTTGTCTTTATTGTGGTAAATCCGGGCACTTCACTTGTGAGTGTCCAAATAAACCAGGTATCACCAAGAAAGTGATTGTAATGGTAGATTCTGGTACCAGCCTCTCGGAAAATTTGCTTCCCAAGTCTGGAAAATCATGTGATCTCAAAAAACCTTGCCAATACCATCAACGAAGTACCAAGGCACTTAACCATCATTGTGACCTTTATAACTTCTAAACAGGTTTGGAAAGTGCTCCATATGCTTTTGGATTCAGGGGCTACGGGCAATTTT
This sequence comes from Calotriton arnoldi, assembly GCA_963921515.1. Classification (NCBI taxonomy): domain Eukaryota; kingdom Metazoa; phylum Chordata; class Amphibia; order Caudata; family Salamandridae; genus Calotriton; species Calotriton arnoldi. Next base: position 1,264,411 of record CAWUFW010002374.1, read on the forward strand.
TGGGACCGTGGCCTAGCTACCTGTTTTAGGAATCCCAAAGATAGAGAAAAAGGAGCCTGAGCCCATGAGAGCCATGGATAGCTCAGATCTTTCTTCTGGACTTATAGTTCAGCAGACTTTTCCTCTTACTATAGTGTGCACCAACAGCCATACAGAGAGTATAAGTTTTGATTTAAACGATACCCCAGTTTTTGGAGCCATCTTGGGAGTACCCTGGTTGCAACGCCATAACCCCAAAACTGATTAGGTACTATGAAAGATTACTTTTGACTCAAAATATTGCTGGCATTCTGTTATCAGGAACTACCAAATGTGGTCACCCCTTTGAGTTGTGTTTTTATACAAAGTACAGAAAAGACTGATATCCCTGAAGTCTACAGAGATTTTCAAGACATATGTTATGAACACAAGGCTACCCAACTGCCACCCCACAGGTCTTATGATTGCTGGATTGACCTTGTCCCAGGAGCAACTTTACCCTGTAGCAGGTTATACGCTCTCATTAAACATCATTCAACTTCACCAGTTTCTCTCCCGTTATTTTGTGTGCCCAAGAAAAACAGGGAGTTACGCACCTGCTTTGATGAGCGTGCAGTCAATTAGGCTACCATCAAAAACCGTTATCCTCTACCATTGATCCCTGTTTTGCTAGACCAAGTCCACCAGTCCAAGATTTAGACCAAATTGGGCTTACGAGGAGCTTACCATCTCATTAGAGTAATGGAGGGAGATAAATGAAAAACAGCTTTCTGAAACAAGTTCGGTCTTTTTGAATACACAGTGATGCCATTATATCTTTACAAGGCCCCTGCGGCCTTCCAATTGTTTATAAATGAAATTCTATAGGAGTTCCTAAACATTTGTGTTGTGGTATGCATAGTCGACATCCTCATTTACTCCTCCAGCAAGGATGAAAACAAAGTATGTTCAAGCCATTCTTCATCGGCTACCTGAACACCAGCTATTTTCCAAGTTGAAAAAATGTACATTTCAGGCTACCACAATCGAGTTGCTAGGGTACCTGATTTCACCCATCGATATTGTCATGGATCAATCAAAGGTTAAGGCCATTCTCAACTGGGAGCCCCTAAAACCCTCAAGGAAGTTCAAAGTTTTTTGGACTTCACCAATTTCTATCATCTGTTCATACCCAACTTCTCTGAAACTGTAACTCCCATCACACGGTTAAGGAAAGGAAAACATTTTAATTCGACCAAAGTATTTTGCAAGTTAAAAAAAAGGTTTGCTGAAGCCCCGATTTTACATCACCCAGATCCTGCCCAGCTGTGTTTTTAAGCTGATGCCTCTCAGTTAGTAGTGGGTGGGGTACTGTCCCAAAATACTATGAATCAGGCCATTTCCATCCTGTAGCCTATTCCACAAAAAAGCTCTTACCTGCAGAGTAGAACTACACAGTGGCGGAGAGAGAACTTTTAGCTATTAGCTTTCCAAGAGTGGGGACAATTTATGTTAGGGGCCAGACACACGATAACCATTTACACAGACAACAGAAATTTACAGTTCTGTCAGACATCAAAAGCTTTGACACCAAGACAGTTATGCTGGTTACTGTTTTACAATGAATTTGATTTTGTCATTACGTACCGCCCAGGGGCCTCAAAGCAAAAGGCAGACACGCTTTCTCATCTAGGGTTCTCCTCTATGTAGAAAGAGGCAGACCCAACACAAAACCTGCAGATGTTAAAAACTATGTTCAAACTTGCCCCACATGTATCAGTTAGAAGTCACAACACTCATCAGCTTCAGTGTTGGTATGTCCGTTACCTTTCCCTCGTCATCCTAGCATACTCTTAGCATGGACTTTGTCACTGATTTAACTGTATTCAATGGTTATTCAGGAGTGTAGGTGATCATAGATTACCTGACTAAGATGGCACACTTCGTACCACTCAAAAAATTACCTAGTTAGTTAGTTGACCAATTTATCTATCATGTGGTACATCTATCTTCATGTCCTGCCAATACCTTGGTTTCAGATTGAGGACCCCAATTTGTATCCAAGTTTTTACGAACCTTCTGTTCATCGCCAGGATTTTACGTTCATTTGTCTTCCGCTTACCATCCACAGATGGATGGACAAACAGAACAAGTGAATCAGTCTATGGAGCACATTTTGCGGTGTTTAGTTTCCGATTGGTCCACAGAATAGGACAATGCTCTCCCACTTGCAGAATTTGTGTATAACAACTGCTCTCATACTGCTAATGTGGTTTCCCCTTTTTCCTGTCTCCTAGGCTATCACCCAAGAATGCTTCCATTACAGCCAGTTAAACCTACACCCAATGTCCCGTCAGTGAATACCCATCATCAGAATTTGTGTAACATTCAACAAACAGTATGACATCACATCTCAGTATATCAGGGTCACATGAAAAAACAATCAGATAAGCATAGAAAACCTGCACCACAGTACCAAGTAGGGGATCTGGTATGGTTATCCTCCTAGAAGTTACAAATGGGTGAGTTCAAGAAACTACGCCCCTGGTATCCAGCCCCTTTTCCCATTGCAGAAATTCTCACTCTAGTTACTATAAAACTCTCCTTACCCGACAATTACAAAATACATCCAGTATTCCATGTTTCTTTATTGCGACTCAGCTATCCAGCGGACGTTGGACGGGTTTGCGAACTTTTGCAAGTTGCGTGGGCTGGAGATCAATTTGACGAAAACTAAATTTATGGTCTTCAACCCCCCCAAAACGTCACGCCCTAATCCCTCTTTACACGGTATCCCACTGGAAAGAGTGAATTTATTTGATTACTTGGGTGTGACTATATCAGAGTACTTTGAGTGGGGGCCACAGGTAGCTAAGGCTAGACTTAGGCTAACCCAGACTCTGGGGGGCTTAATGAAATTACATAGAACCTCAGCTGCTAAGCCAGCAGCCCCTGGACTGTCAGGGTTCATGACACACCTTGCCTTGTTCGCCAGTTGACCAAGGTCCGTTACTAAATTAGGCAATTCCCATACTCCTTACACCTTCCCACAGGGACCCCCTCCCCTGCTTCCCCCTTTTTGTTCATTCCAGCATAAATATTGTAAAATATTGTACATTACTAATATACCAATAAAATACATGGAAACCTGTACTGAGACCGTTGGTTCTATTATGATAACTTAACATGTGCAGCCTTTTGACACTTGGACAAATCACATGTGCTGCCTCATGACTTAATCGCACCCCTCCAGTGGGCGAGACTGACCACGTGACTAGGTGGTCATCTTTACTGGGGGAGAGTATAAAACCATGCCCCAGTCATCGCCCTTTGCTTGGCTTTGTTCCCTGGTTCTCCAGAGCGTCTGCTCTCCCCGGTCTCCCACTTACCTGCTGAAGCCCTCTTCTTGCTTCTCCACTTCTTCCAATCCTTCCACTCTTCCAGCTCTACCCTGCAACCTCCGCCGATGCCCTAAAAGAGAAAAAAACATGAAAACAAGAACAGATAAATAACTGGTTTAATCAAACGGCCGCACACCGCTCAGTTGGCATGACTACATGTTTCTTGAACTAATGTTCCCTCGCATGTTATCACCCGGATGCACACCGCTTAAGTTTTAATGATAGAACTAATATTTCTTGGCATTTATTGCACAGGCACACACCGCTAAGACTTTTGTTATTGAACTAATGTTGCTTAGAATTTAGTCACGCAGATGCACACCGCTTAGTCGAGACAGCTAAGACTTTGGCGATTGAACTAATGTTGCCTGGCATTTAATTGCACAGATGTGCACTGCTTAGTTGAACCAATTTTATGAAAACTCCTTATTTAGGTTGCAAAAACTCTCATTGAGAATATCTAAGATTTAACTGAGTACATTGAAGACTTAAGGCGTACAATCAGAGATTAGAGACATTAATAGAAGTTCTTCCCCTTAAACATGCCAAGGTTGTGGATATAACAGTCCTTAAGAACTTAGAATCCCAGTGGGTATACCCAGAGATTGTGGAAGTAAAAACCCCCAGTTGAAACATACCAGAGGGTGCAGTTTGCGAGCAAATCATTTCACAAACAGACTCCCTAAAGTCGCCAAGTGAACATATTGGTATCTCTAGGTCTCTCTCTCTCTCCATTCCCCCTTCTCTTTTGGGACACCTGCTAGGACTCCTGTCCCTACAAGAGTGTTGAAAGGTGCTCCAGGAGGTTGGGGGATACCACATCACCCCTGCTAAAGATACCTGGTTTACAGGTGAGTGGTTGCAACACACACCACTCTTCTCCTCTCTATGCCCCTCCCCACTCCACTCTATGGCACTTTACTCCTCTCTAGGCTACACCACTTCACTGTATGCCACTCTACGAAAATTCCCTCTATGCCACCCTACTCTACAACACTCTACTCCACTCTATGCCATTCCATTCTCCTACACTACCCACTCTATGCCACTCCACTCTATGACAATCTACTCAGCTCTGCATCCATCTACGCAACTCCCTCTATACCACTCCAAGTTAGTTTGCTCCACTCTGTGCCACTCCGCTCTACGCCACTCCACTCCACTCTAGGACATTCTATGCACTTCCACTCTACACTCTCCACGACACTCCATGACACTCTATGCTGCTTCATACCACTGAGCAACACTCTATGACACTCTGCAACACTTAACTCTACGCCACTCTGCTTTATGCCACTAACTTTTACCCATGTTGAACAGTATCCAGGCTGGTGTATAACATGGCTAAAACACATTGGCAAAGCCAATAGCTCTTGCATAGGCAAGACCTATTGAATTTGTCAATGCTTGTTTGTGAGAGCCTCGTTCTGTACCGTTTTTATGTTTCTTCAGAAACAGTTTCAATGCAGGCGCCATTATGGGGACTGAAGGAATTTCCAAAGTTGTCCCCAGGGGGTAATGGCCGATCTTTACATTGAGAACTCCCTTCTCACTTTTTAGGAAGCAAAGAATGCAAATGGGTATGATGCATGGACACTTCTTTATGCAAGGCTCTTTAGGGCGACAGGGTTTTCTAGTAGTTCACAAGGGTCGCCATTGGGCTAGGAGATTATACAGAGAGACCTGTGATGTGAGGGCTGTGTGGAGGTGAGTGCTGTGTAGGCAGACAAATCATCCATGGCTGCTTGCCCAATGGCTGGGGACTGGCAATCCTCAGACGAGATTTAGGAGGAACACAGCTGCCCAACCATGAAGAGGCTTTCTTTAAGGTTTATGTGTGGGAGCAACAATGCCTTTTTTCTCCAGATGCTCCTCCTCCTCCTCCTCCTGGACCAGCCTCTGCTTCTCCTCCTAATCTTGGTGGACGGTGGTAGCTGCCGATATTGTTGCTTGGAGGGGGATCGGATTCTCTCCTCGAATTACACGCCATCCTGCTTTTATGAATGGTTCAGCATCATGGTACAGCTCAATGTCCCCAGTACCTGGAAGAAGATTTCAACAGATGGAGTACATCACATCCATTTTTGGTTCACATTCTCAACATAGTACCTTAAATAAACATTGTTCTGCAATTAAAGAAGAAAGTTAGTACCATGTGAGCCTAAGACAACATATGCTATTAAGGGTTAATCCAAGGATGAACTTATTATATCTCAACAATTTAAGCGTACCAGCTACAACAACAGAGATGACTGTTGTGAAGTTCCCCATTACGGTCAGCTGCTGAACCGGAGTACTTGTAGATGGTGTTTTCAAAATATGTCCAGATCCAGCAGTTATAGAGATAAGATGTAGGTTCAATTGATATTAACAATCTAAAAAAATCATCATGGCAACAAATGCAGATACTTTAAAGCAGGCTTTTCCAATGAGTAACTTGTGAGCTACTAGTAGCTCTCAAACTGCCTATACATAATCTCCTGTGTGCTGCCCTGCCCACTACATTTGAAGCTTTTGCTTGGTTGAAATAATATAGGTATACCAAAATTGAAATGAAAAGCAAGTATTCAAGATGAAAATGTGTGTATTTTCAGTACTCATTAGCTGATGTTTTGGAAGAAAATGGTGGACTTTGTAAATATTTTAATACATTATTCAAGTGGTGTAGGGAGACTTATTACTTCTATTATTACCTTGGTATCTGGGGCAATTTAGCTATGGCTCTTGTGTATTACCCATGTAGAGGCATTTCAAATTGCTAAAGCCTTTTTCTTTTTACATTATTAGAGGCAACCTTGTCTGAGGCACTGGGGTGATCATTGCTGGCAATCTTGTATGGCGTGCCCACTAATGTAAGCTTGTGTGATAGGGTCACCATTACAACAGTTCTAATAGTAGCTCTGGATGATATTCATTGAACATTAGTAGATCATATTACATAAAAGGTTGGAGACCCCTGCATCAGAGAGACATACAGGAGGTTACTCACCTTTATTACTCAAACTGTAAACATTTAATATACTAGCAAAAAAAAAGAGAAAAAGTTAGTGAAAGTACTACTGATGAGACATAGATTTTAAGATCATAGGTGCCCATACTTACATGACGGATGGATGGTAAAGGGTCTAATTGCTGTTGCCAGGATGTTCCCTAGTGTCCGAGTTGAAGATGTTTTGAATGTTGACACCAGGGGCTATTGTATGACAGAAGCTGACAGGAAAGAGAGAGGCATACATAGGGAGTAAGTCATTGTAAATCAAAGATGACAACGCTAGGTATATGTTTCAGTACTCCGGTTTAGAGAGACACAAAGATTTTGTGATAGTTAAACTAAGTCCTAATGTATCACAGTGTTACCCATACACTGACAAATTTCAGTGCCAATTCTGATGTCATTAAAAATATGCACATTATTATGCAGACTCTGAGCAGAGTGTCAACAGGGATGTGTGAGAAAAGGCATACAGCTACCCTGTCAGTTACAAATAAAGATATTAGCTGCTCAGGAAAAAGAGCAGAGATTGAACTTAGCAGTGTGTACGCCAATTTGCTGTGTGACGTCAGTCTCGGAGTTGAAGCACTGCTAGGAGCAGAAGTCGTCGTTGTGGCAGGTGTGGATGGGACAACAATCAATGGGGCTTAAAAAATAAAATAAAAACTTACTATATGTTAGTGTACCAGTATACACAAGAGTACACTTAAAAGACATGAACAAAGACATATTGATCTTTCTGTTTTGGAAACAAAAAACAAGTGAGAGCAATCTATATAAGCTGTATTAAAATACACAGCAAAACACAGCTTGACATTTCAGTTTTGGTTACAAAAAACACATGAGAACAATCCTCTCTAGTGTGTTATTAAACTACATGGCAAAACACACATTGACATTTCTGATTTGGAAACAAAAATAATGAGAACAATTCTCTATGGAGTATTAGTCAACTTGTTTGCCCAGGGACATACCCGTCTGTGTAGGTGGGTTGCATTGTAAGACTTGCCCTATGTGCTACCCTGCTGCAGTCGCACTGACTTCTGCTCCAGCTGAGGCAATCAGACACATCAGAGCGGTGAGCTTCAAAGACTGTACTAACTCTGATATGCATCTGGGTTGTACCCCTGAGGAGGACACATCCCTCCTCTTACTCTAGGCACACTTGCACCCGGGCAAGGGGGGAAATTAGGTGTGCAGGAGATGTATACCTCTAGGAATGCTGGCCAGCCTGATCTGTACATCTAAAATAGAATTTTGCCATCTTTAGGAGGGCAGAAATGTTGGGTTCTGTGTGGAAAAGGTGACCTACACCCCCCAAAGTGGTCACCTCAGGGGCGGATTAGTTGCAGGGCCTAGCTGGCCCTTGGCTACTGGCTCCCAAACCACTAACTATCCTAAATCTAGGATTTAAGGGACACCCCTGACACCAGAACCGCAGATCTGAACAACTTGCATCAAAGAAGGACCAAGAGGAGACCCATGTTGCCGACAAGAGGACTTTGAACACAGCATCAAAGCAAAAGAGGGATACTCTGTCCCAGTTGCAACAGACTTGGAACTGAGTGAACGACCCTCGTCCTTGGCTAAAACACGGCTCTCCCAAAGAGAGGGAACTCTGTGGAAGCCAGAAGCACCCTCAGTCTCCCTGGGCTAGTCCCTGCAAATTGAAAGTAAAAACCCTCGCCGGATTCAAAGAATCGCTGGCCATTGGGCCCTCCATGGGACTGCCCAAATCCAGGTGGTCCAGTGCATTGTGGGAGTTGTAGTCACACCTGCCCTGAAGTTTCAGGCTGCTACGTTACTCCCCCAGACCCAATGAAGTTCCAATACCTTTTTGCTGTGCTTACCGCTGCCAAGGCTTGTTAGTCACCAACCAGCAACCAACCCCTACGCTCAACGCTGCATCTACAGGGAAGACCGTGCAACCATCATCCAACTTCAGCAGCTGGCTATCTGTTGTGTTTTTGCATTCTGTTTCTTGCAGCACCGTGTAAGCAGTAAAAATAGCACCAGCGCAGTTTCCGTTCAGCACCAAGGACAGCCAGGACAAATCTGCATCCAGAATCCACGAGCTAGGTAAAATTGATCTGACTGTTGTGGCCTGGTCCTGGGGCCCGCATGACCTTAACCCTGTAAGGGTTCCACATAACTCGACCTGCAAGTGACCGATTGCCACTAGTGGTTTTTGCCATTGACCACAAAGTTATCTTTTCCATATATTTTAGTGCACTGATTTAATATTGCTTCAAAAATCTATAACTCTGGTTATATGAATGCTTTTCCTTTCATTTTGGTGTCTAAATTAAGATTAAAATACACTCTATTTTTATAAATTGGTGTTGGATTTTTCTCAAGTCGTTTCAATTACTTATCATCCATGTTGGTACTCTGAAATGCATAACTAATGTTCCTGTAGTAAAGCCTGACTGCTCTACCAGGACTGAGAAAAGTATTTATTAGCGTGAATCCAAAGACCATCTTAGGGGTATCGTGATAATATTACATGCTAAGGCTACCCACTACTTACCACATAATATTCCACTTTCCTACAGTAACGCTACACATTTGAGTAAATTTACACTTGGATTGTTTGAAATAGCCAAAAGATGTAAGTTTAATCAAAAGTTTAAGAGTGAATTACACATGTAAATTTACTCACAAGTGTAAGTTACCTTTGCGAATATCCCCTTAAGAGTCGATTTAGAGCTTGGTGGGCAGGCTACTCTATCACAAACGCAATGGAGTACCCTCCGCACCAAATCCATGCTCCGTCCGCCTCATTTAGAGATGGATGTGCCTTTAGTATACTGTGAATGGAGCCCTTGTGGGGTCTGTCCACGGAATACTTCCTCAGACCATCCAACGGAGTAGGGACCATCAAACAAAGGACATTACACCTCCTACCCTATTTAGGATGGGTGGTGTAATGCCTTTTTTTCCTGTCTGTCACTGCCAGGAAACGTTAGGTAGTGAGGAACAGGAAAAAATCATTAATGATCCCCACACCCTAGGAGAAGGCTTCCAGGGTGTGGGCATGGGGGAATCATTAGCTTTTTGTTTTTGAAAAACAAAACAAAAAGTCAAAACTTTGGTGTACAACTGTCAAAACTGAAGGTGACCATATACCAAACTTTTAGTACATTGAAATGAACCAACGGGACAGTGGTTCCTTTTAATGTTCAAAAATGACCGCATGGCTGGCAGTCATCTCTAAATCTAGCAGGCAGAATACCCTTGGAATGGTGGAGGTAATACCTTCAGCCATCCCAATGGACACGACTTGATACGCCAAACTTAAAATCAGGCCCTAATTTTCATCTGGTAGTATATGATCACTGTAATCAATATTATAATCTACTCCTACCAATGATGTTATGCCAGCAGCCACGAGTGGTGCTGGCTCTGATGACTGGTGGCTAACAATCTTGGCTTGTGGAATTCTTTCAATTGTAGAACCATTTTAGGCATTTCATTAAAAATGTAAGTTGTCGGAATATTTGGTTTCAAATTTTGACAGTGAAACCAATAGGCTCTCAAAAAATAGACGAATCTCTGTGCTGCAGTCCCTCGCAGCCAGATTTTCTCTAGGTGCCAGACTGGGCCAAGAAAACTAAATGCAATAGCTCCTATGTGGCAAAATAGGCCTCCATCATGACTGCATCCTGCCTCCGGACACGATAACACAGAGCCGCATATAGGTGCCACCGCAGCATGCTAAAGCCAGCTGCTCAGAGACATTTCCTGCATCCTCTGACACGGAGTGTGACTGACAATTAAGATACTGACTGTGCAAAATCCAACTTGGAATCTTAATGCTTCTGAAGCCCATTCCACAGAACAGAGAAAGGGGTGTGCAATAAGGAACCTACAGTTAGAGCACCCAGTAGGAAGACAGTTAACAGGTTAGTAACTTGTTCTTCTGATGGATACTTCTAGCCCAGGGTTCTCCACCGAGTAGCTATTGGCAGCTCTCTAGCCACTTGTAAGTAGGCTTCTGTTCTGCAGCCCAGCCCACTAAAGTAGATGCTTTTGCTTGGTTGAAATGTATGTACAGTACATGGGATCCTGCAGTCCTTGTATAAAAACCCATTTCCAATTTCCTTATTATAGGCGGCTGAGTTGTGAAACACCTAGTTGCCTGTAATAAATAAAAACTCTAATAACTTATTACAGTTGAGTTCTGATGTAACAATTCAGGCTGCCAGCAATCAAGGCGAAAAGAAGGATATGTAGCTTAATTAAGTTGGCACTTTAAGACAACAAAAGTGAAACGGGGCTTTTCCATCTTTTGCTGTTTTTCCAACTAAACAATGATAAGCACAACAAATTTTAGAAAAAAATTAATTATCCCGCATGTTTCTACACATTGCGTTAGAGCTTTTTTAAAAATCTGACTTGCATTAAAATGATTCCAATATCTTTTTGCAACAAATATGTAACTGCTTTTTTTGTGTGTTTAATTCTGCACTAAAGATTCTATTTTCATTGTTCATATTTGCAAACATGCTATAGCTTTCATTTGAAAAAAAGTTTCATTTCAAAGATATATTTAAAGCTGATGACTCTCTGTGTCGACCTGAGAGTCAATACAGTAGTGCCTGATGAATATGTGGAGAGATACTCACATCAGATTCCAAAACAGGAACATCATGCCAAGGCTGTAGGAGTAGCCTTCACCCTAGTGGAATGGATCCGAAGGCCCTAAGGAGGATACCTTCTGTCCTGAAGTGTATCATAGCTTTATGCAAAGGGCAATCAGTTGTGATATGGTCTGTTTTTTCACAGTCTTTCCATTCTTCACAGTAGTGAATCTGACAAAGAGCTGATTGTCCACTTAGTACTCACTAAATCTATTAATGTAGTAATAAGGGCCGGCTTAGGATCCAACCAGTGTAGCCTCGCTTCCTCCTCAAAGGTATATGGAGAAGAGAAGAACACAGGGAGTGTGATGGACTGCTCCACATCAAAGGGTGACAGTATTTTTGGGAGAAAGGATGCACGCACCCAAAGCCGAAATTTGTCAGGCAAGCAAGGTGATGTAGGGAGACTGGACTAATAACACATGCAGCTCACTGACACAAACAGCAGAAGTGATTGCAACTAGAAACACAATCTTGAGGGTCAGAAGTGTCAGGATACAACTAAGTTGTATCAAAGGAGCATGCAGCAAAAATGTCAGAACTAAATTGTTGTCCCACTGTGGTATAATGAAAGGGACATGTGGAAAAGAATGAAAGCCCTTTATGAAAAGCATAACAAGGGGTGATTTCAACTGAGTGGGCTGATCAGGCAAATGAAAAAAGTCTGATAGGGCCGATAAGTAGCTGTAGGAAAGTAGGATCTGCTTCTTATGGTTACCCCCACTTTTTGCTAAATGTGATACTGTTTTTGACTAGACTGACTGGGATCCTGCTAATCAGGACCCCAGTCTATCTGCTTTCTCCTTAAACTGTTATGTTATGTACTTAGGTACACTCCAGATTGGATACTGGGGTACCCTTGTCAGTCCCTAGCATATGGTACCCATGTATCTCCCTTGGAGTGAAGGAGTCACTCCCCTGCAACTACAGGCACCACATCACGACTGGCCGGTCTGCTGCTCCTGAGCTCCTACGGGCTCTGAAGGCTCCAGCAACACAGGAGGTGGGTTTCTACGTCCCTCGAGGTACGAGCTGCCCTCTTACCAAGTTTGAGGCCAGAATCCCTCGTGGGGGCTGCAATACCCGTATCCCTGTGCACCGCGTTCATTTGCAAGTGCATATGCTTGATGGCGTTTCCCGAACAAGTGCACTGGGCTCCGAGTAGCCCCAACCTCTGGCACCATTTCGTACAAAGAACTCCGGCCTCCTCGCACCGAGTGCTCCGTGGGCTGCTGCTTTGTGAAATCGCTCAAGGTCCTCTCGCGACTCCTGTGTCTCCGGCATGTGAGTCCACTTGAGGGTCAACTTTGCTTTCCTTGGGCTCCCCTGGTTGCTCCAGGCTTGCCCTGACTCCCCTGTGTTTGGTGAGTCTCCTCGCTGGTCTGAACCGTAACCTTCCTTGACCTTCTGCGTGGGTTGCCGTTGCTAAGGCTTGTTGGTGCTCCCGCCAGACACCGACCCCTCAGCACTCGACATCCTTCGTGGGACAGCTCGCATCCGGCTCCTGGTCATCCTCGGTGGCTCCTGGTCCCCGTGGCTGCAGAGTCAAGAACCCCCTCAAAGCACCTGAAGCACCCGACATAGGTGGGCATTCGTCTACTGAGCCCCTGGTCACTCCTGAGTAACCCAGACTCTGTCCCCTCTGCTTTCAGGTACTCCTCAACAAGAATCTACCTTTGGATTCCAACGGACACTTTTTTTCCTTCCAGCAGTGGCTCTTCTTCTAAGTCCTCCATTGAGATCGACGGTGGTTTCCAACGCCACTTCAGACCTATGCACCCGACTGCCCTGGGATAGGTAACTCTTGTACTATGGTATCCACGGGTGGGGTGGCTCTCCAACCTCCTAACTTCCACGGGGTTTCTTCGAAGTCCACTGGGAAGGGTCCTTAAACTTGAAAACTTCAACCACGACTTCCCCATAGAATTGTACGGAGCACGCAGTCGTGTTCCCACACTGCACCCGTCCTCCGTGGGGTCCCTACTTACACACCTTGGGTGGTTCCTTAGGGTCCCAGCGATTCTACGTCCTCTAGACACTGTCTTGACTTGAGTCGTGGTTCTTATACCACTATTTTAGTATATGGTTTGGTCTCCCCCTGGAGCCCACTGTGTATTAGTGCTATTTACTATTGTTTCTGTGCTACAGTATTGTGTGCTTTGTGAGTATCTTCGTGTAGAAGATACTGTGTCGTACTAGAGAGTGTTATATCAATAAATACATATTTTTATAACTACTGTGTGGTTCTCCTTTCATTTAACCAATACTATAAGGTTGCATTCTGGTAAAACAAGCTGCTTAACATTCCTTCAAGACTAAGCCTGAAGGCTGCTCTCCACAGCTACCACTTGGATAGCTTTCTAAGGTTATCTTTAACCTCTTAAATCACCATAAGGGTTGTTTGGAATGGTGCAAGGTGCCCACTTTAACTAGTGGACAGCATATACCAGGCCAACTTCTCACAGTAGCCTTTTAGAGTGCCTGTATCAGAAGCTTGCTGTGACAAAAACAAAACAAATAGAAGAACATCAGACATCTTAGCCTGTAGAGGAGCAATTGGATTCTCCCCGCAACGGGTGACAAATTTAGAGCAACAGCCAGATTTGACTTGTGGCTGGCCGATGAGCAGCCAAAAGGACAACCATTACCTCTAAACAAGATCAAAGCATCTCAGTTGATTCGCTCAATTTTCAAGCTTAGAGTAGATTGTGGTGGCTTGGATGCAGGACTCTGTTCTGAAGCTGAGACAGCAGGGTCTCCCAAAGAAGTAGTAGAACCAGAGGGCTGAGGTTTGGGAGCTATGAGTACCAAACTCTGAGAGCCCAGTACAGGGCTATCAGAACGTGCGGAGCCTAGTTGCTCCGAACCTTCTTCAGGATCCATGGACTCAAGGAGTAGGAGGAAGTGCGTAAAGGAGAACTGGTGCCACTGAACACCCTTGAGCTGGAAACTCCAGGAAACAAAAGGCTAGATACTGAGCCTTCGTGAAGGCAGCAAACCTATATATGCAGGTTGTGCCACACGGAGTGAAAATACCCAATGCCACCTCTGGATGCAGACACTGCTGTATTTGGAAAGCTGGTGTTTGCTGGGTGCGACCACCCTGAAGTTGAAGAAACCCGCCATGTGAGTGAAGGAATAGGGGAAAGATCCTGTGAGATTCGAGCCACAGACTCCGCTTTCAGACAGAGGGCATTGGACCCCACTCCTCCCTGCTTGTTCCGGTGCCACCTGGCAGTCATATTGTTCATCAGGAGGTGGACTAACCTACCCCATTAGAAGGCAGAAAAGCCTTGCAAGTTAGCCGAACAGCGTGCAACTCCCAAAGATAGCCATTATACAGCTGCTTCATCTGTGACTAGAGAACCTAAGTCTCCACACCACCCATGTCGCCTCGTCCAAGCCTAGATATGATGCATCTAACAGTACTGTAAACTCTGGCTGAGGCAAGGAAAACAGCCTGCTGCACACACCAGGTGGGCACCCGTCACCTACCACCAAAGATCTTGAGCTGCTTCGGCTGAAATGTGAATGCTGTCCAAGAGGCACCTCCTGTGCTGGGCCCATTGAAGGCAAAGGTTCCACAGCAGAGAATGGATGAGGCAACGGACATGAGGCATCAGCAGAATATAAGAGTCCAGGATCCCAAATGCCTCACAAACATCTGGGCCAGAAAAAGTGTTGAAAACACCAAAATCATAGCCTGAATGTCCCAAACTCAAGGTGGGGATGGAAATGCCTGTGAAGCCAATGGGTTCAGAATGGCCCCTATAAAGGGAGTTCCATGCACAGGCTGGAGTTCGGAATTTGGCTCAATGATCAAGAACTTTAGGGTGGACAGCATTTCCTGCAGGTGATCCAAGACTAACACACAAGTGGCTGAGAAAATGGCACAGAGCAGAATGCTGAATTAAAAAATTTCTAATACCACCACACAGCAGAGATACTACCTGTGAGATCCAGGACTGGCACCTGGAATTACGCGTCGTGTAAGTCCAGGCACACTATTCAGTCCTTGAGGTCCAAGGCTAACAGGACTCTGCCAGCGTCATAATTTTGAACTTCGTCTTACTGAGAATAGCGTTCAAGTACTTGAGTACAAGGATTGGCCTCAGGCCCTGACCCTTCTGGGGACCAAGAAGTATCAAGAATACCACATGTAGGAAGCTGGCTTGGTATATTCTATACCAAAGTAAGGTATAGTGTGCACAGAGTCCATGGTATCCCCAGAGGTATAACAGAGGCTAAATTAGACAAACACTAACGCACAAGTTACTAACTTGTGTAACGATATATCTGTAAGAGACAGTAGTTAGTGACAGATTCCTTACCTTAGAATATCCCCAGGCGTCAGGCTGGATCCGGAAAGTTTTGCGTAGCAGTACCCTTGCGCGTCGGTAGGCGGCGTTGTGCGGCTCCGCATCCGTCGTCGGCGTCGAGATCGCCGGGATGATGTCGCGGCCAGTACTTAGATGCCGCCCATGCGCGCTGACGTCAGTTCTGTACACGACTTTCTGCGCCAGGAACGCAGAGCCATGCAAGAAGCTGACATTGGTGTCTGAAAAAATACTAGGGCCCTGAAAGGGATGTCCTTAACCCTAGAAATCAGTACGCAGAACGGGGAGGATGGGTGGGGCGGTAAGGAATCTGTCACTAACTACGGTCTCTTACAGATATATCGTTACACAAGTTAGTAACTTGTGCATCTAAAAGAGACACGTTAGTGACAGATTCCTTACCTTAGAATAGATACCCCAGCAATACCAACCCCGGTGGTGGGTCTGCGAACAGATTCAGACAAGGAAGTCCCGGAGGACAGAGCGTCCAAAGAAGCCGTCCCTCCGGACCTGGCTGTCAAGGCAGTAATGCTTGGTAAACGTGTGCAGCGAGGCCCACGTAGCTGCCTGACATATATCCTGTAGCGGAACACCGCGGCCTAAAGCCGTGGTAGCAGCTGTTGCCCTGGTAGAATGGGCACGAAGCCCAACAGGGGGCTCCTTCTTAGCCAAAGAATAGCAGGCTTTGATACACAAGATTACCCAGCGGGAGATGGTCCTCTTGTGTACCGCCCGACCTTTTTTGGCGCCCACGTAGCCAACAAAGAGCTGGTCATCCACCCGGAACTGTTGTGTGCGGTTGAGGTAAAAGGAAAGCGCACGTTTTGGGTCCAGACTGTGGAGCCTCTCTTCCTCTCTGGAAGGATGCGTAGGCGGAAAGAAGGTGGGCAAAGTGATGGTCTGCCCAATGTGGAAGGCAGTAACCACCTTTGGCAAGAAGGACAGACGCGTCCTAAGAACAACCTTGTCTGGATGGACAGACAGAAAGGGGGGTTTGCACGAAAGAGCCTGGAGCTCACTCACCCGCCGAGCGGAGGTGATGGCCACCAGAAAGGCTGTCTTCAGAGTGAGAAGACGAAGAGAACAGTTATGTAGAAGCTCAATGGGAGCGCACATTAAAAAGGTAAGAACCAAGTTCAAGTCCCACTGAGGCATCACAAACGGAACAGGAGGGAAGAGGTGTGTAATGCCTTTAAGAAACCTGTTAACAACAGGGGACTTGAAAAGGGAGGGCTGATCAGGAAGCCTGAGGAAGGCCGAGATTGCACAAAGATAGCCCTTGATGGTACCCAGGGCAGAACCCTGTTGGGCCAGAGAAAGAAGGAACAGAAGAACCTCAGAAAGAGGGGCAGAAAGGGGATTCACAGCCTTTGCTGTGCACCATGCCACAAACTTGTTCCACCTGCAGGGATACCACCTTAGTGGAGGGACGCCTGGCTGCCAGAATCACATCACAAACTTCGGGAGGCAAGTCGAAAGGAATCAACTCTCGCCGCTCAATCTCCACGCAAGGAGGTGGAGACTGGACAGGTTCGGGTGGAGGACCGTCCCCTGCTGCTGCGACAGAAGATCCTCCCGAAGAGGCAGACGGATCGGGGGATCGACGCTCATACTGAGTAGCTCGGGATACCAAACTCTTCGAGCCCAGTCCGGAGCCACAAGAATGACTTGGGCCCGGTCGCGCCGAATCTTCTTCAACACTCTGGGTAGAAGTGGTATAGGCGGAAAGGCGTACAACAGACTGCCACTCCACTCGCGACGAAAAGCTTCGCCGAGCGAGTGCAGCCTTGGAAATTCCAACGCGCAGAACTGATGACATTGCGCGTTCTCTTCGGTGGCGAATAGATCTAACCAAGGCTCTCCCCACTGTAGAAAGAGTCCTTGCGCCACCTCCGAGTGAAGACGCCATTCGTGATCCATCATGCACCTGCGGCTGAGTTCGTCCGCCCTGGCGTTCAGGGAACCTGCCAGGTGTTGAACCATCAGGAAAATGCCCTGATGTTCCAGCCACGTCCAGAGACGCAGAGCCTCCTGACATAGGGTCCACGACCCCACCCCGCCTTGTTTGTTGCAGTACCACATGGCGGTGGTGTTGTCTGTGAACACCTGCACCACCTTCCCTTTGACAGAGGGAAGGAATGCCTTGAGTGCAAGTCGGATCGCCCGGAGCTCCAGAAGGTTGATATGGAGCCGGGACTCCGCCGGAGACCAGAGGCCTCTGATCTCCGCCTCTCCCATGTGACCGCCACACCCCAGAAGGGACGCATCCGTCACAACTGTGTGTACTCTGGCTGGGGAAGGGAGAGGAATCTGCCCATGACCCATTGCCGGTTCGAGAGCCACCACTGCAACTGTCTTGCAGTCCCCTCCGAGATCTGGACGTAATCGGACAGGTTCCCCTGATGCTGCGCCCACTGGAACTTCAGGTCCCACTGCAGAGCCCGCATATGCCATCTGGCATGATCGACCAGCAGGATGCAGGAGGCCATGAGGCCCAGCAGCCTCAGGGTCATCCGTTCCGAAACCCAGGATAGAGGCTGAAAGATCGGAATCATAGCCTGAATATCCCGGACTCGCCGTTCGGGAGGATAGGCCCGAAACTGCGTTGTGTCCAGAACTGCCCCGATGAAAAGGAGCTGTGGAGAAGGAATCAGATGCGACTTCGGCACATTGATGGAGAACCCCAGCGAGTGCAGGAGTTCGGCCGTAGTCTGGAGGTGGGAGACGACTGCCTGGGACGAGCCCGCCTTCAGCAGCCAGTCGTCGAGGTAGGGGAAGACTGGAACCCCTACCCGGCGCAGATGAGCTGCGACCACCGCCATCACTTTCGTGAACACCCGAGGGGCACTTGTAAGGCCAAAGGGGAGCACGGTGAACTGAAAATGCTCGAGGCCTACCGTGAACCGCAGGTAACGCCGGTGGGCCGGCAGGACGGGGATGTGAAAATATGCGTCCTGCAAGTCCAACGCTACCATCCAGTCTCCAGGGTCGAGGGCAGTCAAGACCTGAGCTAAGGTGAGCATCTTGAACTTCTCCTTCCGGAGGAAGCGATTGGCGTTCCGGAGGTCCAAGATAGGACGCATGTCCTCCTTGTCCTTTTGGGCACCAGAAAGTAGTGGGAGTAACAACCACGTCCTACTTCTGGGGTCGGAACGCGCTCGATGGCCCCCTTGGCCAAGAGGGCCGCAACTTCCTTTTGAAGAAGCACCAAATGATCCCCCGACATGCGGTGGCATTGAGGTGGCATGGCTGGGGGGGTAGTCTCGAAGGGGAGGGAGTAGCCCCTTCGGACAATGTCCAAGACCCACTTGTCCGATGTGATGGCATGCCAGTGGTGAAGGTGATGGCGAACCCTGCCCCCCACTGGCGTGCTGTGGACCTGAAAGGATGGACTAGGAGGGCTTGGAGGCCGCGGACGGGGCGGAGGTGGTGGCCTGACCCGCACGCTGGTTACCCAACCCGCCTCGGCGGGAGCCACGTCCTCGGCCACGCGAAGACGCTTGCTGCGTGGGCCGGTGGCTGGGCAGCGGACGTGACTGGGCGCCCCTTCCGTGGCCACGAAAGGGGCGAAAAGCAGACCGTTGCGGAGGGCGCACAGCAGAAAGGCCCAGGGACTTGGCTGTAGCCCGCGAGTCCTTAAAGCGCTCCAGCGCGTGGTCTGCTTTGTTGCCGAAAAGGCCGACACCATCAAAGGGCATGTCCATAAGTGTGTTTTGGACATCGCCCGAGAAACCAGTGGTCCTCAGCCAGGCGTGACGGCGCAGCGCCACTGTCGTCGCAAGCGATCTGCCTAGCGAGTCGGCGGTATCTAGGCCACACCGGATGGTATATTTTGCCACATCTCTTCCTTCCGCAATGGTGCGGGAAAGCAGTGCCTGGGCCTCCTCAGGACACTGGGGCAGGACCTGCGCCACCGAATCCCACAAGGAGTGGGTATATCGGCCCAAAAGGCAAGTGGTGTTGACAGACCTCAAGCCAGCACTGGTGGAAGAAAAAACCTTCTTCCCAAATTGGTCCAGTTTTTTGGATTCCCTATCCGGGGGAGCGGTAGGGAAGGCGCTTTGAGAGGCAGAGGCTTGGACAACCAAGCTCTCAGGGGTCGGGTGTTGGGAAAGGAACAGGGGGTCGCCCGGAGCAGGGCGATGGCATCGGGCTCCTGTGGTGGGCTTGGACCAGGTGCCCAAAAGAACGTCCGAAAGTGCCTCGTTGAACGGCAGCAGTGGCTCCGCGGAGGTAGCCGCCGGCTGAAGCACTTCCGTCAGGATGTTAGTCCTGACAGCCACTGTAGGTAACTGGAGGTGCAGGACCTCAGCTGCCCTACGCAACACCGTAGCAAAGTTTGCTCCCTCCTCCATTGCCACGGAAGGAGGAGACAGCATGCCAATGTCAGGAGAGGTGTCCAGACCACTGGCATCCCCAAGTTCCTCAGCCCAGTCCTGATCATACTCACATTGGGCAGTGAGAGGGTCCTCAGACCCATCCCAGTTCTCTTCGTCCTCCAAATCAGGGTCAATGTAAGGAGGAGGGACATGTGGGACCCAAGGTCTCAGCGGCGCCGGAGCCGGCGTCGATCGAAGTTGGTCCGGCGCCGAGTCCGGATCCGGAGAGAACCTGGGGACAACGTCGCCCGGAGCCCCGGGCGGCGTCGTGAACGGCACCAGTGAAATCGACGCCGGTGGAAGTGTCGTCAGGTCAACGGGCGTCGACAGGGGTTGTGGCAGCACCGGAGCCGGGGCCGAGGCCAGGGCCGGGGTCGCTGGCGGCGCCGGGACCGGAGTCACCGGTGGCGCCGTAGGAACCCCACTAGGGCCCGCGGGGCCCGAAGGCGCACCGGGGGGACCTTGAGGCCCGAAGAGGCAGGCCATGGCCGACAGGAACTCCTGTATTTCGGCCGGAGTCGCCGCCGAACCCGGGAAGGGCGGGTAATGCGGCGGCGGCTCCACAGCCACTCCCGGAGCCACGGAGACGGTGCCGACGGGACCCTCAGCCGAGTCGCGCGAGTGGAAGTCGTCGAGCGATGACGCTTCTTCGACTTCTTGTGCTTCGACTTACCGGAGGAGTGCGAAGACTTTGACCCCGAAGAACGATGAGGACTCCACGACCGGCCCCTCGACCTCTCTCGTGACCGGGGCTTGCATTGGCGCGGAGCCGACTGCCGGACCTCGAGGAGCTTTCGAGACCGCTCTCGCAAAGCCTTCGGATGCAAGGCCCGACAGTCAGGGCACGACTTGGAGTCGTGGTCGCGCCCGAGGCAGTAGAGACAGTCTCGATGCGGGTCCGTGATCGACATCATCCGACCACAGGCGTTGCATGGCTTGAAGCCGAGCATCCCTACTGACACCGTTGGAGTCGAACGACTCGAGAAAAACAGTGACAATAAATCACAAAAAGTTCAGTCAAAAAATGACTGGGGCACTGCTCTCTCCGGATCTGCGCTTACTGGCGCGGAAAAAGAAAGAACTGACGTCAGCGCGCATGGGCAGCGTCTAAGTACTGGCCGCGATGTCATCCTGGCGATCTCGACGCCAACGACGGACGCGGAGCCGCACGACGCCGCCTACCGACACGCAAGGGTACTGCTACGCAAAACTTTCCGGATCCAGCCTGACGCCTGGGGATATTCTAAGGTAAGGAATCTGTCACTAACGTGTCTCTTTCAGATAGCTCTATTTGTGGTAAAGTGTCAAGCAGTTAGGCTTATCAGGAGGGTGTGTTAAGCATTTATTGTATTCACTCAATCAAGACTGATGGCACACACTCAGAGACAGAATCCAGACCAATTAGGTAAGTATAAAAAGGTATACTTATGTTTTATTTCTAGAACCAAGCAGAACTTAGCACAGGTTAGTAAAATACACTTTCAAATGCAAGGCTGTACACAGAGATGCAATTGTGGTTGAAATTGGAATGGTTACAGGTTTGTATTTGCTTACAAAACAGTTCAAAATACATTGAGATTACTTTTTAGTTGCATTGACCACTCGGGGTGATATGCCTAGATATCACACAGTGGATCCTACAAATTCAAAGTAAGTAAGACACTTTTACGTTTTAATCACAGTTACTTTTGTTTCATACCAAACAAGTTGACACTTAGAACATTTTTGGGAGGAAAACCATAACATGGGTTCCTATGGGAGAAAAGAAGGTTATCGGTATGCAGGGAAGTAAACGACCTGCCGTTTACTTTTGGGGTTTAGAACCAAGGTTCCCCAAGGTTCAGTTAGGCACTCAAATCGAACCAATGAGGTTAGGGGGGTGACGCTTGGGGGGCTTCTTACGAGCAGGCCACTCGGTTAGGGAGCAAAGCCCCTGGGGTTAGGATCCGCACTGCAGGGGCCAATAATCAGCACAGGAGCTGCACCACCAGCAGCACGGAGGCGGCCAGATGCAAAGTGCCAAGGAGACGTCAGGAGCTCTGTGGTTTGTAAAGGAGATCTTCGGTTCGAAGAAAAGCTGCAGGCTCGGTGTGAGGAAGAGCCTAACACAGATACCCCGGAATCCAACCACTTACCTTGTGTGATCCCGTTCTCGTGCGAGGAAACACCAAAACAGCCTCAGGGCTGGAAAAATAAAGAAGGAAAAAGGGTTAAACAATTCCTTCCGGACTCTCCCGTACAGGAAGAAGGCGGATCCAACCTACAGAGGAACCAATCAGGGGCCCAGCACGGAGGAGAAAAGGACGTCACACACGGAAGACAGGGGAACCTGAAATCTAAGGACGGGCCTGGAGAGAGCCAGAAGACACCATGGAAGAAAGCCTGAGAAGAATGCCAACCGAGGGAGACGGGAAACCAAAGGAAGACACAGAGGCCGGAGAGGAGACGAACGATGACTGGAGTGAGGAGTGGTGGACTCCCCCAGGAGAGGCGCAATTGCCACAGCAACTCAGGAGAGTTGCGGCACTGGCACAAGTGAGTGACACAAACAGGGGAAAAGGCAGGTGGGAATTTTAAACGGGGAAGGGACAGAACCCTGTGGGGAGTGGGGTGAAGAGACTCTTTGAGTTATTCATTACACCGCATTAGTTTCCCTGATTGTGGTTGTGTGGGGTCACGACCGGAGGGCTTTAAGACCATTTGTGTTAAACATGTTTTTTTTCCTCTCTCTTCGTTATTTACTGTTTGGTACATTGGTGCACGGACACATGAGTTGGGCTTAGACAGCGCTGAAGATCAGTGTCACTCGAATAGAGAAGCATTGCAGATAAAGCCGCTTTGTACCATTTCTTGAGATACAATTTGAACCCTAGTATAATTGGAATACTCTTCTCAGGTGCATATTTCCTTGTTGGCCTAATATTAGCCTCAGGTTTTTTTCCTCAGTTCTTTTGAAGTGATTTCTCCGACTATTTCGCACTGAGAGAAGGAAGATTGTGTGTATGAAAAGGGGAAAGAGGATTTACCCCAACCATTATTCTTTTACCCCTCACCTATTCTTTTAACCAAAGAGTGCGGAAACCCTACCTCTTTCTATTCACTCTGGGTGTTGTGAAGGATACTGTCTCAGCTCCAGCTCACTAAAAATAAACTCAAAAGATACAGCTATTTTCTCTTTTCTTTGAGTCTCCTGGGGACCTCCGCCTGGATAAGACCATCCTGAAAGAAAGAAGAAAAGAGAAGATGTGCCCCAGGATAGAAAAACAGGAATCCTGAACACTAAGTTTTCTTGTGTACATCCAACCCATCTAATAAATACGCAAAAATTGAGAAACGTATTAAGCCTCCTAGATTTCGTTTCCACCCATCCCTCCCACACTAAGGCAAGGAGGATTCCTGAAGGTGACCACCGGCAGGAGAGGTAAATTGGATTCTTGGGGAATGCCTGGACACCGTTGGTTGGGCCACTCAAGGCCGTGGGGCATCAGGTGCAGGGGTGTTTTTAGGCATCGGATCTTCTTACAAGCTCCAGTCGGGGGGACCCCTCAGGTTGAGGCTGCAGGCGTCGGTCTAAAGCTCGAGGTAGGTCAGGGAACACCAGATCTCAGGTCATGGATCACTGGGGAGACCTCCTCGTGGTGTTGGGCACTTGGGCGGTGGGCGTCGGGTGCAGAGTGGTGCAGAACCACCTGTGTTTGGAGTCTTTGGTTGAGCAAATCCGATGCTCATGGGAGACAGAGTCTGTTTGTTGAAGGCAGAGCAGGTCCTCTGGGTTCTGGATCGCTGCTGGACTCACTGGGGTTTCACTGTGAGCAGGTCAGAGTCGGGACAGGCCGGTAGGGCTGGGGCCAAAGCAGTTGGTGTCCTCTTCTTCCTGGGTCAGCACGGCTCTTCGGTTGTTCTTTCTTTCTCGAATCTGAGGAGGCAAGGTTCAGGGTAGCCCCTAACTACTACATTAAGGAGCATTACAGGGGTGTGCAGGTCGGGACCAATAGGTCCCTTCCTTGGGGTGAGTAAACCCCCTATTATGCCACCCTCCAGTGGGAGGTGGGCATTAGCCTCTCTCTAATTGGCTGTCCCCCCTCATCTTCAAGATGGAGGGGACTGAGATGTGTGCTTCACCTCGCCTGAGGGGTGGGGTTGGAAAAGGTGGGCACACCTCTTCTTTTCCTCACTTGGTTTTCCTACCAATTCTCCCGCCCAAAGTGGGGGTCAAAACCGGTGGGAGACAGTTGCTGGGGGCAGCAAAAGGCAGGGTCTGCTCACAAACCCAGCCCATCCTGAGGGAGAAGGAATGACACCCCTTACCAGGATCGGCTTTGTTTCTGGACCTAGAGAGCGGAGGCCCTCTACCCAGTGGTCCAGAAACCTGTCTGGTGGTGGCAAATGTCGGGTAACCATTCAGGAACCACGCCAGGGCTGGTCGTTTTTCAGGGAGCACCTCTAAGATGCCCTTTAAGTGCATTATGCATTAAAACCCACACTGGCATCAGTGTTGGTTTAAGGTGCTGAGAAGTTTGCTACCAAACTTCCCAGGAGTCAGAAAAGACACTATGGAGCTGTTGAGTTTGTAGTGACCAACTCCCAGACCATATACTCTTTATGGCTTTACTGCACTTACACTAAGGATGGACTTAGACACTGCTCATGCAACTGTACCCTCACCTGTGGGCTGGGTCACCCTACTAGAGGGGTGACTTACCTAGGCCACAGGCAGTGGGTGGCAGGCATGGCACACAGGGATGTGTGCCATGTCGACTCTTCATTTTTCTCTGCACCAAAACACGCAGCCTGCAATGGCAGTGTGTGGGTGTTAAGGTGTAGGGCCTCTAAGGGTGGCACAATAGGTGCTGCAGCCCTTAGAGGGTTTCCCTGGTCACAGTGCCCTTGGTACCCATGGTACCTTTTATTTTACAAGGGGCTTACCTGTGATGTGCCATTTGTAGGTACAAAGGCTCAGGTTTGGGAAAGAACTCGGACCCTGGAAACCTGATTGGCAGGGACCCAGGGCACATCAAGACAAAGTGCATCAAATGTCAGGCAAAAAGTGGGGGGTAACCATGCAAAAAAGGGGCACTTTCCTACACCACTCCACACTCCGACACAGGCACCACTTTGATCACACTCTTGAAAATCCCATATACATCTCTCTGGTGAAAATATTGGCATGATCTGTCAATGTTTACGCAAAAATTAGGGGAACATATGGAGGAGTAGCCAAGAAAGGGAGAGAGTAAGAAAATTTAACAATCTGAAGGAACCATTGGTCTGAAGTAACAGTGCGTCAACCACAAAGACAATACTGAACACTGCTCCCACCCCACCAGCCTTAGGTGCCAGCTGGAGGTGTTACTAAAGCAAGTGGGCAGTGGCTGCAGCAGGTGACCAGGAGGACAATGACAGATAGTGGCCTCATCCCCAGCAGCACCCCTGTCCCTGAAAGCACAAAATAACTGAGCAGGCTTCTGGATAAGCTGCGAGTGTTGCCTCTGGCAGTGGACAAGGCCCCTCCAGTATCCTTGAACTTTCTGATATTGCTGTTGGAATTGGTGAACAAGAGAAAAGAGTTTCAGAGAATGAGCTGGAGTATTGCTATCTTTGAGGCACTGCAGCTCTCAATCCGCCTTTTTCACCAAACACCCTAAACACATCGAAGGGCCTGTCCATAGGAGAAGATTGGGAGTCCCTGGAAAACCCGATGGTGCACATCCAAACTTGCGTCAGATTACCACAATGGTACCTATAGCCCAGGCAACACAGACTGTAGTGTCCAAGTTGGACTCTAAAATATTTCTGAAGATGAGATGCAACTACCAAATGCTTCTAGACCGTAATTGTCAAATAGCTCCATCTCGGGCAATCTATATGTATCTCTCTCTCTCTCTGTTTTTTTATATATATAAATATATATGAACAAGTTACTTACCTTCGGTAACGATGTATCTGTAAGAGACATTAGTAGTTCTAGATTCCTAATCTTAGAATTACCCCCAGGCGTCAGACTGGATCCGGAGAATTTTTTCTGTAGCAGTACCCCTGCACACCAGTAGGTGGGGTCGGTTGACTCCGCGTCCGTCGTCGGCATCGTGGTCGCTGGGAGGACGTCGCGGTGTCTACTTAGACGCCACCCCTGCGCACTGACGTCAGTTCTGACACGACTTTCCAAGCCAGAAGTGCAGAGCCATGCAAGACACTGACCACTGGTGCACAAAGCTGGGGCCCTGTAAGGGAGCCCCTATCCCTAGAAGTCAGTTCACAGAACGGGGAGGATGGGCGGGGTGGAAAGGAATCTATAACTACTAATGTCTCTACCAGATACATAGTTACCGAAGGTAAGTAACTTGTTCATCTGAAAGAGACCGTAGTTATAGATTCCTTACCTTAGAATAGATACCCCAGCAATACCAACCCCGGAGGTGGGTCTGTGAACCAAGGTCAAACCAGGAAGTCCTGGAGAACAGAACAGCCGAAAAAGCCGTCTCTCCGGACTTGGCTGTCCAGGCAGTAATATTTCGTGTACATGTGCAGGGATGCGCATGTGGCTGCCCGGCAGATGTCAGCCAACGAAACTCCACGTCCCAAAGCAGTAGTGGCTGCTGTCTCCCGGGTAGAGTGGGCACGCAGCCCTACTGGGGGGTCCTTTTTCGCCAAAGAATAACAGATCTTGATGCATAGGATAACCCATTGAGAGATGGTACGTTTGTGCACTGCCCGACCTTTCTTGGTGCCCACATAACCCACGAAGAGTTGATCGTCCACTAGGAAGTCTTTAGTGCGGTCAAGGTAAAAGGACAGCGCAAGATTTGAGTCCAGACGGTGGAGTCTCTCCTCCTCTTTAGAAGGATGCAGAGTTTGGAAAAAGGTGGGCAATGTGATGGTCTGGCCTATGTGGAAAGAGGTAACCACTTTGGGCAGAAAAGAGGGCCTAGTGCGAAGGACCACTTTGTCCGGATGAACAGTAAGAAAGGGAGGCTTGGAAGACAGAGCCTGAAGCTCACTCACCCTGCGAGCAGAGGTGATGGCAAGCAGGAAAGCAGTCTTTAAAGAAAGAAGACGACAATTATGTAGTGGCTCAAAGGGAGCACACATAAGATAAGCAAGTACAAGATTCAAGTCCCACTGGGGCATTACGAAAGGAGAAGGAGGAAAAAGATGAGTAATGCCTTTCAGAAATCTGTTTACAATAGGGGACTTGAAAAGAGAAGTCTGATCAGGAAGGCGAAAAAAGGTCGAAATGGCCGAAATATAGCCTTTAAGAGTGCCCAGAGCAGAGCCCTGCTGGGCCAAAGAAAGAATGAAGAGGAGAACTTCTGAAAGGGGGGCAGAAAGGGGATCCACAGCCTTTGCTGTACACCATGCCACCAATTTGTTCCATCTACAGGCGTATAACGTCTTAGTGGAGTGACGCCCGGCTGCCAAGATAACGTTACAGACTTCGGGTGGAAGGTCGAAAGCTGTCAACTGTCACTGCTCAATCTCCACGCAAGGAGGTGGAAGCTGGACAGCTTGGGGTGGAGAACCGTCCCCTGCTGCTGCGACAGAAGATCCTCCTGAAGAGGCCGTCTGATCGGTGGATCAATGGCCATGCTCAAGAGCTCGGGGTACCAGACTCTTCGTGCCCAGCCCAGAGCCGCAAGAATGACTTGGGCCCGGTCGCGCTTGATCTTCTTCAGCACTCTGGGTAGAAGTGGTACAGGCGGAAAGGCGTACAGGAGGCCGCAATTCCACTCGTGACGAAAGGCATCGCTGAGCGAGTGCCGCCTTGGAAACTCTAACGCGCAGAACTGCTGACATTGGGCGTTCTCTTCGGTGGCAAATAGATCTAACCAAGGCTCTCCCCACTGAAAAAAGAGACCTTGCACCACCTCCGAGTGAAGACGCCATTCGTGATCCATCATGCACCGGCGGCTGAGTTCATCTGCCTTGGCATTCAGGGAACCCGCCATGTGTTTAACCACCAGGTATATGCCCTGATGTTCCAGCCATGTCCAAAGGCGAAGAGCCTCTTGACATAGGGTCCACGACCCCACCCCGCCCTGTTTGTTGCAGTACCACATGGCGGTGGTGTTGCCCGTGAACACCTGCACTACTCTTCCTTTGACAGAAGGAAGGAATGCCTTCAGTGCGAGACAAATCGCCCAGAGCTCCAAAAGGTTGATGTGGAGCCTGGACTCCGCCGGAGACCAGAGACCCCTGATCTCCACCTCTCCCATGTGGCTGCCCCATCCCATGAGTGACGCATCCGTCACTACTGTGAACTCTGGTTGGGGAAGGGAGAGGGATCTGCCGTTGACCCAATCCTGGTTCGTAAGCCACCACTGCAACTGACTTGCAGTCCCCTCCGAGATCTGGAAGACATCGGAAAGATTCCCCTGGTGCTGCGCCCACTGGAACTTCAAGCCCCACTGCAGAGCCCGCATATGCCATCTGGCATGATCCACCAGCAGGATACAGGAGGCCATGAGGCCCAGCAGCCTCAGGGTCATTCTCACCGAAATACGGGATAGAGGCTGAAACATCGGTATCATAGCCCGAATATCCCGAACTCGCTCCCAGTCCTCCTCACCCTCCTCTGGCTGCCACTCAGGGTAGTAGGGAACGCCAGGAATGAACAGCAGTACAAAAGGATCCTCCGGCGCCGGTACCAACGTCGGTCGATGTTGGTCCGGCACCATGTCCACGTCGGGGGTGAGGCTGGGGTCGACGCCAGTTGGGGGCACAACCAGCGTCGGGGGCGCCACCACTGGAATCAGCACTAGGGAAGGTACCCTGAGATCGACCGGCACCGATCCGGATCCAAAATGGCATCGAAGGCCTAGGGCCCCCAGCCGAGTCGGGCTGTCCAAAGATGCTGTGCAGCGCTTCGTAAAATTGACGGAGCTGGGCAGGGGACGCTCCAGCTCCGGGAAAGGGAGGGAAGCGCGGAGCCATCCCAGCAGGCTCCGGAGAGCAACGACGCTCCGGGTCCCGCGCTGCGTCGGCCGACGGATGGGGAGAAGGCGAAGGGCGACGATGCTTCTTCGCCTTCTTCTTGTGCTTCGACTTACTTGAGGAGTGCGAAGACTTCGATGACGAGTGGTGATGGCTCCGCGACCGGTCCCACGACCTTCCCCTCGACCGGGACCTCAAGCGGCGCGGAGCAGACAGCCGGGCCTCCAAAAGCTTTCGGGACCGCTCCCGCAAAGACTTCAGGTTTAGGCCCGGCGGTTGGTCACGACTTCGGGTCGTGATCGCGCTCTAGGCACCAAAGGCACACGAGGTGCGGATCGGTAACCGACGTCAACTTGTGACAGTAGTCACAGGGCTTGAAACCGGGCCAACGGCTGGACATCCCTCATGCACCAGGAGTCGAAGACTCAAAAGACCTCGACAGAAAGTCGAAAAAAGTAAGTAAAAAAGCGACTAAGGGGCAAGCTCTCTCCAGATCTGCGCTGGCTGGCGCGGAAAAAGAAAGAACTAACGTTAGTGCGCAGGGGCGGCGTCTAAGTAGACACCGCAACGTCATCCCGGCGACCACACCCCGAACGCGGAGTCGACCGACGCCACCTACCGACGCGCAGGGGTATTTTTTTTTTTTTTTTTCGTTATTGCAGCAATTTTATTGCAACCTAAATTGACATTTTGAATATGAATGGGGACCATTATATTGTAATGAGTTTAATTGCACTAAACAATACATGTTTTGGAGCTTTTTGATAAATATATAATCATATCATGTCTAAAGATGAAGCATTACAAGATGGCCGACAGAAAAACATACTTCTGTGAATCTTGTTAAACCAGTGTTGATTTCCATGACAATGAATTGCTTCCCTCTTTTGTTTTGATTACTTTAAATAATGGATTGAAATTAAGCCACACCGACATTGAGGAAGGCGATCGTGCCGAAACGCGTCTGTTCGGTGTTTTAACGTGTTGGCATTAAAACTTTGAAAGAACATTCCTGGCGTGCACCTCAATTTATGGTCGTCACAAGATCATCGTTGTGGAATATATATATATATATTCACTGAAAAAACCATAAGGTTTTAGGGACAGTTATAGTTAGTTGGACATTGCACTCGTACAAAACCCGTGAAATTCCCCGTTATAGTTAGTTCAGCTAACTATAACTCGCGCCCCGCAATGCACTGCTGATGACGTCACATATTACATCACTCATGACATGGTCAGTGACATCACTGATGACATCACTGATGACATCTCAAATGACATCACTGATGACATCACTGATGACATCATCCAGTGACTGTGTGTTTCTGTAAAGTTTAAATATGTTTAATATATATAGGGAAAGGCGTATTGAAGAATGAGTGGGTGTAGAAGCGCCTGAATGGATGATTTAGTAGGTGCGTGACTGAGTCTATAAGTGAGTGATTAAACGTATCTTACTGAAAGCATGGGTTAGTGACTAAACTGTGTGAATGTCTGTATCCGTCTGTCTGTTGGTGTGTAAGCGGCTGCATGGGTTTGTGAATAGCTACATGAGTGTCTATATGGGTTATTGATTGGTTGTCTGAGTATCTGTATGGGTGCCTCAGTGTTTGTGTGGGTGGGGTGTGTGTGACTCTGTGCATAGATGTGTGAGTGGGTGATTCACTGGGTGCATGGTTTCAAGAGTGCGTCTGTGATGGACTGTATGGGTGGGTGAGTGTGTGTATGGGTGTGTTAGTGATTGAATGTATATCTCAGTGGTACATGTGTGAGTAACTACATATGTGAAAGGCAGTATATATGTGTGTTGGAGTATATAAATGGCTATAAGTGAGAGTGTGTGATTGTGAGAGTGGCTATATGGATGAGTGTGTGCTTGCATCAGTGATTGCATAGGAGCGTAAGAATGTGCTAGTATTTTTATGAGTAAGTGAGCTGGTGTGTATAACTGTATAGGTGAGTAAATTGGAGTGTGATTAATTATTTGCATGACTGACTAGGTGTGTGAGTACCTCTATGGATGAGTTGCGTTGTGTGAGTGTTTATATAGGTGTATGAGTGCATATGATAGTCCTGTACTGAGTGACTGTAAGTATGAGTGACTGTACGGGTGAGTGAGTAGATGTGTGTGTGTAGACCTAAGAATCAGTGAGTGGGTATGTACTTATTGGTATTGGAGTGTGTATGGTTTGAGAATGGCAGTCTGTAATTTAGAGTGGGTGTATCAAAACTTATATTAGGAGTGTGAGAAGATGCATTAAATTCTCACATGGATGATGTCATCAGTGATGTCATTTGAGATGTCATCAGTGATGTCACTGACCATGTCATGAGTGATGTAATATGTGACGTCATCAGCAGTGCATTGCTGGGGCGCGAGTTATAGTTAGCTGAACTAACTATAACGGGGAATTTCACGGGTTTTGTACGAGTGCAATGTCCAACTAACAATAACTGTCCCTAAAACCTTATGGTTTTTCAGTGAATTTCTAAGGTTTTTTAAATGCTAATTTCTAACTATAACGTGCCTGAAACCTATGGTTTTTTCAGTGAATTTCAAAGGTTTTTAAATGCTAATTTCTAACTATAACGTGTCTGAAACCTATGGTTTTTCAGTGAATTTCAAAGGTTTTTAAATGCTAATTCCTAACTATAACATGTCTGAAACCTACGGTTTTTTCAGTGAATTTCAAAGGTTTTGTAAATGACAATTTTTAAATGTATTAATTGTTATATTTATTTTTTTCATACTGATTTACTACATTTTTAGAAACAATTTTTTTTACATATTTTATTTTTTAAATTACATTGTAATTACATTATACATTACAAAAATACTTTCTCAGAATGAATTACTTTAGTTAAAATACTTTGCACATAGGCAATAGACTTTTAAGTACAGTAGTTACAGTTGTTGCAATGGGCAACACATTTTCAAACACAATGCAACATTCAGCTCAATGTGAATTTCTAGTTAAATGCAATTAGTTACTTTATGGATTACTTTTCTAACCACAGGACTAGATCCTAGATTCAGTCCTGGGACATCTCCTGTAAACAGTTGAGTAAAAGCGTTTTGGTTACAGTAGTGATTTTTAAGGAATATTATTGTATTTTAAAAGTTGACACTATAACTTTTTCTCATAGAATCACCAATGTTATCCTATGGAAGGAAATTCACTTAGCAGGTAAAAACTGTTATCGTTACTTTTTCTTACTCAGTGTTGGATCCTGGATCCAGCACTGGTGCATCTCCTGTAAACAGTTGAAAGAATGCGTTTAAGTCATACAGGCGATTTTTAAGGAATATTTGTAGTTTGTGAAAATCGACACTTTGAAACTTTTCTGCTGAAAACCAGACGGATTCCTATGGAAGAAAATATAAGTTACTGGTAAGTACGGTTAAAATTACTTTTCAGGGTCAGTGCTGGGCTAAAAGATGCAGCACTGAGGTCTCTCCTGATAACAGGTGAGTAAATCGGAATTCGTATTTCGGCTGATTTTAGAGGAATATTTTAAAGTTCCAAAACTCCACACTTAGAAGAATTTCCAAGTGAAACCAGTCAATGTTAGCCTATGGAAGGAAATTCAAGTTACTGGTAAGATACGGTTAAAATTACTTTTCAGGACCAGTACTGGGCTGAAAGATACAGCACTGAGGTCTCTCCTGATAACAGGTGAGTAAATCGGAGTCGTATTTCGGCTGATTTTAGAGGAATATTTGTATGTTTCAAAAATCGACACTTAGAAACTTTTCAGCAAAAAGCAGGCAATGATATCCTATGGAAGGAAATTCAAGTTACTGGTAAGTACGGTTAAAATTACTTTTGAGGATCAGTACTGGGCTGAAAGATGCAGCACTGAGGTCTCTCCTGATAACAGGTGAGTAAATCGGAATTGGTATTTCGGCTGATTTTAGAGGAATATTTTAAAGTTCCAAAACTCCACACTTAGAAGAATTTCCAAGTGAAACCAGTCAATGTTAGCCTATGGAAGGAAATTCAAGTTACTGGTAAGTACGGTTAAAATTACTTTTCAGGACCAGTACTGGGCTGAAAGATACAGCACTGAGGTCTCTCCTGATAACAGGTGAGTAATTCGGAATTCGTATTTCGGCAGATTTTAGAGGAATATTTGTATGTTTCAAAAATCAACACTTAGAAACTTTTTCAGCAAAAAGCAGTCAATGATATCCTATGGAAGGAAATTCAAGTTACTGGTAAGTACGGTTAAAATTACTTTTCAGGATTAGTACTGGGCTGAAAGATGCAGCACTGAGGTCTCTCCTGATAACAGGTGAGTAAATCAGAATTCGTAGTTCGGCAGATTTTAGAGGAATATTTGCACAATGGTGAAGGGAGGGCGGGGCCTGAGGTGACATCTGTGCAAACGCGCCCCGTGGCGCGTTTTAAGTCGAGGATTAACTCCCTTGAATCCTGAGGGTCCCTGGGGTGCAACTAGCCCACCAGCTACCTCCATTAAGCGCCACAGAGCTGCGTTGCAGAGAGGTGTAAAAGGGGCGTGGCCTCTGTACACCTCTCTGCAAGGCAGCTCCTGGCGCATACTGGAGGTTCCTGGTGGGCTGAGTTGGCCTCAGGGACCCCAGTATTCAAGGGGATTACTCCCCTTCTTAAAACGAGCCAGGGGCGCGTTTGCAGATACTACTGAGGAGGGCGGGGCCTCCGGCACGATGCCCGTTTTTTTTTTTTTTATGGGAGGGGGCTGCGTGGCCCCGCTTCCTCGGCCACTCTTGGCCCCGGGGACTCCATCCCCGGGGCCTGAGCATTTTTTTTTATTTAGAAAAAAAACGAGAAGGGCCGCGTGGCCCCCTTCCCTGGGCCTCTATTGGCCCGGGACCCCATCCCCGGGGCATGCCCTCTTTTTAAAAAAATATGGAGGGGGCTGCATGGCCCCCCTCCTCAAGCCATTTAAGGCCCGGGGACCCCATCCCCGGGGCCGGCCTTACCTCATTATTTTTATTTATTTATTTTTATTTGGGGAGGGGCTGCGTGGCCCCCTCCTCGGCACTTATGGCCCGGGGACCCCATCCCCGGGGCCTGGCCTCTGGTTGGGGACTGTGGGGGTCCCAATCCCCCACAGTCCCGCCGGCTCCCGCGTCCTATGGGAGCCGGCATTGCTTTCCACATGGGGAGCAGCTAGATGCTGCTCCCCATGTGGAAAGCAGTTGGTTTGCATTTTGAAATTATGGCGGCCGCTGCGTGGTGAGAGAGCGACCCCTGACCTTGACTGGTAGGTCGCTCCCCACCACACAGCTCCGTCTGTGTGCCCTGCTGCTGCCCCTGATTTTGCTCGTTTTCCTTTCTGTGCCCCCTTGCTGCCCCTGATTGTGCTCGTTTTTCCTTTCTGTGCCCCCCCTTGCTGCCCCTGATTGTGCTCGTTTTTTTCCTTTCTGTGCCCCCTTGCTGCCCCTGATTGTGCTCGTTTTCCTTTCTGTGCCCCCCTTGCTGCCCCGATTGTGCTCGTTTTTCCTTTCTGTGCCCCCTTGCTGCCCCTGATTGTGCTCGTTTTCCTTTCTGTGCCCCCTTGCTGCCCCTGATTGTGCTCGTTTTTTCCTTCTGTGCCCCCCTTGCTGCCCCTGATTGTGCTCGTTTTTCCTTTCTGTGCCCCCCTGTCTGCCCCTGATTGTGCTCGTTTTTCCTTTCTGTGCCCCCTTGCTGCCCCTGATTGTGCTCGTTTTTCCTTTCTGTGCCCCCTTGCTGCCCCTGATTGTGCTCGTTTTCCTTTCTGTGCCCCCTTGCTGCCCCTGATTGTGCTCGTTTTTCCTTCTGTGCCCCCCTTGCTGCCCCTGATTGTGCTCGCTTTTTCCTTCTGTGCTCCCCTTGCTGCCCCTGATTGTGCTCGTTTTTCCTTTCTGTGCCCCCCTTGCTGCCCCTGATTGTGCTCGTTTTTCCTTTCTGTGCCCCCTTGCTGCCCCTGATTGTGCTCGTTTTTCCTTCTGTGCCCCCCTTGCTGCCCCTGATTGTGCTCGTTTTTCCTTTCTGTGCCCCCTTGCTGCCCCTGATTGTGCTCGTTTTTTCCTTTCTGTGCCCCCCTTGCTGCCCCTGATTGTGCTCGTTTTTCCTTTCTGTGCCCCCTTGCTGCCCCTGATTGTGCTCGTTTTTCCTTTCTGTGCCCCCCTTGCTGCCCCTGATTGTGCTCGTTTTTCCTTTCTGTGCCCCCTTGCTGCCCCTGATTGTGCTCGTTTTTCCTTTCTGTGCCCCCTTGCTGCCCCTCATTGTGCTAGTTTTTTCCTTTCTGTGCCCCCTTGCTGCCCCTGATTGTGCTCGTTTTTTTCCTTTCTGTGCCCCCTTGATGCCCTGATTGTGCTCGTTTTCCCTTCTGTGCCTGTTTCCCGCCGCTGCGCCTCGCGGCCCCGCCCCCTCACTGCCCATTCGCTGCCCCATTCTCTGCTCCTCCCTCCCACCTCCCCATTTATGGCGGCCGCTGCGCGGCCGCGCCTAAGGCAAGCCCGTCTGCGCCCGTCCGCGACGTGACCGCGCCCAGCGCCAGACCCCCTGGTCCGGGCATCCCCGCGCCCGCCACATCAACAGACGCCGATACGACGCCAGCACCCTCCACTCACTCAACCCCGGAAAAGATCACGCCTGCTACCAGGCCACCCCGAAGCGCACCAAGGGCCCTTCACCTGCCGGAACTGCAGCTTCGCCAGCACCCGCCCCGCCAAACCACCGCCCAGGAAAGAACCCAACTACCTCAGATGCATCCTCCTCAACACCCGCTCCGCCCGCAAACACGCCATCGAACTCTGGGACCTTCTCGACTCAACCTCCCCAGACGTCGCATTCCTGACGGAGACCTGGCTGAATCCCGCTTCAGCCCCCGACATCGCCATTGCCATCCCGGACGGATACAAGATCACCCGCAGGGACGCACCAACGGAGTCGGAGGAGGCATCGCCATCGTCCACAGGAACACCCTCAGAGTCTCAACCAACACCGACGACACCCTCAGCACCGCCGAACACATGCACTTCCAGATCCACACCGATCCCAACACCACCCTCAGAGGAACCCTCATCTACAGACCCCCGGACCCCGACCACAGTTCAGCGATTCCATCGCTGACTCCGTCAGCACCACGCCATCGCCTCCACGGACTACATCCTCCTCGGGGACCTGAACTTCCACCTCGAGAACAACAAGGACACCAACTCCACCACCCTGATCGACAACCTCGCCACCCTCGGACTCAGACAGCTCGTGACTACACCCACCCACGCCGCCGGCCACACGCTCGACTCCATCTTTTCCGCAAGCCCACACGTCTCCTTCAACCACACCTCCGAACCCCACTGGACTGACCACCACTGCATCCACTTCACCTACAGGAAGCCCACCACGCACCACCGCACCGAACAAATGCCTCGCCGCTGCTGGAGCAGAGTCATGGAAGACCAGCTAACCACAACCCTCGCCCTGAGCCCACCCGCCGAACCCTCCGACCCCGACACCGCCGCCAGCAACCTCAGACAGTGGATCGACGACTGCGCCAACACCTCGCCCCGCTCAAGAATCCGCCCAACAGCCACACCAGCAAGAAAGCCACCTGGTTCACCGAAGACCTCCAGGCCTCCAAGCGAACATGCCGAAAACTGGAGAAGATCTGGCTCCACGAACGGACAGCGGACAGCTACGCCGCCCACAAGAGCGCCACCCGCAGTCACCATCACCTCATCAGATCCGCCAAAAGGGCCTCACTCAAGGACCGCCTAGACAACAACGCACACAACAGCAAAGAGCTCTTCAACATCGTGAAGGAACTCTCCAACCCCAGCTCCAACACCAACGACATCCAGCCGTCGCGAGACCTGTGCGACTCACTGGCCACCTTCTTCCACCGCAAAATCGCCGACATCCACGACAGCTTCAACACCACGACCGCCCCGGCAACCACCGAGACCACTGCCCCCACAACCACCAACCGCCTGCTCTCCTGGACCAACATCAACGACGAGGACACCAGCGAGATCATGAACACCATCCACTCCGGTTCACCGCTAGACCCGTGCCCTCACCACATCTTCAACAAAGCCAGTACAGCCATCGCGCCCCATCTCTGGAAAATAATCAACATCTCCTTCGAGACAGCAACCTTCCCGGAAAGCTGGAAGCACGCCGAGATCACCGCCTTACTCAAGAAACCCAAGGCAGACCCCAAGGACCTCAAGAACTTCCGACCCATCTCTCTGCTCCCGTTCCCCGCGAAGGTCACCGAGAAAATCGTCAACAAACAACTGACCCGCTACCTCGAGGAGAACAACATCCTGGACCCTTCCCAGTCCGGCTTCCGCAGCAACCACAGCACCGAAACCGCCCTCATCGCCGCCACCGATGACATCAGGACCCTGCTAGACAACGGAGAAACAGCAGCCCTCATCCTCCTGGACCTATCAGCCGCCTTCGACACGGTCTGCCACCACACACTACGAACACGCCTTCACGACGCCGGGATCCAAGAGAAGGCCCTGGACTGGACCACATCCTTCCTTTCCGGCAGAACACAAAGCGTCCGCCTCGCCCCCTTCCGATCCAAGGCCACCAAGATCATCTGCGGCGTACCCCAAGGCTCCTCCCTCAGCCCAACGCTGTTCAACATCTACATGGCACCCCTCGCCCACGTCGCCCGACAGCACAACCTCAACATCATCATCCCTACGCCGACGACACCCAGCTGATCCTCTCCCTCACCAAAGACCCTCACACCGCCAAAGCCCACCTCCACGAAGGAATGAAGGCCGTCGCCGAATGGATGAGGACCAGCCGCCTGAAGCTGAACTCGGACAAGACGGAGGTCCTCATCCTTGGTTCCAACCCTTCAGCCTGGGGCGACTCCCTGGTGGCCAACATCACTGGGAACAGCCCCGCCACCCACCGACCACGTACGCAACCTAGGGGTCATCCTCGACCCCACCCTCTCCATGACTAAGCAGGTCAACGCCGTTTCCTCATCCTGCTTCAACATCCTCCGAATGCTCCGCAGGATCTTCAAGTGGATCCCCACCGAAACAAGAAAAACAGTCACCCAGGCCCTCGTCACCAGCAGGCTGGACTACGGAAACGCCCTCTACGCAGGAACGACGGCTAAGCTCCTGAGACGGCTGCAACGCATCCAGAACGCCTCTGCACGTCTTATCCTCGACATCCCCGACGCAGCCACATCACACCCCACCTGAGAGACCTGCACTGGCTCCCTGTCAACAAGAGGATAA
This sequence comes from Calotriton arnoldi, assembly GCA_963921515.1. Classification (NCBI taxonomy): domain Eukaryota; kingdom Metazoa; phylum Chordata; class Amphibia; order Caudata; family Salamandridae; genus Calotriton; species Calotriton arnoldi. The sequence goes on from CAWUFW010002374.1 coordinate 1,302,284, forward strand.
CCTTCAAGCTCCTCACCCACGCACACAAAGCACTCCACAACTCCAGACCAGCCTACCTCAACAGACGACTCAGCTTCTACACCCCCACCCCGCCAGCTCCGCTCGACCAGCCTCGCCCTCGCCACAGTCCCCGCATCCGGGAAAACGACAGCCGGCGGCAGATCCTTCTCCCACCTCGCCGCCAAGACCTGGAACACCCTCCCCACCAACCTCCGACAGACCCAAGACCTACTGGCCTTCAGAAGACTCCTCAAGACCTGGCTCTTCGATCAGTAGCAGCACCACCCCCTCTTCCCCCAGCGCCTTGAGACCCTCGCGGGTATGTAGTGCGCTTTATAAATGACATGATTGATTGATTGATTGAGCAGGTTTCCTGCTCTTTCTTTCAAAATGCAAACCAAGTTTGCTATGACAGGGCGGGAGCCGCGAGGCTCCCGTCCTGTCATAGCAAACAGCAGTGTCCCGGGGGTAGGCACCCCGGGACACTGCAGGAGCCGGCCCTGGGGGTGGCGGTCCCCAGGGCCATCAAGGGCTCCAGGAGGGCCGCGCGGCCCCCTCCCTACATTTTGAAAGCCCCGGGAGGTGGTGGTCCCCAGGGCTTGGGGGTCCAAAACGGACCCCCATTTTCAATTTTGTTAGTGCCCCGGGGAGGTGGTGGTCCCCGGGCGTGTGGGGGGCTGGAGTCTCCCACACAGGTTAATTAAAAAATAAATAAGCCCCGGGGCGGTGGTGGTCCCGGGGCTGCGGGAGGGCTCAGAGCCCTCCCGCAACTTTTCTAATAAAGCCCCGGGGGTGGCGGTCCCGGGCTAGGGGGCCTTAGAGGCCCCCCATACATAAAATAAACCCCCCCAGCATGCCCCCGGGACTTGGCCCACCCGGGGCAAATTAACATCAAGCGCGGGAGACCGCGCTTCGATTTTTTTTTCGGCAGGATCCGAGCTCCCGAGCGCATCCTGCCGATTTCTTTACTTAAATGCTTTTTGCCCAGGGTCCTTGTGGGACCCCCTGAGCAGGCCTAGGGTGTTAGGGTGTTTCTACCCTGCCCCCTTTGTGTGTTTTGCGCACTTGTTTCTTTTTTTTTTCTCGGCGGGATCCGCGCACACTAAGCGCATCCCGCCGATTTAAAAAAAAAAATGCTTTTTCTGCCCAGGGGTCCTTGTGGGACCCCTGAGCAGGCCTAGAGGTCAGGGTGTTTCTACCCTGCCCCCTTTTGCGCTTTGCGCACTTGTTTCTGTCCCTCGGTTCTACCGAGGGATAAAAATGGCTGCCAACACTTCTTGATTTGGAGTGTTGACAGCCAATTAGCATGCAGCTCGTGATCGGGAGGGTACGCGGATCCGACGCGCCCATAGATATATATGTGATTTTAATTGTGAATTTCTCAGGAACTACTGCACGGATTTACACCATTTTAGCAAAAGGCACCAGTCTGAACCAAGGGCTACCTCTTTGCCAAATTTGGGGTAATTCCGTTCAGCAGTTCGGGCTGTAGCTGCGACTAAAGGTTCCTATGGAAAAATGAATGGGGAAAACGCGTTTTGGGACCCCCCTTTTTTCTCGGCCCCCGCTTGATGTATCACCCTGAGACTTTCAGGGTAGGAGCGGACCGGAGCGCCCCAACAAGTTGGAAGCTTTCGCGAAGATTCGTCAACCGGCGCCAACGTTATTGCAAATAGAATGTCGCGGATTTCCTATGGATAATAGGTCCTAACTATAACTATCTACTAGCGACCGCCAGTAGATAATATATATATATATATATATATATATATTCACTGAAAAAACCATAGGTTTCAGGGACGTTATAGTTAGCTGGACATTTCACTCATACAAAACCATAGAAATTCCACCGTTATAGTTAGTTCAGCTAAGTATAACTTCGCGCCCGCGCAATGCACTGCTCATGACGTCACATATTACATCATTCATGGCATGGTCAGTGACATCACTGATGACATCTCAAATCACATCACTGATGACATCATCCACGTGATAATCTGATGCACCTCATTACACCCTAATATAACCTTTAATACACCCACTGTAAAATAGACTAACATTTTCGAAACCATCCACATACCAAATACCAGTTACTACATACTCACTCACTGATTCCTTGGTCTGCACACACATCCACTCCTTCACCCATACAATCACTTATACATGCAGTCACTCATCAATACAACACTAGCATATGCACTCATACACCTATTCAGACACTCACACACCGCCACTCATCCATGGAGTTACTCACACACCTAGTCACTCATGCAAAGAATCAATCACACTCCCATTTACTCACCTATACAGTTATACACACACCACCTCACTAATTCATACAGACAGTAACGCATACTTACTCTCTTATGTAATCACTGAAACAAGTACAGACTCATCCATACATGCCACTCTCACAATCACTCACTCTCACATATAGTTATTTATATACACCATCACTCACATATACTGCCTTTTACATATGTAGTTACTCACACATGTACCACTGAGACATCCATTCACTCACCAACCCACCCATACACACACTCACCCACACAGCTGTTTCCACATCCACTCTTCAACCCATACACCCAGTGAATCAACCACTCACACATGTATGCACAGAGTCACACACCTCCAACCCACCCACACACACACTCAGTCCCCCATACAAATACTCAATCAAACAATCAATAACCCATATAGACACTCATGTAGCTACTGACCAACCCATGTAGCAGCTTACACAACAACAGACAGACTGATACAGACATTCACACAGTTTAGTCAGTAACCCATACATTCAGTAAGACACGTTTTATCAGTCACTTATACAATCAGTCACACACCTCCTAAATCCTCCATCCAGACACTTATACACCCACTCATTCTTCAATACACCTTGCCATACATATAAAACATATTTAAACTTTACAGAAACACAGAGTCACTGGATGATGTCATCAGTGATGTGATTTGAGATGTCATCAGTGATGTCACTGACCATGCCATGAATGATGTAATATGTGACGTCATGAGCAGTGCATTGCCGGGGCGCGAGTTATACTTAGCTGAACTAACTATAACGGTGGAATTGCTATGGTTTTGTATGAGTGAAATGTCCAGCTAACTATAACGTCCCTGAAGCCTATGGTTTTTTCAGTGAATTTCAAAGGTTTTTTAAATGCTAATTTCTAACCATAATGTCTGTAAAACCTATGGTTTTTTCTGTGAATTTCAAAGGTTTTATAAATGCTAATTTCTAACTACAATGTCCCTGAAACCTATATTGTTTTTAAGTAAATTTTAAAAAGACGTGCATACTTTTTGTAGTGAAAAACTAACTGTAACAGTAGTCTGTTATAAGTTATAATTTAACAATGTTTAAAACTTAATTAGCACTAATTAACATTTAAGTGTGGAAAATGTGTGACGCAGCAGCTATGATACCTGACTTCGAACAACAGCGTTCACAGTTCGATTCCAGGCTCCAGCGGCACGTTAGCCCACCACTATGTCACTGTGGGCAACACCTTGCTTAATCTTCCCGACGCCCCCGAGCGCCGGCACATCTTTCCGGGGGAAGCTTTACGCTTTACAAATGCTGGCATTTTTTAAATTTAAAACCATAGTGATCAGAAATATTAGCACGTATTTTTTTTGTCTATTCTGAACGATATTTTTTTTATGTCTTCTATTTAGAATTACGGCAATTAATAGATGTTTGTAGTCATGAGAATGGAAATGACACGGTTTGCCGGGTAACAGTTTTTAAGTTCTCCAACGTATGTACATATTAAGGACCTTATACGTGTTAGGATCGAAATCGAAACCTTTACCGCTTCACATTTTGTAACTTTTCCCAACACATGCACAAGTTAAACAGTTAAAACGTGAGCACGTGTCAACTGTAAAACGTGACATCTAAATGGGCGGAGCCGCATCTTCCTTCCATAGACTACTCAATAACCAAAAGGTATATAAACCACACCCGTTGTTTGATTAGTTTCGTTTATGCGAGTTATTTACACGTGTCCATTCTGTGATGCACGTTCCTTTTTCTAGCGTCGGATTCTTGTTTTGCGGCAACAAAACATATTCCAGAGTTGTAAGTTGTTTGATTATGGCATAGTAGATATTTATAATAAGTAGCTATTTGTCAATATTTAAACATTTGTATTTAGAAAAAAGTGTTATTGGTTGTTTTTGCCATTTATATGTAACGTCAGCAGCTTGTTTTCAGAAACAGACAGAATACAGCAAACATTGTTCCTTTTCTGGCTCCTTTGAAATCATATAGTGTGACTTTGTATATTATAATATTGACACTGTACTTAACCTCAGAGGTGTTGGTGACCCGTCGGCGCGAAGACTAAAGATTTATATGTAACATCAGCAGCTTCTAGTTTGTAGTCTATTTCCCCCTTGAGATCATATAGTGCGAGTATGTATATTATAATAACCACACATTATGATCTCAGAGGAGTTTGTGACCCGTCGGCGCGAAGACTAAAGATTTATATGTAACGTCAGCAGCTTCTGGTTCTTACTCTGTTTCCCCTTGGGATCATATACTGTGAATATGTATATTAAAATATTAACAGTCATTGTGATCTCAGAGGAGTTTATGACCCGTCTGCGCGAAGACTAAAGATTTATATGTAACGTCAGCAGCTTCTGCTTCTTACTCTGTTTCCCCCTCGGGATCATATAGTGTGAGTATGTATATTGTAATATTCACAGTCATTATGATCTCAGAGGAGTTTATGACCCGTCGGCGCGAAGTTGAAAGATTTTGAAGTCCTGGATAAAAGAAGCTCTGAACATATTCACTGCTGGAAAGTATTTCGTTATTGATCTTGTTTTATGTTCATGACTTTATTTTCATTTTCCTTTTTTGTGCAATCAGTGTCACTCTTTATATTGTAGTAGAGTGTCATATTTTCACACAACAGGAATTGGAGATTTGTCGCCGCCAGGAGTAAACCATCTGAAATACAGCTTACTGACCTTTATAACTTACTTGATCAGATATTTTTACAGTGAGAATATTTTTCGAAATTGCAGTTTAAAAAAGATTGTTTGCATAGACACTTTCTTACTGAATGCCTTTGATAAACCCTACATTTTTGAATGATTTTTTGGTATTTCTCTTTTTCTCGGTTGTAGTTCCTATTCTCATTCTCCCTATAGAATTGATAGGAATAGTAGTGGATATATTACTACTATCCTATATGTTCTTAAAGGAGTCTGTGATCTGTTAGCGGAGCAGTGAGCGACCTCTAAGCACTACGACTGAACTTTCCAGAGTTCTACAGAATAGAAATTGTAAGAAATGATGAAGCGTACATTTCTATGTAATATAAAGTCATTTGTGTTTAACAGTTTTTTACTTGTTATTGTTCTTTGTGACCTGAGATGATGTAGTGCAGGAGTGTTTCTTGTAGCACTTCTTTTCTACTTTATCTAAAAGTAACTCATGCCCTCTTATATTATCAAGAATATGGGGCGACAGTTTTACAAACTATAGCAGAGAAAACAAGCATTTACAATGCAATAGGTCTCGCAATGACATTATTTTGAGCTATTGACATTGTAAATGGCAATGTCTTTAAAAAAATTAAAAGGCATTGTTATTTACAATACCAAAAGCAACACCTATTGCATTGCATAGCGCGGTGTCCGTGAAGACAGTGCTGCGCTTATTAAAGTAAAAAAAAAAAGTGTGTGTGGGGGGGGGAGGGGGGGGGGGGCAGAGCCCTGTGGTGACTCACTGGAGAGCGCCTTGAGTGCTGCGCCCAGCTAGGCAGTGCCAATTCCTCCCGTGCTTGTCACATGTCTGTCACTCTGCTGTTCATCTTACCGAGGCCGATATTAGTGCCTCTGATTCGCAGCATAGTAACACCTCGCGGCGCTATGATGGAGGGCTAGCAAAGTGTTCCATAAAATAAACTGATATTGTTCAGTGAGAGGAGCCGACGCACAGGAGGCGCTAAGGGCCTCTCCTGCTGCCCGAGGCGCTTTATCGTCAGCAGTCAGTGACAGGACCGAAGCAGTAGCTTAGTGCAGACTCCGGTATTTATTCACTCACTCATCCTGCAAAAGAGAAACCGTGAGGGCACCGGTCCTGGCAGCTGCCCTGCTTAAAGGTGACAAGTTAACACTTAGCATACAGTGTTCAGCGTTTTTAATAACTTTTAATCAGTTTGAAATAAAAAAAAGTTGCTTTTAAGAGTTGTTAGTTACACAACGAATGTAGTAATTGCAAAAAATATCTACACTGAAAGGCTGCAGCCTGGCAGGTTTGAACCTCCTTGACATTCCATTCCCGCTTCAGAAAATAGGGAAAAAAAAGTTCAAATGGTTCTATCATAGTCGCCTGATTTTGTTTATTATAATTACAATAAGATTATACTTGTTATATTATTTTGATTTGTATAGCGCACTAATCACCTAAAAGGTTTATCTAGGCGCTATAGCAACAATACTCCTTAATTACTGCAAAAAGCAGTTATCACAATAAACACGTGTGCTGTCCCCCCAGCACAGCACACCCGCTCGTCTGAAAACTTTATCAAAAATTAGAATTAAAGACATCTTCCCAGGGTGTCAGGAGCCCCTTACGACCCATGCCCTGGCCATGACACGGCAGACTGCGGAGTGAAACAAGCAATGCACTAATTAAAAACAGATGGCCCGTTCCCCGGCCAGAGACAGACCCTGCTGGCCGCACGTTCATCCTTGTGAGGTCTGTGTGAAATAAGCAGAGCACAAACGGAAGACATCATGGAATGAGTGGCCGCGGTGAAATGAGGTTGAGTGGTCTAGAGTAGGTGCTCATACACACAGACACGCACACAAACACAACACACATGAGCACACACAACAAACGCACACAGAACACACAGGCAGGCACACAACACACGCGCACACACACTCATGCTGGCACACACAGTGAAAACACACGCAGCACAAGCACAACACACACACAACAAACACGCACACACAGTACACACGCACACACACGCACGCACAGCACATGCACGCACAAACACGCACACAATCCCCTGGAGTGAGCAGATGTACCCCCCGCACACAGTGACCCCCTCCACAAAGTGTCAGTCTTCCCAGGGTGTCAGGAGCCCCTTAATGACCCATGCCCTGGCCATGACACGGCAGACTGCGGAGTGAAACAAGCAATGCACTAATTAAAAACAGATGGCCCTTTCCCCGGCCAGAGACAGACCCTGCTGGCCGCATGTTCATCCTTGTGAGGTCTGTGTGAAATAAGCAGAGCACAAACGGAAGACATCATGGAATGAGTGGCCGCGGTGAAACGAGGTTGAGTGGTCTAGAGTAGGTGCTCATACACACACACACGCACACAAACACAACACACATGAGCACACACAACAAACGCACACAGAACACACAGGCAGGCACACATAACACACGCGCACACACACTCATGCTGGCACACACAGTGAAAACACACGCAGCACAAGCACAACACACACACAACAAACACGCACACACAGTACACACGCACACACACGCACGCACAGCACATGCACGCACAAACACGCACACAATCCCCTGGAGTGAGCAGATGTACCCCCGCACACAGTGACCCCCTCCACAAAGTGTCAGTCTTCCCAGGGTGTCAGGAGCCCCTTAATGACCCATGCTCTCGCCATGACACGGCAGACTGCGGAGTGAAACAAGCGATGCACGAATTAACAAGACAGGATAAAGGGTGGAGTGGGGGACAGCATCGTCTCGCAGAAAAGGCAACGCATTGGGTGGAAATAGTTAAGGCATGCACCGGCCAAGAAAAAAAGCGAGAGAGGGGGAGAGAGCGAGAGAGAGAAAGAGAGAGCGGGAGAGACAGAGAGAAAGAGAGAGAGAGAAAGCGAGAGGAGAGAGAGACAGAGAGAAAGAGAGAGAGAGAGCCTGGGAGTGCTGCGTGCGTGCGCGCGCAGTCTGCTCATTTTCAAGCACTGCACTCGTGCTTGTGGCGCGCCCCTGCTCGCTCCCGCAAGGTGGATGCCGCCACAAGCACGAGTGTGTGCTTGAAAATGACCAGAGCGACGGCTAAAGGTCCTCCTATGCAGCGCATGCGCGCTGCGTAGGTGAGACCTAAAAAGGGAGGGTGTGGCCACGCTTAAGGGATATTTTATGAATTGCGTTTTTATTTGTCACCTCTTTGATATATACAGCTTCAGTTTTCGAAGAAAGTTTATTTGTAATTCTTAATAAAAACTGTTTCAAACCTAGACTGAAATTTTTGCTGCGCAACCACACCTCCCCGTCAGAAAAGTAAACACCACATTCTAAGTAAATAGTGCTACTGGGAAGTATCCCACCCGCAAACTTAATAAAAAGAAGACCGCAACACACTCTGTTATTTTCCCGCCGTGATTTGTACACCCCACTCCAATTATATAAATGGCCCTTAAAATATATAAAAAAACAATTTTTACCTTCACAATCCCTGTTCACCACCTTGTGACCACGTTACAGAGTTAATAGTGTTCCTACCCTCCCCGCTAACTCTTTGTTTTCCCGTACTCCATTGAAGTGCGTCACAAAACGCTTCACAACAGTGAAACGTTCCCAGCCAATAATGAGCACACTTGTACTCGGAACACTTTAGCCAATAAAATGTCCATGGTGTTCTGCAGAGGGGGAGGGAATCACTGCCAACACTTCTACTTTTAATGCTTCACAGCCAATGAACATTAAGCTTGGGAAGGTCCTGCTTGGAACACATTACCCAATCAGATGTCCCTGATGCTCCGCGGAGGGGGAGGGAATGGCTGGCAACACTTCTACTTTCAATGGTTTACAGCCAATGAACATTAAGCTTGGGAACGTCCTGCTTGGAACATGTCAACCAATCAGATGTTCCTGCTACTCCGCGGACGGGGAGGAAATGGCTGGCAACACTTCTACTTTCAATGGTTCGCAGCCAATGAACATTAACCTCTGGACGGTCCTGCTTGGAACATGTGAGCCAATCAGATGTCCTTGCTACTCCGCGCAGGGGGAGGGAATGGCTGGCAACACTTTTACTTTTAATGGTTCGCAGCCAATGAACATTGAGCTCGTTGTTGGAACACCTCAGCCAATTAAACGTTAATTTTGTTCACTGTCCGTGATAAAAGTGAACACCGCATTATAAGTAAACATTGCTGCGCATTATATTAAAGGAAGGTAAAGGAAGGCTGCAATATGGCGCATTGTTATTTTCCCGATATGATTTCCACAGCCTACTGAACATTGCCGCAATACCGCGCATCGTTGTTTTGCGGATGTGATCTCCACAGCCTACGCAACATTCACACTACCTGTGTATGCACCCTACACACTGCTTGCCGCAATACGGCGCATTGTTTTCCCGACGGGATTTCCAGAGCCTACGCAACCTTGCCGCAATACCACGCACCGTTGTTCTGCGGATGTGATTTTCACGGCCTACGCAACATTCAAACTCCCTGCCTCTGCACCGTACAGACTGCTTAAACTAAGACCACAGTGTTCCTACTATACCCTCTTATACAATTATTCTCTTATTTTTCCCCTACGCCTTTCAACTCAGTCACAAAATGGCTGCCAACACTTCCTAGTTTCAACAGTTCGCAGCCAATGAGCCGCACGCTCGTGCTCGCAACGCCTCAGCCAATCAGATGTCAGAATTCTCAAATATCGATATCTGTAAATTTTGATATTTCTCTAAAACTACTGAACGGACTTACCCCATTTAAACAAAAGCGTGCTTTCTGGACCAAGACCTTTCTCCCTGCCAAATTTGACGTAATTCCGTTCAGCAGTTTGACCTGTAGCCTTGTCTAAAGTTTCCTATGGAAATTGCATGGAGTAAACACGTTTTGGGACCCCCTTTTTTCTCAGCCCCCTTGACGAATCACCCCCAAACTTTCAACATACGAGCTGATCTGAAAAGAGAAGTTTTTGGAAAATTTCGTAAAGATTCGTCAAACGACGCCAAAGTTATAAGCAAATCAAAAACGCTTTTCCTATAGAAACGTGGTCCTAACTATAACTATCAACTGGCGACCGCCAGTAGATAATATATATATATGGGATGAAATTTGTACGGAAATAATTTTCTGAATAGAATAAGGTATTGGAAAAAGAAAAAATGATTGAAAAAGAAAAAGAAAATGAAAAAGAAATGACAAAATTATACTTACAGGAGATGTAATTAGAAAAAGAGGGGCATAAAACTATAAAGGCAACGATTGAATTTTCAGTCATGTCCTCATTGAAGTACTGAAAAGGACTTGGATAGAAATCATGCTCGTCGGTCATAAAGAGGCCATCACAAAAATAATCATCTCAGGAAACTCCTTCCCTTCTTCCTTTCCAAACTGTTATAAGGAGAATAACTATCATTATAAAGGAAAGAAAGAAATAAAGAAGATACACTTGGTGAATTTAAGGCACTACGACTCCCAGAATGCCTTGAGATGGGTTTTATATTATCACTAGAGTCACATGTCACTGAAAAGCTTTTTATTGGTTGAAACATGCACTGTCATTCAAACCGTGATCAAGTTCTCTGCGAGAACAAAACGCGTCGGTTGGCATTTCAACCTGGGGAAATTTGACAAATAAATGCTTGGAAAATCACCTTTGTGAGTGCGACTTCATCTTTCCCCTGAAAAGGATTGTGTGGCAATATATATTATCTACTGGCGGTCGCCAGTAGATAGTTATAGTTACAACCTATTATCCATAGGAAATCCGCGACATTCTATTTGAAATAACTCTCTTGCCGGTTGACGTATCTTCGCAAAATTTTCAAACTTTGTGGCCCGCTCCGGTCCGCTCCTACCCTGAAAGTCTCGGGGGATTCGTCAGCGGGGGCCGAGAAAAAGGGGGTCCCAAAACGCGTTTTCCCCATGCAATTTTCCATAGGAAACTTTAGACACGGCTACAGCCTGAACTGCTGAACGGAATTACACCAAATTTGGCAAAGAGGTAGTTCTTGGTTCAGAAAGAACCCTTTTTGTTAAATGGTGTAAATCCGTTCAGTAGTTGCTGAGAAAATCAAAAGTAAAAAGATAGTGATATCTATGGCCGAGTAGGGTCCGCGTACCCTCCCGATCACGAGCTGCATGTTAATTGGCTGTCAGCTGGCTGTCAACATTCCGATTCAGGAAATGTTGGCAGCCATTTTATCCCTCGGTAGAACCGAGGGACAGAAACAAGTGCGCAAAGCGCACAAAGGGGGCAGGGTAGAAACACCCTGACCCCTAGGTTGCTCAGGGGTCCCACAAGGACCCCTGGGCAAAAAAAAAAAAATGTTTTTAAAAAATCGGCAGGATGCGCTCAGGGTGCGCGAATCCTGGCGAAAAAAAATCGAGCGCGGTCTCCGCGCTTCGATGTAGTGGCCCCGGGTGGGCCAAGTCCCGGGGGCATGCTGGGGGGGGTTAATTTTATGTGTGGGGGCCTCTAAGGGCCCCCAAGCCCGAGGACCACCACCCCCGGGGCTTTATGTATAATGGTGCGGGAGGGCTCTGAGCCCTCCCGCAGCCCAGGGACCACCACCTCCCGGGGCTTCTTTTTTAAATTAAAAACCTGTGTGGGGGGCTCCAGCCCCCACACGCCCGGAGACCACCACCTCCCGGGGCACTAAGAAAAATTAAAATGGGGGTCCGTTTTGGACCCCCAAGCCCCGAGGACCACCACCTCCCCGGGGCTTTCAAAATGTAGGGAGGGGGCCGCGCGGCCCCTCCTGGAGACCTTGATGGCCCTGGGGACCACCACCCCCCAGGGCCGGCTCCTGCAGTGTCCCGGGGTGCCTACCCCGGGACACTGCTGTTTGCAATGACAGGACGGGAGCCTCGCGGCTCCCGTCCTGTCATTGCAAACTACTTTGGATATTGGAAGAGAGAGCAGGAAACCTGCTCTCTTCCAATATCCAAAGCCGACTGCTTTCCACATGGGGAGCAGCATGTTAGCTGCTCCCCATGTGTAAAGCAATGCCGGCTCCCGTAGGACACGGGGAGCCGGCGGGACTGTGGGGGTTTGGGGACCCCCACAGTCCCTAACGAGAGGCCAGGCCCCGGGGGATGGGGTCCCCGGGGGATGGGGTTCCCGGGGCCATAAGTGGCCACGGAGGGGTCCACGCAGCCCCCCTCCCAAAGTAAAAAAATGGGAATTTTTTTTAAAAGTGCAAGGCCGGCCCGGGGGATGGGGTCCCGGGGCCTTAAATGGCCTGAGGAGGGGGCCACGCAGCCCCCCTCCAAATAAAAAAAAGAGGCCATGCCCCGAGGGATGGGGTCCCCGGGGCCAATACAGGCCCAGGGAAGGGGGCCACGCGGCCCCCTTCCCGTTTTTTATTTATTTTAATTTTAAAAAAAGGGGTAAGGCCCTGGGGATGGGGTCCCCAGGGCCTAAAAATAGGAAAAGGGAAGGGGGCCACACAGCCCCCCTTCAGGAGAAAAAAAAAAAAAAAAAAACGATCGGGCCCGTAGGCCCCGCCCCTTCCTTCACCACTCTGCAAACGCGCCCTGGCGCGTTTGCAGAAGGAACGAATTCCCCTTGAATACTGGGGGTCCCTGAGGGCCAACTAGCCCACCAGGAACCTCCAGTATGCGCCAGGGGCTGCCTTGCAGAGAGGTGTACAGAGGCCACGCCCTTTTACACCTCTCTGCAACGCAGCTCTATGGCGCTTTTGGAGGTATATGGTGGGCTAGTTGCACCCCAGGGACCCTCAGGATTCAAGGGAGTTAATCCCCGACTTAAAACGCGCCACGGGCGCGTTTGCACAGTGGTGAAGGGAGGGGCGGGGCTTCAGGTGACATGTGTGCAAACAGGCCCCGTGGCGCGTTTTAAGATGGGGAATTAAATCCTCTTCAATCCTGAGGGTCCCTGGGGGCCAACTAGCCCAACAGGTACGTCCAGAAAGCGCCACAGAGCTGCGTTGCAGAGAGGTGTAAAAGGGGTGTGGCCTCTGTACATGTCTCTGCAACGCAGCCCCTGGCGCATACTGGAGGTTCCTGGTGGGCTAGTTGGCCCGTAGGGACCCTCATGATTCAAGGGGACTTAATCCCCCAACTTAAAACGCGCCACGGGCGCGTTTGCACAGATGTCACCTCAGGCCCCGCCCCTCCCTTCACCATTGTGCAAATATTCCTCTAAAATCAGCCGAAATACGAATTCTGATTTACTCACCTGTTATCAGGAGAGACCTCAGTGCTGCATCTTTCAGCCCAGTACTAATCCTGAAAAGTAATTTTAACCGTACTTACCAGTAACTTGAATTTCCTTCCATAGGCTAACATTGACTGGTTTCACTTGGAAATTCTTCTAAGTGTGGAGTTTTGGAACTTTAAAATATTCCTCTAAAATCAGCCGAAATACGAATTCCGATTTACTCACCTGCTATCAGGAGAGACCTCAGTGCTGCATCTTTCAGCCCAGTACTGGTCCTGAAAAGTAATTTTAACCGTACTTACCGGTAACTTGAATTTCCTTCATAGGCTAACATTGACTGGTTTCACTTGGAAATTCTTCTAAGTGTGGAGTTTTGGAACTTTAAAATATTCCTCTAAAATCAGCCGAAATACGAATTCCAATTTACTCACCTGTTATCAGGAGAGACCTCAGTGCTGCATCTTTCAGCCCAGTACTGATCCTCAAAAGTAATTTTAACCGTACTTACCGGTAACTTGAATTTCCTTCATAGGCTAACATTGACTGGTTTCACTTGGAAATTCTTCTAAGTGTGGAGTTTTGGAACTTTAAAACATTCCTCTAAAATCAGCCGAAATACGAATTCCGATTTACTCACCTGTTATCAGGAGAGACCTCAGTGCTGCATCTTTCAGCCCAGTACTGATCCTGAAAAGTAATTTTAACCGTACTTACCGGTAACTTGAATTTCCTTCATAGGCTAACATTGACTGGTTTCACTTGGAAATTCTTCTAAGTGTGGAGTTTTGGAACTTTAAAATATTCCTCTAAAATCAGCCGAAATACGAATTCCGATTTACTCACCTGTTATCAGGAGAGACCTCAGTGCTGCATCTTTCAGCCCAGTACTGATCCTCAAAAGTAATTTTAACCGTACTTACCAGTAACTTGAATTTCCTTCCATAGGATATCATTGCCTGCTTTTTGCTGAAAAAGTTTCTAAGTGTTGATTTTTGAAACATACAAATATTCCTCTAAAATCAGCCGAAATACGAATTCCGATTTACTCACCTGTTATCAGGAGAGACCTCAGTGCTGTATCTTTCAGCCCAGTACTGGTCCTGAAAAGTAATTTTAACCGTACTTACCGGTAACTTGAATTTCCTTCCATAGGCTAACATTGACTGGTTTCACTTGGAAATTCTTCTAAGTGTGGAGTTTTGGAACTTTAAAATATTCATCTAAAATCAGCCGAAATACGAATTCCGATTTACTCATCTGTTATCAGGAGAGACCTCAGTGCTGCATCTTTCAGCCCAGTACTGATCCTCAAAGTAATTTTAACCGTACTTACCAGTAACTTGAATTTCCTTCCATAGGATATCATTGCCTGCTTTTTGCTGAAAAAGTTTCTAAGTGTTGATTTTTGAAACATACAAATATTCCTCTAAAATCAGCCGAAATACGAATTCCGATTTACTCACCTGTTATAAGGAGAGACCTCAGTGCTGTATCTTTCAGCCCAGTACTGGTCCTGAAAAGTAATTTTAACCGTACTTACCAGTAACTTATATTTTCTTCCATAGGAATCCATTGTCTGGTTTTCAGCAGAAAAGTTTCAAAGTGTCGATTTTCACAAACTACAAATATTCCTTAAAAATCGCCTGTATGACTTAAACGCATTCTTTCAACTGTTTACAGGAGATGCACCAGTGCTGGATCCAGGATCCAACACTGAGTAAGAAAAAGTAACGATAACAGTTTTTACCTGCTAAGTGAATTTCCTTCCATAGGATAACATTGGTGATTCTATGAGAAAAAGTTTCTAAGTGTCAACTTTTAAAATACAATAATATTCCTTAAAAATCACGACTGTAACCAAAACGCTTTTACTCAACTGTTTACAGGAGATGTACCAGGACTGAATCTAGGATCTAGTCCTGTGGTTAGAAAAGTAATCCATAAAGTAACTAATTGCATTTAACTAGAAATTCACATTGAGCTGAATGTTGCATTGTGTATGAAAATGTGTTGCCCATTGCAACAACTGTAACTACTGTACTTAAAAGTCTATTGCCTATGTGCAAAGTATTTAAACTAAAGTAATTCATTCTGAGAAAGTATTTTTGTAATGTAATGTATAATGTAATTACAATGTAATTTAAAAAATAAAATATGTAAAAGAGATTGTTTCTAAAAATGTAGTAAATCAGTGTGAAAAAAATTAATATAAAAATTAATACATTTAAAAATTGTCATTTAAAAAACCTTTGAAATTCACTGAAAAAACCGTAGGTTTCAGGCACGTTATAGTTACAAATTAGCATTTTAAAAACCTTTGAAATTCACTGAAAAAACCATAGGTTTCAGACACGTTATAGTTAGAAATTAGCATTTAAAAAACCTTTGAAATTCACTGAAAAAACCATAGGTTTTAGGGACAGTTATAGTTAGTTGGACATTGCACTCGTACAAAACCCGTGAAATTCCCCGTTATAGTTAGTTCAGCTAACTATAACTCGCGCCCACAATGCACTGCTGATGACGTCACATATTACATCACTCATGACATGGTCAGTGACATCACTGATGACATCACTGATGACATCTCAAATGACATCACTGATGACATCATCCACGTGATAATCTGATGCAGCTCCTCACACCCTAATATAACCTTTGATACACCCAATCTAAATTACAGAGTGCCATTCGCAAAACCATAGACACTCCAACACCAATAACTACATACCCACTCACTGATTCTTAGGTCTACACACACACATCCACTCACTCACCCGTACAGTCACTCATACTTATGGTCACTCAGTACAGGACTATCATATGCACTCTTACTCCTATATAGACACTCAAACACCGCCACTCATCCATAGAGGTACTCACACACCTAGTCAGTCATGCAAATAATTAAACACACTGCCATTTACTCACCTATACAGTTATACACACACCAGCTCACTTAATCATACAAATACTAGCACATTGTTACGCTCTTATACAATCACTGATACAAGCACACACTCATCCATACAGCCACTATCACAATCACTCACTCTCGCTTATAGCTATTTATATACTCCAATACACATATATACTGCCTTTCACATATGTAGTTACTCACACATGTACCACTGGGACATACATTCACTCACTAACACACTCTTACACACACTTACCCACCCATACAGTCTATCACAGATGCACTCTTGAAACCATCCACCCAGTGAATCACCCACTCACACATCTATGCACAGTCGCACACACCCCATCCACACAAACACTCAGGCACCCATACAGATACTCATAGAACCAATCAATAACCCATATAGACACTCATGTAGCTATTCGCAAATCCATGCATCCACTTACACACCAACAGACGGATACAGACATTCACACAGTTTAGTCACTAACCCATGCATTCAGTAAGATACGTTTAATCACTCACTTGTAGAGTCAGTCACGCACGTACTAAATCATCCATTCAGACACTTATACACCCACTCATTCTTCAATACGCCTTTCCCTATATATATTAAACATATTTAAACTTTACAGAAACACACAGTCACTGGATGATGTCATCAGTGATGTCATTTGAGATGTCATCAGTGATGTCATCAGTGATGTCACTGACCATGTCATGAGTGATGTAATATGTGACGTCATCAGCAGTGCATTGCGGGCGCGAGTTATAGTTAGCTGAACTAACTATACGGAATTTCACGGGTTTTGTACGAGTGCAATGTCCAACTAACTATAACTGTCCCTAAAACCTATGGTTTTTTCAGTGAATTTCAAAGGTTTTTAAATGCTAATTTCTAACTATAACGTGTCTGAAACCTATGGTTTTTCAGTGAATTTCAAAGGTTTTTAAAATGCTAATTTGTAACTATAACGTGCCTGAAACCTACGGTTTTTCAGTGAATATATATATATATATATATTCACTGAAAAACCATAGGTTTCAGACACGTTATAGTTAGAAATTTGCATTTAAAAACCTTTGAAATTCACTGAAAAACTATAGGTTTTAAGGGACAGCTATAGTTAGTTGGACATTTCACTCGTACAAAACCATAGAAATTCCCCGTTATAGTTAGTTCAGCTAACTATAACTCGCGCCCGCAATGCACTGCTGATGACGTCACATATTACATCACTCATGACATGGTCAGTGACATCACTGATGACATCACTGATGACATCTCAAATGACATCACTGATGACATCATCCATTGACTGTGTGTTTCTGAAAAGTTTAAATATGTTTAATATATATAGGGAAAGGCGTATTGAAGAATGAGTGGGTGTATAAGTGTCTGAATGGATGATTTAGTACGTGAGTGACTGACTCTACAAGTGAGTGATTAAACGTATCTTACTGAATGCATGGGTTAGTGACTAAACTGTGTGAATGTCTGTATCCATCTGTTTGTTGGTGTGTAAGTGGATGCATGGATTTGCGAATAGCTACATGAGTGTCTATATGGGTTATTGATTGGTTCTCTGAGTATCTGTATGGCTGCCTGAGTGTTTGTGTGGGTGGGTTGTGTGTGACTCTGTACATAGATGTGTGAGTGGGTGATTCACTGGGTGCATGATTTCAAGAGTGCATCTGTGATGGACTGCTTGGGTGGGTGAGTGTGTGTATGGGTGTGTTAGTGAGTGAATGTATATCTCAGTGGTACATGTGCGAGTAACTACATATGTAAAGGCAGTATATATGTGTGTTAGAGTTTTTGAAATGGCTATAAGTGAGAGTGTGTGATTGTGAGAGTGGCTGTATGGATGTGTGTGTGCTTGTATCAGTTATTGTATAAGAGCGTAAGAATGTGCTAGTATTTGTATGAGTAAGTGAGCTGGTGTGTGTATAACTGTATAGGTGAGTAAATGGGTGTGTGATTAATTTTTGCATGACTGACTAGGTGTGTGAGTACCTCTATGGATGAGTGGTGGTGTGTGAGTGTTTATATAGGTGTATGAGTGCATATGATAGTCCTGTACTGAGTGACTGTAAGTATGAGTGACTGGACGGGTGAGTGAGTAGATGTGTGTGTGTGTGTGTGTGTAGACCTAAGAATCAGTGAGTGGGTATGTAGTTATTGGTATTGGAGTGTGTATGGTTTTGCGAATGGCAGTCTGTAATTTAGAGTGGGTGTATCAAAAGTTATATTAGGGTGTGAGAAGATGCATGAAATAATCACATGGATGATGTCATCAGTGATGTCATCAGTGATGTCATTTGAGATGTCATCAGTGATGTCATCAGTGATGTCACTGACCATGTCATGAGTGATGTAATATGTGACGTCATCAGCAGTGCATTGCGGGGGCGCGAGTTATAGTTAGCTGAACTAACTATAACGGGGGAATTTCTATGGTTTTGTACGAGTGAAATGTCCAACTAACTATAGCTGTCCCTAAAACCTATGGTTTTTTCAGTGAATTTCAAAGGTTTTTTAAATGCAAATTTCTAACTATAACGTGTCTGAAACCTATGGTTTTTCAGTGAATTTCAAAGGTTTTTAAATGCTAATTTCTAACTATAACGTGCCTGAAACCTATGGTTTTTTCAGTGAATTTCAAAGTTTTTTAAATGCTAATTCCTAACTATAACATGTCTGAAACCTATGGTTTTTTTCAGTGAATTTCAAGGTTTTGTAAATGACAATTTTTAAATGTATTAATTGTTATATTTATTTTTGTGATACTGATTTTCTACATTTTTTTAAACTATTTATTTTTAAATTACATTGTAATTACATTATACATTACATTACAAAATATACTTTCTCAGAATGAATTACTTTAGTTTAAATTCTTTGCAAATAGGCAATAGACTTTTAAGTACAGTAGTTACAGTTGTTGCAATAGGCAACACAATTTCAAACACAATGCAACATTGAGCTCAATGTGAATTTCAAGTTAAATGCAATTAGTTACTTTATGGATTACTTTTCTAACCACAGGACTGGATCCTAGATTCAGTCCTGGGACATCTCCTGTAAACAGTTGAGTAAAAGCGTTTTGGTTACAGTACTGATTTTTAAGGAATATTATTGTATTTTAAAAGTTGACAGAAACTTTTTCACATAGAATCACCAATGTTATCCTATGGCTGGAAATTCACTTAGCAGGTAAGTAGTGTTATCGTTACTTTTTCTTACTCAGTGGTGGATCCTGGATCCAGCACTGGTGCATCTCCTGTAAACAGTTGAAAGAATGCGTTTAAGTCATACAGGCGATTTTTAAGGAATATTTGTAGTTTGTGAAAATTGACACTTTGAAACTTTTCTGCTGAAAACCAGACAATGGATTCCTATGGAAGGAAATACAAGTTACTGGTAAGTACGGTTTGAATTACTTTTCAGGGTCAGTGCTGGGCTAAAAGATGCAGCACTGGGTTCTCTCCTGATAACAGGTGAGTAAATCGGAATTCGTAGTTCGGCTGATTTTAGAGGAATATTATAAACTTCCAAAACTCCACACTTAGAAGAATTTCCAAGTGAAACCAGTCAATGTTAGCCTATGGAAGGAAATTCAAGTTCCTGGTAGAGTACGGTTAAAATTACTTTTCAGGATCAGTACTGGGCTAAAAGATGCAGCACTGGGTTCTCTCCTGATAACAGGTGAGTAAATCGGAATTCGTAGTTCGGCTGATTTTAGAGGAATATTATAAAGTTCCAAAACTCCACACTTAGAAGAATTTCCAAGTGAAACCAGTCAATGTTAGCCTATGGAAGGAAATTCAAGTTCCTGGTAAGTACGGTTAAAATTACTTTTCAGGGTCAGTGCTGGGCTAAAAGATGCAGCACTGGGTTCTCTCCTGATAACAGGTGAGTAAATCGGAATTCGTAGTTCGGCTGATTTTAGAGGAATATTTGCACAATGGTGAAGGAAGGGGGTGGGGCCTGAGGTGACATGTCTGCAAACACGCCCTGTGGCGCGTTTTAAGTTGGAGAATTAATTCCTCCTCAATCCCGAGGGTCCCTAGGGGCCAACTAGCCCACCAAGTACCTCCAGTATGCGCCAGAGAGCTGCGTTGCAGAGAGGTGTTCAGAGGCCACGCCCCTTTTTGCAACTCTCTGCAACGCAGCTCTGTGGTGCTTTCTGGACGTACCTGGTGGGCTAGTTGTCCCCCAGGGACCCTCAGGATTGAAGGGGACTTAATTCCCCATCTTAAAACACGCCAGGGGGCCTGTTTGCACACATGTCATCTCAAGCCCCGCCCTCCCTTCACCACTGTGCAAACGCGCCCAGTGGCGCGTTTTAAGTCGAGGATTAACTCCCCTTCAATCCTGAGGGTCCCTGGGGTGCAACTAGCCCACCAGCTCCCTCCATTATGCGCCACAGAGCTGCGTTGCAGAGAGGTGTAAAAGGAGCGTGGCCTCAGAACACCTCTCTGCAACGCAGCCCCTGCGCATACTGGAGGTTCCTGGTGGGCTAGTTGGCCCTAAGGACCCCAATATTCAAGGGGAATTCGTTCCCCATCTGCAAACGCGCCAGGGCGCGTTTGCAAAGTGGTGAAAGAAGGGCGTGGCCTCTGGCGCGATGCCAGTGTTTTTCTTTTTTTTTAAGAAGGGGGCTGTGTGGCCCCCCTTTTTTCTAATTTATTGGTCCTGGGGACCCCATCCCCCAGGGCCTGCCCCTCATTTATTTAAAAAAAAAAAAACAATTTGGAAGGGGGCCGCGTGGCCCCCTCCCGAGCCTTAATCGACCCCGGGACCCCATCCCCAGGGCATGGCCTTTTTTTTTTTATTGTTTTGGAGGGGCTGCGTTGCCCCCTCCTCAGGCTCCTATGGCCCCGGGACCCCATCCCCGGGCCGGCCTTTGTTTTTTTGTTGTTTTTTTTAATTTTGGGGAAGGGGGTCGCGTGGCCCCACCTCCCGAGCCACTACTTGCCCCGGGGACCCCATCCCCGGGGCTGGCCCTCTCCGTTGGGGACTGTGGGGGTCCCCAATCCCCCACAGTCCCGCCGGCTCCCCGCGTCCCTTGGGAGCCGGCATTGCTTTCCACATGGGGAGCTGCTAAGATGCAGCTCCCCATGTGGAAAGCAATTTGCTTTGGATATTGGAAGCGAGAGCAGGTTTCCCTGCTCTCGCTCCAAGACCAATATCCAAAGCAGTTTGCTATGGCAGGACGGGAGCCGCGAGGCTCCCGTCCTGTCATAGCAAACTACAGTGTCCCGGGGTAGGCACCCCGGGACACTGCAGGAGCCGGCCCTGGGGGTGGCGGTCCCCAGGGCCATCAAGGGCTCCAGGAGGGGGCCACGCGGCCCCCTCCCTTGAGTGCACAGCCCCGGGAGGTGGTGGTCCCCGGGGCTCTGGGGGTCCGTAACGGACCCCCACATTAAAATATTTAGTGCCCCGGGGAGGTGGCGGTCCCCGGGGCGTGTGGGGGAACTAGGGGGCTAGGCAGGCCTAGGGGGTCAGGGTGTTTCTACCCTGCCCCCTTTTTGCGTATTGCGCACTTTTTTTACTGCTTTCTTGTTTCTCGGTTCTACCGAGGAACAAGATGGCTACCAACACTTCCTGATTTGGAGTGTTGACAGCCAATTAGCATGCAGCTCGTGGTCGGGAGGGTGCGCGGATCCTCCGTGCCTCTAAATATCGAAACTTTTATTTTGGATTTTCTCAGTAACTACTGAGCGGATTTACACCATTTTTAAAAGGGTGCTTTCTGAACCAAGCACCTACCTTTTTGCCAAATTTGGTGTAATTCAGTTCAGCAGTTTTTGCTGTAGCCTTGCATAAAGTTTCCTATGGGAAATCGATTTTTTCACTCTTATTTTTGAATTTCTCCGCAACTACTGAACGGATTTACACCATTTAAAAAAGGTCGCTTTCTGAACCAAGCGCTACCTTTTTGCAAAATTTGGTGTAATTCCGTTCAGCAGTTCGAGGCTGTAGCCGTGGCTAAAATTTCCTATGGGAATTAACATGGAGAAAACGCGTTTTGGGACCCCCCTTTTTTCTCGGCCCCCGCTTGATGAATCAACCCGAGACTTTCAGGGTAGGAGCGGAGCGCCCCAACAAGTTGGAAGCTTTCGCGAAGATTCGTCAACCGGCGCAAGAGTTATTTCAAATAGAATGTTGCGGATTTCCTATGGATAAAGGTCCTAACTATAACTATCTACTGGCGACCGCCAGTAGATAATATATATATATATATATATACACACACACACAATCAAAAACATACAACAGCGGACTAAAGAGACCGGACCACAATCAAAGTTCCATACAAATATATAGTCCTGTGCACTGCTTATCCAGTACCTGCAGTTGTTTAGTACCACTGCCCAGCAGACTTGAAATGGCAACAAATGGAAAGGTGCACAAAGAAAAGATTCTAATCCATAGGAGTCCAATATGTATTTTTCGATTATAATTTATTACTTCTTTATATCCATATATAGAACATCCAGCCAACGTATTTCAAATTACTTATGGAACTTAATCAGGGCTCATATAAGCCTCATTCATAGACCTCTCTCCATATTATAGTGGAATCCTTGTGTGTCCTTTCCATAGACGTTCAAAATGTATAAGTTAAGTCCATTTATTCCATAGAATATAGCGGCTCCACATGAGTTTTGTGGTAGTGTTCACAATGGAAAATCCGGGAGGGATAACTCCCTAACAGATACCTTGATATGTATTTCCTCGTCCATAGCACATTCAAAATGTTTTGTTTTCACAATTTAGCTGTACTGACAACAAAACTCCTGCCTCCCCAGTTGGCTTTCCTGACTCTGGGGATCACAAGTGTTTTGGATCCTGCAGAGCGCAATGGTCTGTTAGGGATGTACCACTGAGAGGAGTGCCTCAAGAATTCTGGTCCTGAGTGGTGGAGACCTTCAAAGGCCAAGCAAAGGGCCTTAATTTTTGACCTGGCTGCGGACCGGGAGCCAATGCAATTTTCTGAGACCAGGGGAGATTGAGTGAAATTTCGGGAGATCCAAGATCATTCTAGCTGTAGCGTTCTGAACCAGTTGAAGTCTACTAGCAAGCTTTTCTTGTAGGTTCTTGTAGAGGCTGTTAAAATAGTCCAACTTTGAAAGGACTAATGCAGTAATCACATTTTTCCTGGAATTATCCGGAATGCAAGGTAGAATCTTCCTAATTATCTTAAGGGTGTGATAGGATGAAGATACCACAGCAGAGACTTGGGTTCCGAGGTTAAGTTTGTCGTCAAGAATGACGCCCAGGTTTTTGGCTTTGGGCACAGAAATTGGAGGGGGACCGAGAACATCAAGCCACCAGGCTGGAGAAGAGGTGGGGGGGGGAGATTACCAAACAGTACCACCTCAGTTTGCCCAGAGTTGAGTTTTAAACAGCGTTTGCTCATCCAGAGACAGACTGCTCTAATGCATTCTTGAAATTGTATGGGTGTAGACGGATCATTGTTGAGGGCTGCGACTTCCAATTGGGTGTCGTCAGCGTAGGAGGTAAGATCAAGGTTAAAACTTTTGATAAGAGGAGCCAGTTTGGACACAAATATTAAAGAGAGTTGGACTCAGTAGGGATCCCTGCGGGACCCTGCATGGCAAAGTGAAAGGTGTAGAATTGAAGTTGCCCAACACCAGAGTTTGCGTCCTATCAGAGAGAAAGGAGGTAAGCAGGGACAGAGTTTTATCCTTGATCACTATTGCCGCCAAACGGTGGATCAGTGTCTTATGATACACTGTATCAAAAGCGGCGGATAGGTCAAGGAGAATGAGGGAGGCAGATCCCCCTCTGTCTAACGTGGCCCTAATCTCTTCCGTTGCTTTGACCAGGGCAGTTTCTGTAAAGTGCCCTGTTCTAAATCCGAACTGAGTCGGGTCCAAAATGTGGTTGTCATGAATAAATTTGGAAAGTTCTAAGTTCATAATTTTTTCGACAAGTTTTGAGGGGAGGGGGAAGAGTGATATCAGGCGGTAGTTATTAGGATCGGTTGAGCAGAGATTGGGCTTTTTAATTTAGGGAAAAATGGAAGCTTGCTTCCATCCTGAAGGAAAGACACCTGTAGAAAACATTGTATTAAAAATGCCTGAGAGATTGGTGGCAATTACCTCTGGTACTAGTTTAAGTATCTTGGGGGGACATGGGTCGTAGGGGCACCCATATTTAGCTCCCATAAGGATGGAGGCCACTTGACTGGGAGAAGTGGGAGTGAATTCAGAAAGAGGGTGGTAATCATGCTCTGAGTTATCTGCCTCTCAGAGGCCGTGTGAACTGAGTTGTCATATTTATCAAAAATTTGATTAACCTGATCTTTAAAGGTAAAGGCTAAGGTGACGCAGAACTGTTGGCTGTGAGTTGTCTCATTCTTGGGGGCAGAAGCAAGCTTGATGACAACCTGATAGAGTTCCTTGGAAGGGTTAGAGGCCTTTTCAATCATCTGTGTGTAGTATTTATTTTTCTCTTAGATAAGATTTTAGTATTTGGCTAGTGCTAAATTATATGAAAGTATTTTCCTAGGTGTTGTAGTGCTTTTACCAACTCCTTAACTTCCTGCTGCAGGCTTGCTTTTCCAGCTTAAGGGCTTCGGTAAACCATGGAGCAGATGGTTCCTTACTGTTGGAGTGTGAAGGGTTAGGGGGGACTAGATTAAGAAACGTGGAGTTGAGCCAGTCCTAATAGTGCTTGGATGCTAGCTCAGCATCGGGTGGCAGGATAGGTTGATTTTGTGCCAGGAGTTGGGGTAGAGTGTCAGAATCTAATTTGTTCCAGGCTCTGTGCACGGGAGGCACGACTGACTTGGACTGTTGATATAGTTTATGTGGAATGTTGAGCTCGAAAATGATGGCATGGGGGTCGGCCCAGCTAAGCGGGCGAACCTTTGTAACTGATGAAGGGGTAACTAGTGAAGAGTCTGTCCAGAGTATGACCTGCAAAGTGTGTGGTTTCCTTTAGAAGTTGATTAAACACTAGAGGCATGACAATTTCCAAGAGGGCTTCTGTGTCTTTATCCTCTTTAGCTTCCAAATAGAAGTTGGAATCACCTAAGATAGAAAAATTGTCAGACTGAAGGCTATGCTCAAACAGTGACTGAAAGTAATTTAAAAAATTGCTTTTGGTACCGGGTGGGCGATACAGGAGTATGCCTTTAAAAAACTGCTGCTTATGGCAGCCTAAGCTGAACAAAAATGCTTCACACTCAGTGGTAGGGGAGGCAGTGCAGTTAGCAGTCAGATTACTGCGATATGTCAGGGCTAGGCCTCCGCCTCTTTTTAATGGCCTATCAAGTCTAAAAAGTGGATAACCAGTGGGGACGGCCACCGCAAAAATCTGTGTTTCATGTCTTATCTTCCCAGGTTTCGGTAATGAATAGTGCGTCACGGTGTTCGCTGTTGAACAAATCGGTAATTTCAAACTTGTGTTGTTGGGGCAGAGAGCGAGCATTAATTGATGCGAGCTGCAGCTTAATTATCTTTTTAATTGAGGGGGTCTGGCCATGTGGGATAGTTAGTGGGCGTAGTGACAGTTTGGAAATGATTTTATTACAATTGGGGCACGTCAGCCCTAGTGAGTGCAGCAGAGAGGACAAGCAGAGGCTGATACAGTGGGAGGAGCGCGGGGGCGTAACGCATACAGATTCTCACCTGTGTGAGGCGTCTTGGTGCTGAGTAGAAGGTCCAGGGGTCCTGGCACTGTGCCCGATCTGGCAGCAGACGGGCGCAGATGGGCTTGCTACCCAAGATGGCGCCCCCTTTGTCAGGACGTGATAAAGCCATATTTAAATACCCTCTTAGAGGAAGGGGGCATGTCCCGACTCGTATCGTAACACGACAGAGTAAAAAGATTGGCCAAATCAAATGGGGGTTTTCAACTGGGGCCCAGCAACCCCTGCAACACCAGGCTCCCCTGTGGGTGTTGGTAGTGGCAAATAATATTTTTAAAACAAAAAGACTAGTGAGAACAAACCCATAAAATTAATAAAATCGTGATGAAGTACACCCGAGATGGCGCCCGCCATGTCAGGAGCCAGGCACTTCCAAAGGAATGCAAGGAAATTAATGTCCACGTTCTAGCATGCTCAGGAAGAACTGCGCGGACGCAAATACGGCCATATTTAAATACCCTCTTAGAGGAGGGGGTCGTCCATCGCTTCCATCCAGTCTCCAGGGTTGAGGGCAGATAAAACCTGGGCCAGGCTAAGCATCTTGATTTTTTCTTTCTGCAAAAAGACATTGAGAGGGCGAAGGCCTAAAACAGGATGAATGCTCCGTCCTTCAGCACCAGAAAGTAGCTGGAGTAACAGTCAGTATTTACTGTTGAAACCGGTACCCTCTCTATGGCTCCTTTGGCTAGAAGGGCCTGCACTTCATGCTGGAATACAGACATGGCCCTCTGTCAGTCGTCTTGAGTTTGGTGGAAGGTGTGATGAGATAGAGATAAATGGGAGGGTGTAGCCCTGGTGGGCCCACTTGTTTGAAGGGATTGAAAATGATAGATCCTGGTCAGATAGGGTGGAAGTATATCTGAAAGGAAAGGACACACTAAACTGGTGTTGTGGCAGCTGGTGTGGCGTGGGTTTGGGCTGCACGCTGTCTCTACTGTTGACGTTGTCTGTGGGATCTGCAACCTAGTCCACAAAATGACTAAGAAGTCTGTTGGAACTGATGCATCGGCTGATGTGGATGGTATTGACATCCTCTACCATAGCCACGGAGGGGATGAAACACCTGGTGAAATTGCCTCATTGTGATAGACAGATCCAAGGAGCGTGCTGTGGTCCTGTTACCCTTGAATCGCTCAAGGGCGGAGTCTGCTTTCTCTCCTAATAGGTGAGAGCTGTCAAAAGGCATGTCCATGTGGGAGGACTGAATGTCTCCAGAGAATATATACCACATATTGATAGTGGAGCACTTGTTACACACAATAAAGGATCAATTTGTGAAACTGGCACCCAATTTTGTTTTTATCAAGTCTACCTCGTATACAGAGGATTTTATCCATCTTTATACATTATTTTTGCAATCAAAAGTCCAGACTTCATATAACGTGGTGAATAACTTGTTTACTGCTTATTGATACAGTTACACAGTCAATACAGTTCTGCCAGTAATGACTAATTACAGAGGATTCCTTTCTTGTGTATAAGGGTGCTCCACTATTAATATGTGGTATAGTTTGGGCTAGTGTCAACGAGATCTCTGGGATCTGGCTTAGACACCACATCTTGGCAGCAAATATGATCAGTGCTTTAAATGGAAAAAAAATAAGGGCAGGTACTCGCCAAGTTAGGCTGTGTGCTAGGGGGCGGGCCAGGGGGTGTGGCTTGGGGGTGGAGCTTAAGATAAACATTTGATAGGGTCCAGATTTTCTTGGTGCGCATAATAGAGATATTTTTGTTATCTTTAGAGTATGCTGGGTGCTCATGCATGTACCAAAGGATACCTTTACTATTTAACATTTGTGCAGATTGCCTCTGCACAAATGGTACAAAGAGAATGTAGAATTTTGATACTATATACAATTATGACTAATGTGGTCAGTTTGATTTTTTTAATGAATAATTACAATTGAAAATATTTCAATTCTGAATCTGTGAGACTGAAATAAACATTAGTAAGGTCTAGAAAGGGTAGTAGTCTTTGGAATGTCAATCAATCCCATCCTGCCCTTTTTACAGGTAGACACTTGCACCCTTATTTCTTTCTGAAATCTTCACAGTATCTCTGTCTTCTCAAATGTCTTTACTCTGCACTTCTGCATCCTTTCTTCACCTACCCTTCACTGTGCTCATTCACACCCACAAACGTGATCAGTCTCTCTCTACTCGCCTGTAAACACACCATTATCTTTAGTCAATATTTTATCAGCTGCCTACTTCCTTTGCACACTCTAAAATTGTCAAATATGGAACTATTGCTCTGGGCACTCTGCTGAGAGGCCAAGGATTGAATGTGCACCTTTGTATCCCACTGGCAGGCAAAATGAGAAGCTCACACTGCCTTCATCCAAAGTCCAGAGCTATTAAATGTTACCCTACCATGAACATTGATGCACACCCTCAATCCACCCAGATCACAAATCCTCATTTGTAAGGCTGGATATATTACACCACCTACTGATGCAGACAGACCCGGGCCAAGAAGTAATTAGAGGCAACTCAGAGATATCTCAAAAGACCTAAAAAAGGCAGTGATGGAAATGGGTGGGGACAGTCCTGTAGGGAATTCACATAAATAGGGCATGTACAACTTAATAAACATGATGGCCTCCTCAACAGTTCTGTTCAGTATTCTTCCCTGGGTCCTGACTGGAAATTGCCGGTCCTCTCTTTTCTGGGAACATTGGCGCTAAGCTAACGGGTTCAGTTTAGAAAGAAGGAAGGGAAAGCCATGGAGTACAACTCAATTTACAGGAATTCCATTAGTTTCTGCCACACTGCAGCGTCGCCGGTGACGCCACGCGTCACATTTAAAGCAGTGGCTGCTCAGTGGAAAATTGTCATTAATGAGTGCGGGTGCACGCTCATGTGACCGTTCTGCCCAAAGCCGGACAGGCCCAAGAGAGTACCGGTACTCTTCTCAGGCCTGGAGAAGTTCCGGTACTCCCAAGGCAAAAAAGTAAAAGTGCCGGTACTCAGTACCTGTGAGTACCGGCCCATTTAAAGCACTGAATATGATAGTAGTGTATGAGCCCCAGAAATTGATGGTTATTACTATGATTTAAGGGGAGGATATGCGATATTTGCACCAGAGCTGCCTTCTTTTTCTATGTCTCCAGAGAAGCCCATAGACCCCATCCAGGCGTGATGTACAAGTGCCACACTGGTGCCTATTGCCCTACCTATGTTACACAGTCTGTGTGGTTCTATTTTTTGTTAAAGTACAGTCATTCATTTTAAGGTAAGCGGTTTAACAATACCCTTACATAACTTGATTTACTCAATTTGAAGACATACAAACACATATTACTCTGAACCAATTGGTTTGTATATGACGAGTATATTTAGTAATCAGACAATATAATTCCACAATATTACTCAATATGGAGCTCCATGCGTGGCAAGAGACAAAAATGTGCTTGTGCAATGTATCAAAGAATTTGAGTAAATATACAATAAATACACAATTCTTAGTTATTTTTGTATCGCCTGGCCATATGTTTCTTTAAAAAGTCTCTGAAAACGGGCTTGTGAGGTTGATCCACATTTACTTCATTGTCAAAATTGGTCTTTATGGTGCAGGCCAAACTACAAAACCCATTGACGTTTCAGCCCGTTCAGATTGCGTGTGCTGTATAAATATCAATTCAGGGCTTCATCAGGACAGTGTGTGGAACACCCTGTATGTACATTAATATAATGTCAGTGTAGGAAAGTAGGTTCTGCTTCTTATGGTTACCCCCACTTTTTGCTTGATGTTACACTGTTTTGACTAGTCTGACTTGGATCCTGCTAATCAGGACCCCAGTCTATCTGCTTTCTCCTTTAAAATGGTTATGCATGTACTTTGGTACACTCCAGATTGGATACTGGGGTACCTTATAAGTCCCTAGTATATGGTACCCATGTACCCAGGGCATAGGTACCCCAGAGGCCTCCCATGGGCTGAAGCATGTATTATGCCACCCATGAGAGGCCATGCAAAATGGAACTACAGGTCTGCTACTGCAACCTGTGTAAGCTGGTGCTTGCACCACTTACTTTAGATATAGGTTATCTATAGGTCACTACACTTAAAACTTATAAGTCACCCCTATAGCAGGCCTTAACAATCCTGAAGGCAGGGTGCTGGGTTATACGTGAGAGCGTGCCCCTGCATGAGCACAGCCCCTCTGCAGCCTTTGGAGACCATTCTCCCGGGTTGTCTGTGACTCAGCCAGACATATAGGTAGAGGTGCATTATGACCTCGCAGTAAATGCTATCTCGAAAACGGCTGAAACAAAGTATGTCGTGTTTGGTATCAAACACCTTGGAATCATACCTCCACACCGGTAACCAGTGTGGGAGGTATGATTCCACCCTTCTGAAGCGAGCTTCGTGGGGTCACTGGTCTATCCGGTGCCAGCCTTCTCGACCCGGTCAGCACAAAATGGATGCTGCCGACCAGAGACACATTTCTGCCCTCCTGCTGCTGAGCCAAGCTCGAGCAGAGGAAGGCAGCACAATAGGCATCCTGTCACAGGGAGGTGTGACCACCTCCCAGACAGGATTTAGTGTATTGGGGTTGGGTGGGTGCACTCAGAGTGCCTGAAAGTCTGCACCTGGGGCACTTTTGGTGTCCCTGTGCATAGCCCAGCTCAAACCAGTTCTGGGAGCCGTTGGCTCCTGCTCTGGCGCAAAACTGGAGAAAGGACATGGGAGTAACCTCCCCTCTGTCCTGACCCTCCCCTAGGAGGGTCCCCTGAATCTGTCCAACCCTCTCCCGTGGGTACAAAAGGGCTTACCCGACTGTAGCTCTTTAGATTTTACGTGGACAAGACTCTACAAGAAGAAACCACTGACCTTCGACTGTCTGGACACTCTGGACTTCGACTGGGCCCGACTTCGTCTCCCTCTCCATCCAAAGCTTTGTCTGTGCCCTTGCTTCATACAGGCTCCGTGCAGGACCTGTTGTGCACTAAGGACAACTGAAGAATCTCCCTTGGGGTGAAGGAGTCACTCCCCTGGATTCGCAGGCACCGCAACGCAACTGACCGGTCTGCTGATCCTGAGCTCCTGCGGACTCCGAAGGCTCCAGCAACACAGGAGGTAGGTTCCGAAGGTCCCTGAGGTTGATCTGCCCTCTCAGCAAGTTTGAGGCCAGTATCCCTTGTGGGGACTGCATAACCCGAACCCCTGTGCACCGAGTCTATTTGCAAGTGCATTTACTTGTTGGCGATTCCCGAGCTTGTGCATTGGACTCCGTGTAGTCCTGACCCTGAGCAGTATTCCCACTAAAGAACTCCGGCCTCCTCACACCAAGTGCTCCGTGGGCTGGTACTTTGTGATCTTGCTTGAGGTCCCCTCGCGACTCCTGGTCATTCGGCCTGTGGGTCCTCCTGAGGGTCATCTTGAATTCTGTTGGGTTTGCCTGGTTGCTCCAGATGTGCCCTGACTCCCCTTTGCTTGGTGAGTCCCCTGGACCTTGCTGGTCCACACCGTAACCTGTTTGACCTGACTGCCTGGGTTGCTTTTGCCAAGGCTTGTTGGTGCTCCAGCCGGACACCGACCCCTCAGCACTCGACATCCTTTGTGGGACAGCTCGCATCTGGCTTCTGGTTGTCGTCGACGTCTCCAGGTCCCCGTGGCTGCAGAGTCAAGCATCCCTTCTTCGCACCTAAAGCACCCGACATCGGTGGGCATTCGTCTCCCGAGCCCCTGGTCATCCTGAAGTGACCCAGACTCTGTCCCCTCTGCTTTCAGGTTCCTTTCTTCAAGAATCCATCCTTGGATTCCACCGGACACTTTTTACCTTCACGGCAGCAGCACTTCTTCGAAGCCTTCCATAGAGAACGACGGCGGTTTCCGACGCCACTTCAACCCTATGCACCCAGCTCCTCTGGGATAGGTAACTCTGATACTTCGGTATCCACGGGTGGGGTGGCTCTCCAACCTCTTAAGTTCCGAAGGGTTTCCTCAAAGTCCTCCTAGAAGGGTCCTTAAACTGTAAAATTGTAACCGCGACTTCTCCATAGAATCGTACGGAGCCCGCGGTCGTGTTAGAACACTGCACCCGTCCTCCGTGGGGTCCCTATCTACTCACCGTGGGTGGTTCCTTGGGGTTCCAACGATTCTACATGCTCCAGACCTTGTCTTGACCCGAGTCGTGGCTGTTATACCACTATTTTAGTATATGGTTTGGTCTCCCCCTGGAGCCCACTGTGTATTGTGCTACTTACAACTGTTCTATTGATATCGTATTGTGTGCTTTGTGTTCTATCCTCGGGTAGAGGATACTAGAGAGTGTTATATTAATAAATACATCGTTTTATATAACTACTGTGTGGTTCTCCTTTCATTTAATTAATTCAGGAGGTGATATTCTGGTAAAACAACTGCTTCACATTCCTTCAAGATTAAGCCTGAAGGCTGCTGTCCACAGCTACCACTAGGATAGCTTTCTAAAGGTTATCTTTGACCTCATACATCATAAGGGTCGTTTGGACTGGTGCAAGGTGCCCACTTTAATTAGTGGACAGCATATACCAGGCCAACTTTTCACATTGGTGTGCAGCGGTTGGGATTCAAGCCTGCGTTGTTTTACCAGATAAATCTCTTTGTATTGATTAACTGAAAACCACTAAAGTATTAGGCACATACTTAAGCTTAGAATAAGTAAGTTCTACTGAACTTAGGGATGAGTAAGTTAAGGGTCTAGTACACCCTTTCTCCAACCTAAGAGTTTAGTTCCCACTAGGTTAGGTAGGTGCATACACCACACCACACCACACTTAGTTATGTCTTCCGAAGGAGAAGCCAGTGGCTCTCTGACTTCTAGGTACAATGAGTTCACATTCCAGGAATTGAAAGCCATGTGTGTCTCTAGAAAGCTTTAGACAGGGAGAAATGCCAACACCCAACGTCTCATTGAGGTGTTACTCTTGGATGACCTTAGGAAGACCCCTGGGTCAGATGAGGTAGAAAGAGTGGGTGGGGCAGGGAATGAGGACAGGTCAGGAGGTGAAACCTTTTATGACCTAGACTCAAACCCTGGCCAGGAGGACCCAAATGGGTCCAACCTGGACAACTCAGACCTTCCTGAGGAGAATGGAGAAGGCCCTGAGGGCCCTCTCTTTACTCCTCCAGGAAGGGTGCAGAGCTTACCTAGGAGATCTAGATCTCCCTCTGCAGAATCTAACCACTCAGGACAGCCTGCAGGGACCTCCATATCAAATAAGAGGGATAACTCTTATGATAGGGAGTACCAATTTCTTGAGCTTGAGAAAGCTAGGCTTAGGCTCAGGCAAGAGCAATTGGCCCTAGATAAAGAGTTCCTAGAAGTCCAGAAGGCTAGGAAAAGATTGGGACTAGAGTCCCATGGTGGCAGCAACAGTGTCTCTAGAGTTAAGGAACATTCTTTTGACAATAGGAACCTGAGCAAGATAGTCCCTCCCTACCATGGTGGGGATTACATCCACAAATGGATAACTGCACTAGAGAAGGCCTGTACAGTACAGAGGGTCCCTCAAGAGCATTGGGCAGCTATCTTGTGGCTCTCCTTTGCTAACAAAGGTAGAGATAAGCTCATCACTGTAAAAGAAGAGGATGCTGACAACTATTCAGTCCTGAAGAGTGCTCTCATTGATGGGTTTTGCTTAACCGCTGAACAGTACAGGATTAAGTTCAGAGACACCCAGAAGACACAGACTCAGGACTGGGTAGACTTTGTAGATTGTGCTACTAAGGCTCTGGAAGGCTGGTTACTTGGCTGCAAAGTGAATGATTTCAAAGGATTGTACAATTTGATTATGAGGGAGCAGATCCTTAATAATTGCCAAAACCAGTTGTTGCATCAATACCTGGTTGACTCTGATCGGACTTCTCCCCAAGAACTGGGAAAGAAGCCAGATAAGTGGGTCAGAACCAGAGTGAAGCAGAAAAACCAGAACACAGGTGGTAAACAGAAGAAGCAAGATGCTAAACCTTCAGATAAGTGTGGGGAAAGGGTAAAGACCAGAAGTCTTCATCAGGGCCCCAAAAACCTGCATCTGGGGGGGGAGTCACAGTCTAACAAAGGTAAAGGCAAGAAGAAACCTTGGTGCTTTTTGTGTAAGGAAAAAACCCATTGGACAAGAGATGCCAATTGTCCAAAGGCCAAGGATTCACCTCCTACCACCACTGCCCCTAAGGCAACTGTTCCCCCTAGTTCAGCTTCAAGTGGTGGTACAGGGAACAAGGGAATAGTAGGGTTAACCTTGGGCTCTGAGATGGGTTCTGGCCTAGTCAGAACTCCAGCTCAGGCTGTACTTGTCTGTGAAGGAGGCATGGATATTGCCTCCTTATTTGTAAGCCCCAGCGATCTGGGCGAATACAGACAGCAGCCTTTGATTAATGGTAAGGAGGCCATGGCATATAGGGACACAGGAGCAAGTGTCACCATTGTGGCAATAGATCTTGTGGACCCTGACCAGATCATACTTGGTGAGATGTACCAAGTGACCAATGCTAACAATGTCAGGACAGACCATTCCTTGGCAGTTGTTAATTTCAGCTGGTGAGGGGTAACTGGCCCTAAGAAGGTTGTGGTTAGCTCAGACCTCCCTGTGGAATGCTTGTTGGGCAATGATTTGGAAACTTCAGCCTGGGCTGAAGTGGAACTCAGGACACATGCAGCAATGTTGGGCATCTCTGCAGATGTGTTTGCTGTGACTAGGTCACAGGCCAAACTGTCTTCAACTGAACAGGCCCTGGATCCTGGAATAATGGACCAGGTGCCTTCCAAGAGAAGGAGCAGGAGGGGTAAGGCAGTGTCTTCCCCCCAGACTCAGAGTGAGGATCAGTCTCCTCAGGGGGATGATCTCAGTACCTGTGAAGGAACTGTCTCAGATTAACTTGAACCTGATCAGGTTGAGTTCTTGGGGACAGGGGGCCCTTCCAGGGCAGATCCGAGTCAGGAGCAGCAAACCTGCCCCTCTCTTGAACACCTCAGATAGCAAGCTGCTGGGAGTGCCAGTGGATCCCACAGGATCTACTGGGATGAAGGACTCCTTTACTCAGAGGGTAGAGACCCCAAGCCTGGTGCCACCAGGAGCTTGGTCATACCTCTGAAGTTTAGGGGCTTCCTACTAACACTGGCACATGATATCCCTTTAGCAGGACACCTAGGCCAAAGCAAGACTTGGGACAGGCTTGTCCCTCATTTTCACTGGCCTCACATGTCAGAGGACACCAAGGAGTTTTGTCGCTCTAGCACCACCTGTCAAGCCAGTGTTAAGTCAGGTGGTATAACAAAGGCCCCCCTCATACCACTACCTGTGGTGGGGGTTCCCTTTGAGAGGGTTGGGATTAACATAATTGGTCCCATGAACCCTCCAACTGCATCTGGGCACAGCTTCATACTAGTGGTGGTGGACCATGCCACTAGGTATCCAGAGGCAATTCCCATTAGAACCACCACAGCTCCTGTGGTGGCCAGGGCCCTCCTTGGAAGTTTTTTCCAGAGTGGGTTTCCCTAAGGAGGTTTTAACTGACAGAGGTGCAAACTTCATGTTCAGTTATATCACTGCAATGTGGAAGGAGTGTGGAGTGAATTATAAATTCACCACACCCTATCACCCACAATGCAATGGGTTAGTTGAAAGGTTCAACAAAACCCTGAAGGGCATGATCATGGGCCTCCCAGAAAAGCTTAGGCGAAAATGGGATGTCCTGTTGCCCTGCCTTCTCTTTGCCTACACAGAGGTGTCACAGAAGGGGGTTGGCTACAGCCCTTTTGAACTTCTGTTTGGGCATCCAGTTAGGGGTCCCTTGTGTTTGGTGAAGGAACAATGGGAGTTACCTCTCAAACCACCTAAACAAGACATAGTGGACTATGTACTTGGTCTCCGCTCCAGGATGGTTGAGTATATGAAGAAGGAAAGTAAAAACCTTGAGGCTAGCCAAGAATTACAGAAAGCTTGGCATGACCAAAAGGCTGTACTGACTGTGTATCAGCCAGGACAGAAAGTATGGGTGTTGGAGCCTGTGGCCCCAGCAGCCCTCCAGGACAAGTGGAGTGGACCCCATACAATTCTTGAGCAGAAGGGAGAGGTCACCTACCTGGTAGACCTTGGAACTCCCAGGAGCCCCCACAGGGTGCTCCATGTGATCAGGCTCAAGCCATATGTGGACAGGGCCGACATGGGCTTGCTCATGGCTACTGATGAGGGACAGGAGGAAGAGAGTGAATCCACTCCCTGACCTCCTCTCACAGAACCCTGATGATGGCTCAGTTGATGGTGTAGCTTTGGCAGGCAGCCTCACTGAGCAACAACAGACTGATTGCAGGAAGGTCCTCAATCAGTACAGACATATGTTTTCCCTGACTCCTAGTCAGACCACTTGGTGTACCCATGAAGGGGACACAGGTGAGAGTCTGCCTGTTAAAAATAAGATTTACAGGCAACCTGACCATGTCAGGGACTGCATCAGGACTGAGGTCCAAAAGATGCTGGAATTGGGAGTGATTGAACCCTCAGATAGCCCTTGGGCTAGTCCAGTGGGCCTGGTACTAAGCCTGGGCGTAGTTCGCGAAGTAGCGCTACGCGAAGCTACGCAAAGTGCAGTTCGCACTACGCGAGCTACGCGTAGCACTACGCGAACTGCGTAGTGCACTGTTCGCAATGATTGCACAGTGCCGGATGCTTGTCCGCACTGTGCAATCATTGAAAACGGCATCTTGCACAGTGCGAGCTGTCTTACTGCCGCTCGAGTAGATTTTTACTCGAGCGGCAGCTTTCTCAACGCGGACTGGTAGTTTCTCATCGCGAGCGGTCGCGAGCATACGCGACCACTCGCAATGAGAAACCTGACCTCCCCAGCGTTGAGAATCTCGCCGGGAGGTTTATTTTCCACGCTCGCGATCGGCAACTTGATGTTGCTGATCGCGAACGAGGAAAAAGTCTCGCCGGGATGTCATTTTGCTTGCTCGCGGTCGCCAACTTGACATTGAGGACCGCGAGCAAGCAAAAAATGACCGCTGCACTACGCTACGCGTGTTTGCACTGTGCTACGTGCAATTCGCGTTGTGCGAAGTAGCGCAAACTACGCGAGCGTAGCGTAGTGCTTTGCCCAGGGTTACCTGGTACCCAAACCTCATACCCAGGGTGGTAAGAGAGAAATGAGGTTGTGTGTGGACTACAGGGGGCTCAATGCAGTCACTAGGACTGATGCTCACCCTATTCCTAGGGCAGATGAGCTCATTGACACTTTGGCCTCAGCCAAGTTCTTGAGCACATTTGACCTCACTGCTGGATATTGGCAGATCAGGTTAGCTGAGGATGCGAAACCCAAAACAGCATTTTCAACCCCTAGTGGGCATTATCAATTTATTGTAATGCCCTTTGGCTTGAAAAATGCACCTGCCACATTTCAAAGGTTGGTGAATAAAGTTCTCACAGGCCTGGAAAACTACAGTGCAGCTTATCTAGATGATATTGCTGTCTTTAGTTCCACCTGGGAGGATCACCTGGTCCACCTAAGAAATATTCTGGAGGCCCTGCAGAAGGCAGGCCTCACTATCAAGGCCACTAAGTGCCAGATAGGGCAGAGTAAGGTTGTGTACCTGGGCCACCTTGTGGGTGGAGGCCAGGTTCAACCATTGCAGAGGAAAATCCAGACCATCATGAACTGGGTTGCTCCAACTACCCAGACTCGGGTCTGAGCTTTCTTGGGACTGACTGGGTATTACAGGAGATTTGTTAAGGGATATGGATCTATAGTGACCCCCTTAAATGATCTGACCTCAAAAAGAATGCCTAAGAAAGTTCAGTGGACAGTTAGCTGTCAGAAGGCATTTGATGACCTGAAGCAGGCCATGTGCACCGCTCCCATTCTGCAAAGTCCTGACTATTCCAAATAATTCATTGTTCAAACTGATGCATCTGAGTTGGGGGTGGGGCCTGTGTTATCACAACTGAATGAAGAGGGTCAGGATCAGCCAGTAGCTTTTATAAGCAGAAGGCTGACCCCCAGAGAGAAACGTTGGTCAGCCATTGAGAGGGAAGCCTTTGCTGTGGTTTGGGCTCTGAAGAAGCCGAGGCCATACTTGTTTGGCAATCACTTCATTGTTCAGACAGACCATAAGCCCCTCTTATGGCTAAAACAAATGAAGGGTGAAAACCCCAAACTTTTGAGGTGGTCAATTTCCCTACAGGGGATGGACTATACAGTGGAACATAGACCTGGGAGTAACCATGCCAATGCAGATGGACTCTCCAGATATTTCCACTTAGAAAATGAAGACTCAACTGGTCAAGGTTAGTCTCATCTCCTTTCGTTTGGGGGGGGGTTGTGTAGGAAAATAGGATCTGCTTCTTATGGTTACCCCCACTTTTTGCTTGATGTTACACTTTTTTGACTAGTCCGACTGGGATCCTGCTAATCAGGACCCCAGTCTATCCGCTTTCTCCTTTAAAATTGTTATGCATATACTTTGGTACACTCCAGATTGGATACTGGGGTACCCTTATAAGTCCCTAGTATATGGTACCCATGTACCCAGGGCATGGGTACCCCAGAGGCCACCCATGGTCTGAAGCATGTATTATGCCACCCATGAGAGGCCATGCAAAATGGAACTACAGGTCTGCTACTGCAACCTGTGTAAGCTGGTGCTTGCACCACTTCAAATCAAATCAAAACAAGCTTTATTCGGTATATACAATATATCCATAAAAGCATTCTACATAAAATTCAATTAATTATAAAAAGATATTTCTCATTAAAAACAGAAGTAACAAGAGTTCAGGGAAAAATAAAAACAATTAATATTTCCAGATGGCCTCATAATGTAAAAACTATTCAATTTCATAATGTAACAATTCCAGATATGAAAGATCCTTTCTTCTCTTTATAGCCTTTTGGATATAGCAAATTACTGCGTTACATATTTGTGCATTGTGCAGTTTACAGATATAATAAAAAGCAGTTTTATACGAGTACAAACTATTATCAATAAAAAGCGGACGTAAAATACATTTTCTGATATCCCTGTAAAAATTACAAAAAAGAAGAAAGTGCAGGGTTGTTTGCAATGATTTACCATCACACGGGCATTTGGGTAGGTGGAGACACCACTTACCCATTTCAGGAAAAGCGATCTGGAAGTGCAAAGTACGCAATCTAAGTCTGGTTAGGTAAAATCTCTGTTGTAAGTTTCTAGTAAAAATAAGGTACGGCTGTATGCCCACTAAAATTGGACCTTCACAATAAAATTTTACACATGATTTTATACTCATTTCAGCCTCTCTTGCAGTTTCTCTAGAATCTAACAATCTGATTTTTAGGTCCCTTTTACTAAAATTTAATATACTTTAAGGATCACGAAGATCAGTTGCCACTTGACATTCAATTAGAAGGCTATGAATATGTTTTAACCAAGGTATTTTCCCACCAAAATCAAGTCTGAGACAATCCATAATGATATCTTTAGTAAAATGTGTCTCCACTTTGGACCAGATTCTATACCATAAAGTGAGTGCAGCCAGACTGATTGTATCATTTAAATATGGAACATCTGTCTCTTTATGGGTAATATATGTAGCCGTAGAATTCGGTACTGATAGGACTCTTCTTAAAAATTTGTTTTCAAGCGTTTGTAGTGAGCTAGCATCTGATCTACCCCATAATGCGCTACCATAGCACACCCCCGTGATACATTTGCTGCTATATAGCTTAAGAATTTCACGTACCGGTTTGTTGCCAATCTTGCGAGAAAATCTAAAAATAGACTCACTAGATCTTAAGAATTTTAATTTACATAAATTAATATGGGTACTCCATGCTCCATTTGCATTAAATAAGAGCCCCAAATATGAAAATGTGGATGTTCTCTCAATGGGTACTCCATCGATGTGATGATTCATGATCTTAGCAGTATTTTTCCCACAAGTCATGACCAGGGTTTTGCTCAGGTTTATTTTTAAGTCCTTTCCGCTCATAAAAATAGTAAAATTATTTATCAAGCGTTGCAGACCAATTGCCGTCCTCGATATTAGGACCGCGTCTGCGTATAATAAAACTGGTGTTACACGCTTGTCTACAACAGGGGCATCAGCCTTAACATTTTGTAAAACAAGGTCGACACCATTGATATATAAAGAAAATAAAAGAGGCGCAAGGACGCAACCTTGTCTTATTCCACGTGAAACTCCAAAATTTGAAGTACATTCCCCATTTGAGCCATAACGTATTCTTGCGGTTAAATGAGCATATAACTGAGATAAAAAACTAATAATATCCTGTGGGGCACCCATCCCTTCCAGCGTTTGCCATACCTTCGCATGGTTCACTAAATCAAATGCGCTGGTAAGGTCAACAAAACAAAGATGAAGTTGGCCTTCTTTAGCAATAGTATGTTTTCCTATTAACAATTCAAGGTTCAGGCACTGCTCCACCGTCCCAATACCCCTTCTGAAACCATACTGGGCTTTGGTCAAAATGTTCTCTTCTTTTACCCAGCATTCTAATCTATATAGCAATATTCTGCCCATTAGTTTGAAAGTAGAGTCAAGAAGGGATATTGGTCGGTAGCATTTTGCACTTCCTTTATCCCCTTTTTAAAAATAGGGACAATTGTGCTCTCCACCCAAGTAATAGGAAGTACCCCACAGGAAACAGCATTAAAAATTTGGCCAGAATCGGGGACCATAAATCGATCTCATGTTTGAAAATATCGATAGGAACCCCATCTGGACCAGCGGCTTTGCCGCTTGAACTATTCTTAATAGAAGTAATAATTTCCTCAACAGTAATAAAATCTAACTTTACAGAATTCAAAGAAATAACATTTTGATATTTCGTCTCAGTCATTAGGCTCATTTGCAGGGTTAAATATACTTTCAAAGTATGTTAACCACTCTGCGGGACTCACTAAGGTTTCTACTTTAGTAGATGTAATTTCCTTAAACAGTGGTTGGTCTATAGTTTTCCAAAATAAGATCGAGTCCTTTGTTTCAGCAGCTTGTATCAAACTTTCCCACGCACTCTCCCTAATTTCTTGTTTTCTTGTGTTCAAGGCTACCTTGTAGTATTTCCGTAAACTAGAGATTGTTTCGTTGTTCCTGGGTTTTAATCTTAAAGCTTCCTTCAATTCCTTATTTAATTTGGAACATTGCTTATTAAACCATCTAGGACGGTTATCCTTGATTTTCTTATTCCTATATTTTAAATCTTTAGATATGTCAGTAGTGATATTTTGGAAGGCACTTACAATCTCTACATTGGTGGACAGGTTATCCAAGCATATATTTATATTTTGTTCATTTTTTTGGACTAAGCTATCCGTAAACGCCTTTGGATCAACACCTGCCCACTTTATAGAGATTCCATTTTCCCCTTGGGTTTTAATCGCTTCTGCAGACATGTGCACCTTCTCCTTAGTATAGAAATTTGGGGTCAATATTAGAAGAAGGGGGTGATGATCACTAAACATACTAACCTGTATATAGTATTTTTCAACATACCTCCTACAATTACCTGATATCAAAAAGTGATCAATACAAGAGGACGACCTCGCTCCTTCATAAGTATGAGTAACAAAGGTTCCCCCATATTCACCCAATTCCATTATTTCTAAGTTATGTTTATGCATAACCTGGTTTATAGTATCACCATATCGGTTATGTGGGAAATGTAAGGTGTGTTCACCATAATCATCTTCATAGCCACATTGATTTGCAGTTTTAACTTTACACAGATCACTATTAAAATCGCCCGCCCACATCAAAAAGTATTCCCCACCCACTTCCTTCAGAAAAACATCCAGCTCGTCTTCCATTGTATTAATTATACCAAATCTCGTGTAATCAAAAATATTGTTATAAAAATTTATCACGACAATGGAATACTGTTTTCCCATAACGCCAAAAAGAAAGAACTGGAAAAACTGACTTTATAAAAGTTTTCCTAATTATCAAGGGAGATGTCACTGCAATAAGGGCTACTAAGCCTCCTCTAGCTCTCCCTGACTTCGACGGGATCGCTTCAGTAGAAATAGTTTTAAAACCATTTATAAAAAAGGTTTCTGTGTCCCAAGTTTCTTGTAATAAAATAAGGGAGCAGTTTTGTATGCTATAGAGCCAATCCTTTTCATAAAGCTTATTTTTAATCCCTGCAATGTTCCACGAAATAAGTTTTAATGATTCATCTAATATACAGCTGGTCGGCTTAATCCCAAGAGTACAATTTTCAGGGACATCTTTGTTACTTTCCGCAGTATATGTAACTGCCTCACCAAGTCAATCGACCTCACTACAGTCTCCCAGAGAGCAAACCTGTTTGTCATGGTCGGTATCCTATGTGTTCCTGTATGTTGGGAGGCTGTACTAGCTGTATAAGGAGGCTCGTTTCTTGGTCTGTAGAAGTAGCCAAGCGGGACAGCAGTGATACCATTATCAAAATGGTGAAGTCGCCAGGTATGAGTCATCTTTAATTCTTTTAATAAGAAACCCACCACTCGGGGGCTTCGAAAATTTACTACAATACAATCACCTTCACAGGTTTTCTCCATTCCACCCACCCAGCTCACTCATCTCAACATGATTATTTCTTTAGTGAGAATAGATAAACTACAGCGTGTATGTGTAGAGAACCAGTGCACAACCTGATTTTTCAACGTATCCCAAGATTCAACAAAATTCTCATGCAATTTAGGAACGTTTTTTAAGATGATACCATAAGGGGTTGCTTGGGGGGGGGGGTAGGCTGAGTATGCCATCATAATTCCTCGTGGGACGTGTTACATCTGAAAATCTAATGGATTTATCATTATTCATATGGGGTTTAGAATTTTTCATCCTCAATAATCGGGCGCTAGGAGGTACTTCACCTATACAGGCAGTCGGTGGCAAGTGAGCCTTATCGGGAATTTCCCTGCTTGTGGGGACTTGATCTACTGATATCTTCTCAGCTACAGTATTGCTAGAATTACTACAGGGTATAAACTGGCACACATTATGTGATGTTAAGTTTGTTACCAGGTCAGTCAAATGACCAATGTCCTTTTGCATTTGACTAATTTCGGTCATAATTCGTCGCTCCATATTGTCAATTTTCCTATGTAGCCTTTTGAACAAAGTTTCCATGCCTTTTCTGTTATAGGGCAGTTCTTCATCCCCTGAGACTTTTCCATCCGGTGTAATACTCTTCCCCCTTTTCTTTTTGGTTTTAGACTTGTACAAAATTATTCTCTCCTATTTACTCTGTTGTTTACTCTTTTTAGCTGGGGGAGAGATTAGATCAGAAGAATCCGATACCAATGATACTTCTAGCGGGAGTACTGATACACATGGCCCTAGTACATTATCATCATCTATGTCTTCAAGAAGAGGACTATTGCCTTTCCTGCTATCGCTTGGCCCCAATGTCCCAGTCTCAAGAACCTTTTTACGGGCATCAATCTCAACAACCGCGTGGACCCCTCTCTGGGCCGCGGTTAGCGCTGTTTGTGTGGCAACCAGCTGCTCCTCTACTTGGACTATTTCGTTGTTTATAAGGCCCATAGCATTTTTCAAGTACTTTGTAATCGGAGTATTTTTTCCCGTTAGTTTAGCTTTACTTAATGTCAATTTTCTTTTGCCCATCTTGTATATACTAATGCTCACAGACAATGTCACAGCAAATAAAAGAAGGTGCCCTTACCGATCTTGGCGGTACTGAAACACGGAACCAAGATGTGTGGCCCAGCCCGGCAGGGCGCCCTGGCCTCTTTTAGGTGCCCGCTGGCTCAACACGTCGGCGCCTCCCCTGGGGCTTGTGAGTCTGGGACCTGGAGTCCTCTGTTGTGGTGTGTGGCTGGCTGGCAAATTGGTGTCAGCCTCGGTTCAAAGTTCAAAAGTGAAAGCCGGGGGGGGGGCGGGGTTGAGAGTGGGCTGCCACCACGCCAGCTCAATCTAATCGCTCGACTCAGCTCAACCCCTGACTCCGGTTTACCGGCTCTGTTCCCCGGCACCGGTCACTGCTCCGGCTCCACTCCTTTCCACTCACTCGGACCGCTGACTGCGGGCAGACTTCTCCTGGGAGTCAAGGTACGCTCCAACGCTCCAACGCTCCTTGCCTCTCCTTGCCTGCTTGCAGCGGCCCTGCAGTGGCCCCTCGGCCCCTCAGCCCCCACGGCTCAGCTCGCTCAGCTACGCTCCTCGGCTGCTGCTCGCTCACCTCTCAAACCTTGCACCACTTACTTTAGATATAGGCTCACTATATCTGTAGGTCACTACACTTAAAACTTATAAGTCACCCCTATAGCAGGCCTTAACAATCCTGAAGGCAGGGTGCTGGGTTTTACGTGAGAGGGTGCACCTGCATGAGCAGAGCCCCTCTGCAGCGTTCAGAGACCATTCTCCCAGGTTGTCTGTGACTCAGCCAGACATATAGGTAGAGGTGCATTATAACCTCGCGGTAAATGCTATCTCGAAAACGGCTGAAACAAAGTATGTCGTGTTTGGTATCAAACACCTTGGAATCATACCTCCACACCGGTAACCAATGTGGGAGGTATGATTCCACCCTTCTGAAGCGAGCTTCGTGGGGTCACTGGTCTATCCGGTGCCAGCCTTCTCGACCCGGTCAGCACAAAATGGATGCTGCCGACCAGAGACACATTTCT
This sequence comes from Calotriton arnoldi, assembly GCA_963921515.1. Taxonomy (NCBI): domain Eukaryota; kingdom Metazoa; phylum Chordata; class Amphibia; order Caudata; family Salamandridae; genus Calotriton; species Calotriton arnoldi. The sequence continues at coordinate 1,346,695 of CAWUFW010002374.1, forward strand.
GCCCTCCTGCTGCTGAGCCAAGCTCGAGCAGAGGAAGGCAGCACAATAGGCATCCTGTCACAGGGAGGTGTGACCACCTCCCAGACAGTATTTAGTGTATTGGGGCTGGGTGGGTGCACTCAGAGTGCCTGAAAGTCTGCACCTGGGGCACATTTGGTGTCCCTGTGCATAGTCCAGCTCAAACCAGTTCTGGGAGCCGTGGGCTCCTGCTCTGGCGTGAAACTGGACAAAGGACATGGAAGTAACCTCCCCTCTGTCCTGACCCTCCCCTAGGAGGGTCCCCTGAATCTCTCCAACCCTCTCCCATGGGTACAAAAGGGCTTACCTGACTGTAGCTCTTTAGATTTTACGTGGACAAGATTCTACAAGAAGAAACCACTGACCTTCGACCGTCTGGACACTCTGGACTTCGCTGGACTTCGACTGGGCCCGACTTCGTCTCCCTCTCCGTCCAAAGCTTGGTCTGTGCCCTTGCTCCATACAGGCTCCGTTCAGGACCTGTGGTGCACTAACGACAACTGAAGAATCTCCCTTGGGGTGAAGGAGTCACTTCCCTGCATTCGCAGGCACCGCAATGCAACTGACTGGTCTGCTGATCCTGAGCTCCTGCGGACTCCGAAGGCTCCAGCAACACAGGAGGTGGGTTCCGAAGGTCCCTGAGGTTGTTCTGTGCCCTCAGCAAGTTTGAGGCCAGTATCCCTTGTGGGGACTGCATAACCCGAACCCCTGTGCACCGAGTCTATTTGCAAGTGCATATGCTTGTTGGTGATTCCCGAGCTTGTGCATTGGACTCCGTGTAGTCCTGACCCTGAGCAGTATTCCCACCAAAGAACTCCGGCCTCCTCACACCAAGTGCTCCGTGGGCTGGTACTTTGTGATCTTGCTCGAGGTCCCCTCGCGACTCCTGGTCATTCGGCCTGTGGGTCCTCCTGAGGGTCATCTTGAATTCTGTTGGGCTTTCCTGGTTGCTCCAGATGTGCCCTGACTCCCCATTGCTTGGTGAGTCCCCTGGACCTTGCTGGTCCACACCGTAACCTGTTTGACCTGCCTGCATGGGTTGCTTTTTCCAAGGCTTGATGGTGCTCCAGTCAGACACCGACCCCTCAGCACTCGACATCTTTTGTGGGACAGCTCGCATCTGGCTCCTGGTTGTCGTCGACATCTCCAGGTGCCCGTGGCTGCAGAGTCAACCACCCATTCTTCGCACCTGAAGCACCCGACATCGGTGGGCATTAGTCTCCCGAGCCCCTGGTCACCCTGAAGTGACCCGGACTCTGTCCCCTCTGCTTTTAGGTTCCTTTCTTCAAGAATCCATCCTTGGGTTCCACCGGACCCTTTTTACCTTCACGGCAGCAGCACTTCTTCGAAGCCTTCCATAGAGAAAGATGGCGGTTTCCGACGCCACTTCAACCCTATGCACCCGGCTCCTCTGAGATAGGTAACTCTGATACTTCGGTATCCACGGGTGGGGTGGCTCTCCAACCTCTTAAATTCCAAAGGGTTTCCTCAAAGTCCTCCTAGAAGGGTCCTTAAACTGTAAAATTGTAACCGCGACTTCCCCATAGAATTGTACGGAGCATGCGGTCATGTTAGCACACTGCACCCGTCCTCCGTGGGGTCCCTATCTACTCACCTTGGGTGGTTCCTTGGGGTCCCAATGATTCTACGTGCTCCAGACCTTGTCTTGACCCGAGTCGTGGCTGTTATACCACTATTTTAGTATATGGTTTGGTCTCCCCCTGGTGCCCACTGTGTATTGTACTACTTACAACTGTTCTATTGATATTGTATTGTGTGCTTTGTGTTCTATTCTTGGGTAGAGGATACTAGAGAGTGTTATATTGATAAATACATATTTTCATATAACTACTGTGTGGTTCTCCTTTCATTTAATTAATTCAGGAGGTGATATTCTGGTAAAACAAGCTGCTTTACATTCCTTCAAGATTAAGCCTGAAGGCTGCTCTCCACAGCTACCAATAGGATAGCTTTCTAAAGGTTATCTTTGACCTCATACATCATAAGGGTCGTTTGGACTGGTGCAAGGTGCACACTTTAATTAGTGGACAGCATATACCAGGCCAACTTCTCACAGTCAGTCCTCATGTCTTCAATAAATATTTTATTTTGTTTTAAAAAAGAAGAACGAGCAAGGGGAAGACTCATCTACAACTTGTGGTAAATTACTTAAAAGGCTCCTTCTGGTCGCCAATACATCTGGTAATCTGCAAATAATCGCCCGTAAGATGCGGAAATTGAAAATTACTCTCTTATAGACCTTAACACAGCTTTATTCATACTTCTACAGAAGACAAATCTGAAATTACCAAGAATGCAGTGAGTCAAATAATACATGCCACGTCATTACTTTGGGACATCGCATTAATCGGGGAATAATTAAATGTGACAAATGAGGAGAGCTGTGTGTTAATTATAAGTTCTCTCCATGCGCCACTATACTGTTATGTTTCATATAGGTACCCTAATATAGGCCCGGGTAATATCATACACTTTCACCTACATTACCTCCCCTACACAGTAACGGACCTTTTTAGGATTGAACCTTTACCTAGTTCTAGTCCTGGGCAAAGGAGGGTTTCTCCCTGAACAACAGTGTCCTATAACTTCATCAATTGACTCACACAGTATGAATGAATATTCATAAGGGTTCTTGGAAACCAGGCTGGGGCTACACCACCTGCATAAAATCTACGTACAAGGTTCATCCCATACGTCATCCTCAAATCCAACAATGGCTAACACAAGAAACAAGGGACAAAGGAATCCTAGATACTGTCTGTATAAATACAGCACATCTTGCTAGTGTTAGTTAGGGAGAACCGAGACTTCCAGGCCGACACACTGACCAGAGACGCTGAGGCTCCTACATGCAGACGCTCCAGCTGACAGTGGTCTAACGCATCCCTTGCGGGGTGTCCACCTTGAGACCAGGACGGGGTCCCACACTCTCTCTCTCCAGGTAATGGGGTTCGACCAAATCCTAGAGGGATTCTTGGCTTCACACCTACTCACATGCTAGGTACACTTAGGTACATCTAGATAGGCATCGTAGGAGTACGTGCTCTCTTTTATCATGCATTTTATATCCATGTATGCATTTATGATTATTACAAAATGGTAGAACTGTACTATCCATTTATATTCACTATACTGCTGATTATATATATCTGCTACTGTCTAACAATTATTGCAGCACATCTATTTTACACTAGAAGAACAACTGTGCAATAAATTCTTATTGTAACACGCCCGACTGTTTCTTCTGTGTAATTCTCTGAGACCGAACAAGTGAGCACGAGTGACTGAGCGAAAAGTATTACATTGTTTCCACGATCCAGAGGGATCAGGGTTGTCATGTTCTAAGGTTGCCAGAAACTATTCACTCCTCGATAAGAGGAGACACTAGTGGCACTGTGAGCTAGCTAATGCAAACAGGCTAACATCTTCGGTGGGGGTGTTCAGAGTCAGTCTGCCACCAAGCCCACAGTTCATGTTATCCGAACGCGCAGATTCTGTATAGGTTATATATAGGAATTACAAGACATGGCGCCGCCAACGTTGGTTGGGTACTTATTTAACAGTAGAATCTGAGTAGTTCAGTCGGGCTATTCTCAGAGACCCCTACTCACAAAACACCAGAGACGTCTGGAGTGGGTGGGCACAAACTCCGCCACAGCTAAGTAGGCGAAAAATCCTATTTATTAGCTGTTGGTTAATCAAGCTTGAAGGACACAGTGTTCCTAAATTGTGAAAATAAAACCTTATCTTAGTTCCCTTGAACAAACTTCTCTGTTTTAAAAATGACTGAGGGCGGAAATAACGCATTAGTAAATCTACTCGTCTCAGACGGAGAAGAAGATACAAACGCAATTCAAATTGCACCAAAATTCAGACATACAATCACCCTGAAACTATTAGAAAATAGTTTACAAGCTAGGGGTGGCTTAGTAGCTTTCGTGATTGAGGCACACGAATCCAACAAAACAGAGGTATTCTACTCGTGGGTTATATTCCCAGAAGCAGATGCAAGAACACACACATTTCACTACTATACAGAAGGAGATGCACCAGTGGAATATGGTCCGTTCGAGGACATAGAGGTTCCACTCACGTACCAGGAACATTTATACTGGTTTAAAGGCGCCCTACCCCACATAAGAAGTAGAGTAAGATTAGGCCCGCTCGGAGGCCGATATTAGCGGCCTACACACCACATCCTGACATTGAAACAATGCCCCAGGCAGACTTACTCATACAACACAAAGATTTAATCAAAATCTACAGAAACCTGACAATTCGTCATGAGGACTTTCATAGTCCAACCAGCAACAGTTGCAACAAATGGTACTCAGTCTCAGGGTACAGCAACTAAAATCACTCCACAAACATTACACGCGGTAATGGGTAAAATGCCCACGAAACGTGAACAAATGCCATTCTGGGTAGTTCAGAAAATAACTCAGCTTGAGGCAGTATTCCCGAATACTACCCCATATGAAAAACACAGAATGCTAACAATCTGCTTGCCCATGGGGATAACACCACAAGTAGAAGATTGTACCACTTGGGGTACAGTCTTTGCTGCAATTTATACCAGGACTCATGGTATTCCTTCATTAGCGGTAGTACCAGATGTATTAAGACAAATACAAAACGAGTACGGAGCAGAACCTGCCCTAAACTTAGGGATGAAGTTACTAGGTAACTATGACCAGGTATCAGCCATAATACTAGCTAATATTAAAGGGGACGCAGCTTCAGTGGCAATTCGCCAACGCCTAAGGGAGTTCGGTCCGTAAGAACAACAACACGAACTGCCTAAAATAATTGAAATTGCATATGCAGAATTAGGCAGATACAGCTTAGGTGGAAAAGCTTTAAAACCACAACTGATGGGCAGTTCTGAAAAGGACACTACCAAGCAGACACCTGCTTCTTCTAAAAAGAAGTGGGATAATAAAAAACAACAAAACTTTAAAGGAAACAGATCTCAATCCCGAGGCAGATCTCCTCCACAGGAGCCCTCTGAAAAGAGGTACAACCTCAGGAATAGGGATAATATTAGGAAACCTGACAGGTATCAGGATACTGATACACGTTCCTCTCGTTCCTTTCAGGGCTCACCGAAAAACTCAGAGAGAGAAGGACGGTCGGAACACAAAGAAGAGCGTACAAAGTCCAGAGACAAGCAGCACGCTCAAGACTATACTTCCAAAAAAGAAGAAAAGCCAAAATCAAAACCTCAGTTTAAGAAGAAGAAAGTTGCACGCATAAAGATCAGACATGCCCAGAATTCTGAGGACACAACTTCTGAACGGGGAATGGGCTCAGACGATGCTAGACAGTGCGGCAGAAGTAACAATAGCTCGCCAGAACCTGATGGAATTTCTGGTGACAGCGGACTTGAATGATTACATCAGGGTGGAAACACCAGATACAAGGGTGAGCGTCCCACATAAGTTACACGAAATAACACTCCAAATGGAGGGGGACAAGCCCAGGAAATTTAAAGGTCTCTTTTGGAAAAACCTATCATCTGGTTATGAAATCCTATTAGCTGAACAAGATTGGCCGCCAGCATTCGTTATGGAGTGCCCTAGGGGAGAAACGGTAATTTTTCCAGCATTTTCCGACCTCGTTCCCATTCATCTTAAACATGCATATGCACGGGAGTGGGCAGTTGCCCTAGCTCCAGCATTGTACAAAAATCATGCCGGATGGGATGAAGATTCAACCCACCACGTGATCCCGTTAAAAGGTTCACCAAATGTACAGAGACAATATCCAATAAAGCAAGAAGCTAAAAAACAGGTCAGGGAGATCTTAGATCAACTTGAATACCAAGGGGTGATTGAAACATGCACCTCACCAATGAACAATCCTTTGTTTCCCGTATCAAAACCGGACAACTCATATCGTCTAGTTTTAGATTACAGACATATAAACACATGCACAAAGACATTCGCTGTCCAAAAAGCACACAGTGCCGCATTAATGAATAACATTGTGCGGAAAAAATACAAAACTACACTTGATATCTCAAATGGATTTTCTGCCAAAATATAGCGCCTGAAAGCAGGTATTTGACCGCATTCTCAGCGTTGGGCTCCCAGCGGCAATTTTGTCGTCTCCACCAAGGGTATAAGAACAGCCCGGGGGTGTTTTCAGCAAGAGTAACTGAGTTACTCCAAAATTTTGATGAGGAAGCATTGTCCTATGTGGATGATATTTATCTGACGGACGATGACTTAAAAAGACACTTGACCAGGGTGAGCACCATAATTATGGGATTCGCCTCTGAGGGCTACAAATTTAATTTAAAAAAATCAAAAATCGCCCACCTCAATGTCCTGTTTTTAGGATATGAGCTTTCAAGTGAAGGGAAAAGTCTGGCAGCTAACTTTTTAGAAAAGTGTGCACTGCTCCAGCCTCCAAGATCAGTAAAAAATCTACAATCGATACTGGGATTCCTAAATTTCGGCAGAACATACATTTTAGATTACGCAGAAAAAGTAAAACCTTTCTACGACTTAATAAAACCTGACTTTTCAGTTAGACAAAGGACACAGGAACACACAAACATCCTACGTTCACTACAAGAAGACATGATAGCTTCAAAACACCTACAGACACGCGTAAATGTACGCAACTTAGTGATCCGAGTAATAGCGAGTCAATGCGGGTACACTTACTTAACCTTCAATGAAGGCGAAATGGTACCAATCGCATACAAATCACCCCTGTACACAAATGCAGAAATGCGTTTCACTTCAACAGAAAAAATCCTGATAGCAGTTCAGACCGCTGTAGCAAGAGAAAGAGCCCTGGCTCAGGGAACACGCATAATAGTCGTGACCCCAGTACCAGCTTTAGAAGCTGTTACAAAGGCTAGCATTCCAAATGCAAAAGCCTTACATCCAAGATGGATACAATGGGCTAATTCCCTTACTGCAACGGATGTTGAATACAGATTTGATCCAAGTCTAAAAACACAGGCACTCCTGCAATACGAACAAGAATATCCTCTACCAAACGAAATTTTGCCTCTAGATCAGTATGAATATATTATTTACACTGACAGATCTGCTCAACCAGCCATAGGGAGTAAGCAACAATACAGCGCAGCATGTGCAATCGTTAACGGTCGCATGCGGGATGGAAAATTCCATCCAAGTTTAACCAAAACGCAATCTCTAGGAGACTGCACGGCACATTTGGCAGAGTTAAAAGCACTAATACTAGCACTGGTGAATACGGATCACGAATTCCCCACACTAATTGTGTGTGATTCTTTTTACTGTGTACAGTCATACAATGAATATTTACATAATTGGGAACAAAACGGGTTCAAAGACGCAAAAGGTGGCACAATTAAGCATAAAATGCTATGGGAACAGGTAGTTGAGTTGAAGAACGAACTACAGAGGGCTCACGTGATTCATACACTGAGTCATCAACGTGATGGCGTTCACGTTGAAGGGAATCATTGGCTGATGAAGCCGCGAAGGGGGCTGTATGAACGGCTTCCGTAGCCGCAATCACTCGTTCAAAAACGAGGATAGACGGTGAGATTATGGTCGCGGTCATTGCTTCAAGCAAAAACAGCGGAGCAGTACCAAAGAAATTTCCACTCAAGTACTCCTACAAGTTAGATGCAAACAACATTCCATATGCTCAGATTCCAGGAGTGGGGGACAGAGTAATACCAAATATGGATCGTAGGCAAGGTTTAATTCTAGCAGCACACGAGGGTTTGTGCTCTGCGCATACAGGCGTAACAGCGACTATTACATTGTTGAAACAGCGCTACTGGTGGCCAGGTCTAACAAAGCAAATGAAGGACTATGTCTTGAAATGCGACATCTGCCAACAGATGAAAGGCTCCACCATAAAACGCCCGGCACAGACACAGTTACTAAAATCAGACAAACCTCTTGCTTGTGTGTATCTGGACCACTGCGGCCCCTTTCAATCTGATGGGGCTTACAAGTATATCATGGTTGCAGTGGATTCCTGCTCAAGATTCCTATGGGTATGGCCTCAGCACTCAGCTGACGCTCGAACTGTTATCAAAGATTTGCGAATCTTTATAGGGACATACGCAGTTGGCACGTTACATTCTGACCGTGGCCCGGCGTTTAGCTCTCGGGCTTACAAAGAGGCCATGGAAAGTATGGGTGTAGCATTGCGGTACTCCTTTCTGTACCATCCTGAGGGAAATTTGGTTGTGGAGAGGAAGAACCGGGACCTAAAGCAATCTTTAACAGCTAGGGTATTAGGCAAGGGCGGTAGTTGGGTCAATCATCTATATGGGGTACAACGAGCACTCAATAACCAGCCAAGAAATTCTCTAGGGGGTGTCACTCCATATGAGGTCCTTTTTGGGACAAGAATGTGGGTACCTGATCTTGATTGTGAAGGCACAGTGGCGGATGAGAAACCATTTGATATCCATGATCGTTTGGCTGTTTTATAGGATCTAAATGAATCCAGGACACAACAAAGTAACGTCCTCCAGAAACAGACCGCCACTGGGGAAGTCAAGGCAAACACGGCAAGACATGTCTGGATCCCAAAGGTCGGGGATCTGGTCAGAGACAAAATAGCGGACAAAAAAGAATTTGGACCATCATACAGAAAGCCTGTACCTGTCCTAGCAGTTCAAGGAACAAGAACTGTACTTTTGCCGCCTCTTGCAGGGAAAAAGGAGAAAAGATTTGTCTCAATCGACTTAATCAAACCACGCTATGTGGCCGATACTGAACAGTAGGCCTCGTGCACTCCACAGTAGCAGATGCCCTCCTCTAGCTACAATCCAAGAAGTTCAAACAGAAAGACTCATCACGTTCGAAGAGCCTCCTGTACGGAATGAAGGACTATGCAATAATGCTATGGAACTCGTTCCCCTTGAACCGGAAGTACATCTTCAAAATCCAATTCAAAACACAAGTTGCAATTAGACCTAATACAGATGTCTACGTCAACATGCCTCGACAAGAGCAAAATGCGATTTCAACAAATCCCGATGCAATTCCTACAATTGATCGAACTGCTTCTGGCTACTTCATGAACTTTGATACGTTTTCTTTGGATCCAAGTGAACCGGAAACGACGCCAGCCCAAATATCACACAAACAGCAAGCTAAAGACTTTCTGAACTTTCTCAAAAAGACTTACCTGGTATCACCTTGGTTAGAACTCTGGGTACTTACTGGGATACTGTTTTTTCTTTTCTGGCTAGGCTTAGTAATAACTTTTAGCATGCTTATTACTGGACGATACCTTCAACAATGCTCCGCAACACAAAAAGTTAATTTGATTCTGAAGCCACATCAATCGTCCCATTGTGATCAGAGAGGCTTGTCATCAGTGAACATTACAGCAGTTCCTATACCGGGCGGTATAGTATGGGACAAGGTTGATTTCGAAATATTCGGTCCTACTGAACTTTTACAAATTTCTCATGTATTTAAAATTTCATTGAGTGATATCATTACCTCCAGTACATTTTCTGATGATTGGGACTCTGAAACTGTTAATGATATGATTTAGAGAAAACTGCCGCATTTCTGAACACTGAAATGTTAGAAGGTACTTCAGACTATGACACTTTATACTGTTATCAACATTATGGTCATCATTTCCTGCACAAATCTATATCACTTAGAAATGTTTTTGAGTACCACCAGTGGGAACATTGCCCTACACCACCTAAAAGTAGTTCGCATACATTTGCACAGAAGTTTTCATATTTTTCAGGGTTTAACACCACAGACCCGACGTCGTATTATTACAAGGTTGCATCGACATCAGCACTGAAAATTATGTTAACAAGCACAAAACAGATATACTCTGCTTCCTTTATCACCCAATTGTCTGAACAGGGTTTTGACCTATGGAAGGACACAATAGACTTAAAATCAGTCTGGGGTTCTAGAGACTGGCAAGTCCAGGGAACAGAGGCTCTATTTAGAGCGTGCCTCATTCCACAGCAGATGATATTTCTAAATGACACTGTGCAACGGACGTCCTGTCTTGGACTAGCCAAAAACAAGGACCTGAACACACCTTGGTTTCCAACACCATCACAGATGGAGGGGTGGCAAGATTTAACTTCACAAGATGGGGCAACACTAGATGACATTTTACAGTACAATAGATCAGACCATAATTGGAAGAAATGGGTGGTTTGGCCCTTAGAAACGAACACATGTCAGAAAAGATTCTGGGGTATAACCGAAGGGTTCAATATCCACAGGCCAGACCCACGTTATGTACAAAGAGAACATCCATGGGTAGTGACATCCTACAGTGTTGGGAAGTTGTGCCTTGATTGGCTAGAGACCTCAACACTCACAGAAGTGAAACACTTATCCTTACTCACACAAGACATGGATCTTAGGGATTTTTTACTAGGTCCCAGGAAACCCCGTCAGAAACGTTTCATATATGCTTGCATTTATGCTGCCTACAATGAAAACTGGAAAATATCTCAACAAGAGGCCGCAGAGAGAATACGGGAAATAGACCGTATTAACTTAGAAAAGGCATTAGCAGTAGTGGATAATGGGTTAGCAACTTTAACCTCCAGGATATACTCCTTGGGCAACATTGTATCTTCTGCGATAGACTTACTGGAACAGAATTTAGCCATATTACAACACGGGCAATCTCAGTTACGTTCTATCATGTTGTTAAGCTGGACACTGCAATGTTTGCGTGAAGGCTATGTGCCTTGGCGTTTTATCACCAATACGTCTGTTTTCTGAATACAATCTAACAGATAAACAGGTAGAAATGGCACAAAGAGGAGCAAAATATACAATGTTGGCCATTGAAAAGCTGGATAGATTACCATTTACGATAGCAGAATCGCCATCAACGGAATGGCTAATCCATGGCCACATAACTCTACCGGTCACTACTTTCAGTTTCAATATTGCCTTGAGCAAAGGCAGGCAGGCAAATATGAGAAAATGGGTAAGGAATACATTAAGGAATCTTGGGAGTTACCATACAGATTTCGAAGCTGGAGTGGGGATCGAGAAGTGGTTCTAAGCGGTACAAATTGCAAGAACGCTTTAAGCGGTTCTCTCATGTGCCAGGATATTTCCCTGCACGGAGCTTGTAACGGCTCAGTGGCGAACTTGTCCTGCCACATGAAAGGGACTCCAGCAGCCGTGATTACACCGGTATTCGAGCTGCTCTCGAATGGGAGTTACTTGATGCTGAACGATCAAGGTTTCTGTGGGATGCTTCCGGGCATTGCCTATCTGGTCACTGTGAACTCCAGGGTTACTTGCTGTATGCAAGTATTGTTTCCCCCAATGAATACAGTCAGGGAGGCGCCGTTATGGCCTTCGTTGAATGTTTCCTATATACAGTTTGATACTTTGAGCAGACTGAAAGCCATGCTTTTACAGCAAACCGTACCCTTATCCTCTGCTCGAGTGATCTTTGACCTCGACTGAGATACAGGCACTTATGCGTACAAACTGCCCCTTTCATTTTGCAGAAATGGTGGGTCGTATCTTTAACATGTCTGATACGAGTGGTATTGTACACCTATTTAAGACCATAGGGTCAGGAATTCTAAGCACCTTTCAGACAATCCTCTGAGTTATTCCAAATTTTATACACTCCGTATTGGGAAGCGTTTTTGGAGGTCTTCCGCTGATCCTGCTTTCTATCGCAGGAATCCTGATTGTCATTTTTCAGCTCCGCAATGGACGGCCCAATCACCAACGAGATGGCAAAAGCGCTCCTGGAGCGCAAATACCGTGAGCGCATGGTACAGCATCTGGGCACACCTTGCCTACGGGAACTGAGTGCCTCTTGGTTCCTATCGTTTAGACCAGTCTGGATGGACTGCATCTTACCTGTTCTTCGATGCCTGTTTTGCGGAGAAGAATGCGTGTTAGATCTCTGTCTGACGCTTGCATCAGACACGCCTGCGGACTTGAATATCAGGCTGGAACCCCTGAGGGCCCATGCTCTGCAATGTCCCCAGCGTATTCCCATATTGATGGCTGCATTCCTCGAGAATCCGCAGGTGCCTTTTACAACTGGGTTGAGCATCAGCTCTTCCACTAGCACTGAGGTTTCGACAACAGCACCGGCTGCCTCTATACCAGCTATTGGCAGCTCTGAATATAATTTGTGCTCCATTGACGTACTCTGCGAGGTGTTACAAGGACCGTCCCCTGCAGCGGCAAGCAACGACAATGTTGCGTCTCCCAGCCAGGACACTTAATCTATAATTGGCTCATCGTCTGCTGGGAAAGGATTCAGTTTTTCTTTTTCTCCAAAGTTCAACTAAATTTGGAACATTTCCTTTAAATTGACACTTTTGCTGAAAAGCATGGCCTTCTGACGCTTGTAGTAGTTCGACTTATATAAATGAACTCAATTAGGACTTTGGCTTAAGTAACAATTCCAAAAATACTTTTTCAAAACCTTTTTTCCCCGCTTAAGACTGTTTTTAAAATGATTTTAAGATAATGTTTTTAAAAGGCTCACTGATAGTTTTTATGCGCTATTACCTAGGAAAGAGAGTAGTTCGATGGCATTTTATTATTGTTGACTATTTGGAAGAGGAGTGGGTGTTATGTTTCATATAGGTACCCTAATATAGGCCCGGATAATATCATACACCTTCACCTACATTACCTCCCCTACACTACACAGTAACGTACCTTTTAGGATTGAACCTTTACCTAGTTCTAGTCCTGGGCGAAGAAGGAGGGTTTCTCCCTGAACAATAGTGTCCTATAACTTCATCAATAGACTCACACAATATGAATGAATATTCATAAGGGTTCTTGGAAACCAGGCTGGGGCTACAGCACCTGCATAATATCTACGTACAAGGTTCATCCCATACGTCATCCTCAAATCCAACAATGGCTAACACAAGAAACAAGGGACAAAGGAACCCTAGATACTTTCTGTATAAATACAGCACATCTTGCTAGTGTTAGTTAGAGGGAACCAAGACTTCCAGGCCGACACACTGACCAGAGACCAGCGACGCTGAGGCTCCTGCATGCAGACGCTCCAGCTGACAGTGGTCTAACCCATCCCTTGCGGGGTGTCCAACGCGAGACCAGGACGGGGTCCAACACTCTCTCTCTCTCCAGGTAATGGGGTTCGACCAAATCCTAGAGGGATTCTTGGCTTCACACCTACTCACATGCTAGGTACACCTAGGTACATCTAGATAGGCATCGTAGGAGTACGCGCTCTCTTTTATCATGCATTTTATATCCATGTATGCATTTATGATTATTGCAAAATGGTAGAACTGTACTATCCATTTATATTCACTATACTGCTGATTATATATATCTGCTACTGTCTAACAATTATTGCAGCACATCTATTTTACACTAGAAGAACAACTGTGCAATAAATTCTTTTGTAACACTCCCTACTGTTTCTTCTGTGTAATTCTCTGAGACCGAACAAGTGAGCACAAGTGACTGAGCGAAAAGTAGTACATTGTTTCCACGATCCAGAGGGACCAGGGTTGTCATGTTCTAAGGTTGCCAGAAACTATTCTCTCCCCGATAAGTGGAGACACTAGTGGCACTGTGAGCTAGCTAATGCAAACAGGCTAACATTTTCGGTGGGGGTGTTCAGAGCCAGTCTGCCACCAAGCCCACAGTTCATGTTATCCGAACGCGCAGATTCTGTATAGGTTATATATAGGAACTACACAACAATATAGTGGACTTACAGTGCCTGGTTGTTTCCTTTGCAGGCTTCTCCAAGTTATGCCTTTCTCATTAGTGATGCAAGGCATTGGGCACTCACAGATAAAGAAGTAGTAGCACCTCAATGTTAACGTACACACTTCAGACAGTAAAAATACCTCCACCAAGATTGCTGTATTGTGGTACGTGTTCGATGCTTACTGGGGAAGTTGGTGACTGCTCAGATTGCATGAAGACAAAGTAGCAAGTGAACCACTACAAGAGTCAAAGAATTTAATGGGTAAGCAATAAATTAAATTGAGTGGTGAGAATGTACATTGCTGAGGTTATTGCAGAGATACATTTTTCACAATAGAATCCATCTGATATAAGTGTGTGATGGATTTACATTAAAACATATAAATAAACAAACAGTAGGTACAAAACAATGTCATAGTTACACATTATTCTATAACCACATTTGAAGAATGCCGCCGGTTTGTTAATTTCTTCAGATTCATTAAGTCCCTTGTGGACAGTGTCCATCAAATGTATCTACTTGCTTTCTCTCAAATTCAACACTGTGTTCACATTACCTCCATGTGGGTTCTTGGTGATTTACTCAAGTACAGACCACTTAAGACTATCAGCTGTGTGGCCAGCACTAGTGACAGGTTCTACAAGTGGAGCCTTTTGGGTTTTATGTTGTATTCTACTACAATGCTGTAGGATCCTGGCCTCAACTTTCTGCTGGGTCTGCACCACGAAAGCCACATCACATGGGCATTTGAGTATGTAAATTATGTTTGTGCTGGTACAGTTAGTGTGGTTTTTGAGAATAATTCTCCTATTGTTGTATGTGAATTCTTTTGCCTCTACAATCATCACAGGCCTTGCATTTTCCACACTTGAAATGTCCCACAATGGGTGGCAAGTTCCATAATGCCATCAAATCTGGTGGGTCTGGTATTGACAATAATGTGCTCACTACAAAGGTTTGTCCATGGTCTCCAGTTCATCTGGTACCAGGCCCCAATGTCTGTTAATTATTTTCTTAATCTCATTGCTGATGTGTACAAGAAGTAGTCACATATATCACTTTCATTCCCTACTTGTTCTTTGGGTTTCAATAGATATTCCCTGGGGCAATACAACGCTCTTTTGCATGACTATTTCAATAGCTCTGTAGGGTAGCCCGTCTCTTAATCTTTTGACGAGGATATTGGATTCACTTAAATAATCCACCTGACTGGTATTATTTCTTCTAATCCTACAAACTGCCCTAGGGTAGATTATCCTGTAAACTCCTGGGATGATGGCTAGTGTATCTTAAAAGTGAATTTCGCTCTGTGGGCTTTCGAAATAATGTTGTGTAAAGATTGTCATCTACTACTTTGACAATTATGTTCAAGAAATTAACTGGTAAACTGGATATCTGGTGACCTGTTAGTATGGCAAATAAGAACTTTTTCTAGTATGGTGACATCCCCAGATCCGGAGTGAATCCAGCTCCTATAGCCACCCCTTTGGACAGGTAATAAAAATTACCCCGGAATACAAAGACAGTTTTGTCATTGCTATGTTTACTAATTCCACTACAAACTCTGTGGGAGCCTACATGGGTTGCTCTCTGGAGTTAAGTATATCTCTTACCACCTCTAGGACTGTATGTTGTGGGATGTTTGTGTAAAGAGGTGTCACAACCCCAGGGGCATGCAGGGGCTACTGGGCCCAACCATGGTGGTTGAGACACTTTACTTCTGATGTCCTGGGGCCCAACCTACTATAGATCCCGCTCAACTGGGCCAAGTACCCCTTCTGCATTTGACTCTCGTGGTAGCTTTGGTCGAGCAGTCAAGGCTTCCTTGGGGGTGATGTAGATACAGGTCAGTGAACACGACTCATAACTCAAAATGCAAATAGTACGAACAATAAATCAATGTCCAGCCAAATACTTGCTTTTATAAGAAAAAGTAGAATTTTTTTTCTAACTCTACATAGGCACAGAAATGCGACATTCAAATGTAACAACACAATCTCCCTAGAGGTCGGGGCTCTAGTAGTTGTCAGGGGGATCTCTATCCCACACTCCTTGTGTAACGTGTTCAGGGTTATTCCCCATTCACTGGTGGCCGCATCAGAGAATGCAAACTATTAGGCCATACTCAAGAGTTTTCCTTTTTGACCTTTTAGGAACTTAGTCAAAAGTGTCTATGGTGCCGTAACCCTGTTTGCAGTGAGTTCCTCTGGGGTCCAACTGGCCCATTTTACGTCTTACCCGATATCGCAGCACAGAAGTGTTAAGCGGTGCAGCAGGCACCTTCAAATGCGCAACCGCGAGCCCTGCTCCGTTCGTAGAGGTCAGGCTGTTTTCAGCCTATGCGGAAGCACCCGGCCGTGCAGGCTCTCTGTCCGAAGCTGCGCTGCCAGAGTTCTCCCAGATGTCAGAGCAGCTCCCTGCTCACAAAGACACATAAGCTGACCTTTCCCCCATGGTGGGGGTGGGTGGGTATGAGGAATCCTTTCTTCAGCTCCCAACTAGAACCAGCAAGGGTGCAACGCCGTCCACAGCGTCTCAGATAGTCCTCAGTGGTGAGACTAGGGCAGTTCCCTTGCAGTGAGGTCCAACTGGATGATCGTAGCCTCAGTCTCTCCTTTTGGCAGCGGACCAAATCCTTTGGCAAAGTTGGCACCGGCTGCCCCAGCTGGAAGAAGAAGTTGCCACAGGATGGGGTTATAGGGGCGCAAGCTCTCCCACTGCACATGCCCCGTCCCAGACAGTCATACGTCTTTGCCCTCCTTGAAGCAGTAACTTTACCAGAGGACCCCTCTAGCAAAAGGGGTCACCACAGCGCAGCTGTATGGGCATAGCAAGACCCGCACAGCTCTCAACACATGGCTCAGTGTACGGAGGACCTCGCTTGGCATACAGGGGTCGCAGAAGCAATCTTGTACACGAGTGATGGCCTGATAGGTGCTTAGCTGAATCCTCACACCTCGCACAGGGAGTCTCGTAGTAGGGTTCCCCACTGGACCTCGCTCCCTCCAACGCTCTCCTCTTCCTCATTGGGCACACTGGTTTTGGGACGCAGGCAGGCGCTGGTGCTCCAGGGCAGGTAGTCTTGGTTTCCCTGGGTGATGTTCCCTGACCAGACAGGGAAACTAGCAGGTCTTGACCCCAGTCCTGGTCACAGGCAGAAGTCTTGCAAAACGTCCCCTTCTGACACAGCCCGCCTGGCTGCTTGCATAGGACAAATTCTTGGGGACTCAACCTCCCCTTATAGTCCTTTTCCAGACACCATATATGATTTGGGGTCTGGGTCTTTAAAGTTTTGCTTCTGTTGAAGTGGGACTTCTCCTTTTCATCTTCCTTCATAAAGAGTTCTGCCACAACAGGCACAACCACAAAGCTGATTGCCAGCAACACAATTTATGGGAGTGACCTGAGTTCACACCTGGATGTCAGCCACAGTGATAAGTGCATCAAAAGGTTCATCCTAGACCCCCAGCCCTACTCTTTATGATTCTCTTATCAGCCCCATCTCCCTTCCTGAGATGTTTCCAGGTCTCTTCCTTGTAATCTATCACTGAATCAAAGATCAGTATTTTGAAATGTAAAGGGAGTTTCTTACTTTTCTCTCCAGTGTGTCCACACCCTGCTCATAGGAATGCAGCAATACACATCTGTCTGGGGAGATTCCTCTCCTCATTTCTGTAGCAGGCAGGTTTCGGCTTCCCATAATGCAACCCAGGGTCCTCCTTACAATGTTCCATTGCAGGCACACTTACTCAGTGCACTTTCAAAGCACACTTCCAGTCCAGCACTGCTCCTTCATGCATTGTACCTAGGCTGTCCGGTTTTAGGTTTAAACCTATAATAACTGATAAAACCCCACCGGAAGGGAAATAGCCCTCACCAGTGTAAATATATAAACACTGGAAAAAACCCTGCACAACCACAAACTAAATGCCATTCAAAGAAAGGAAAAGGAGAATGAAAGAGTAATTTTTATTTCTTCCTGAATGGGCCAATACAATTTAATGTTGTTCTATAAGGTAGCAGTAAGAAAGACTGGGCTAACATTATTCTGCTTGAGTTTTGTTGTTTAGGGATGTCACTAAAATATTGTTTCTTCTTCCTTTTTTCAGTTTTGTGGTCTTTGGCCTAAAGATACAGGGGTTAGAAGCATGTTTTAGGTGTTGTTTATTTATTTTATACTGTAGAGAATCAGGAAATATCTAAATCATATTTGATTTTTTGGCTACGTTTGAGTCTTTCACTGATAAGAAAAATGTAGGTTTCATAGTAATCTTTCACAATATGTACCATCACGTTTACCCACAGAGAATGGGTAAAAACCCTTGATACATCAGCCCCCTTTTCTAGTGAGTCAGTATTGATAGTAGGTGATTTGCCAAACACCCCAGGCTTTAAACATTCAATGCAAGGTATAGTGACAGGTATATGTGAAAAGATTGCAGTCACAAAGCATCGGGGATACTGGTGAAAACATGACACCAGACTTTTGGAAAACATGGAATGAAGTGTCACTTGGAATGCTGCTGCAAAAAGTTCTTACCAAGTTCAACAAAGATTGGAGTGATAATGTTTGTATTTGCAGTGATTCAGCTATGTATATGAAAAAGTTGTGTGATGACCTGTCAAAATCGATACCTGAGCTGAAGTAAGAGATCCTTGCCACTTGTTAGATGGCAATCTGAAAGCATCTTTACAATCTTCAGAGTTAATGAAGAATGCTATTGACTTTTTAGTCCATTCTGGTGCACTGTTTTGTTATGCGTGGGAACTAAAACACAAATATTTCTCGCTTTGTGTGGCATCAAAGAAAGAGTCATCCCAACTGTGTCACTTAGCTGGTGGTTCTCAGTCCTAGAGGCCATGAATGCTATATTATCCATGTGGCAATCGTTTACAGAACCTTTGCTGAGTGATGGTGCAAACGGCAAGAAATGTGAGGATCTTTGGTGACATATTGATAGTGACTTCTTAGATTGTTACAAGAAAGCATGACTGCTGTAGTGGACATAATAAAAAAAACTAGAGTCTGAAAACACCCTTGTCTGCCAAGTGTTCAGCATAATTCATGTAGATGTGAAACATCTCCTTGAGAGTAAGCTGGGTGACACTTTAAGTGACTTTGGCACCGCAACATGTTCCATGTTAGAGTGCTTGACACTTGGTAAGCAAAGAAATGTTGAGGAGCAATTCAGGATCTTTTAATTTACAATGTATGAGAAATAGCCCTTCAACAACCATGGCATTTGAAGTCAATGAAGCCTCACTGTGGTACTCTGCACAAGTTATAGATTCCTTCCGTAAAGAGAACTTTTCTGCGGAGTTTCAAAAGCGCTGCCTCATTTTTGACCGATTCAATAACTCTGAGGGCATATGCGCCCAGTTCAACGCATAACCTGTCGCAGAGAATCACAATCTTCAGGTGCACCAGTATTGGCATGGAAAGCTATGCCAGTGGCCAGAGTTAGCAAATTGTGTACTGGCTATTTTGGTGTTGCCTGTCTCAAGTGCCAATGTTGAGAGGGCCTTTTCACAGATAAAAGTTTAGATGAGAAGGAGCGAGCTTGCATGACCAAAGACTCACTGAAGAAGTATTGTATGGTGTACTATGATAAGTTTGATTTGTAAAAATTTATTTGGACCTCTTATATACTGTACGTACACTGTCTATATACCATGCACTATCAGTGCAGAAAGCAAGCAATAATAAAAGCAAAAAGTTCCATAAACACCGGAAAAACACTGTTTCTGTTTTTAATGGCGCGAAAATGTATAACCACTGATAAACACTGTTTTTTAAGGTATTGAAATCACTTGAAATCACTGAAAAAACCCCACCAGAATTTACCAAAAATAAAAACTGAAAACAGGAAAGCCTAATTGTACCCTTACATGTACCCATGTAACCAGCGCGCGCGCACAGTCTGTGCGCACCTTTCAGCACTGAAGCCTTTCTATATTTAACCATGGTGTGCTCTTCATAAACAGACACACTGCCAGCACACTCACTCACTATGTACATGTTGCACAAAACTTCACCCTTCATATTGTACTCCACACAAGCACACATACACTCCGCACATGCTTTAGCCACACATGCACTGCACAGCACAACATCTCTCATGCAATGTATTATTCTCTGCATAAATACACCCAGTGCATTTAGTAACAATGCATGCACTGAAAAAGTACTGCTCCATCCTTGTACTGTACCCTTCCCAGGCACGCATACAACTAACGCAGAGTCACTAATCCTGCGCTGCAGAGCACTCTACAACTTACACAATGAAGGCAAAGGTTGAGTTAAGCACACAGCAGCAGGACTTTTAAAAAGAAAGTGAGCCTGGAGGCCTCCCTCCAGTGATACAGAGTAAGAAAAGCTCTGTTCACTACTAATAATCCCTATACGTTATGCTGCCACCACTGCGCTCGTGCTGCTTAACTCCGGGTGAAGGTGGTAGCCTTCTACCACTATGAGGGTAGCGCTTTGGGCACCAATCCTGGTCCAACAAGACTAAAATCCATGAGACAGACCTGTGTCATGGTGCACACGCATGATCCATGATCTGCCACTCAGGGCAGAGGTGAACGTCTTTGCATAGGACTTTTCCGTCCCAACAACAGGCTGTGCCCACGGTGACCAATAATTGGTTTGGGGTATGAATGGGTAGTCCTCTATTTGTCTGATCACATCCATGGTGTCACGTCCATAGGATTTGGTGTGCTAATGTACTGGCAAAGCGGTTCTAGAATACATCCACACCCCAGTACAACAGGACGATCGGGTGGCTTGACCAACCTTTTGTATAATTTGGGGGGATGTAAACGGTAGGCATGCTTGGATGCTTTTTAAATAATCAAATTCATGATCACTTAGATACCATTCCATTGTTGGTCAATTCCTTAATCAGAGTACTAACCTCTTGCATGGGATCTGCTCTTAATTTGGTGTAATTTGCTTGCACCCCCAACTGTGATAGTGTAGGAAAGTGCCCCTTTTTGACAAGGTCACCCCTACTTTTTTGCCTGGTATCTGATGCAATTTTGACAGAAGTGCACTGAGTTCCTGCTATTCAGGTCCCCCAGTGGCAGATCTCTTTCCCTAAAACTGTACAATTGTACTCCCAATTGGCAATGCCATTAGCACTCCTTGCAAGTTCCTAGTAAATGGTCCCCCTGGTACCTAGGGCAAGAATTCTAAAGAGGGTCCATAAGAGCTGCAGCATGTCTTATACCACCCTAAGGGACCCCATCAGCAGCAACAAGCAAACTGCCATTGCAGGCTGCGTGCCATGGTGCAGAGAAGAATACGTTACTTACCTTCGGTAACGCCTTACCATGTAGAAACAGGATCTAGCCGAAGATTCCTTGTCGTTGAATTCTCCCCAGGCGCCAGAACGGATCCCAGGTTTTTTTTTGGTTTTTTACAGCAGTACCCCTGCACGTTGGTAGTGGCTTCCAGCGACTCCAAAGTGACGTCGTCCACCAGATGCGACATCGGCGGAGTTCATATAAGCCCTCCCCTGATGCTCTGATGTCAGTTTCCTCCGTGACTGTTTACCACACCAAAAATGCAGAGCCTCTCATAGAAACTGCCTATGGAAACAGTGCGGCGAAATAGAGACATCATTATGTCAAAACAATTACGAAGTCGTAATGAAAGGCATTAGAATGCCCAGAAGGGATCTTTTAGACAAAAGGAACAACCAGTTCGCATAACGGCGAGGATCAAGGAATCTGCGGCTAGATTTGGTCTCTCCCAGATAAGCCGTTACCGAAGGTAAGTAACCTATTCATCTGATAGAGACATCTAGCCACAGATTCCTTATCTTTGAATTAGATACCCAAGCAATATCTACTCCTGGAGGATCTGTGAACTGATCCCACTAAAGATCCCTGAATAGGACTAGCTGGTCTGTAACAAGATAGAGTGACCGAGCGTCTTAGGAATGTAGGTGAGGACAGGAAACTTCCCACCAGAAGGATTGTGGAAAACCCGCATGGAAGTAACATCCGTAAATCATGGAAAAACATTGGGAAATGCCACCACGGCAGTAGAATAAAGAAGTGGAGGAAAAGAACTCTTTATGGAAGCACAATACTACATAGCTCCCCAAATGGTAACCGGGCCATTAGTGGACTGGACTGAAGGCCAAGGACAACAGCCAATGCCACTGAGCCAGAGCTCCTTGCTGTAGAAACAAGCCTGTGAGCTAAACCTGCCCTGAGAAACACAGGAAAAAAGGGAGAAATCTCAGAACACATCCACAATGTGCAGAGCACCAATCAATGCTTCAATAGAAGCAGTGCACAACAACACTCTGCGGCGGCGCTGGGAGACAGACTTTACCCACCCCTGCACAGATCGGGAATTGCCTTCACTGCTGGAAGGCCCACAACACATACCATGCAATGCCCGCTTTAAACTTATACACTTCTACATACTACATAGGGCCTATCTTACCCCTGCTAACAATAACAGATATTATCACAAAACAGATGCTGCATGCCCCAGATGCTCTTAAATTGATGCAGATCTATTACACACGTTATGGGCCTGCCCATCTCTGCACACCTATTGGTATGCCGAAACGACAGCCTTGTCTGCTTGTACCAAGCGTCCAGACCTACATCATTGGGAGACATACCTGCTAGGCCTCTATCACAGGTATAAAAAACACAGAGTGACCTCCCGCTTCCTGGACCTGGGGTTCAAAGTTGCCAAATGCCTTATGAAGAGATGGAAATCTCCCACAGCCCGGTGTTTGCTGCCTGGCAGCATTCCATGGACGACTGGGTGCAGGCCGAAAGTGTGGCCCTTCACATGGAGGACACAATGGGTCTGTGGAAATATCCCATTGCCGTATACTGGGACACCATCCTCCTAGCCACCGTCATGGCTGAGAATCTGTCGCAATAAGCCACGGAACACCTTGGTTTCTCCCCCACTTTTTTTTTTATCACTAACATGATGACAAATTGCCCCTGATGTTTGCTGACCCCCTACCAGACTCCTTCCCCTCCCTGTTTTTCATTCAACGCTTGCAGCCATCACACATAGCCTGTGATTAACATTTGGGATGATGCATGGGCATTTATAACAACTAGACGCTGTGGTTCACTATGTTTTTGGTTAAATGTTTTGTTCTTTTTCATGGTTACTGTTGGAAGAAAAGTAAAGATCTGTATTATACCTTCCCTGAACATTGCTCGCACTGGGAACTGTCTGGTTATTGGAACCTTCTTGGAACAGTTTTGATGCCCAATGTCTATGTGCTCACCTCCCATTCCACACTTCCTTTTGAGTTCCAATTCAGAGATTTCACTGTACAGCTGCGTACATGTTATAATTGTGTAAAACACGGGTTACCCTTATAATTCGCTAATGTCTGAATACAAGTTTACGACAAACTGTTCATGAACGGAAAAGAGATGTTAACCATAAAACGTATCCTCAAAAAACAGATTCAAACAAAACATGGATATAATTAGACTCCTCTCTAAATCATGCAAGGGTAATAAGTACGTCTTAGTAATCGTAGAATATTCCACAAGATACCCCGAGGCCATACCCCTAAGATCCACCAACACCAAAACTGTAGCACAACACCTAACAGAGGTGTTCTCTTGATTAGGGTTCCCCAAAGAGATCCTCACGGATCAGGGAACCCCTTTCGTGTCCTACCTCATGAAGCAAGTCTGTCAATTGTTAAATCTCACCCATCTGAAGACTTCGGTCTATTATCCCCAGACAGATGGTCTGGTGAAACGATATAATAGCTCATTGAAATTAATAACTCTAAAGAGGATGTTAACTGTTGAGGGTAAGAACTGGGACCAACTCCTTCCCTTAGCTCTTTTTGTACTCAGGGGTCAAACTCAAAGCAGCCTAGGGTGTTCCTCCTTTGAGTTACTATATGGAAGGAGGCCAAGGAGTTTCCTAGAAATTACCAAAGAGGTCTGGGAGAAAAACATGGGTGGTGAAGCGGGAGGACTGCTGGAATATGCTAATCAACTAAAAACTAGGACCGGCAAGCTCAGAGATTGAGCCCATTGTAATTTAGAGAAGAGCCAGATAAGGCAAAAAAAGGTCTATGACAAAGGGAAAAAGTGCCAAAGCGAACGACTGGGTATTGGTGTTGCTACCAACATCAGCAAAAAAACTAAAATCCAAATGGAAGGGGCCCTATAAGATTACAGCTAAAATTGGCAAAGTTACCTATCATCTGAAGGTCACCCCCAGAAAGAGCTAAATTTCATGTCAACTTATTAAAAAAGTGGTTAGGCCCTCCACCTAAAAAGTTAAATTCAGTTAGCACAGTATTCCCTCAACAGAGTACTCCAAGCCTCCTTCTTATTAATGATGTGCTTACAGAAAACTAAAAAAACAAATTTTTGTCAGTGTTACAACCCTTCTCACACCTCTTTTCTGATATACCCGGGGAAGACCCATTTGGCTGAACATGCCATTCCCACTAAACCAGGGGCTATTGTGAAACAAGAACCCTATAGAATTCCCGCTGCCCGTAGAGAGCCATACACAACGAAGTCCAGATGATGCTCCAAATAGGAGTGATAAAACCCTCCAAGAGCAATTGGTCCTCCTCGATCGTGATCGTGTTTAAGCCCCATTGCACCATTCATTTCTGTAATGACTTCAGGGCCGTCAACAGGGTGTCCACGTGTGATGCGATACTCCTTCTTAGGGTAGATGAATTAATTGATAACCCGAGTGAGGCCAAATACATTACAACACTGGACCTCACAAAAGGATATTGGCAGGTGCCTTTAAAAGAATCAGACCAAGAAAAAACGGCCTTTACTACCCCAGACGGATTGTTTAAATTTACTGTTCTGCTCTTTGGGCTTTATGGGGCCTGGAAACTTTTCAAAGACTCATGAATAAAGTCCTCCAGGACCATCAATCCTATGCCTCTGTTTATATTGGCGATATAGTCATGTACAGCAAAACATGGGAACAACACCTTGTTCATTGTAGAAATGTTCTCCAAGCATAAAATGGGGCAAATCTACATATTAATGCAAAAAAGTCCCAAGAGAGGTACTCTAGAGTTAAATACCTAGGATACATATTGGGCAATGGCCTCATTGAACCACAAGAAGAGAAGGTGCGTGCCATAAACGACACCCCCTTTCCATGTAACAAAAGGGAGATGCGTGCCTTCTTGGTTATTACCGGTGCTTTATTTCCAGATATTCCACGATTGCTAGCCCTTCAACAGATCTCCTAAAGAGACTCTCAAAAGAGAAATGCAAAATCCCACAGACCGCGTCAAGGAAGTCTTTAGGCTCCTCAAACAATCTATTACCTCCAGCCGGTCCTGATCTCCCCAAATTTTGATAAGAAGTTCATCTTACAAACTGGGGTTTCTGAGGTCGGAATTAGCGTTGTGCTGTCCCAGACTAATGCTGAAGGGCTAGAAGCGCATGTCATTTTCATAAGTTAGAAACTCTTTCCTACGTAAAAACAATACCCCGTGGTCGAAAAGGAATGTCTAGCCATTAAATGGGCCGTGGACAAACTAAGCTACTATCTGGAGGGCAGACCCTTCAACTGACCACAGATCATGCCCCTTTGACCTGGATGATCCGGAACAAGGGCAATAACCCACGTGTCCTGAGATGGTTCCTTTCTTTGTAACCCTTTCAGTTCGAGGTCCGGCATCAGAAGGGTCAGGCCCATAACATAGATTTCTTATCTAGATTGTCTTTTACCCGAGCGTGAAAATCCTGGGGTGGGATGTGTCATGAGGGAAGGGGTGGCGTGGACCCCTCTGAGGATACAGAAGACGACTTACCATGGCACTGCACCAGCAGAGCCTTGAAAGACTCAACTACCAGCTCTTCTTTCACAGCCCCTTCTTCAAGGTCAGGCAGGGGGAAAAGGGTTGCCCGGAAATGCTGCCAATTCTGACCCTGAAAGGAAGTGGGAGGCGGCCAACATGATGAATGAGGGACATGGCCCCTTTAGTTGATTGACTTGAGGATGAGGACAGATGCCGACCAGTGTGCTGAAGACCCGGAATCAAGACCGGAGAAAGAGGACGAAGCAGAAGGAGGATGTGGAGACAGTGCCCTTACCGAGTACAGACGACCAAAGGAGAAGGTCCAGTTACTCTATTTGCAGGAAGACATCTAGCCCAAAAGAAGCTGCTGAAGCGGGAGCAACGAGAGTGAGCCAGGAGGCCACTGGGAACACACAACACCCAGCCGCGCTCCTGGATGAGCGTGGCTTAACTAGGTATGGTCGCCACTACTGGGAATATACGGTGGGAGAAGTCTACCGGGGGAAGGTCCCAAAACTGCCTTAACTGCATGTTGTATTCCACATATTTGTCTGCTCATTTTCCTCTCTTCACGGGGAAGCTATCCCACCCCATTTCCATTGCAGTACTAGTTGTGTGCAAACTAATGACCGCAGGAAATACTCTCAATGAATGCAAGGACGCGTGGTATGCCTGGTTGAAAGAAGAGTCTTACCAGAGACCCAGAAAACTGTTTCTAAGATAAGACAATCCGAAAGGAAAGTACATTCCTGAATTCCCTGGCGCTTGTAAAGAAGACGAGAAGAGTGAAAATCACTCAGTTCTGTTGTTTATCCACTCCTCGATATCAAAACAAAAAACACTATACCAGCACTAAAATCGTGTTGTGTCCCAATTGAACCCCGCTACCTTACAAACATGAAACAACACTATTGACTAAATGGGTACAATCAGGCAACTGAGAGATAACTGAAAAAGAAGACAGCAGGTGTGAACAAACTCCGCTAGACTAGAGAGATGAAGACCACTATCTGGGTCTGTAAAAAGATCAAGATGAGCAAAGGCCAACACACGGAAGGCCTATGCAGATAATCTTTCTATTGGGATGGAGAGTGGTTATCAGACTGAAAAAGGGGGCTGAAGCATTGGATAAGAGACAGAGTAAATAGTTGTGTAAAGACCAAGCACCACGAAGTGGAGGTCTGAGAACAAAAGATCAGTATGAAAAACTGAAGTAACAGATAGAGATGCAGTGCATAAAAGCACAACAAATGTTGAGACCAGGAAGAAATGTCTTTACAGGAGACAGGGCCCATAAAATGATCAGAAGGTATAATTTAAAGCAAAAACCTTAATTATACCACTACTATGGAGGAGAAAAGACCCCACATCTTCTAAAGAAAGAGAAGGGAGATAAAGAAAGAATCCACAAGCAAAAGGAATCTCCAAATAAGGAATGAATGGCATAATGAACCCCAAGGGTTGAAACCTTATCACGGCCTATGAAGATTGAGAGAAACTCTCAGGAAAAGTATCCAACTTCCTTACGAACCAAACCCAAGACATATGGTGGTTAAGGAACACATGTTCAAGAAGAAATGTAAGATGAAAAATAGCCATGAACCCCGAAAAAGAGTAGAAGGCGACATCTGAAGAACAACCAGGTCGGTAACTAAGTGCCGTGGTTGGTATCTGAACTATCACATTAGTGTTACCTGTAGGAACAAAGGCACAAGGCATTGCCCAAAAGCGAAAAGCAAATAACAGCTTCAAACAGGGTAGAAGCAGATTAAAGACAGCAAAGGTGATGGCACAGGAAATAAAGGGTTGGAAAAGTACTCCACCCCTAGCCAAGATACCCCAATAAGGAACCTTGAGAAAAAGAGAAGTGGCAGGAGCCCTTCTTGCCAATGCATAGCGAGAGCTAGCTCAAAAAGAAGTGCCAAAGCCCTGAGAAAGAACCTAAGAGGAAACACTGCCTAGGCCAGGAGTGGACAATATACCTTAGGCCAAAGGCTATGCCCCCGTCCCCCTGCGTCTGCCAGGGAAGGAAAGACGCCAACTAGAGCATAAGGGAAAAAAAATGGTGAGGAGAAATACATTGATAAAACAGGGGGGGGGGGAACACAGCTGCAAGCAGAAACCCCCTGCACTATCTTACCAAAAGCATATAATTTGAAGTCCCCTATAAGGGATAGTATGGAACTGAAAAAATCGTAAGTAGGAATACCTATAAGGCATGCAGACGATGTTCCCAGAAGGATAGGGAAGAATGCAACAGTGCATCAGCACAATAGCAAAATACCCTATATAGAATTAGAACTTAGGTAGAAAAAAACATCTTCAGAAAAGAAGAACACCTTGCATCAACAGGTGTTGAAGCCCAATAGGGCCGCAAAATAATATACATACTGGATAACGGGGACCATAGCCTGTCATCGACATTTGAAGAAGTAAGAAAAAATATCTGCAGAGGGCATGGACACCTCACCAGGTGCAACCTGTAGGCAGAGATGAAAAGAAAAAAGCCAATGGGCACTGCCCTAGAACGCTCACGTGAAAGAAATAAAGAATACTGACCCTCTACAAATCTAGTACGGGAGGAATAAGGGAGTCAGATGGTATAGAAAAACAGAGTTAAGATTCTGTCCCACCTCGACTGTCCCGAAACGCTGCAAGGCGGAATTGGCGTGAGCACCGAACAGATGTACACCATCAAAAGGCATGTCCATCAGCCTTTGAAAGACCAAAGTTGCATAGCCATACACGATGGCGGAGTGCCACTGAAAAAGCCATGGCTGGCCCGACAGAATCTGCGGTATCCATGCCACATCGAATCAACAATTTAGCTGTTTGTTGACCATCATGAAATATCTGGCGAAGATTGTTTTGGGTCTCATCCAGAAACAAAGGGAGCAGTTGCTAGACCGAATCCCACAATGCGTGAAAAAAGCGGCCCAGAACCCAAGCGGTATTAAGTGACCGCAAGGCTCAACTGGTGGCAGAAAACAAATGCCGACCAAAAGTATTGAGACTCCTGGACTCCCTGTCCGGAGGAACGTTAGAAAGGGCGCTGATGTCAGGGGAGGCTGTAGCAGCCTCTACCACAAAGCCGCCCGGAGTAGGCTGCTGGAGTAGACAGGCCGTGTCCCCGGGGGCAGGGAGATGCCTATGTGCTATAGACCGGTCCAGTGGGGTGCCCCTGTAGCGGGCTTGGCCCAAGATTCCCAACAAAAGATCATATAGGGCTTCACTGTAGGGGAGCACAGGCTCAACCCCCGTTTGGCCCTGACGAAGCACGCTAATTGATGGGTCGATGACCATCTGAACAGAAGGGAGCTGCAGCTCCAGATCCACAGCTGCCCTCCTAAGAAGCTAAGCGGAGGCAGAGCTTACCTCTGTAGTGAGGCCGGGAGTAGAAAAGAGACCCTAGGATGGGGAGGAGTCAAGGCTACTAGCCTCACCCAATTCAGTGCGCCTACTAACCTCCAGAGGAGGCTGGACAGTGTCAGTCATGGGGCAAATAAACCCCAGTTCTTCTCCACCAAAGACCTGTTCTACCAGAGGAAAAATAGTAGGGGGTTCCTCAGAAGGTGGAGAAAAGGTGTCCTAGGTGAACTGCACCACCAGCACTGCCCACAACGCCGTCTGGTGTCAATGGGGTCACGCCATCCGGCGTCGATGTGGCAACGCCTCGGATTTGGAGAGGATGACATAGCATCGATCGGCACTACCAACGTCGATATCGCAGTTGGCTGATCGGATCCTGGTGTTGCAGGTGGGAAGCCCGAAGGGCTGTGCACCGGAGCAGAAACAGATCCGGCTAAGGATCCAGAGGGCCTAACTGAAGCCGAGGGAGACCCCGCCGGCGTTGATTCAGTCAAGGCTCCTCTGACCTCCTTGGGGCTGAAAGATGCACCAGCTGGAGGTGGAGACCCAAAGATGACATGAAGGGAAAAATAGTACTCCCGCATCTGGTCCAGAGTCAACCCGGTTCCAGGGAATACTGGGAGGCGTGGGATAAACTCTCGCCCTGACGAACAAGTTACTTACCTTCAGTAACGCATTATCTGGTAGAGACAGGATCTAGCCACAGGTTCCTTACTTTAGAATCCACTCCAGAAGCGAGACTGGATTCGGCAATTTTTTCCCCACAGCAAGTCCGCACGCCAGCAGAGGGCGTCACGCGACTCCATATCGACGTCGTCCACCAGATGAGACATCGACGGAGTCCATATTACTCCCTTGCCGACGTGCTGTCAGTTTCTTCCGTGACCATTTTCCGCACTCGAAAAGCGGAGCCAGCTATAGGAGCTATGAATTGAACAGTGTGCCAAAGACAATCAAGACACAAAGTGTCAAATAATTATTAACGCCGTAACCATAATACAGTATATGAATATCCTAACCACAACCTCAAGATGAAAGAGAACCACTAAGTAATAAAAACCGGGTTCTCACTCTCACCTTCTCTCCCTTTTATAAAAAATAAATAAATAATTGAGACCCAAAGAGACTCAGTTTGCGGGGAGGATAGTCGGGTCGTTAAGGAATCTGCGACTAGATCCTGTCCCTATCAGATAATGAGTTACCGAAGATAAGTAACTTGTTCATCTGATAGAGACATCTTGCCGCAGATTCCTTACTTTAGAATCAAATGCCAAAGCTATACCATCCCCGGAGGTGTGTCTGCGAACGGGAGAAGACCGAAATGTATAATAACGGCAGTGTGAAGATACACACCCTATCCTATAGAGTCCCCAGAAGGGACAGTAGGTAAATAAAGTTGCAGGACTCAAACCACAGGAATAGCATACCCATGTCAGAAAGACAAGACCATTTTAACATCTCTTTTCAAAATAACTGTGGACAGAACCACAGTAACAAAGTTTTTAACGCAATAAACACATGGGCAAGATATCACCCATGCCAATAAAACTTTGTCATCAACCACATGGCTATATTTTCAAATCTGGACAGCATGTTCAAACCTATAAACCCAGACCAGCCAGCCGTGACGCTGACCCACACTTGTAAACTAGCTATGGACAGGGTTACTCTGTAAATAACACAGAGAAAATCCATCCTCTATGGTGAACACAAATGATCATATAACAGAAAAGTCAGACAACCTTAGCCTCCCATTGACATAGAAGCAGTCCTTCCATAGAAAAAAGAACTTGCGAAGTAAAAGGACCTGTAGAACAGCCTATATACACAAAAATACAGATATAAATGGAGACATAGGAGCAAAATATTCAAACGCCTATGTATCAACAAAAGAACATGTATTCTAACTGATAGCCAAAAGAGAAATAACCTGCAGGTAACAGTGACATAACAGTACGTGACCATAGCGGAATCATACCTTTAGAAACGCAACAGCATCCAACCCACGAGAGCAATGCAAGTTGCCTAAAAGATCATTACTAAACCATGACAGCATAAAATCGAATAAGATTTCAAGAAGTAAAAGAAAT
Organism: Calotriton arnoldi; assembly: GCA_963921515.1. Taxonomy (NCBI): domain Eukaryota; kingdom Metazoa; phylum Chordata; class Amphibia; order Caudata; family Salamandridae; genus Calotriton; species Calotriton arnoldi. The sequence goes on from CAWUFW010002374.1 coordinate 1,377,713, forward strand.
CTTGATAGCCTAACCAACACGAAGGTCTGCACAAGTCCTTGCGTTATAAATAGAGACCATCATCGATGGACTGGTAAAAGCTGAAAATGACGAATAATCATTTGCCTAACCCTCTAGGAGCGACACTTCACCAAGTGAGAAACCCAAACTACAGCCCCTAAAGGTAGAAAATAAGGCAAAGAGTTGTGTACCCGCAACTATAGACAGGTAGATAATGAAGGGAATCACCCTGTAAGAGAGCCATAATCCTGAATATCAGTAATACCAGTCTTCTACAAAAGGTAGAAATACAAGGCCCACGCCTCTCCCTTCAAGGACCAATCTACATGAATTATAGGTAGAGAAGAAATGGTACACCATAGAGGGAAATGTTCTCAAAGAACCCTTTCCAATAGAAGGAATAGAATCACTTAAAATGCTATATCTGCCTGAAGGCTTACAATAATCTGATATCACATCATGAAAGTCAGAAACCAATAATGCTGAGAGAACATGAATATATTCACCAACACTGGCCATAAGACAGAACCTGAACAGCAATATAATACCATAAAATATCACAAGACACGTGTTTACTAATAGTGTTCTACCTCCAACAGACATAGAGAACTGCATCTATCACACAAACACAAGGCCTGTACCAGGGTAAAATCCAAAGCCACATAACAATGCAGGCTATAGGTGTCTTCTGAAAAAATATCAAAAGGAATCTTAGGCTAGACACCCTAGTGCCGTACCCTACAAAACATATTAGGCCAAGCCAATCAAGAGGGTCTTCGCACCTAAGCTTATCAAAGGGTGAAATTGTACACATCATGACTCCATGGGATACCAACTTAAAAATACCACTGAGAACTACCTATACATAGAGTGGAACTCAAAGCACTCAACATGAGAAACAGTGCATAAGTTGAACAGACCTCTCTCAGCCCATATATAAACATATATAGATGTATATATATATAAATAAATGCCCATTTGAAGATGCTCACAACAGTATACAAACAATACCTCAGATAGGGTATAGTATATACCTTAAGGGTATCACTCTTGCGCCTAAGCTCTTCTCCAGAGTGATTCAAACTGTAAGACCTGTATAACAGGGCTCAGATAAACAATATAGCATAAATTAAACAGTGAAAAACTGTAAACAACAGAGTCCAGCACCTCTGCAGCTAGCAGAATAACATAGAAAACCACTTATTCTGGAATATAACTTCTGTAATCCCAACTCCTGGGATTAAAAAACACTAGGTATCAAAACCTTTGAATGAAGCAAAACACTGCCCTGGACGTACCAGTTGAAATACAACATAACTCAGTCTTGTAGATACCTCTCTACCCGAAATCAACACCAAACTCAAGTGGACTTGTCAGATCGGGCAGCTCTGAATCGCCTTACAGCCGAATCAGCCTGTTCACCAAATAAATGGACACCATCAAATGGCATATCTTTAAGGCTCTCCTGCACAAGCTCTGAAAATCCAGACCGACGCAGCCACGCATGCCTGTGCAGAGCAACCAACTGAGCCATGGCTCTACCCACAGAATCAGTGGTGTCCATACTATATTTGATAGTGAATCTTGCTGCCTCTCGTCCATCTTGCACCACCTTCAACAACTCATTCCTGGCTTCCTTTGATAGAGAAGGCAGCCTCTGCGCTACGGAATCCCATAAGGCATGCGAAAACCTACCTATAATACAAGTAGTGTTAAGAGATCTCAAAGCCAAGCTTACAGAAGAAAACATATTCCTCCCACAACTCTCTAACCATCTGGATTCCTTGCCTGATGGAACTAAAGGCAGGGCATTAGGGTACGAAAAAGCTGTAGCAGTTTGAACCACCAGTCCTTTTGTAGTAGGATGACGCAGGAGACAATGAGTGCCTCTTGGGGCAGGACGGTGCCTATGGCCCACAGCTCGGTCAACTCGAGCTCCTGACACGGACTTTGCCCAAGTTCCCAAAAGAAGATCAAACAGAGACTCATTAAAAGGGAGTACGGGTTCCACCCCTGTCTCGCCTTGATGAAGAATATTCACCACGGGATCCGTGGATAACTCCACTAATGGAAATTGACAATCCAACACCACAGCTGCCCTTTTTAATACTCCAGCCAACGAGGCACTTTACTCCGTTGCCATACCAGGTGGGGAAAGTAAATCTGAAACAGGGGAGGCCTCCAATGCACTAACCGCCCCAGTTCAGTCAACCAATTCCCAACCACAAGAGGCTAGACAACATTATGCAAAGGGCTTTCACCCTCAACATTCTCCCATTCAATTTCTAAACTGTGCATTCCCGTATACAAAGGCTGAAAAACACCAGAAGGAGGGCCGGCACTGTCGGCACCGCACCCGAATGCCGCTGCGGCGTCATGTCGACGTCGGCAGTAGGAATAGGATCTACATCTACTGATGCCGCCGACATCGCCGGCTGACTGGGCACCAAAGCGCCCGGGTCGGCGTCGACTGATGGCTCCAACTTCAGCAGCTGAATCGACGCCGAAGGTGTGAAGCCCAAAGGCTTGTGCACCGACGCAGTCTCGAATCCGACAATGGATTCAGAGACCCCAACTGTCCTTGAAGGCAAACCCACCTGTGAAGACCCAACCAGGGCACCTCCTGCCTCCTTGGGGTCAGAAGGGCGCACCAGAGGGAGCCTAAAGCCTAAAAACCTTTTGCAGGGAAAAATAATATTCCCGCATTTGGGGTAGAGTCGCCCCGGCTCCAGGATACTTAGGGAGGCACAGGGAATATTTTTGTAAGTGCTCCTCAACCGACGGTTGGGGGGTGGTGTCAGACTTACGTTTTGACCGTTTGGTTCTCGGAGCCTTCCCTGACGTCGACGGAGGTGCCCCTTAACCCGAATGACTCCTGGACCGGTCACTGGAATTCAGTGAGGAGTGACAATGACGTGGTTTCTCTGAAAAGCATGCCGCCAGGAGTTTCATACGGCGCTCTTTTAATGCCTTAGGACGAAGACGATCGCAGGAATCGCACTCCTCGGAGTCGTGGTGTTCCCTGAGCCACCATAAACATACGCTATGCGGATCTGTGATTGACATCTGTCTATCACAAGTTCCACAGAGTTTAAACCCAGACGACATTATCTGAAAATAGCACTCTGTTCTCTCAACAAGACGTCGAGATGGGCCTGAAAGGCCGGCCCTTAACCGCTCCAGATCCACGTTGCAAGCGCTGAAAAGAAGGAACCGACGTCAGCGCGTCGGCGAGGGAGTTATATGGACTCAGTCGACGTCACATCCGGTGGACCACGTTGATAATTGTCACACAAAGCCCTCAGCCGGTGCGCGGACGTGCTGTGGAAAAAAAATTACGGATCCAGTCACGCGCCTGGGAAGGATTCTAAAGTAAGGAATCTGCGGCTAGTTGTCTCTATCAGATTCCTCAACCGGAGGACAGGGATAGGCGTCGGAGACGCTGAACGTACGCAGTGAAGTTGGGGAATGCCGCGACTTTCAACGCTTATGTCGCAACTTAACTTTGGACGTCAATGTCGAACAACACCCACAGGAAGGACTTCTGTAGCGGGCTCTCGAGCGTTCTCTGGAGCAAGAACAAGACCGTGAACGATGCGACAACCGCGCCAAGAGTTTAATGCAGCGTTCCTGCAACGCCTTTAGGTGAAGTTGGCGACAGGAGTCGCACTCCTCAGAGTCATTGTGCTCGCCGAGGCACCACATACAAGTATTATGAGGGTCTGTGGCCGCACAGGAACCACAGGGTTTGAACCCCGCGGACACAGAAAAAGGCACAGTGTTCCATCGACAAAACGTTGAAGGCCAAAAAAACAGCCTGAAGGACCACTCTACGGATTCGCATTGGAAGCGTGGAAAAGAAGAAACTGATGTCAGCACGCCAGAGGATGGCTTACATGGACTCCACCGAAGTCACATCGAGTGGACAACATCGCTACGGAGACGCTCAACGCCCTCTACAGACGTGAAAAGTACTGCTGTAAAAAAAACAAAAAAAAAACTGGTTCCAGTCTGGTGTCTGGGGAAAATTCAAAGTAAGGAATCTGCGGCTAGATGTCTAATACAACATGGCACACCTCCTGTGTACCATGCATGCAGACACTGCATGCATTATAGGTAAGTCACCCCTACAGCCCTTAGACAGGGTGCACTACGCTACATGTGTGGACATATCTACATGAGCAGAAATGCCCCTGTAATGTCTAAGTCAATTCTTAGATATTACATGTGAACAGGGAAGCCATTTTGAGTACATGTGCTGGACAATGGTATTTACAAGTTCCCCAGCTACATGATGGGTTCGCTGAAACTAGAGCTGTTTGGTGCCAAACATCTCGTATTAATAAACCAACACTGATTCCAGTGAGGGATTTATTAATACATGCACCCAGAGGGCACCTTAGAGTTGTCACCTGAAAATCTACAGACTACTAGTGTACTGGCTGACTGGTGTAGACCAGCTTCCACCAGTCTTGACAATCGTGACCAGTGACTCGTCCTGCAGCTGACCAGCTTCCAAGAACCCTGGGAGACTGCCAGCCCTTCGCAAATTGCCCACAATCTCCCTTGGAGTAGAGGAGCTACTCCCCTGCAGTCCGCAGGCACTGAAATCACAAATTTCAGTCTACTGAGTTGCTGCTCCCCGGCCGGCGTGACATGGCTGCCCCCCCAGGAAGAGGACCCTGGGCTCCTGAAGGTCAGATTTGTCTCCCCACCAAGTGAGGACACCAGGATTAACCAGAGTCGCACAGGACCAATACTCTGGGTACCGAACCCCTTGCAGAAAACAGCCCGTAGGAGCCCAGCCCAGACTCCCAATGCACCAAGAACGAGCAGCCGTCAAGGGACGTCAGCACTGCAGAGACCCACTTTCAGAGTGGCCCAGCTGTCCTGATTTTGCACCCTCAACCGGAGAAGACCGACAATTGCAAAGCCCTAGGACACACAGAGCCCAGCCGACCTTTCGACGTTGCACCTGAGGGCCCCAGTCCAGGTATTGACAAACCGACTGTGACCCCATGTCCCCAGGACCCTTGGGACCCGAATACCCCATTAGGAGCTCCTGGACTTGTCCCCAAGTTCCCCTCTGCAGCCTGTTTCTAGGTGGACCACTTCTTTTCACCGGCGTAGCGTGCACAGCTACAAACCTGACTAGCACCTCTGCACCCGGATGCCCCAGGGCAGGTAGCGAGTATCTGCTGGTGGTACTTTGGACCTTGGCTCCCTACAACCCCAAGTCCTGAAAGAGACCTCCAGAAACCGATCACAAATAACTGTATGCTACATATGCCTTTTCTCCCATAGGTAAGCATTGCTGAGTAAATTCACATTGAATTGAACTATTTATTTACCTGTAAAAATTCATATCTAAAAAAAGTACTTACTTGATAACGAAGTTCTTGGCATCAAAATGTAAATAAAGATACAAGTTATTTTTCTAAATTAGTCTCAGATTTATTCTTCAGTGATTGTAACATTTATTGCCTCTATGAGGACAACAAATGCTTAGCACTACCCTCTGATAAGCCTTACTGCCCGCCCACACTACCACAAAAGAGAGCATTTGGGTTATCATTTTTGCCTCTATAAACCAATTGGGGTTTGCCTGGAATCCTTACACAGTGTCCCTTGTTTTGGTCCAATAGGAAGAGCCAACTTTCTACAAATAGTATCTCTGTCCTATAGTCCTCCACATTTTGTACCACTATCCCACCACTCGTTTGCTGGCTTGGCTACAATTCTAGAGCTTCTCATTAGTCAGTCTAGCCCCATATTTTCCTCTTTGCTAATGTTATACTTGGTATACTCTTTTCTGTCTAGTAATTGCATTACATCACAGAGAACAACTTGTTCAATGTCAATACCTTTAAGGACATAAAATGTGCAGAACGTGTAAAAGTCAGGGGTGTCTTAAGTCTGTGACATCGCCCCTGCTCCAATAAGGAATCTTGCTAAAATTATGCCTCAATCTGACTTTTCTAAAGAATTGGTGGAGCTCCAGCCTGATGTTGAAGGCATTTAGAATTGAGGTAGGGGCGAAGAAAAGACCTTTTGATAATATGCCCTGTTCACTCATGGAAAAGGTATAATCGGACAAGTTAATGACCGGGTAACTTCTATTTTTTCCAGTCTGGGTTCTACCACCTGTAGTGTTGCTGTCTTCTTTGTATTTCACCATGACTTTTGTGAGTAGTAACTCCTGCACATCGACCTTGATCCTGTCCCCTGCCTCGGTTGGGTTTCCATCTCAAACTTCCTAAAAAAGATCCTTGGTGTAAGTCTTGATAATCTTGGACTGGTGTGTGTCCCGGTGCTTGCGCCTGGTTGCTCGTTATCACTTTCAGAACCGCTGGATCCAGATGAATTAGAAAAAAATATATATTACCTCTGGGAGGGTTTACCTTTACTGGAGTACCATCGCTGATTGTCTTGTAGATAACAGTTGCCTATTAAATATGGATGTAATTTTTTATCATAATATTTGATGTCTTTGGCAAGTTTATCAAGTGGATACATTTGTGGGACACTCTCCGCAAGCAACTAAATCAATTTGAAGAAATTAACAAACAGGCAGCTTTCTTTAACTGTGGTTAGAGAATAATGTGTACATATAGGACATTGTTTTGTACATACTGTTTGTTTATTTATAAGTTTTAATGCAAATCCATTGCACACAGTATCCCTTAATCAGATAGAATCTATTTGTGAAAAATGTATTTCTTCAATAACATCAGCAATGTACATTCACACCATTCGTTTTCATTTATTGTTCATCAATTTCCTTGACTCTTTGTTGCAGTTCACTTGCTACTTTACATAGACGCAATCTGAGCAGTCACCAGATTCCCCAGTAGACATAGGACGGGTACTGCAATAAGGCCATCATAGTAGAAGTTTTTTTGCTATCTCTAAAGCATGCATGTTGGCGTCAAGGTCTGTGAGCACTCTGATACTATACATCACGATTGATAACTGCATAATCAGGAGAAGTCGGCAAAGGAAACAAGGTATGAAGAGTCAACTGTATAGTTTGTGAATCACAATAGTGGCAGATGGACAGAACTTATAATTAAACTCACAGCTCTCCTGGATTGCCACGTTTACTTATTCTGTGATGGATGTGATGTTCAAAAGTAATGAAGGAGCACGTATCCACTGACTGGATTCTTGGTGAGTGCAGATTTGTCTTCTACATAAGTGTAGGAAGCTGGCTCTGTACATACTATACCAAAGTAAGGTACAGTGTGCACAGAGTCCAGTGGATCCCCAGAGGCTTAAGTAGATAATACTAAAAGCTCTATCTGAAAGAGACTGTTATAGATTCCTTACCTTAGAATTACCCCCAGGCATCAGACTGGATCCGGAGATTTTTCTTTAGCAGTACCCCTGCGCGTCGGTAGGTGGCGTCGGTCGACTCCGCGTCCGTCGTGGTCGCCAGAATGACGTAGCGGTGTCTACTTAGACGCCGCCCCTGCGCACTGACATCTGTTCTTTCCTTTTCCGCGCCAGCCTTGCGCAGATCCGGAGAGAGCTACCCAGTTAGTCATTTTTTTTTTTAATAACAAATTTTATTGAGTTTAACGGTACACAGCGGGCAGTGCCCAAAGCATATATTTCGGATACAGTTTAAATGAGATGGTACCAATTATATCCAAACAACAATTTTGCCTGTGAACATCCAGGCCCAATCACCTTTAGTCATTTTTTTACTACGTTTTTTCTCGACTTTTGTTGAATTCTTTTTTGAGTCTTCCGACTCCTGGTATACGAGGGATGTCCCATTGACGGACCGGGTTTAAACCGTGCGAGGCCTGTAACCGCCTGATGTCGGTTACGGACCCCCACCTCGTGTGCCTTTGGTGCCTGGAGCGGGACCACGACCCGAAGTCGTGCTCCGACTGCCGGGCCATGAATCCAAAGTCTTTGCAGGAGCGGTTCCGAAAGCTGTTGGAGGCCCGGCAATCGACTCTGCGTCGTTCGAGGTCCCGATCGAGAGGAAGGTCTTGGGACCGGTCGCGGAGCCACCACCATCATTCATCTTCCAAGTCTTCGAGATCTTCAGGTAAGTCGAAGCACAAGAAGAAGGCGAAGAAGCAGCATCGCTCTTCACCTTCTCCCCGTCCGTCGGCCGACGTGACGCGGGACCCGGGGTGTCGTTGCTCTCCAGCTCCATCCTCGGAGCCTGCTCCTGGGAGGGCACAGCGCTTCCCTCCTTCTCCCGGTGCCAGAGGGTCCCCTGCTCAGCTTTGAGCTTTCTACGAGGCACTTCACAGCATCTTTAAGCAGTCCGACTCCGCTGGCGTGCCTTTGGGCCCCGCGGACTCGGTTGAGGGCCCTGGGATTTTGTTGTCGGCGGCTCTGGCCCTGGTGCCGGCGGGCCCTTGAGGATCCAGGCCTGGATCCGGATCGATGCCGGTCGACCTCACGGTACCTTCCCCGGCGCCGATCCCGACGACAACGCCCCCAGTGCCGGTCGTGCCCCCGACCAGCACCTACCCCAGCCTCACCCCCAACTTGGACACAGTGCAGGACCGACATCTGCACCGGTGCCGGAGGGCACTTTTGTGCCACTGTTCATCCCTGGTGTTCCTTTTAGGCCTAACTGGCAACCAGAGGAGGGTGAGGAGGACTGGGAGGAGTCTGTGGACCTTTTAGCTGATCAACTAGACGAGCCAGACTGGCGAGAGGACCTGGGTGACGCCAGTGGTCTGGATACCTTCCCAGACCTAGGCATGATTTCTCCTCCTACCGTGGCTATGGAGGAGGGAGCGTCATATGCAGTGGTGTTGCGTAGGGTGGCTGAGGCCTTGGGCCTGGAGCTTCCTACAGTGGCAGTCAGGACTAACCTCCTGACAGAGGTGCTTCAACCGGCGGTGGCTTCTTCGGAACCCCTTCTGCCCTTCAATGAAGCCCTCACGGATGTCCTTCTGGGCACTTGGTCCAAGCCCAGCACAGGGGCCCCTGTGGACAGGATGATTGCCGACACCAACGTCCGGCCGCGGGCGACCCAATTTTCCTCTCCCAACACTCGACCCCTGAGAGCTTGGTGGTCCAAGCCTCGTCCTCTAAAGGCGCATTCCCTACTGCTCCCCCAGATAGGGAGTCCAAGAAGCTGGACCATGTTGGGAAGATGATGTTTTCTTCCTCCAGCTTAGCGCTGCGGTCTGTGAATCCTGCATGCCTCTTGGGCCATTATACGCATACAGTGTGGGATACGGTTGCGCAAGTGCTGACCCAGTGCCAGGAGGAGGACCGGGCCGTTCTTACACGCGCATTGGCAGAGGGTAGAGACGCAGCCAAATTCACAATCAGATATGGGCTGGATACCGCTGACTCACTGGGCAGAACGGTTTCCACGTCAGTAGCCCTGAGACGCTACACCTGGTTGAGGACATCTGGTTTTTCTGGGGATGTCCAATCCACCTTACTGGACATGCCCTTTGATGGCCGTTGCCTCTTCGGTGATAAGGCAGACTCAGCGCTCGAGCGCTTTAAGGATTCTAGGGCTACGGCCAGATCCTTGGGCCTTGCGGCGACCTCTCGCCCCACCCCAGTCTACTTTTCAACCCTTTCATGGCTATATCTCAAAGGAACTGATCGATGCCAATTTTTTTCTTACAACCATGCTCAAGGAATTAGAGGTAGATCTTGCTCCCTTTTTACGTTTACCTAAACTCCCCAAAAAACGCGCTATAAGATCCCAAGGACGATTATTTCGCTTTCTCAGAGAATATGGGAAATATATGATATCCCATGGCTTCATCCTCAGATGAAATTAAAAGAATGCATTCCTCAGGGGCTGCAATGGTCTCACCAGAACTGCGCTCAGTGGGGAACATTGGGGTTTTTTACCCTTCAAGATTTTTATAGAAATGAAAGATTTCTTACCTGGCAACAAGTATTAAACCTTAATAGCAATATAAGCAGTCTCTTGGTGTTCAGCTTTGCACGGGTTAAGCGGTTCTGCGTAGATCTAACCTTCAAGAAAGACTGCCCTGGCGTTATTTTGGGGAAGGCTCATTTTATTTCTAAAATTAAGGGGATAGGCAACTGGTACAAATTATTTAAATTAGTGGAGAATAAACAGGTAATTTTTAGCCACCTAGAGAAGATTAGTTCAACTACTGGTTGCACTTTTAATTTGCAACAATGGCAGAGCTACAACAAAATGAGCTATAAAGCAGTTAGGGCGGCCAATCTAAGAAGAATTGCATGGTTTAGCAAATGGATGATTTACTACACTCCTGATCGACTTCATAAAATGTTCCCTACGGTTGATCCTAGCTGCTTTAGATGCGGATTTATAACCGGGGATTGGCTTCATGTGGGGTTTACTTGTAACTATTTAAAACATTTTTGGCAGGATATTTTCTCTGAAATTAGTAAAAAATTGGAAATCGATCTTCCTCCTAGTCCTCTATCTGCTCTTTTTGGTGGATCCGAGATGAGCAAAGACTTGACTTTTGGCCAACGTCAATTTATCTTTATTGCAACACTAATTGCAAGATCTCTTATCCTTGCAAATTGGAAATCTCAAGCAGTTCCAACGGTCCATCAATGGATCATAAAAATGCAAAGAGTTTTTAAACGAGAAACACTATATGCTAAAAGATTGGGTTCTTTTGCTAAACTCGATAGAATTTGGCGATTTTGGAATGAAAGCACTTCTGCAATTAATTTATAATTATGTATTATTTTATTACAATTTTACTTTAGAATTATTATAAGCATTATAAATATAATTTGGAACTATTTGCATTTAACAGGTTTTGTGCTTCTTAGTATTTTATAAATTCTTGAATTGTTTCTTCCTTGTGTCTAGAGAATTGTGCAAATGTAAATATAAATGTTTGTAATATTTAGGATGACGGTTTTTTTCTAAATGGCTTATTTTGTAAAGTATACTTTTGCTACAAATAAAAAAAATTAAAAAAAAAAAAAAAAAAAAAAAACCCTTTCATGGCTACGGAAAGGGTCCCCCACCACGTTTGACCCAGTCTAGCCACCGATTCATGCAAGCTGCCCAGCCGGTGCGGGACCGCAGACGTGGGACCCAGAGATGCGGGTCTGGGGGCCAGTGGGTGGGCCAATCCACCCATACCCCCCTGCAGCAGCCTCCAAACCCTCCTAGTCTGACCTTTCAGGGCCACCAGAGGCCAGTGGGCGGCAGGATTCGCCATCACCTCCCCCACTAGCACACCATCACGTCGGACAAGTGGGTTTTGCAGATAGTCCGAAGAGGCTTCTCCCTCCCCTTCAAGACTACCCCTCACTCCATGCCACCATCCTTCCATCGCATGTTGGAGGATCATTTGGCCCTTCTCCGCCAGGAAGTTGCAGTTTTTTTTGGCCAAGGGAGCTATCGAAAGGTTCCCTGTGCCAGAAGTAGATCGTGGTTGCTACTCCCACTACTTTCTGGTACCCAAGAAGGACAAAGGCCTGCATCCTATCTTAGACCTCAGGGCCCTCAATCGCTTCCTCCGGAAGGAGAAGTTCAAGATGCTCACGTTGGCTCAGGTCCCGTCTGCCCTCGACCCCGGAGACTGGATGTTAACTTTGGACTTGCAGGACGCATATTTCCATATCCCCGTCCTGCCGGCCCACAGGAGTTACCTGCGGTTCACGGTGGGCCACGAGCACTTTCAGTTCACCGTGCTCCCTTTTGGCCTTACCAGCGCCCCTCGGGTGTTCACAAAGTGATGGTGGTGGTCACAGCTCATCTGTGCAGATCAGGGGTTCCAGTCTTCCCCCATCTCGATGACTGGGGATTAAAGGTGGGCTCGCCCCAGGCAGTCATCTCCCACCTCCAGACTACGGCGGGCCTCATGCATTCGCTGGGGTTCACTATCAACGTGCCGAAGTTACACCCGACTCCCTCTCAGAAGATCCTTTTCATCAGAGCGGTTCTGGATACGGCGCAGTTTCGGGTTTATCCTCCCGAACAGCGAGTCCGGGATATTCGGGCTACGATACCGAGGTTTCAACCTCTATCCCGGATTTCGGTGAGAATAACCCTGAGGCTGCTGGGCCTCATGGCCTCCTGCATACTGCTAGTGGATCATGCCAGGTGGCATATGTGGGCTCTGCAGTGGGACCTGAAGTTCCAGTGGGCGCAGCATCAGGTCAATCTTTCCGTCGTCCAGATCTCGGAGGGGACTGCACGTCAATTGCAGTGGTGGTTAGCGAACCAAGATTGGGTCAGCGGCAGATCCCTCTCCCTTCCCCAACCAGAGCTGACAGTGGTGACCGATGCGTCACTCCTGGGATGGGGTGGTCACCTGGGAGAGGCGGAGATCAGAGGACTCTGGTATCCGTCAGAGTCCGGCCTCCACAGCAACCTTTTGGAGCTCCGGGCGATTCATCTGGCACTGAAGGCATTCCTTCCCTCTATCAAAGGAAGAGTAGTGCAGGTGTTCACAGACGCCACCGCCATGTGGTACTGCAACAAACAGGGCAGGGTGGGCTCGTGGACCCTATGTCAGGAGGCTCTTCGCCTATGAACATGGCTGGAACATCAGGGCATGTCCTTGGTGGTTCAACACCTGGCAGGTTCTCTGAATGCCAGGGCGGACGAGCACAGCCATCAGTGCATGATGGATCATGAATGGTGTCTTCACCCGGAGGTGGTGCAAGGTCTCTTTCAGCTGTGGGGAGAGACTTAGTTAGATCTGTTTGCCACCGAAGAGAACGCGCAATGTCAGCAGTTGTGCACGTTGGAATTTCCAAGGCGGCACTCACTCGGCGACGCTTTTCGACTCGAGTGGAGCTCAGGCCTCCTATACGCCTTTCCGCCGGTACCACTTCTGGCCCGTGTGCTGAAGAAGATCAAGCACGACTGGGCCCAAGTCATTCTTATGGCTCCGGTCTGGGCACGAAGCGTCTGGTACCCCGAGCTCTTGAGCATGGCCATTGATCCTCTGATCAGACTGCCTCTTCAGGAGGATCATCTGTCGCAGCTGCAGGGGACGGTTCTCCACCTGAACCTGTCCAGTCTCCACCTCCTTGCGTGGGGATTGAGCGACGTCAGTTGACAGCTTTTGACCTTCCACCCGAAGTCTGTAATGTCATCTTGGCAGTCCGGCGTCTCTCAACCAAGTCTGTATACGCCTGTAGATGGAACAAGTTTGTGGCATGGTGCACAGCAAAGGCTGCGGATCCCCTTTCTGCTGGACTCTTGTTCATCCTCTCTTTAGCCCAGCAGGGCTCTGCCATGGGCACTCTTAAAGGCTACCTTTCGGCCATATCTGCCTTCCTGATCAACCTTCTCTTTTCAAGTCCCCTATTGTAAATAGATTTCTAAAGGGCATTACTCATCTCTTTCCTCCCTCTTCTTTCATAATGCCCCAGTGGGACTTGAATCTTGTCTTGACGTTCCTTATGTGTACTCCCTTTGTCCCTCTACATAACTGCCCTATCAGACTCCTTACTTCGAAGACTGCCTTCCTTGTCGTCATCACCTCTGCTCGCAGAGTGAGTGAGCTTCAGGCTCTGTCCTCAAAACCTCCTTTTCTTGCTGTTCATCCGGACAAAGTAGTCCTTCGCACAAGGCCCTCTTTTTTTCCCCAAAGTGGTTACACCTCTTTCCACATAGGACAGACCATCACCTTGCTTACCTTCTTCCCGCCTCCGCACCCTTCCAAGGAGGAGGAAAGACTCCACCATCTGGACCCAAAACGTGCGCTGTCTTTCTATCTAGACCACACAAAAGATTTCCGGGTGGACGATCAACTCTTTGTTGGCTATGTCGGCACCAAGAAAGGTCGTGCTGTACAAAAATGCACCATATCTCGATGAGTTGTCCTATGCATTAAAATCTGCTACTCCTTGGCGAAAAAGGAAGCTCCAGAGGGACTGCGTGTCCACTCCACCAGGGCTACAGCAGCTACTACTGCCTTGGGGCGTGGAGTCCCACTCCTTGACATCTGTCAGGCGGCCAAGTGGGCATCACTGCACACGTTCACCAAACATTATTGCCTTGACAGCCAAGACCGGAGAGAGAGCTATTTTGGCCGTTCCGTTCTACAGGACTTTCTGGTGTGAACTTAGTTCGCAGACCCACCTCCTGGGTTTTTTTTTTTATTTTGTTTATTGCCATTTTACACATATAATGACAATATACATATTGATCAATGTCAGGATACAGCTCTACAACAACATAACAACCAACTTACAGGACAGCAAGTTCAAAAAGAAACCAAATCAGTGAATCTGGTTAACCTTTCCATTGTTCATGCCTCTACTTTTGTTTTTTTTACACTTTTTGAGTCATTTAACTACCTCCTCAAAAGCAACATTCGTGTGTGATAATATTTAAAACCTTTTGTGTACAGTAATGTAGTTTTAGGTACTTGACTCTACCATATCGGGACTAGTACTACCAGCGTCTTCAGTTTGTTTTGTGCGTATCCATTCCAAGATTGGACCCCATATATCTTTTGGCCTTGAGGCAGAGGGCATAAGTTCCCAATATAAAGCGAGTTGGGTCTGGCAGTAAGCAATGTCCTACAACCAGGCTTTGATCGACGGTGCCATGTTCTTCCCCCAGTGCATAGCCACTCGTCTCCTTGCCAGGAGCAGGAGCATTGCGTGTAGTTTCCGTGAGCTTACCGGGGTAACTTTCACGTATCCCAGTAAGCCTGTCAAAGGTGTGGGGTCTGTTGGAGTCCCGAGGGATTCCCCAACTATGCCAAAGATATCAACCTAGTATTTTGCTATGGGAGGGCAGCCCCAGGCCAGAAGCAAAAAAGTAGCCGGCTCAGCCCTACATCTCCAACAGCTAGCATCAGGTCTAAGCCCCATGCGATTCAGCTGGACAGGGGTTCTATAGAATCTATTCGGAAACTTGAAATGTATGAGCTTCAGCCTATAATTGGGAGAGAGCACACGCAACTGGCGCAGCAGAATTTCCACTGCTTTTCCGAGACTGGAGGGTGAAGTTCGGTGTTCCATTCCGCCAGTGCTTTTGGGATCAACACTGGGGCAGTATTTTGCATGGTGCTGTATAATCGTATAATGAGTATGCGTGGAGATGGGCCACTTAGCAAATGTTCAAGTGCATGTAGCGTGTGTGGGGGCCTAGGGAAGGTGGTGTGTGCTTGGCGGCAAGCCGCCTTACCCACCTCCGGGGTTGGCATTGCTGAGGTATCTATTCTAAGGTAAGGTATCTATAACTAACATTCTCTTTCAGATGAACAAGTTACTTACCCTCGGTAACGATGTATCTGTAAGGGACATATGTTAGACATAGATTCCTTATCGCCCCACCAATCCTCCCAGTTCTGCGAACTGACTTCTAGGGATAGGGACTTCTTTCCAGGGCCCTAGTTATGTGCACCAGTGGTCAGTGTCTTGCATGGCTCTGCGCTTCTGGCATGGAAAGTCGTGTCAGAACTGACGTCAGCGGGCAGGGGCGGCGTCTAAGTAGACACCGCGACGTCATTCCAGCGACCACGACGGATGCGGAGTCGATCGACGCCACCTACCGACACGCAGGGGTACTGCTAAAGAAAAATCTCTGGATCCAGTCCGATGCCTGGGGGTAATTCCAAGGTAAGGAATCTATAACTAACATATGTCTGTTACAGATACATCGTTACCGAAGGCAAGTAACTTGTTCATTTGTGGTAGTGTGGTCAAGCAGTTAGGCTTATCAGAGGGTAGTGTTAAGCATTTATTGCACACACTCAGGTAAGAAATGATAGCACACACACAAAAACTGAATACAGACGAATTGTTTTGCATAAAAAGTTATTACTTTGTTATTTTATTTCTAGAACCAAGACAAACTTAGTTGCAGATAAGTAACAGTTCCAAAAGTAGTATACTTTTCAAGTACAGTAAGAATTGTTTTGCAAGGCAGTAGAAAATGCTTTACAGTATTAGAAATACTTTTGTAGAATCAGATTGAAACAGTAGAACTTTGCAGTAGAAATAGACTTTTGTATGCAATAAGTTTTGTAAATGTAATGCAATCCTATGGGAGGAAAACAATGTTATGCATTAGCAGGCAAGTATTCAACTTACAATCCCAGTCTTCGGGGGTATTGAACAACACTGGGCAAGGTTCAGTTTAAGGTAGGTACTGCACCACCAGCGGAACTGGGGTGGCCGAGTACAGACGTCACTGGGCACAATGTAATTCAATGGAGGCTGGGGGTACCTCAAAGAGGTACGGTTTGCAGGTAAGTACCGGCGGTTTCAGGGCACAGGCCCCGGGGGTTTAAGATCAGCACAGGAGGGACCACAAAGCAGCACCATAGCTACACCACCAGCGGCACAGGGTGGCCGGGAGCAAAATGAGCGTCGGGCGCCCATTGCGTTTCAATGGAGGCTGTCGGTCGAACAAAGAGGCTGCTGGCTCGGACCAGGAGGCTGGTTGAAGGTGACCACTGGCTGGGTAAGTAAGTTGGAGGGCTGGGGAGGTCAAGGCACTGTCTGTTGAGGTCCCCAAGGCAGGAGGACTGAGGATGCAGGGGTACCTTTGGTGTTGGATCTTCTGGGTTGGAGCTGGTCGTGGGCAGAGGGACCCTTCGTGTTGAGGCTGCCAGCGACTTTGTAGGGTCCAGGAGAGGTCAGCCAACGAAGGAGACAAGGTCAGGATCACTGGGGAGACTTCACAGGACAGGTGAGTCACTCGAACTCAGGCCGTGGGTGCCAGGTGTCGAGTGAGCAGGGGTTGCAGATCTGCTGGGATCCGGAAACCTTGAAGATGAGTTTTTCTGGACAGGGCCGCTGTCCTCAGGAGATCTGGTCTTTAATCAAGAGTGGCAATCTTCCTGGGGTTCTTGGAAGTCGCTGGCCATGGGACAGGTGTCGTCTTCTTCGCAGGTACGAGAAGCAGGAGACAGGGAGATAGGGCTGGGATCAAAGCAGTAGGTGTCTTCTTGCTTTGCTGCATGGCGTCTTCTTCGTCCGTCGTCTTCTTCTTAGGTTGCAGGATTCGGAGGATAAAAGTTCAGGGGAGGCCCTAAATACTGAATTTAGAGGTGCTACAGGGACTGGCAGATGGTAGCCAATGGGCTACTTGCCTTTAGGGTGACTACACCCTTTGAATGTCCCCCCACCCTTTGGGGAGGGAGCATCCCCTTAACCTGATGGGTCAGATCCTTTCATTCAAGATGTAGGATTTACCAAGGAGGGGTTCACCTCGGTCCTGTGCACCTTTGTGGTCCTGGCAGAGAGGGGACACACCTCTCCTGACTACTAATTTTCCCGCCAACCTTGCTGCCAAAAGTGGGGCCTGGTGAAGGGGGCGGGCATCTCCACTAGCTAGAGGTGTCATGGCTAGCATATCAAAGGGCAGCAAGCCTTTGAGGCTCACCACACTGAATGCTGTTCCTGCTTGGGGGTACGTGTGAAGCACCTCCACCCATGCAGCCTTTGTCCCTGAACCCAAGAGAGCTCCCTCCCCAGGCGGTCAGAAACATGTCTTGGTGTGGCAGGCTGGTGCAGACCAGTCAACTGGACACAAGCGAGTTGGTCGTTTTTCAGGGGGCATCTCTAAGATGCCCTCTGAGTGAATTTTATAATAAATTCAACACTGGCATCAGTGTGGGTTTATTATGCTGAGGAGTTTGATATAAACTCCTTAGTATTCAGTAAAGCCACCATTGTGCGGTGGAGTTTGTAATGACAAACTCCCAGCCCATGTACTCAATATAGCTCTACTGCACTAAAATGTATGTGAATGGGACAGACACTGTAGGGGCATAGTGCTCATGCAACTATGCCCTTACCTGTGGTATATAGTGCACCGTGCCTTAGGTCCGTAAGGACTGCTAGAGGGATGACTTGCCTATGCCACAGGCAATGGTGGGTGGGCATGGCACAAAGGGATGTGTGCCTTGTCGCCTCTTATGTTTTGTCTGCACCTAAACACACAGTCTGCAATTGCAGTGTCTGTGTTTGGTGAGGGGTCCTTTCGGGTGGCACAATACATGTTGCAGCCCTTGGAGACCCTCTCTGCTCACAAGGCCCTTGATACCACTGGTACCTTTTACAAGGGCCAAAGGTGTGCCAGTTGTGAAAACAAAGGTACAGTTTTGGGAAAGAACACAGGCCCAGGGAACCTGCTTGGCACGGACCTAGGGAACACTTAGTCAAAGTGCATCAGAAATCTGGCAAAAAGTGGGGGCGGGGCTACTGCAACAGAAACCCACTTTCCTACATAAGTATGAATGAAATTGTGATATGGTCTGTAGAAGAGTAATTTCCTGTTCCACATCTTAGAGATGATTAAATTCAGCCCACTAGATGTATTGGAAATCATACGAAGCTGTTCAAGTAATTTCCACAAGTTCTAGGTGAGTTGTCCCCCTATCTCTTTCATTTTTAAAAAAGAATTTCTTGAACACATGAGGTCTGACATTATATTAATGTAACATACAGGGTGTTTCCCACACTGTCCTGATGAAGACCCAAATTGATGTTCATACTTCTAATGCCATCTGAATGGGTCGAAACGTTGATAGATTTTGTAGTTTTGCCTGCACCATAAGAACAAGTTATTTACCTTCGGTAACGATGTGTCTGGTAGAGACACAGTCTAGCCGCAGATTCCTTAACTTAGAATATCCTCCAGGCGCCAGACTGAATCCAGAGATTTTTCAGCAGTACCTCTGCGCGCCGGGGAACGACGTCGCATGGCTCCGTCCAGACGTCGTCCATGGATATGACGTCAGTGGAGCCATATAAGTCCCTCCGGGCGTGCTGACGTCAGTTTTCATCTGTGAAACTTTTCCGCGTCACAACGCGGAGCCACTACTAAAACTGTGAGAGTGTGGGAACAGTGTACCAAAAAAGATTAAAAATCTTCGAAACAACAATGACAATAAATAATAAAATGATGAGAAACATCACAATGCATTGTAGAGAAAAACCGTCATACTGTAAGGAACCGAAGGGAGAGAGCAGAGTACTCGCCCCTAGAAACAGTCTCGCAGAAGCGAAGAACCATATCCTCCTATGAGGCAAAACAGCAATGGAAATGAATGTTATGGTAAACGACAAGCAGTCTGCAACCACATGAATGTCATTGTAATGGACAACAAGACTATAACGACATGAAGTTATGGCAATTGACAACATTTCTGCAACAACAGAGAATGTGCAACCATACGCACTAAATATGACCAATTGACTGTAGCATGACAGAGTCAGAGCGTACAAAATGTGCATGCACAACAGTGGATGCCAAGAATGACATGTAGAGAGACAGATGTCACCCATGTAGAGATATACTAAACCATGACTACAAGGAGATACATGTATGTGGATAATAGGGATACACATATGCAGACCATGTGGACCGTGGAATCCACACCACACACATGCAAAAGCGCATGAAATGTAGCATCGACAACACATATATGTCGGCAGAAAGACGCAGAACTTATCACCAGGTAGTCATACTGACCAACCATCACTGAAGTACATTGGTCAAAGGATACCGGCAGAAGACGGACACAAACATAAGGCTCGCTCTAATAATAGAGAGAGAAAGAGAGAGAGGAAAAGAGACAGACAGAATCTGGGGCTAAGAAACCCAAGATACTGCAACAAGGAAAAACATAGTATGAGTGCTCTTTCGCAGTCACTATACATATTATATGTATACATATCTAAACATACCCATACACATATATAAATAAATATATATATATATAACCTACTGGCGATCGCCAGTAGGTAGTTATAGTCAGGACCTCGTTTCTATTCAAAAAGCATTTTTTCTTTTGCCAATATCTTTGGCGCCGGTTGACGAATCTTCGCGAAATTTTCAAAACTAATGGGTCGCTCCGGTCTGCTCCTGTTTTGAAAGTTTCGGGGTGATTCGTCAAGCGGGGGCCGAGAAAAAAGGGGAGTCCCAAAACGCGTTTTCCCCATGTTAATTTCCACAGGAACTTTAGACAAAGCTACAGCCCGAACTGCTGAACGGAATTACACCAAATTTGGCAAAAAGGTAGGTCTTGGTTCAGAAAGTGCCCTTTTTTTTTTAAATGTTGTAAATCCGTTCAGTAGTTCCAGAGAAATTAGAAAAAGAAAAGTTTCGATATCTGAGCACCGAGGAGGGTTCGCGAACCCTCCCGGGCACGAAGCCACTCTGATTGGCTGCCAACACTCCAAACCAGGAAGTGTTGGCAGCCATCTTGTGACTCGGTAACCGAGTCACAAGAAAAAAGTAAATAAAAAGGTGAAAAACAAGAAAAGGGGGCAGGGTACAAACACCCTGACCCCCTAGGCCTGCTCAGGGGGTCCCAAAAAAGCATTTTTTTCAAAAATAAATCGGACAAATTCGCGCTGGGGTCGAGAATCCGGCCGAGAAAATAAAAAATAAAAAAAGTGCAGGCTCCCGCGCTTCGTTATTCTTAAGCCCCCGGGTGGGCCAGGACCCGGGGGCAATGCCACCTCCCCGGGGCTTAGTTTATTGAATGTGGGGGGGGGGGCTCGCGGCCCCCCACAGCCCCGGGGACCGCCACCTCCCCGGGGCTTTGTTCTAAAAAAAGTGTGGGGAGCCCCGGGGACCACCACCTCCCTGGGACATGCCTAATTAAGTGCGGGGGGCCTCACGGGCCCCCCCAAGCCCCAGGGGCCGCCACCTCCCCGGGGCTTTCTTTATTAATGGGGGGGCCTTGCGGCCCCCCCAAGCCCCTGGGACCACCACCTCCCCGGGGCTTTGATTAATTAGAGGCAGGGGGCCTCGTAGGCCCCCCAAGCCCCGGGGACCACCACCTCCCCGGGGCTTTGTACTTGATGGGAGGGGGGCCGGGCGGACCCCTCCAGGAGCCCTTGATGGCCCTAGCGACTGCCACCCCCCAGGGCCGGCTCCTGCAATGTTCCGGGGTGCCCATCCCCGGGACATTGCCATTTGGTATGGCAGGGCGGGAGCCGTGCGGCTCCCGCCCTGTCATAGCAAACTCTGCTTTGGGTTTTGGAAGCGAGAGCAGGAAACCTGCTCTCGCTTCCAAAAACCAAAGCAGAATTACCTTTGCACAAGGGGAGCTGCATGTCAGCAGCTCCCCTTGTGCAAAAGCAATGCCGGCTCCCGCAGGAGGCGGGGAGCCGGCGGGACCGTGGGGGCATTGGGGCTCCCCCCACGGTCCCCAACAGAGAGGCCAGGCCCCGGGGGATGGAGCCCCCGGGGCCAGAAGTGGCCTGGGAGGGGGGCCACGCAGCCCCCCTCCCCTGCAATTATAAATTTTTTTTTTTTTAACGTAAAGGCCGGCCCCGGGGATGGGGTCCCAGGGCCATAATTGGCCTAAGGAGGGTGGCCACGCGGGCCCCCTCCCCAAAACATTCATTAAAAAAACTAGGCTGACAGGCCCCGGGGGATGGGGTCCCCGGGGCCAAAAGTGTCCCAGGGAAGGGGGGACACGCAGCCCCCCTCCCATAAAATAAAAAAGTAACCGACAACTCGCCGGAGGCCCGCCCCCTCCCTGCACCACTGTCCAAACGCGCCTCCTGGCGCGTTGTAATTGGGGGATTAAGTCCCCTTCAATCCTGAGGGTCCCTGGGGGCCAACTAGCCCACCAGGTACCTCCAGTAAGCGCCACAGAGCTGCGTTGCAGAGAGGTGTAAAAGGGCGTGGCCTCAGACCACCTCTCTGCAACGCAGCTCTGTGGTGCTTACTGGAGGTACCTGGTGGGCTAGTTGGCCCCCAGGGACCCTCAGGATTCAAGGGGACTTAATCCCCCAACTTACAATGCACCAGGGGTTTTGTTTGCACAGTGGTGCAGGGAGGGGGCGGGGCCTGATATAACAAGTGTGCAAACACGCCCCCTGGCGCGTTGTAAATTGGGGGATTAAGTCCCCTTCAATCCTGAGGGTCCCTGGGGGCCAACTAGCCCACCAGGTACCTCCAGTAAGCGCCACAGAGCTGCGTTGCAGAGAGGTGGTCCGAGGCCACGCCCCTTTTTACACCACTCTGCAAACTCGGCTTCTGGTGCACTGCTGGTGGGGCGATGAGGCCCTCTTGTTATGTTACGTTATGTTAAAAATTCTTATAGAGCGCACGTACACCAGTTGGTTTCTTGGCGCTAACTTAAGGAACTGTTGAGGCCTCCTGAATTCAATTGTCTGAACTAGTTGTACGCTTGGGTGAATAGCCAAGTCTTAAGAAGTCTACGGAACCTTGTGAATTCAGTACAGGTTCTTATGTCCAAAGGAAGGGTATTCCAGAAACTGGGAGCTAATACTGCAAACCTGCAGCCTCCCATTCGTTTCCGTTTATAGGGAGGAATGACTAAAAGGTTCTTGTGTGCAGAGCGTAGACTACGTGCAGGTACGTATTTCTGAACGAGTCTAGATATAAATTTTGGGCTAGCACCATACAGAGTTTTAAAGATAAGGCAACCAACCTTAAACGCACATCTTTGTGGTATGGGAAGCCAATGTAGTTCTTTCATGGTGGGAGTGATGTGTTCCCATCTTGGTTGTTGGGATATTAATCTGGCAGCCTGGTTTTGTACCATTTGCAGTCTCTTGATGAGATAAAGTGGTATGCCAAAATATAAAGAATTGGCATAGTCCAAATGTGATATCACCATGGCTAGGACCACCTGAGTTAAGGCTTCCCGTGTAAGCAATCTCCTAATCTTTCTTATTTTCCTCAATTGAAAAAAACAGGTGGAAATTACAGCTCCTATCTGAGCTTTCATGGTAAGATCACTATCAATAATCACTCCTAGACTTTTGGCTGAGACAGAAGTATTGGGTGGGGAACCCAGTTCACTCGGCCAAAACAGTGCATTCCATGGGTTCAAGGGACCACCCAACAGAATCACTTCTGTTTTGTCCGGATTTAATTTTAGCTGGTTGTTGTTCATCCAGTCGCGAATGTGCAACATTGTTGCCTGGAATTCGGATATCGACTCAGGTGAGTTATAGATAGAGAACACCAGTTGCATATCATCTGCATAGTTGTACGTGCATACTTTCCTGTTTCTAAGGGAATAAAGTAAGGGAAGGAGATTGAATAAGTGGGGAGACAGCGAGGAGCCCTGTGGCACTCCACATGTCGTTGCCATTTTAGGTGCAGAAAACTGGGAGAGACGCACTGACTGAGTGCGTTCCTCAAGAAATGACTCAATCCAGTTAGATGCCCTCCCCTTGATGCCGGCAGTCCTGACACTGTCGATCAGAATACCATGATCGACCGTGTCAAATGCCGCAGATAGATCTAATAACACCAGGACCTGGGGGGAGCCCTTGTCAACTTCTTTCCGAAGCGTGTCCAGAACAGTGAGTATCACTGCCTCAGTGGAATGGGCTGGACGAAGAATCTTTCTGCACCTCTAACTTAGAGGTAGTTTTAATCCCCCTGCCCTATTATGTACTAGGGCCTTACAGTGCAGGTCATGCCAATCACAAGGGTACCCCAACGCATAGTGTTCCCTAGTGTATGTAGGTGTTTTCATTGTATTCTAAGTGTCTTTTAGCATAGCACTGGCTCTAGGCCTGGCTAGTCCGAGTCAGTTACCACCAGTACCCGTCAGCAAAAAGTTGGGGGCACATGATGTCTTTGCAACAAGGCCTCTTTCTGCTCCTCTGTTGGTTCTTTCTGCACATCTCTTGCTTCTTCCTGCACTTTTCTTCATCTTTCTGGACTTCTGTTGCCTCTTTCTGCATTTCTCTTGCTTCTTTCTGTGCCTTTGTTCCTCTTTCTTCACATGTCCTACCTCTGTAGGCATAGTTAGAAATTAGCATTTAAAAAACCTTAGAAATTCACTTAGAAAACCACAGGTTTCAGGGACGTTATAGTTAGTTGGACATTTCACTCGTACAAAACCAGTGAAATTCGGCTGTTATAGTTAGTTCAGCTAACTATAACTTGCGCCCCCGCAATGCACTGCTGATGACGTCACATATTACATCATTCATGACATGGTCAGTGACATCATTGATGACATCTCAGATGACATCTCAAATGACATCACTGACGTGATAATCTGATGCGCCTCCTCACACCCTAATATAACCTTTGATACACCCACTCTAAAATACAGACTACCATTTTCGAAACCATAGACACACCAACACCAGTTACTACATACTCACTCACTGATTCCTAGGTCTACACACACATCCACTCATTCACCCATACAGTCACTCATACATGCAGACACTCATCAATACAGCACTATCATATGCACTCATACACCTATACAGACACTCACACACCACCACTCACCCAGAGTTACTCACACACCTAGTCAGTCATGTAAAGAATCAATCACACTCCCATTTACTCACCTACACAGTTATACACACACCACCTCACCTATTCATAGATACTAACACATACTTACTCTCTTATACAATGACTGACACAAGCACACACTCATTCATACAGCCACTCTCACAATCACTCACTCTCACATATAGTCATTTATATACTCCAACACTCACATATACTGCCTTTCACATATGTAGTTACTCACACATTTACCACTGAGACATCCATTCACTCACCAACACAGCCATACGCACTCACTCACCCATACAGCCCTTCACAGACACACTCTTGAACCCATACACCTAGTGAATCACCCACTCACACATCTATGCACAGTCACACACCTCCCACCCACACACACACACTCAGGCACCCATACAAATACTCAGATAACCAATCAATAACCCATATAGACACTCATGTAGCTACTCACCAACCCATGCAGCAGCTTACACAACAACAGACAGACTGATAGACATTCACACAGTTTAATCACTAACCCATGCATTCAGTAAGACACATTTAATCACTCACTTATACAGTCAGTCACGCACCTACTAAATCCTCCATCCAGACACTTATACACCGACTCATTCTTCAATACATCTTGGCATATATATAAACCATATTTAAACTTTATAGAAACACACAGTCACTGGATGATGTCAGGATGCAGGGGTACCTTTTGGTGTTGGATCTTCTGGGTTTGAGCCGGTCGCGGGCAGAGGGACCCTTCGTGTTGAGGCTGCCAGCGACTTTGTAGGGTCCAGGAGAGGTCAGCCAACGAAGGACACAAGGTCAGGATCGCTGGGGAGACTTCACAGGACAGGTGAGTCACTCGAACCCAGGCCGTGGGCGCCAGGTGTCGAGTGAGCAGGGGTTGCAGATCTGCCGGGATCCGGAAACCTTGAAGATGAGTTTTTCTGGACAGGGCCGCTGTCCTCAGGAGATCTGGTCTTTAATCAAGAGTGGCAATCTTCCTGGGGTTCTTGGAAGTCGCTGGCCATGGGACAGGTGTCGTCTTCTTCGCAGGTTCGAGAAGCAGGAGACAGGGCGATAGGGCTGGGATCAAAGCAGTAGGTGTCTTCTTGCTTTGCTGCATGGCGTCTTCTTCGTCCGTCGTCTTCTTAGGCTGCAGGATTCGGAGGATAAAAGTTCAGGGGAGGCCCTAAATACTGAATTTAGGGGTGCTACAGGGACTGGCAGATGGTAGCCAATGGGCTACTTGCCTTTAGGGTGACTACACCCTTTGAATGTCCCCTCGCTTTGGGGAGGTAAAATCCTTTCATTCAAGATGGAGGATTTACCAAGGAGAGGTTCACCTCAGTCCTGTGCACCTTTGTGGTCCTGGCAGAGAGGGGACACACCTCTCCGGACTACTAATTTTCCCGCCAACCTTGCTGCCAAAAGTGGGGCCTGGTGAAGGGGGCGGGCATCTCTACTAGCTGGAGAGCTCATGGCTAGCATATCAAAGGGCAGCAAGCCTTTGAGGCTCACCACACTGAATGCTGTTCCTGCTTGGGGGTACGTGTGAAGCACCTCCACCCATGCAGCCTTTGTCCCTGAACCCAAGAGAGCTCACACCCCAGGCAGTCAGAAACATGTCTTGGTGTGGCAGGCTGGTGCAGACCAGTCAACTCGACACAAGGGAGTTGGTCGTTTTTCAGGGGGCATCTCTAAGATGCCCTCTGAGTGGATTTTATAATAAATTCAACACTGGCATCAGTGTGGGTTTATTATGCTGAGGAGTTTGATATAAACTCCTTAGTATTCAGTAAAGTCACCATTGTGCGGTGGAGTTAGCAATGACAAACTCCTAGCCCATGTACTCAATATGGCTCTACTGCACTTAAATGTATGTGAATGGGACAGACACTGTGGGCATAGTGCTCATGCAACTATGCCCTTACCTGTGGTATATAGTGCACCGTGCCCTAGGTCCTTAGGGACTGCTAGAGGGATGACTTACCTATGCCACAGGCAATGGTGGGTGGGCATGGCACACAGGGATGTGTGCCTTGTCGCCTCTTATGTTTTGTCTGCACCAAAACACACAGTCTGCAATTGCAGTGTCTGTGTTTGGTGAGGGGTCCTTTCGGGTGGCACAATACATGCTGCAGCCCTTGGAGACCCTCTCTGCTCACAAGGCCCTTGGTACCACTGGTACCTTTCAGAAGGGCCAAAGGTGTGCCAATTGTGAAAACAAAGGTACAGTTTGGGGAAAGAACACAGGCCCAGGGAACCTGCTTGGCACGGACCTAGGGCACACTTAGTCAAAGTGCATCAGAAATCTGGCAAGAAGTGGGGGCGGTGCTACTGCAACAGAAACCCACTTTCCTACAATAAGTATGAATGAAATTGTGATATGTTCTGTAGAAGAGTAATTTACTGTTCCACATCTTAGAGATGATTAAATTCAGCCCACTAGGTGTATTGGAAATCAAACGAACCTGTTCAAGTAATTTCCACAAGTTCTAGGTCAGTTGTCCCCCTATCTCTTTCTTCATTTTTAAAAAGGAATTTCTTGAACACATGAGGTCTGACATTACATTAATGTAACATACAGGGTGTTCCCCACACTGTCCTAATGAAGACCCAAATTGATGTTCATACTTCTAATGCAATCTGAATGGGTCGAAACGTTGATAGATTTTGTAGTTTTGCCTGCACCATAAGAACAAGTTACTTACCTTCGGTAACAATGTATCTGGTAGAGACACAGTCTAGCCGCAGATTCCTTAACTTAGAATATTCTCCAGGTGCCAGACTGGATCCGGAGATTTTTCAGCAGTACCTCTGCGCGCCGGGGGACGGCGTCGCATGGCTCTGTCCTGACGTCGTCCATGGATATGACATCAGTGGAGCCATACAAGTCCCTCCCGGCGTGCTGACGTCAGTTTTCATACTGTGAAAATGTTTCCGCGCCACGGCGCGGAGCCACTACTAAAACTGTGAGAGTGTGGGAACAGTGTGCCAAAAAAGATTAAAAATCTTCGAAACAACAATGACAATAAATAATAAAATGATGCGAAACATCACAATGCATTGTAGAGAAAAACCGTCATACTGTAAGGAACCGAAGGGAGAGAGCAGAGTACTCGCCCCTAGAAACAGTCTCGCAGAAGCGAAGAACCATATCCTCCTATGAGGCAAAACAGCAATGGAAATGAATGTTATGGTAAACGACAAGCAGTCTGCAACCACATGAATGTCATTGTAATGGACAACAAGACTGTAATGACATGAAGTTATGGCAACTGACAACATTTCTGAAACAGAGAATGTGCAATCATACGCACTAAATATGATCAATTGACTGTAGCAAAGTCAAATAGACCCCAAACTAATGGAGAAAAAATCTCGGGGGGGAGGGAAGAAGGACAAGACAAATCTCCACACTGGAAAAGAACCAGGGTGCAAGAGCGTGGATGGATATAGGAGCCCACCACCCAATTGCGAGAATGGGTGGAGAAGCAACAGGTAAAACAGAATAAGACATCCTGACCTGGGAAGGATGCGAAGAGACGTACACGCATGAAGACAGAGACCACAGGCAGAAAGACCAATGGGAAGAACCCAACCTAAAAAGATCCTCGCAGAGCGGGGACGATGGGTGGGCGTTAAGGAATCTGCGGCTAGACTGTGTCTCTACCAGATACATCGTTACCAAAGGTAAGTAACTTGTTCATCTGATAGAGACATCTAGCCGCAGATTCCTTAACTTAGAATAGATACCAAAGTTATACCCCATTCGAGGAGGGTCTGCGACTGAACCCCACCAAGTTCCAAAGAGAACTAATCCGTCAATAAAGATTGACTAAAACAGGTGGAAACAGCAAGTGCAAGCGTGGCTGACACTAGACCCATTAAGCTCTGTAAAAGGAGCATGAACAAAAAAAGGCAATGTCACCACAGTCCGTCAGAGGACAGTACGAGACTTCCACCTTCCAGGAAGGGACAAAGGGAAAGCACAGAAACCAGAACAGCCAGTGCACAATGAAAGAAAATCCATAAGCTTCTGTAACAAGAATAAGAAGCAGAACTGTGTGCAGGATCCCATGGATCTGCAAAAAATAAAAGTCCCAGAGAAAGGACAAAACAGCATGACGGAGTCAGAGCGTACAAAATGTGCATGCACAACAGTGGATGCCAAGAATGACATGTAGAGAGACAGATGTCACCCATGTAGAGATATACTAAACCAGGACTACAAGGAGATACATGTATGTGGATAATAGGGATACACATATGCAGACCGTGTGGTCCGTGGAATCCACACCACACACATGCAAAAGCCCATGAAATGTAGCATCGACAACACATATGCGTCGGCAGAAAGACGCAGAACTTATCACCAGGTAGTCATACTGACCAACCATACACTGAAGTAAATTGGTCAAAGGATACCGGCAGAAGACGGACACAAACATAAGGCTCGCTCTCATAATCGAGAGAGAAAGAGAGAGAGGAAAAAAAAACAGACAGAATCTGGGGCTAAGAAACCCAAGATACTGCAACAAGGAAAAACATAGTATGAGTGCTCTCTCGCAGTCACTATACATATTATGATATGTATACATATCTATACATACCCATACACACATATATATTACCTACTGGTGGTCGCCAATAGGTAGTTAGTTAGGACCTCATTTCTATTCAAAAAGCGTTTTTTGTTTTCCCAATAACTTTGGCGTCGTTTGATGAATCTTCGCGAAATTTTCAAAACTAGTGGCCCGCTCCGGTCAGCTCCTGTTTTGAATATTTCGGGGTGATTTGCAAGCGGGGGCTGAGAAAAAAGGGGGGGTCCCAAAACGCGTTTTCCCCATGTTAATTTCCATAGGAAACTTTAGACAAAGCTACAGCCCGAACTGCTGAACGGAATTACACCAAATTTGGCAAAAAGGTAGCCCTTGGTTCAGAAAGAGCCCTTTTTGTTAAATGGTGTAAATCCGTTCAGTAGTTGCTGAGAAATGAAAGAAAGAAAAAATGTATATATCTGAGCACCGAGGAGGGTTCGCGAACCCTCCCGGGAATGAGCTTCACTCTGATTGGCTGCCAACACTCCAAACCAGGAAGTGGTGGCAGCCATCTTGTGACTCGGTAGAACCGAGTCACAAAAAAACAGTGAAAAAGAGTGTAAAAAAAGAAGAAAAGGGGCAGGGTAGAAACACCCTGACCCCCTAGGCCTGCTCAGGGGGTCCCACAAGGACCCCCAGGACCAAAAAAAAGCATTTTTTTTTTAAATAATTCAGCGGAATTTGCTTTGGGGTCGCGAATCGTGCCGAAAATTAATAAAAAAATGAAGCGCGGACTCCCGCGCTTCATTTTAATGAGGCCCCCGGGTGGGCCAGGTCCCGGGGGCAATGTGTATTTAATTTGCGGGGGTCCGCGGGGGCCCCCGCAGCCCCGGGGACTGCCACCTCCCCGGGGCTATAGTAATTATATGCGGGGGCACATGGCCTCCCCGCAGCCCCGGGGACCGCCACCTCCCCGGGGCTTTGAAAATAAATGTGTGGGGGGTCCCAACCCCCCCCACGATGCCCCGGGAACTGCCACCTCCCCGGGCAATTGATGAAAATGGGCGGGGGGCCTCACGGGCCTCCCCGGGGACCGCCACCTCCCCGGGACTATACAGAATAATTAGTGTGGGGGGGCTCAAGCCCCCCCCACACTGCCCCGGGGACCACCACCTCCCCGGGGCACTTAATATTTAAATACGGGGGTCCGTTGCGGAAATGGAGGGAGGGGGGCCGCGCGGCCCCCCTCCAGGAGCCCTCGATGGCCAATTTCGGAGCCCCGGGGCCAATTTAGGGCCCGGGGACCCCATCCCCCGGGGCATGGCTACATATTTAATTAAAAAAAAAATATATTTTTTAAGGATGGGGGCAGCGTGGCCCCCCTCCTGAGGCCTCTATTGGCCAGGGGGCGCGTTTGCACAGTGGTGCAGGGAGGGGGCGGGGCCTAACAAAACAAATGTGCCCCCTGGCGCGTTGTAAATTGGAGGATTTAGTCCCTTTGAATCCTGAGGGTCCCTGGGGGCCAACTAGCCCACCAGGTACCTCCAGTATGCGCCACAGAGCTGCGTTGCAGAGAGGTGTTCCGAGGCCACGCCCCTTTTACACCTCTCTGCAACGCAGCTCTCTGGCGCTTACTGGAGGTACCTGGTGGGCTAGTTGGCCCCCAGGGACCCTCAGGACTCAAGGGGAATTAATGAAAAAGTTACTTACCTTCGGTAACGATATATCTGTAAGAAACATTAGTAGTGATAGATTCCTTACCTTAGAATATCCCCAGGCGTCAGACTGGATCCGGAAAGTTTTCGTCAGCAGTACCCTTGCGCGTCGGTAGGTGGCGTCGTGCGGCTCCGCGTCCGTCGTTGGCGTCGCGGGCGCCGAGATGACGTCGCGGGCGCTACTTAGACGCCGCCCACGCGCGCGGACGTCAGTTCTGTACACGACTTTCCGCGCCAGGAACGCAGAGCCATGCAAGATACTGACCACTGGTGCATTGAAAC
The DNA here is from genome assembly GCA_963921515.1 of Calotriton arnoldi. Lineage (NCBI taxonomy): Eukaryota > Metazoa > Chordata > Amphibia > Caudata > Salamandridae > Calotriton > Calotriton arnoldi. The sequence continues at coordinate 1,408,462 of CAWUFW010002374.1, forward strand.
TAGGGCCCTGAAAAGGATGACCTTAACCCTAGAAATCAGTTCGCAGAACGGGGAGGATGGGTGGGGCGGTAAGGAATCTATCACTACTAATGTTTCTTACAGATATATCGTTACCGAAGGTAAGTAACTTGTTCATCTGAAAGAAACACATAGTGATAGATTCCTTACCTTAGAATAGATACCCCAGCAATACCAACCTCGGTGGTGGGACTGCGAACTAAGATCACACCAGAAAGTCACGGAGAACAGAACGGCCAAAGAAGCCGTCTCTCCAGACTTGGCTGTCCACGTGGCTGCCTGACAGATGTCTTGCAGGGGGACACCACGTCCCAATGCAGTAGTGGCTGCAGTAGCTCTGGTGGAATGAGCACGCAGTCCCACCGGAGGTTCTTTTTTAGCCAAAGAGTAACAGGCTTTGATACAGAAGACAATCCAGCGGGAGATAGTTCTCTTGTGAACCGCCCGACCTTTCTTGGTGCCAACGTGGCCAACAAAGAGCTGGTCATCCACCCGGAATTGCTGTGTGCGGTTGAGATAAAAAGAGAGCGCACATTTTGTGTCCAGACGGTGGAGCCTCTCTTCCTCTCTGGAAGGATGCGGAGGCGGAAAGAAGGTAGGCAAGGTAATAGTCTGCCCAATGTGAAAGGCCGTAACCACTTTTGGCAAAAAGGAAGGACGGGGCCTGAGCACCACTTTGTCCGGATGGACTGAAAGGAAAGGAGGCTTACAAGAAAGAGCCTGGAGCGCACTCACCCGCCTAGCGGAGGTGATGGCCACCAGGAAGGCAGTCTTCAATGTCAAGAGACGAAGAGACAGTTGTGTAGAGGCTCAAAGGGAGCGCACATCAAGTATGTAAGAACCAGATTCAAGTCCCACTGAGGCATTACGAAAGGAATAGGAGGAAAAAGGTGTGTAATGCCTTTGAGAAATCTATTTACAACAGGGGACTTGAAAAGAGAGGGCTGATCAGGGAGCCTGAGAAAGGCCGAAATAGCAGAAAGGTAGCCCTGGACAGTGCCCAGAGCAGAGGCCTGCTGGGCCAAAGAAAGAAGGAACAGTAGAACTTCTGAAAGAGGGGCAGAAAGGGGATCCACAGCCTTTGCTGTGCACCATGCCACAAACTTGTTCCACCTGCAGGCGTATACCACTTTAGTAGAGGGACGCCTGGCTGCCAGAATGACATTACAAACTTCAGGAGGCAAGTCGAAAGGAATCAACTGCCGCCGCTCAATCTCCACGCAAAGAGGTGGAGGCTGGACAGGTTCGGGTGGAGGACCGTCCCCTGCTGCTGCGACAGAAGATCCGCCCGAAGAGGCAGTCTGATTGGGGGATCGATGCTCATACTGAGTAGGTCGGGATACCATACTCTTCAAGCCCAGTCCGGGGCCACAAGGATGACTTGTGCCCGGTCGCGCCTGATCTTCTTCAGCACTCTGGGCAGAAGTGGTATAGGCGGAAAGGCGTACAACGGACCGCAACTCCACTCGCGACGAAAAGCGTCGTCGAGCGAGTGCCGCCTTGGAAATTCCAAAGCGCAGAACTAATGACATTGCGCGTTCTCTTCGGTGGCGAATAGATCTAACCAAGGCTCTCGCCACTGCTAAAAGAGACCTTGCACCACCTCAGAGTGCAGGCGCCATTCGTGATCCAGCATGCACCTGCGGCTGAGTTCGTCTGCCCTGGCGTTGAGAGAACCTGCCAGGTGTTGAATCACCAGGGACATGCCCTGATGTTCCAGCCATGTCCAGAGACGCAGAGCCTCCTGACATAGGGTCCACGACCCCACCCCGCCTTGCTTGTTGCAGTACCACATGGCGGTGGTGTTGTCTGTGAACACCTGCACTACTCTCCCCTTGACAGAGGGAAGGAATGCTTTCAGTGCAAGCCTGATCGCCCGCAGCTCCAAAAGGTTGATATGGAGCCGGGACTCCGCCGGAGACCAGAGGCCTTTGATCTACGCCTCTCCCATGTGGCCTACCCATCCCAGGAGGGACGCATCCGTCACCACTGTGAACTCCGGTTGGGGAAGGGAAAGGGATCTGCCGTCGACCCAATGCCGGTCCGTGAGCCACCACTGCAATTGTTGTGCAGTGCCCTCCGAGATCTGGACGTGATCGGACAGGTTCCCCTGATGCTGCGCCCACTGGAACTTCAGGTCCCACTGCAGAGCCCGCATATGCCACCTGGCATGATTGACCAGCAGGATGCAGGAGGCCATGCGGCCCAGCAGCCTCAGAGTCACTCTGACCGAAACCAGGGACAAGGGTTGAAAGATGGGCATCAGAGCCCGAATATCCCGGACTCGCTGTTTGGGAGGATAGACCCAAAACTGCGCCGTGTCCAGAACTGCTCCGATAAAGAGGAGCTTCTGAGAGGGAATCAGGTGCGACTTCGGCACGTTGATGGAGAACCCCAGCAAGTGCAGGAGGTCAGCCGTAGTCTGGAGGTGGGAGACGACTGTCTGGGGCGAGCCCGCCTTCAACAACCAGTCGTCGAGATAGGGGAAGACTGAAACCCCTGATCTGCGCAGATGAGCTGCGACCACCGCCATCACCTTTGTGAACACCCGAGGGGCGCTGGTAAGGCCTAAGGGGAGCACGGTGAACTGAAAGTTGCTCGTGGCCTACCGTGAACCGCAGGTAACGCCAGTGGGCTGGCAGGACGGGGATATGGAAATAGGCATCCTGCAAGTCCAGCGCTACCATCCAGTCTTGTGGATCGAGAGCAGACAAGACCCGAGCTAGAGTGAGCATCTGGAACTTCTCTTTGCGGAGGAAGCGATTGACGTCCCGGAGGTCTAAGATAGGACGCAGGCCCTTGTCCTTCTTGGGGACCAGAAAGTAGTGGGAATAGCAACCACGACCTACTTCTGGCGTCGGAACGCGCTCGATGGCCCCCTTGGCCAAGAGGGCCGCAACTTCCTGCTGAAGAAGCACCAAGTGATCCCCCGACATGCGGTGGTACTGAGGTGGCATAGCTGGAGGGGTAGTCTCGAAGGGGAGGGAGTAGCCCCTCCGGATCTCTAAAACCCACCTGTCCGAAGTGATGGTGCGCCAGTGGGGGAGGTGATGGCGAAGCCTGCCGCCCACTGGCGTTTGATGGGCCTGAAAGTTCAGACTAGGAAGGTTTGGAGGCAGTGGTGGCCGAGGTGGTGGTGGACTGACCCGCCCGCTGGCCCCTTGGTCCGCCACGGCGGAACCCGCGTCCGCGCTGTGATTGTTGCTGCGCAGGCCTGTGGTTCTGTTGCGAACGCTGCGGGCGCCCCTTCCTGTGCCACGAAAGGAGCGAAAAGCGGAAGGCGGAGGAGGGCAGACTGCCGAGAGTCCCAAGGACTTGGCCGTAGCCCGTGAGTCCTTAAACCTCTCCAACGCGCTGTCCGCTTTGTCGCCGAAGAGGCGACGGCCATCAAAGGGCATATCCATAAGGGTGTTTTGGACATCCCCCGAAAATCCAGTGGTCCTCAACCAGGCGTGACGGCGAACCGCCACCGTCGTTGCAATCGACCTGCCCAGTGAGTCGGCGGTGTTTAGGCCACAACGAATCATGAACTTTGCTGCGTCTCTCCCCTCTGCAACAGCCTGGGAGAGAGCTGGTCGGGCCTCCTCTGGACACTGGGGCAGCACTTGCGCCACCGTATCCCACAGAGAGTGGGAATAACGGCCCAAGAGGCATGCGGTGTTCACGGACCGCAGCACAGAGCTGGTGGAAGAAAAAATCTTCTTCCCAAACTGATCCAGCTTCTTGAATTCCCTATCCGGTGGAGCGGAAGGGAAGGCGGTACGGGAAGCAGAGGCTTGGACAACCAAGCTCTCGGGGTGGGATGTTGGGAGAGGAAAATGGGGTCACCCGGAGCCGGGCGATGGCGTCGGGCCACGTTCCTATCCACAGGAGCCCCTGTGGTGGGCCTGGACCAAGTGCCCAAAAGAACGTCAGAAAGGGCTTCATTGAAGGGAAGCAGCGGCTCCACAGAAGTAGCTGCTGGCTGAAGCACCTCTGTCAGGAGGTTAGTCCTGACGGCCACAGTAGGGAGCTCGAGGTGTAGGGCCTCGGCCGCCCTACCCAACACCACAGCATAACTAGCACCCTCCTCCGTAGCCACAGTAGGAGGAGACAGCATGCCAAGGTCTGGTGAGGTATCCAGACCACTGGCGTCCCCCAATTCCTCTGCCCAGTCCTGTTCAGACTCGCAAGCAGCTGCGAGGGGGTCCTCAGACCCCTCCCAGTCCTCCCCTTGCTCCTCAGGCTGTTCAACAGGTCTAAAATAAGGAGCAGGGACATGGGGATAAAAATCCCCGAGCAACGTCGAGAACGGCATCGATCGACGCCGGCTCGACGCCGCGTCCACATCGGGGCTGAAACTGAGGTCGACGTCGTCCCGAGGAGCCGGCGGCGTCAGAAGTGGTACCGGTGGAGTCGACGTCGGTGGAGGTGTGACAAGGTCAACCGGCATCGACCGGGATCCAGACCTGGATCCAAGGGTGTCCTGCGGCGCTGAGGCTGGAGCCGACAGCGACGCCAGGGCCGGAGCCTCCGGCGAGGAAAGGCGAGGACACCCAGTCGGGACCGTGGGACCCGAAGGCGCACCAGCGGGACCCGACAGCCCAAAGAGGCGAGCCATGGCCGACAGGAATTCCTGTATTTGGGCCGGAGTCGCTGACGACCCTGGGAAGGGCGGGTAGTCGGGCGGCGACTGCGTAGGCTCCGCCAGAGCCGCGGGGGAGGCACCACCCGCACCCTCAGCCACGTCGCGCAACCGGCGAGGGGAAGTCGGAGAACGATGGCGTTTCTTCGACTTCTTGTGCTTCGTCTTACCTGACCCCGAGTGCGAAGACTTGGATCCCGAAGATCGATGGTGATGACTCCACGCACGGTCCCTCGACCTCCCACGGGACCGGGAACAACGCGGAGTCGACTGCCGGGCTTCCAGCAACTTTCGGGAACGCTCCCGCAAAGTCTTCGGCGCCATGGCCTGGCAGTCGGGGCACGACTTGGGGTCGTGGTCGCGCCCCAGGCAGAAAAGACACACACGGTGCGGGTCGTCACCGACATCATGCAGTGACAATCCCCGCAGGACTTAAAACTGGGCATCCTAACTGCACCAGGAGTCGAAGACTGGATGAAAAAATAGAGACAAAAAGCCTCAAAAAGTCAGTCAAAAATTGACTGGGGGTTTCTGCTCTTCCCGGATCTGCGCTTGCTGGCGCGAAAAAAGAAAGAACTGACGTCAGCGCGCGTGGGTGGCGTCTAATTAGCGCCCGCGACGTCATCTCGGCGACCACGACGCCAACAACGGATGCGGAGCCGCACGACGCCACTTACCGACGCGCAGGGGTACTGCTGATGAAAACTTTCCGGATCCAGTCTGACGCCTGGGGATATTCCAAGGTAAGGAATCTATCACTTTGTTTCTTTCAGATCCCCCAATTTACATCGCGCCAGAGGGCGCGTTTGCACAGTGGTGCAGGGAGGGGGCGGGCCTGATATAACAAGTTAGCAATCTTGCTGTGTGGGACTTCCTGGAGGTAATAAAAGGGGTAGTTGGCCCCCAAGGTTGAAGTTGGGGGCTAACTACCCCTCCTGTTACCTCCAGTAAATCCCACACAGTGGGATTGCTAAAAGGTGTTTGGAGGCCACGCTCACCTTTCTCCACCACTCTGAAAACGAGACTGCTATGTTATAGTTAGAAATTAGCATTTAAAAAAACCATAGAAATTCACTGAAAAAACCATAGGTTTCAGGCACGTAATAGTTAGAAATTAGCATTTAAAAAACCTTAGAAATTGACTGAAAAAACCATAGGTTTCAGGCACGTTATAGTTAGAAATTAGCATTTAAAAAACCTTAGAAATTCACTGAAAAAACAGGTTTCAGGGACGTTATAGTTAGTTGGACATTTCACTCGTACAAAACCAGAGAAATTCCGCCGTTATAGTTAGTTCAGCCAACTATAACTCGCGCCCCCGCAAAGCACTGCTGATGACGTCACATATTACATCATTCATGACATGATCAGTGACATCACTGATGACATCTCAAATGACATCACTGATGACATCATCCACGTGAAAATCTGATGCACCTCCTCACACCCTAATATAACCTTTGATACACCCACTGTAAAATACAGACTACCATTTTCGAAACCATCGACACACCAACACCAGTTACTACATACGCACTCACTGATTCCTAGGTCTACACACACATCCACTCATTCACCCATACAGTCACTCATACATACAGTCACTCATCAATACAACACTATCATATGCACTCATACACCTATACAGACACTCACACACCACCACTCACCCAGAGTTACTCACACACCTAGTCAGTCATGCAAAGAATCCATTTACTCACCTATACAGTTATACACACACCACATCACTTATTCATACAGAAACAAACACATACTTACTCTCTTATACAATCACTGATACAAGTACCCACTCATCCATACAGCCACTCGCACAATCACTCACTCTCACGTATTGTCATTTATATACTCCAACTCTCACATACATTGCCTTTTACATATGTAGTTACTTGGACATGTACCACAGACATCCATTCACTCACCAACACACCCATACACACACTCACCCACACAGCTGTTTCCACATGCACTCTTGAACCCATACACCCAGTGAATCAACCACTCAAACATCTATGCACAGAGTCACACACCTCCCACCCACCCACACACACACAGGCACCCATACAAATACTCAGGCAACCAATCGATAACCCATATAGACACTCATGTAGCTACTGACCAACCCATGCAGCAGCTTATACAACAACAGACAGACTGATACAGACATTCACAGTTTAGTCACTAACCCATGCATTCAGTAAGATACATTTAATCACTCACTTAAACAGTCAGTCACGCACCTACTAAATCCTCCATCCAGACACTTATACACTCACTCATTCTTCAATACACCTTGGCATATATATAAAACATATTTAAACTTTAAAGAAACACAGTCACTGGATGATGTCATCAGTGATGTCATTTGCGATGTCATCAGTGATGTCACTGACCATGTCATGAATGATGTAATATGTGACGTCATCAGCAGTGCATTGCGGGGGCGCGAGTTATAGTTAGCTGAACTAACTAGAACGGCAGAATTTCTCTGGTTTTGTACGAGTGAAATGTCCAACTATAACGTCCCTGAAACATATGTTTTTTCAGTGATTATATATATATATATTCACTGAAAAAACCATAGGTTTTAGGGACAGTTATAGTTAGTTGGACATTGCACTCGTACAAAACCCGTGAAATTCCCCGTTATAGTTAGTTCAGCTAACTATAACTCGCGCCCCGCAATGCACTGCTGATGACGTCACATATTACATCACTCATGACATGGTCAGTGACATCACTGATGACATCTCAAATGACATCACTGATGACATCACTGATGACATCATCCAAGTGATAATCTGATGCACCTCCTCACACCCTAATATAACCTTTGATACACCCACTCTAAATTACAGACTGCCATTCGCAAAACCATAGACACTCCAACACCAATAACTACATACCCACTCACTGATTCTTAGGTCTACACACACATCCACTCACTCACCCGTACAGTCACTCATACTTACGGTCACTCAGTACAGGACTATCATATGCACTCATACTCCTATATAGACACTCAAACACCGCCACTCATCCATAGAGGTACTCGCACACCTACTCAGTCATGCAAATAATTAAACACACTGCCATTTACTCACCCATACAGTTATACACACACCAGCTCACTTACTCATACAAATACTAGCACATTCTTACGCTCTTATACAATCACTGATACAAGCACACACTCATCCATACAGTCACTCTCACAATCACACACTCTCGCTTATAGCTATTTATATACTCCAACACACATATATACTGCCTTTCACATATGTAGTTACTCACACATGTACCACTGGGACATACATTCACTCACTAACACACTCTTACACACACTTACCCACCCATACAGTCTATCACAGATGCACTCTTGAAACCATCCACCCAGTGAATCACCCACTCACACATCTATGCACAGAGTCGCACACACCCCACCCACACAAACACTCAGGCACCCATACAGATTCTCAGACAACCAATAAATAACTCGTTTAGACACTCATGTAGCTATTCACAAACCCATGCAGCCACTTACACAGCAACAGACAGACGGATACAGACATTCACCCAGTTTAGTCACTAACCCATGCATTCAGTAAGATACGTTTAATCACTCACTTACAGAGTCAGTCACGCACCTACTAAATCATCCATTCAAACACTTATACACCCACTCATTCTTCAATACGCCTTTCCCTATATATATTAAAATTTTTTAAACTTTACAGAAACACACACTCACTGGATGATGTCATCAGTGATGTCATTTGAGATGTCATCAGTGATGTCATCAGTGATGTCACTGACCATGTCATGAGTGATGTAATATGTGACGTCATCAGCAGTGCATTGCGGGGGCGCGAGTTATAGTTAGCTGAACTAACTATAACGGGGGAATTTCACGGGTTTTGTACGAGTGCAATGTCCAACTAACTATAACTGTCCCTAAAACCTATGGTTTTTTCAGTGAATTTGAAAGGTTTTTTAAATGCTAATTTCGAACTATAACGTGCCTGAAACCTATGGTTTTTTCAGTGAATTTCAAAGGTTTTTTAAATGCTAATTTCTAACTATAACATGTCTGAAACCTATGGTTTTTTCAGTGAATTTCAAAGGTTTTTTAAATGCTAATTCCTAACTATAACATGTCTGAAACCTATGGTTTTTTTCAGTGAATTTCAAAGGTTTTGTAAATGCCAATTTTTAAATGTATTGTTATTTTTATTTTTTTCATACTGATTTACTACATTTTTTTAAACTATTTATTTTTAGATATTTTATTTTTTAAATTACATTGTAATTACATTATACATTACATTACAAAATATACTTTCTCAGAATGAATTAATTTACTTTAAATACTTTGCAAATAGGCAATAGACTTTTAAGTACAGTAGTTACAGTTGTTGCAATGGGCAACACAATTTCAAACACAATGCAACATTGAGCTCAATGTGAATTTCTAGCTAAATGCAATTAGTTACTTTATGGATTAATTTTCTAACCACAGGACTGAATCCTAGATTCAGTCCTGGGACATCTCCTGTAAACAGTTGAGTAAAAGCGTTTTGGTTACAGTAGTGATTTTTAAGGAATATTATTGTATTTTAAAAGTTGACACTTAGAAACTTTTTCACATAGAATCACCAATGTTATCCTATGGGAGGAAATTCACTTAGCAGGTAAGTAGTGTTATCGTGACGTTTTCTCACTCAGTGGTGGATCCTGGATCCAGCACTGGTGCATCTCCTGTAAACAGTTGAAAGAATGCGTTTAAGTCATACAGGCGATTTTTAAGGAATATTTGTAGTTTGTGAAAATCGACACTTTGAAACTTTTCTGCTGAAAACCAGACAATGGATTCCTATGGAAGGAAATACAAGTTACTGGTAAGTACGGTTAAAATTACTTTTCAGGGTCAGTGCTGGGCTAAAAGATGCAGCACTGGGTTCTCTCCTGATAACAGGTGAGTAAATCGGAATTCGTATTTCGGCTGATTTTAGAGGAATATTTGTATGTTTCAAAAATCGACACTTAGAAACTTTTTAGGCAAAAAGCAGGCAATGATATCCTATGGAAGGAAATTCAAGTTACTGGTAAGTACGGTTAAAATTACTTTTCAGGATCAGTACTGGGCTGAAAGATGCAGCACTGAGGTCTCTCCTGATAACAGGTGAGTAAATCGGAATTCGTATTTCGGCTGATTTTAGAGGAATATTTGCACAATGGTGAAGGGAGGGGCGGGGCCTGAGGTGACATCTGTGCAAATGCGCCCCGTGGCGCGCTTTAAGTTGGAGGATTAAGTCCCCTTTACTCATGAGGGTCCCTGGGGCCAACTAGCCCACCAGGAACCTCCAATATGCGCCAGGGGCTGCGTTGCAGAGACGTGTACAGAGGCCACACCCCTTTTACACCTCTCTGCAAGGCAGCTCTGTGGCGCTTTTGGAAGTACATGGTGGGCTAGTTGGACTCCAGGGACCCTCAGGATTCAAGGGGACTTAATCCCCCATCTTAAAACACGCCACGGGGCCTGTTTGCACACATGTCACCTGAAGCCCCGCCCCTCCCTTCACCACTGTGCAAACGCGCCCCGTGGCGTGTTTTAAGTCGGGGGATTAACTCCCTTGAATCCTGAGGGTCCCTGGGGGCCAACTAGCCCAACAGGTATATCCAAAAAGCGCCACAGAGCTGCGTTGCAGAGAGGTGTAAAAGGGCGTGGCTTCTGTACACCTCTCTGCAACGCAGCTCCCTAGCGCATACTGGAGGTTCCTGGTGGGCTAGTTGGCCCCCAGGGACCCCCAGTATTGAAGGGGAATTACTTCCCATCTGCAAACGCGCCAGGGGGCGCGTTTGCAGAGTGGTGAAGAAAGGGGTGGGGCCTGCGGCCCGATCGTTTTTTTTTTTTTCCCCTGAAGGGGGGCTGTGTGGCCCCCCTTCCTTTTTCCTATTTTTGGGCCCTGGGGACCCCATCCCCCAGGGCCTTATCCCCTTTTTTTTTTTTTTAAATTAAACGGGAAGGGGGCCGCGTGGCCCCCTCCCCTGGCCGAATCCTACCCCGGGGACCCCATTCCCCGGGCATGGCCACACTTTTACATTAATTTGTAAGGAGGGGGCTGCGTGGCCCCCTCCTCAGGCCTCCTTTTGCCCCGGGGACCCCATCCCCCGGGGCAGGCCTTTTTTAAATTATTTCTGGGGAGGGGGGCCGCGTGGCCCCCCTCCCGGGCCACTACTTGCCCCGGGGACCCCATCCCCCGGGGCCTGGCCTCTGATTGGGGACTGTTGACGAATCTTCGCGAAATTTTCAAACTTTATGGCCCGCTCCGGTCCGCTCCTATCCTGAAAGTCTCGGGGTGATTCGTCAAGCGGGGGCCGAGAAAAAAGGGGGGTCCCAAAACGTGTTTTCCCCATTCATTTTCCCATAGGAAACTTTAGCCACGGCTACAGCCCGAACTGCTGAAGGGAATTACACCAAATTTGGCAAAGAGGTAGTTCTTGGTTCAGAAAGAACCCTTTTTGTTAAATGGTGTAAATCCGTTCAGTAGTTGCTGAGAAAATCAAAAGTAAAAACACTTATATATCTATGGCCTCGTAGGGTCCGCGCACCCTCCCGATCACGAGCTGTATGCTAATTGGCTGTCAACACTCCAAATCAGGAAGTGTTGGCAGCCATCTTGTTCCTCTGTAGAACCGAGGAACAAGAAAGCAGTAAAAAAAAGTGCGCAAAACGCAAAAAGGGGGCAGGGTAGAAACACCCTGACCCCCTAGGCCTGGTAGGGCTAAAAATGGGCAAAAAACGAGCTGAGTGCGCGGATCCTACCGATAAAAAACGAAGCGCGGACTCCCGCGCTCGTTCTGCACTGGCCCCCGGGTGGGCCAAGTCCCGAGGGCATGCGTGGTTTTAAAATTTTATGTATGGGGGGCCTTAGAGGCCCCCCAAGCCCCGGGGACCGCCACCCCCCGGGGCTTTGAAATTATAATGCTGGCGGGGGGGCTCACGGCCCCCCGCAGCCCCGGGGACCGCCACCCCCCGGGGCTTCTTTTTTTAAATAAAAAAATACCTGTGTGGGGGGGCTCCAGCCCCCCCACATGCCCCGGGACCGCCACCTCCCCGGGGCACTAATTAAAGAAATGTGGGGGTCCGTTTAGGACCCTCGAGCCCCGGGGACCACCACCTCCCCGGGGCTTTGCAGAAGTGGGGAGGGGGGCCGCGTGGCCCCCCTCCTGGAGCCTGTGGTGGCCCTGGGGACCGCCACCCCCAGGGCCGGCTCCTGCAGTGTCCCGGGGTGCCTACCCCCGGGACACTGCTGTTTGTAATGGCAGGACGGGAGCCTCGCGGCCCCGTCCTGTCATTGCAAACTTGCTTGCTTCATTGAAGCGAGAGCAGGGAAACCTGCTCTCGCTTCAATGAAGCAAGCAGAATTGCTTTTCCATAAGGGGAGCTGCATGCCAGCAGCTCCCTTATGGAAAGCAATGCCCGCTCCCGCAGGACGCGGGAGCCGGCGGGACCGTGCGGGGATTGGGGACCCCCACGGTCCCCAACGAGTAGCCAGGCCCCGGGGGATGGGGTCCCTGGGGCCATTAGTGGCTCGGGAGGGGCCACGCGGCCCCCTCCCCAAAATGTAATTAAAAAAAAAAAAATACAAAGGCCGGCCCCGGGGGATGGGGTCCCCGGGGCCATAAGTGGACTGAGGAGGGGGGGCAACGCAGCCCCCCTCCATAAGTTTTATTTAAAAAAAAAAAAAAAAAAGAAGGCCATGCCCCGGGGGATGGGGTCCCCGGGGCCGATTAAGGCCTCGGGAGGGGGGTCACGCGGCCCCTTTCCAAATTTAAAAAAAATAAAATAATAATAATTAGGGGCAGGCCCTGGGGGATGGGGTCCCCAGGGCCAATAGATTAGAAAAGAAGGGGGGCCACACAGCCCCCTTCTTAAAAAAAAAAAAAAAAAGAAAAGACCGGCATCGCGCTGGAGGCCACGCCCCCCTGCTTGCATCACTCTGCAAACGCGCCCCCTGGCGCGTTTGCAGAGGGGGAACGTATTCCCCTTGAATACTGGGGGTCCCAGGGGGCCAACTAGTCCACCAGGAACCTCCAGTATGCGCCAGGGGCTGCGTTGCAGAGAGCTGTACAGAGGCCACGCCCCTTTTACACCTCTCTGCAACGCAGCTCTCTGGCGCATACTGGAGGTACAGGGTGGGCTAGTTGGACCCCAGGGACCCTCAAGATTCAAGGGGACTTAATACCCCAACTTAAAACGCGCCACGGGCGCGTTTGCACAGTGGTGAAGGGAGGGGCGGGGCTTCAGGTGACATGTGTGTAAACAGGCCCCGTGGCGCGTTTTAAGATGGGGAATTAAATCCCCTTCAATCCTGAGGGTCCCTGGGGCCAACTAGCCCACCAGGTACGTCCGGAAAGCGCACAGAGCTGCGTTGCAGAGAGGTGCAAAAAGGGGTGTGGCCTCTGAACACTTCTCTGCAACGCAGCTCTCTGGCGCATACTGGAGGTATCTGGTGGGCTAGTTGGCCCCTAGGGACCCTCGGGATTGAGGAGGAATTAATTCTCCAACTTAAAACGCGCCACAGGGCGTGTTTGCAGACATGTGACCTCAGGCCCCACCCCCTTCCTTCACCATTGTGCAAATATTCCTCTAAAATCAGCCGAACTACGAATTCCGATTTACTCACCTGTTATCAGGAGAGACCTCAGTGCTGCATCTTTGAGCCCAGTACAGATCCTGAAAAGTAATTTTAACCGTACTTACCAGTCACTTGAATTTCCTTCCATAGGCTAACATTGACTGGTTTCACTTGGAAATTCTTCTAAGTGTGGAGTTTTGGAACTTTATAATATTCCTCTAAAATCAGCCGAACTACGAATTCCGATTTACTCACCTGTTATCAGGAGAGACCTCAGTGCTGCATCTTTGAGCCCGTACTGATCCTGAAAAGTCATTTGAACCGTCCTTACCAGTAACTTGAATTTCCTTCCATCGGATATCATTGCCGGCTTTTTGCTGAAAAAGTTTCTAAGTGTCGATTTTTGAAACTTACAAATATTCCTCTAAAATCAGCAGAACTACGAATTCTGATTTACTCACCTGTTATCAGGAGAGACCTCAGTGCTGCATCTTTGAGCCTAGTACAGATCCTGAAAAGTAATTCTAACCGTACTTACCAGTAACTTGAATTTCCTTCCATAGGCTAACATTGACTGGTTTCACTTGGAAATTCTTCTAAGTGTGGAGTTTTGGAACTTTATAATATTCCTCTAAAATCAGCTGAACTACGAATTCCGATTTACTCACCTGTTATCAGGAGAGAACCCAGTGCTGCATCTTTTAGCCCAGCACTGACCCTGAAAAGTAATTCTAACCGTACTTACCAGTAACTTGTATTTCCTTCCATAGGAATCCATTGTCTGGTTTTCAGCAGAAAAGTTTCAAAGTGTCGATTTTCACAAACTACAAATAATCCTTAAAAATCGCCTGTATGACTTAAACGCATTCTTTCAACTGTTTACAGGAGATGCACCAGTGCTGGATCCAGGATCCACCACTGAGTAAGAAAAAGTAACGATAACACTACTTACCTGCTAAGTGAATTTCCTCCCATAGGATAACATTGGTGATTCTATGTGAAAAAGTTTCAAGTGTCAACTTTTAAAATACAATAATATTCCTTAAAAATCACTACTGTAACCAAAACGCTTTTACTCAACTGTTTACAGGAGATGTCCCAGGACTGAATCTAGGATCCAGTCCTGTGGTTAGAAAAGTAATCCATAAAGTAACTAATTGCATTTAACTAGAAATTCACATTGAGCTCAATGTTGCATTGTGTTTGAAATTGTGTTGCCCATTGCAACAACTGTAACTACTGAACTTAAAAGTCTATTGCCTATTTGCAAAGTATTTAAACTAAAGTAATTCATTCTGAGAAAGTATATTTTGTAATGTAATGTATAATGTAATTATAATGTAATTTAAAAAATATCTAAAAATAAATAGTTTAAAAAAATGTAGTAAATCAGTATCAAAAAAATAAATATAACAATTAATACATTTAAAAATTGTCATTTACAAAACCTTTGAAATTCACTGAAAAAAACCATAGGTTTCAGACATGTTATAGTTAGGAATTAGCATTTAAAAAGCCTTTGAAATTCACTGAAAAAACCATAGGTTTCAGGCACGTTATAGTTAGAAATTAGCATTTAAAAACCTTACAAATTCACTGAAAAAACCATAGGTTTTAGGGACAGTTATAGTTAGTTGGACATTGCACTCGTACAAAACCCGTGAAATTCCCCGTTATAGTTAGTTCAGCTAACTATAACTCGCGCACCCGCAATGCACTGCTGATGACGTCACATATTACATCACTCATGACATGGTCAGTGATATCACTGATGACATCACTGATGACATCTCAAATGACATCACTGATGACATCACTGATGACATCATCCACGTGATAATCTGATGCACCTCCTCACACCCTAATATAACCTTTGATACACCCACTCTAAATTACAGACTGCCATTCGCAAAACCATAGACACTCCAACACCAATAACTACAGACCCACTCACTGATTCTTAGGTCTACACACACATCCACTCACTCACCCGTACAGTCACTCATACTTACGGTCACTCAGTACAGGACTATCATATGCACTCATACTCCTATATAGACACTCAAACACCGCCACTCATCCATAGAGGTACTCACACACCTATTCAGTCATGCAAATAATTAAACACACTGCCACTCACCTATACAGTTATACACACACCAGCTCACTTACTCATACAAATACTAGCACATTCTTACGCTCTTATACAATCACTGATACAAGCACACACTAATCCATACAGTCACTCTCACAATCACACACTCTCGCTTATAGCTATTTATATACTCCAGCACACATATATACTGCCTTTCACATATGTAGTTACTCACACATGTACCACTGGGACATACATTCACTCACTAACACACTCTTACACACTTACCCACCCATACAGTCTATCACAGATGCACTCTTGAAACCATCCACCCAGTGAATCACCCACTCACACATCTTTGCACAGAGTCGCACACACCCCACCCACACAAACACTCAGGCACCCATACAGATACTCAGACAACCAATCAATAACTCATATAGACACTCATGTAGCTATTCACAAACCCATGCAGCCACTTACACAGCAACAGACAGACGGATACAGACATTCACCCAGTTTAGTCACTAACCCATGCATTCAGTAAGATACGTTTAATCACTCACTTATAGAGTTAGTCACGCACCTACTAAATCATCCATACAGACACTTATACACCCACTCATTCTTCAATACGCCTTTCCCTATATATATTAAAAATATTTAAACTTTACAGAAACACACAGTCACTGGATGATGTCATCAGTGATGTCATTTGAGATGTCATCAGTGATGTCATCAGTGATGTCACTGACCATGTCATGAGTGATGTAATATGTGACGTCATCAGCAGTGCATTGCGGGGCGCGAGTTATAGTTAGCTGAACTAACTATAACGGGGGAATTTCACGGGTTTTGTACGAGTGCAATGTCCAACTAACTATAACTGTCCCTAAAACCTATGGTTTTTTCAGTGAATATATATATATATACACACACACACACATATATATATATAGATACACATATATATATTTTTTTTGTATAAAGAGAAAGACAAGGGAAACTCGAAGAGCATGCCCAAGACAAATACAGCAGCCCACACAATAGGTACCTACGGCACCGATGTGAACCATAGCAGGACATACCATATGTCAAAACACAGTAAATCACCTACAGATATATTCAGAAATATGTATATATAACCATATACAGACAATATATAAATGACAATGAGCATCTCTGAACAGAGACTTCGAAGGATAACATCAGCCGAGGCCATGAGTAGAGGGACCTGAGCCCCTGCCTTGCAATGAGCAGAGGGAAGACCAAGGACATAAGCACTTCCTAACACCAGAGATTGAAGAGTAGACAATACTACAAAGATTAGGACGTAGCCAACACTGTGGCGCAAGTTGGACCAGCAGCCACACAGTGCCTATGAACGTACCCAGTGTGTACCCACAGACTGCGCCAGAACTGAAAGCGGAATAGAATCTGTTCCGGAAGTGGAACAGAAAAACATGCTCACAAGAGACACTGGCTTACGGCTAAGACAGCCAACATAGGCAAAAAAAAGGTGGAAACACAGCGAAACACTTGAAAGACAGCCAAAGGCAAGAAAATGAAGACGTGAACACACCAGGACGAGCCAGTCGTAGCGAAAACCCAACAATACTCTGGAGAAGTCTGCATCCTCAGAAGCAGGAGAGAACTACGGACCAACCGTAAATTACCAACATGTAAGCTCCAAAGAGAGCTACACCACCCTTGTGGGTCTTACCAGAGGAGAAGTCCCACAACAGTAGAGGGGACGGGAAGAAGCGAAAACTATATCGCGATAAGCCTACAGCATGAACTATAGGAAAATTCCCCAGAGGGAAAGAAGATAACAATCCTAAGAGGACCTTGCGGGGTCCTCAGTAAGGACCTTCACCATCCAGGAATAAAAGTACCTGGGGCACTGTACACACACCACCCAGGAAGAACACCTCCCGTGGCAATATAGAATGGCTATATAATAACCAACGAATACCCCACATAAGGTATGTCACATCCCTATAAAAAGCAAGGGAACACCTCTTGAGACTAGCTCTTAGACAGAGGAGACGAAAATAAGGGCAGAAACAGCTGTCTAGCTCTACTGTCCGTCTGGTAAATAGCTTGAACCCAGAGACGAATACCAGAGAAAGGCAGTGACAATACTGCAACCAATGCAAACAAGACAATAAGTCTGCAACAATGGACTTAAAACAATGTCAATCATGGGAAACCCGACATGAGATGTTGGACCGCTGAGTCTGCATGACTGTCAAAAAGATGGGCCCCATCAAAGGGCAAATCTCGGAGACGCTCCTGAACATTCTCAGGAAAACTGCCATCACGCAGCCAAGCATGGCGACGCAGAGCAACTGACCTGGCCATAGCCCAACCCACAGAGTCAGTGGTGTCCATGGCTGATCGAATCGAAAATTTTGCCAGCTCACGACCATCGTGGAGTATCCGAGTCAGGTCAGCCCGAGGGCCTTCCAGAAGAGAGGGAAGGAGGCGCTCAACCGAATCCCCAGGGCGAAAGTAGCCAATGCAAACACGCAGGACGTGTTCAAGGACCGAAGGCCAGAGCTTGCGGACACAAACATTTGTCTACCACATGTCTCCAACCAGCGAGACTCCCTAGTGGGTGGAAGTATCAGGTGAGAGGACGACGGCAGTGAAGCTGAGGCTGCCTGGATGACAAGCCCTTGAGCCCTAGGGTGTAGGGACAGACAGGGTCATCTGGAGCCAGGCGATGACTATGTGGGATAGAACGTTCCACAGAGTTCCCCGAGGAGGGCCTCGCCCAGGTCCCCAGGAGAAAGTCGTACAATGACGCGCCAAAAGGCAGCAAGGGCTCAACATCCGCGTTGCCCTGGTGGAGCAGATCCAACAAGGGATCAGAAGGCAGAGAGACAGAAGGAGCCTGGAACTATAAAATGTCAGCAGCTTAGCAAACAACTCTTGCAAACACTGCACTAGCCTCCGTTGCCATTCTAGGTGGCGACAGCAGATCATAATTAGGGGACGGTTGCAGGCTAACACGTCCACCAAAGGCTCTGCAGCCAGAGGATGACCAAGGGCCTGCAATTGCTCCACATCAACATGTTCCGAAAAACATGTAAGCAACACTGGTGTGGGGGAAGGGGTGAATCCCCAGGAGCCTCATCCACCATCAGCAAAGGAGGAGGAAAGTACGTCTCCGGCGTCGAACGAGATCGACGAACGCCGAAGGAGACTCAGTCGACCGGCGTAGGGATGGCAACGACCCAACATCCACCGCAAGGGGAGACTGCGGTGTGGGACGGCGTCGACTCAGGGACAAGTCCCCTGCTGCGGCCGCATCAGACGTCATCGCAGGGAGCCCCACAGGACTGTGCCCTGACGCTGTAGGTGGACTGCGGCCCGACGTTGGAATGGGAAGCCCCACCCTGCCGACTCCAGACGTCGCAGCGACTCTGGAACCGGAGTCAGGGTATTCGATTGGTGCCGAGGGCGAACCCCCTGGCGAGCTCCCAATCGGAGTCCCTACCACCTCTGTGGGGCCCAAAGGCGCACCAGGGAGAGGGGTTGACCCAAAGATGGCCTGCAAAGCCTGATAATAGGCTTCCATATGGGTCCTAGTCGCCCCAACACCAGGAAATGGGTGGTAGGCGGGGGTCGACTGCTGAGGGGCCGTGTCCGGTAAAGACCGGGAGCAGCGGGCACAGATATCACAACTACGTGAGGCCGACGGCCTCCATGACTTCTTGTGCTTACCTGAGGAAGGCGAGCGACGGCCTTGGGAACGACTCCATGACCTGCCCCGAGCAGGAGCCCCAGCTCGAGATGGAGACCGGTGACGCTTGGACTCCGAACGAGACATCCGGGCGGACAATTTCATCCTGTGTTCCTGCAGGGACTCCGGCTTCAGCTTCCGACAGGCGTCGCACTCCTCGGAGTCATGGTGCTCACCCAAGCACCACATACAAATCGCGTGTGGATCCGTCGCCGACATCTGCTGCGTACAGGTCTCACAGGCACGGAAAAGAAGAAAACTGATGTCAGCGCACCAGGAGGGACTTATATGGCTCCACTGACATCATATCCGTGGACGACGTCAGGGCGGAGCCATGCGACGCCGTCCCCCGGCGCGCAGAGTTATTACTGAAAAATCTCCGGATCCAGTCTGACGCCTGGAGGATATTCTAAGTATAGGAATCTGCGGCTAGATGTCTCTATCAGATATACCAATTTAGACAATGAAGAAACCGAGGATCAATCTCACATGCCCATTTTGAGAAACTTTTTAAAGAAACATATGGCCAGGCCGTAGACGAATAACTAAGAACTGTGTATTTATTGTATATTCCCTTGCATTCCTTGATGCACTGCACAAGCACTTTGTCACTTGTCACACATGGAGCACCACATTGAGTAATATTGTGGATTGATATCGTCTCATTGCAATACATACTTGTCACATACAAATCAATTGGTTCAGACTAACATTAATATGTTTGAATGTTTTCCGATTGAGTAAATTGAGTTATGTAAGGGATTTTTAACCACAACTTAAAATTAGTAACTGCTCTTTTAAAATAAAATTGAAAAACTCTGAAAGAACCACATAGACTGTAACTTACTAATCCCAGGTTCTGAGGAACACAGGGTCACCTAATTGTAATTAACTGGTATATTGCCCTACCTAGGCAGTCAGTAGTTTCAAGCCTGCATCTAATATAAAATTTTGCTGCACTAAGACCATCTTGAATGGCCTGTTAAGAGAATGGCTAATTTATTAAGGATTGATGGGTTAAGACCTGGGCCACAGAATTCCAAAGAGCATGTTATGTTGTCCATTTTCTAAAGTGCAACAAATACCATACAAGGTGTCCCGACGCTAAGCAGAGCTCAGAATGACTGTCCAGGTATAGAAGAAGACTTAGTTTAAAAAAATCATAAACACACTTAAGATCAGAGGGGATTGGAGGAAGCCAGGGGGTACTAATCCCTCAATAGAACATTTATCGCAGAGTACGCCCCGGCTGTCGAGGAGACGTCCAGGCGAGACTCTCGCCTGGACGTCTCCTCGACATGTGCACCAGACAATCACATTGGGCACATTAAGACGGTTCAAGAGCATGGAGAGTTGGTTTGATATATCGCATTATAGTATAGGAACCCCTTTGAAGTGAATTGGGTCGTTGAACACCTGACTGCCCAGTTCCTGTGGTGGCAGTATATTTACTTTCTTTTCATGTATGCAGAGTGACTATCAAACTAGGGTCCTGATGAATGCCTCCGGATCTCTATAGGGGACCAACGAATGGCAGAAACATGTTGACCTTTCTCTAGGGATATATTGGTTTAATCCCTAGTCCTCTTACTTTTTAACTGTGTCCCTGCGACCATTCAATAAAAATTCAGTGGATCCAGAGAGACACTTTTAATTACTCCCAAACCTCTTTTGCACTCTGCCCCTCAGTCACTACTATCCATACGCCCATCTATGAGAAAACACCTCAGCTCCTCCCCTCGGGGAGTCATAGCCCACACCTCGGTGTGAGGAGGGAACCCATATGATGAAGCATGTCACCTAACGGTGAGTGAGGGTTCTTGTCCTGAAGGAAATTTCTCCTCCCGTTTCTTCTACAGACACTACACTACTTCTACCTTCCTTTTTTCTCTCTCTCACTTACAGCCGGGCGTACTCTTCGTTTCTAAAAAGCCAGGTCTTCAAGGCTTTCATGATTGTAGTAATAAGAGGGATCTTACAAACAATTACGGAAGCTTG
This sequence comes from Calotriton arnoldi, assembly GCA_963921515.1. Lineage (NCBI taxonomy): Eukaryota > Metazoa > Chordata > Amphibia > Caudata > Salamandridae > Calotriton > Calotriton arnoldi. The sequence goes on from CAWUFW010002374.1 coordinate 1,429,608, forward strand.
TTCCAAAGTTTGGCAGCCCTGACAGGGAATGATTTACTGCCAGACCTAGACTACCTGATTCTTGATATAGTATGACGCAAGCCCACTTTGGATCGAAGGTAGCATGCAGGTATATTATATGGTAAACTTTTTCCTGAAATAGTACAGGTCTATATGGGGAACAGCTTTGAAAACATAACACAAAGATTTAAAAATAATTGTTTTTTCTACTGGAAACCAGTGAAGAGTCTTTAAAGGAATTGGAGTAATCCAGGCAAAACAGTATGGTGGCCTGAATCACTACGTGATGGACTTTCTTTGTGTGTGTGTGTGTGGGGAGGGGGAACCAAGAGCTTCCTAAGGACCTTTGTTGGACCTAGCCCTTTTTCCAGGGTTATTCCTAGACTGTTTGCTTTTTTCCTTTTATTTTTCTCTGACCTGCTTTTTGTTGGCATTTAGGACTCCGGGCACTTTACCAAAGCTAAACGGTGCTAAAGTGCATATGCTGTCTCTCTAAAATATATTGATGATTGGTTTATCCATGATTGGCATATTTGATTTACTGGTAAGTCCCCAGTAAAGTGCAGCGTGTGGGCCCAGGGCCTGTAATTCAAATGCTACTAGTGGGCCTGCTATATACAAGTTATAAAACGGACCACCCTATATGCCCACCGAGACAGGGGTAAGTATTATATATATGTACAAAGGCCCGTGGTCATCATTTAGTAGGTGGGAATAACACTCTGAATAAGCGAATCCCACACTTAATGCAGTTACAGATACAATATAGAGAACATTTCTCAATTATGGCACAAAATAAGAGGTCTGACAAGGGTTTCCTTTGCTGATCTGAATTCTCAAAAATTCTCCGCAATCCTCAGTGTACTTATTATATACAGACTGCAAACGACGTAGTGCTCGAGTGAATGTGACAATACATAAAAAGGCCATCTAATTTTGTGCCACAATTGAGAAATGTTCTCTATATTGTATCAGTAACTTCATTAAGTGTGGGAATAGCTTATTGAGAGTGTGATTCGCACTTACTAAATGATGCCCACAGCACTAGTGGGCCAGCAGCACTGATAGAACCACCCATACAAGTAGCCCTGCCAACATGTCTCAGGCCTGCTACTGAAGTGTCTGTGTGGCAGATTTAAACTGCCATGTCGACTTGGCAAGTGCAACCACTTGCCAGGCCCAAACGTTCTTCTTACTACATGTTAGGCACCACTAAGGTAGGCCAAAGGTAGCCCCATAGGCAGGGTTCAGTGTATTTAAAAGGAACGACATGTGTCACTGTGTGTTTTACATGCCCAGATAGTGAAATACTACTGATTTAGTTTTTCACTGTTGCAAGGACTATCTCTCCCATAGGTTACAAGTGTTACTTCCAATTGGGAAGAGATAGAGATTTAGAGTGTAGGTCCCTGAACTCAGTTTACAAATACATTTTTTAGTGAAGTTGGTTTTTAAATTGCATGTTTGAAAATGCTACTTTTAGAAAGTAGGCGTTTTCTTGCTTTACCGATCTGTGCCTCTGCCTGACCTGTGGAATTCACTTCTGATGGAGGGTGACAGTTGGGCTGCTTGTGCATTCACTCTAGACTGTTACACAAAGGGAGCTGAGGTGTACCCTGCATATCCGGATGGCCCATGCCAGGCTGATGGGTCTTCCCGAGCTAGAGTGTTGGGAGGGGTTGTCATTGACAGACAAGTTACTTACCTTCGGTAACGATATATCTGTAAGAAACATTAGTAGTGATAGATTCCTTACCTTAGAATATCCCCAGACTGGATCCGGAAAGTTTTCGTCAGCAGTACCCCTGCGCGTCGGGAGGGGCGTCGTGCGGCTCCGCGTCCGTCGTTGGCGTCGTGGTCGCCGAGATGATGTCGCGGGCGCTACTTGGACGCCGCCCACGCGCGCTGACTTCAGTTCTGTACACGACTTTCCGCGCAAGGAACGCAGAGCCATGCAAGATACTGACCACTGGTGCATTGAAACTAGGGCCCTAAAAGGGGTGACCTTAACCCTAGAAATCAGTTCGCAGAATGGGGAGGATGGGTGGGGCGGTAAGGAATCTATCACTACTAATGTTTCTTACAGATATATTGTTACCGAAGGTAAGTAACTTGTCCATCTGAAAGAAACATATAGTGATAGATTCCTTACCTTAGAATAGATACAGCAAACACAAGGAGATGATGGACGGAGCGCTGAAACTTTTCAGACACTCACCCCCAGTCACAGATCTGGGTTGAATCCATCATCGTTCTTTAGCTCACTTCGCCACCCCACTTCAGACATAGCTATATGCAAATCAGTCTTGACCCTGTGCCTCATGGGAACAGTCCAGCCCGAACTGCCAAGCCATGTCTTCCCTAGACCGGAAACAAGCATCCTGGGACCGGTTTCGGGCTAACAGCCCTCATCAGCCAGGCTAGCTTGAATCCAGTGGCAAAGTGAGCAAGGGACCCACGTCTGGGCATACCCTGCCAACTTAGGGCGAACACAGCAAACACAAGGAGATGATGGACGGAGCGCTGAAACTTTTCAGACACTCACCCCCAGTCACAGACAGGGTTGAATCCATCATCGTTCTTTAGCCCACTTCACCACCCCAGTTCAGACATAGCTATATGCAAATCAGTCTTGACCCTGTGCCTCATGGGAACAGTCCAGCCCGATCTGCCAAGCCATGTCTTCCCTGGACCGGAAACAAGCATCGTGGGACCGGTTTCGGGCTAACAGCCCTCATCAGCCAGGCTAGCTTGAATCCAGTGGCAAAGTGAGCAAGGGACCCACGTCTGGGCATACCCTGCCAACTTAGGGCGAACACAGCAAACACAAGGAGATGATGGACGGAGCGCTGAAACTTTTCAGACACTCACCCCCAGTCACAGATCTGGGTTGAATCCATCATCGTTCTTTAGCTCACTTCGCCACTCCCAGTTCAGACATAGCTATATGCAAATCAGTCTTGACCCTGTGCCTCATGGGAACAGTCCAGCCCGAACTGCCAAGCCATGTCTTCCCTGGACCGGAAACAAGCATCCTGGGACCGGTTTCGGGCTAACAGCCCTCATCAGCCAGGCTAGCTTGAATCCAGTGGCAAAGTGAGCAAGGGACCCACATCTGGGCATACCCTGCCAACTTAGGGCGAACACAGCAAACACAAGGAGATGATGGACGGAGCGCTGAAACTTTTCAGACACTCACCCCCAGTCACAGATCTGGGTTGAATCCATCATCGTTCTTTAGCTCACTTCGCCACCCCAGTTCAGACATAGCTATATGCAAATCTGTCTTGACCCTGTGCCTCATGGGAACAGTCCAGCCCGAACTGCCAAGCCATGTTTTCCCTGGACCGGAAACAAGCATCCTGGGACCAGTTTCGGGCTAACAGCCCTCATCAGCCAGGCTAGCTTGAATCCAGTGGCAAAGTGAGCAAGGGACCCACGTCTGGGCATACCCTGCCAACTTAGGGCGAACACAGCAAACACAAGGAGATGATGGACGGAGCGCTGAAACTTTTCAGACACTCACCCCCAGTCACAGATCTGGGTTGAATCCATCATCGTTCTTTAGCTCACTTCGCCACCCCAGTTCAGACATAGCTATATGCAAATCAGTCTTGACCCTGTGCCTCATGGGAACAGTCCAGCCCGAACTGCCAAGCCATGTCTTCCCTGGACCGGAAACAAGCATCCTGGGACCGGTTTCGGGCTAACAGCCCTCATCAGCCAAGCTAGCTTGAATCCAGTGGCAAAGTGAGCAAGGGACCCACGTCTGGGCATACCCTGCCAACTTAGGGCGAACACAGCAAACACAAGGAGATGATGGACGGAGCGCTGAAACTTTTCAGACACTCACCCCCAGTCACAGATCTGGGTTGAATCCATCATTGTTCTTTAGCTCACTTCGCCACCCCAGTTCAGACATAGCTATATGCAAATCAGTCTTGACCCTGTGCCTCATGGGAACAGTCCAGCCCGAACTGCCAAGCCATGTCTTCCCTGGACCGGAAACAAGCATCCTGGGACCGGTTTCGGGCTAACAGCCCTCATCAGCCAGGCTAGCTTGAATCCAGTGGCAAAGTGAGCAAGGGACCCACGTCTGGGCATACCCTGCCAACTTAGGGCGAACACAGCAAACACAAGGAGATGATGGACGGAGCGCTGAAACTTTTCAGACACTCACCCCCAGTCACAGATCTGGGTTGAATCCATCATCGTTCTTTAGCTCACTTCGCCACCCCAGTTCAGACATAGCTAAATGCAAATCAGTCTTGACACTGTGCCTCATGGGAACAGTCCAGCCCGAACTGCCAAGCCATGTCTTCCCTGGACCGGAAACAAGCATCCTGGGACCGGATTCGGGCTAACAGCCCTCATAAGCCAGGCTAGCATGAATCCAGTGGCAAACTGAGCAAGGGACCCACGTCTGGGCATACCCTGCCAACTTAGGGCGAACACAGCAAACACAAGGAGATGATAGACGGAGCGCTGAAACTTTTCAGACACTCACCCCCAGTCACAGACAGGGTTGAATCCATCATCGTTCTTTAGCCCACTTCGCCACCCCAGTTCAGACATAGCTATATGCAAATCAGTCTTGACCCTGTGCCTCATGGGAACAGTCCAGGCCGAACTGCCAAGCCATGTCTTCCCTGGACCGGAAACAAGCATCCTGGGACCGGTTTCGGGCTAACAGCCCTCATCAGCCAAGCTAGCTTGAATCCAGTGGCAAAGTGAGCAAGGGACCCACGTCTGGGCATACCCTGCCAACTTAGGGCGAACACAGCAAACACAAGGAGATGATGGACGGAGCGCTGTAACTTTTCAGACACTCACCCCCAGTCACAGATCTGGGTTGAATCCATCATCGTTCTTTAGCTCACTTCGCCACCCCAGTTCAGACATAGCTACATGCAAATCAGTCTTGACCCTGTGCCTCATGGGAACAGTCCAGCCCGAACTGCCAAGCCATGTCTTCCCTGGACCGGAAACAAGCATCCTGGGACCGGTTTCGGGCTAACAGCCCTCATCAGCCAGGCTAGCTTGAATCCAGTGGCAAAGTGAGCAAGGGACCCACGTCTGGGCATACCCTGCCAACTTAGGGCGAACACAGCAAACACAAGGAGATGATGGACGGAGCGCTGAAACTTTTCAGACACTCACCCCCAGTCACAGACAGGGTTGAATCCATCATCGTTCTTTAGCCCACTTCGCCACCCCAGTTCAGACATAGCTATATGCAAATCAGTCTTGACCCTGTGCCTCATGGGAAAAGTCCAGCCCGAACTGCCAAGCCATGTCTTCCCTGGACCGGAAACAAGCATCCTGGGACCGGTTTCGGGCTAACAGCCCTCATCAGCCAGGCTAGCTTGAATCCAGTGGCAAAGTGAGCAAGGGACCCACGTCTGGGCATACCCTGCCAACTTAGGGCGAACACAGCAAACACAAGGAGATGATGGACGGAGCGCTGAAACTTTTCAGACACTCACCCCCAGTCACAGATCTGGGTTGAATCCATCATCGTTCTTTAGCTCACTTCGCCACCCCAGTTCAGACATAGCTATATGCAAATCAGTCTTGACCCTGTGCCTCATGGGAACAGTCCAGCCCGAACTGCCAAGCCATGTCTTCCCTGGACCGGAAACAAGCATCCTGGGACCGGTTTCGGGCTAACAGCCCTCATCAGCCAGGCTAGCTTGAATCCAGTGGCAAAGTGAGCAAGGGACCCACGTCTGGGCATACCCTGCCAACTTAGGGCGAACACAGCAAACACAAGGAGATGATGGACGGAGCGCTGAAACTTTTCAGACACTCACCCCCAGTCACAGATCTGGGTTGAATCCATCTTCGTTCTTTAGCTCACTTCGCCACCCCAGTTCAGACATAGCTATATGCAAATCTGTCTTGACCCTGTGCCTCATGGGAACAGTCCAGCCCGAACTGCCAAGCCATGTTTTCCCTGGACCGGAAACAAGCATCCTGGGACCAGTTTCGGGCTAACAGCCCTCATCAGCCAGGCTAGCTTGAATCCAGTGGCAAAGTGAGCAAGGGACCCACGTCTGGGCATACCCTGCCAACTTAGGGCGAACACAGCAAACACAAGGAGATGATGGACGGAGCGCTGAAACTTTTCAGACACTCACCCCCAGTCACAGATCTGGGTTGAATCCATCGTCGTTCTTTAGCTCACTTCGCCACCCCAGTTCAGACATAGCTATATGCAAATCAGTCTTGACCCTGTGCCTCATGGGAACAGTCCAGCCCGAACTGCCAAGCCATGTCTTCCCTGGATCGGAAACAAGCATCCTGGGACCGGTTTCGGGCTAACAGCCCTCATCAGCCAGGCTAGCTTGAATCCAGTGGCAAAGTGAGCAAGGGACCCACGTCTGGGCATACCCTGCCAACTTAGGGCGAACACAACAAACACAAGGAGATGATGGACGGAGCGCTGAAACTTTTCAGATACTCACCCCCAGTCACAGATCTGGGTTGAATCCATCATCGTTCTTTAGCTCACTTCGCCACCCCAGTTCAGACATAGCTAAATGCAAATCAGTCTTGACCCTGTGCCTCATGGGAACAGTCCAGCCCGAACTGCCAAGCCATGTCTTCCCTGGACCGGAAACAAGCATCCTGGGACCGGTTTCGGGCTAACAGCCCTCATCAGCCAGGCTAGCTTGAATCCAGTGGCAAAGTGAGCAAGGGACCCACGTCTGGGCATACCCTGCCAACTTAGGACGAACACAGCAAACACAAGGAGATGATGGACGGAGCGCTGAAACTTTTCGGACACTCACCCCCAGTCACAGATCTGGGTTGAATCCATCATCGTTCTTTAGCTCACTTCGCCACCCCAGTTCAGACATAGCTATATGCAAATCAGTCTTGACCCTGTGCCTCATGGGAACAGTCCAGCCCGAACTGCCAAGCCATGTCTTCCCTGGACCGGAAACAAGCATCCTGGGACCGGTTTCGGGCTAACAGCCCTCATCAGCCAGGCTAGCTTGAATCCAGTGGCAAAGTGAGCAAGGGACCCACGTCTGGGCATACCCTGCCAACTTAGGGCGAACACAGCAATCACAAGGAGATGATGGACGGAGCGCTGAAACTTTTCAGACACTCACCCCCAGTCACAGATCTGGGTTGAATCCATCATCGTTCTTTAGCTCCCTTCGCCACCCCAGTTCAGACATAGCTATATGCAAATCAGTCTTGACCCTGTGCCTCATGGGAACAGTCCAGACCGAACTGCCAAGCCATGTCTTCCCTGGACCGGAAACAAGCATCCTGGGACCGGTTTCGGGCTAACAGCCCTCATCAGCCAGGCTAGCTTGAATCCAGTGGCAAAGTGAGCAAGGGACCCACGTCTGGGCATACCCTGCCAACTTAGGGCGAACAAAGCAAACACAAGGAGATGATGGACGGAGCGCTGAAACTTTTCAGACACTCACCCCCAGTCACAGATCTGGGTTGAATCCATCATCGTTCTTTAGCTCACTTCGCCATCCCAGTTCAGACATAGCTATATGCAAATCAGTCTTGACCCTGTGCCTCATGGGAACAGTCCAGCCCGAACTGCCAAGCCATGTCTTCCCTGGACCGGAAACAAGCATCCTGGGACCGGTTTCGGGCTAACAGCCCTCATCAGCCAGGCTAGCTTGAATCCAGTGGCAAAGTGAGCAAGGGACCCACGTCTGGGCATACCCTGCCAACTTAGGGCGAACACAGCAAACACAAGGAGATGATGGACGGAGCGCTGAAACTTTTCAGACACTCACCCCCAGTCACACATCTGGGTTGAATCCATCATCGTTCTTTAGCTCACTTCGCCACCCCAGTTCAGACATAGCTATATGCAAATCAGTCTTGACCCTGTGCCTCATGGGAACAGTCCAGCCCGAACTGCCAAGCCATGTCTTCCCTGGACCGGAAACAAGCATCCTGGGACCGGTTTCGGGCTAACAGCCCTCATCAGCCAGGCTAGCTTGAATCCAGTGGCAAAGTGAGCAAGGGACCCACGTCTGGGCATACCCTGCCAACTTAGGGCGAACACAGCAAACACAAGGAGATAATGGACGGAGCGCTGAAACTTTTCAGACACTCACCCCCAGTCACAGATCTGGGTTGAATCCATCATCGTTCTTTAGCTCACTTCGCCACCCCAGTTCAGACATAGCTATATGCAAATCAGTCTTGACCCTGTGCCTCATGGGAACAGTCCAGCCCGAACTGCCAAGCCATGTCTTCCCTGGACCGGAAACAAGCATCCTGGGACCGGTTTCGGGCTAACAGCCCTCATCAGCCAGGCTAGCTTGAATCCAGTGGCAAAGTGAGCTCACTTTGCCACTGGATTCAAGATAGCATGGCTGATGGGGGTTATGAACCCGAAACCGGTCCCAAGATGCTTGTTTCCGGTCCAGGGAAGACATGGCTTGGCAGTTCGGGCTGGACTGTTCCCATGAGGCACAGGGTCAGACTGATTTTCATATAGCTATGTCTGAACTGGGGTGGCAGAGTGAGCTAAAGAATGATGATGGATTAAACCCAGATCTGTTGACTGGGGGTGAGTGCTTGCAATGTTCAACACTCCGTCCATCATCCCCTTTGGTTTTGCTAAGTTCGCACTAAGTTGGCAGGGTATGCCCAGACGTGGGTCCCTTGCTCACTTTGCCACTGGATTCAAGATAGCCTGGCTGATGAGGGTTATGAACCCGAAACCAGTCCCAGGATGCTTGTTTCCGGTCCAGGGAAGACATGGCTTGGCAGTTCGGGCTGGACTGTTCCCATGAGGCACAGGGTCAAGACTGATTTGCATATAGCTATGTCTGAACTGGGGTGGCGAAGTGAGCTTAAGAACGATGATGGATTAAACCCAGATCAGTTGACTGGGGGTGAGTGCTTGCAATGTTCAACACTCCGTCCATCATCCCCTTTGGTTTTGCTTAGAATAGATACCCCAGCAATACCAACCCCGGTGGTGGGTCTGCGAACTAAGATCACACCAGAAAGTCACGAAGAACAGAACGGCCAAAGAAGCCGTCTCTCCGGACTTGGCTGTCCAGGCAGTAATGCTTGGTAAACGTGTGCAGCGAGGCCCACGTGGCTGCCTGACATATGTCTTGCAGGGGGACACCACGTCCCAATGCAGTAGTGGCTGCAGTAGCTCTGGTGGAGTGAGCACGCAGCCCCACCGGAGGTTCTTTTTTAGCCAAAGAGTAACAGGCTTTGATACACAAGACAACCCAGCGGGTGATGGTTCTCTTATGGACTGCCCGACCTTTCTTGGTGCCAACGTAGCCAACAAAAAGCTGGTCATCCACCCGGAACTGCTGTGTGCGGTTGAGATAAAAAGAAAGCGCATGTTTTGGGTCCAGACGGTGGAGCCGCTCTTCCTCTCTGGAAGGATGCGGAGGCAGAAAAAAGGTGGGCAAGGTAATAGTTTGCCCAATGTGAAAGGCCGTAACCACTTTTGGCAAAAAGGAAGGCGGGGCCTGAGCACAACCTTGTCCGGATGGACTGAAAGGAAAGGAGGCTTACAGGAAAGAGCCTGGAGCTCCCTCACTCGCCTGGCGGAAGTGATGGCCACCAGGAAGGCAGTCTTTAACGTCAAAAGACGAAGAGGACAGTCGTGAAGGGGCTCAAAAGGAGCGCACATCAAGTACGTCAGAACCGGATTCAAGTCCCACTGAGGCATCGGAATAGGAGGAAAAAGGTGTGTAATGCCTTTAAGAAACCTATTTACAATAGGGGACTTGAAAAGAGAGGGCTGATCAGGGAGCCTGAGAAAGGCCGAAATAGCAGAAAGATAGCCCTTGATAGTGCCCAGAGCAGAGCCCTGCTGGGCCAAAGAAAGAAGGAACAGTAGAACCTCAGAAAGAGGGGCAGAAAGGGGATCCACAGCCTTTGCTGTGCACCATGCCACAAATTTGTTCCACCTGCAGGCGTATACCACTTTAGTAGAGGGACGCCTGGCTGCCAGAATAACGTCACAAACTTCAGGAGGCAAGTCTAAGGGAATCAACTGCCGCCGCTCAATCTCCACGCAAAGAGGTGGAGGCTGGACAGGTTCGGGTGGAGGACCGTCCACTGCTGCTGCGACAGAAGATCCTCCCGAAGAGGCAGTCTGATCGGGGGATCCATGCTCATACTGAGTAGCTCGGGATACCATACTCTTCAAGCCCAGTCCGGAGCCACAAGAATGACTTGGGCCCGGTAGCGCCTGATCATCTTCAGCACTCTGGGCAGAAGTGGTATAGGCGGAAAGGCGTGCAACAGACCGCAACCACACTCGCGACGAAAAGCGTCGCCGAGCGAGTGCCGCCTTGGAAATTCCAACGCGCAGAACTGATACCATTGCGCGTTCTCTTCGGTGGCGAATAGATCTAACCAAGGCTCTCCCCACTGCTGAAAGAGACCTTGCGCCACCTCCGAATGAAGACGCCATTCGTGATCGAGCATGCACCTGCGGCCGAGTTCGTCCGCCCTGGCTTTCAGAGAACCTGCCAGGTGTTGAACCACCAGGGGCATGCCCTGATGTTCCAGCCATGTCCAGAGACGCAGAACCTCCTGACAGAGGGTCCACGACCCCACCCCGCCTTCTTTGTTGCAGTACCACATGGCGGTGGTGTTGTCTGTGAACACCTGCACTACTCTCCCCTTGACAGAGGGAAGGAATGCTTTCAGTGCAAGCCTGATCGCCTGCAGCTCCAAAAGGTTGATATGGAGCCGGGACTCCGCCGGAGACCAGAGACCTCTGATCTACGCCTCTCCCATGTGGCCTCCCCTTCCCAGGAGGGACGCATCCGTCACCACTGTGAACTCCGGTTGGGGAAGGGAGAGGGATCTGCCGTCGAACCAATGCCGGTCCGTGAGCCACCACTGCAATTGTTGTGCAGTGCGCTCCGAGATCTGGACGTGATCGGACAGGTTCCCCTGATGCTGCGCCCACTGGAACTTCAGGTCCCACTGCAGAGCCCGCATATGCCACCTGGCATGATTGACCAGCAGGATGCAGGAGGCCATGAGGCCCAGCAGCCTCAGAGTCACTCTGACCGAAACCCAGGACAAGGGCTGAAAGATGGGAATCAGAGCCCGAATGTCCCGGACTCGCTGTTCGGGAGGATAGACCCGAAACTGCGCCGTGTCCAGAACCGCTCCGATAAAGAGGAGCTTCTGGGAGGGAATCAGATGTGACTTCGGCACATTGATGGAGAACCCCAGCAAGTGCAGGAGGTCGGCCGTAGTCTGGAGGTGGGAGACGACTGTCTGGGGCGAGCCCGCCTTCAACAACCAGTCGTCGAGATAGGGGAAGACTGAGACCCCTGATCTGCGCAGATGAGCTGCGACCACCGCCATCACCTTGGTGAATACACGAGGGGCGCTGGTAAGGCCAAAGGGGAGCACTGTAAACTGAAAGCGCTCGTGGCCTACCATGAACCGCCTGTGGGCTGGCAGGACGGGGATGTGGAAATATGCGTCCTGCAAGTCCAGCGCCACCATCCAGTCTTGTGGGTCGAGAGCAGACAAGACCTGAGCTAGAGTGAGCATCTTGAATTTCTCCTTGTGGAGGAAGCGATTGACGTTCCGGAGGTCCAAGATAGGACGCAGGCCTTTGTCCTTCTTGGGCACCACAAAGTAGTGGGAATAACAACCACGACCTACTTCGCCAAGAGGGCCGCAACTTCCTGCTGAAGAAGCACCAAGTGATCCCCTGACATGCGGTGGTATTGAGGCAGCATGGTTGGGGGGTAGTCTCGAAGGGGAGGGAGTAGCCCCTTCGGACTATCTCTAAAACCCACCTGTCCGAAGTGATGGTGCGCCAGTGGGGGGAGGTGATGGCGGAGCCTGCCGCCCACTGGCGTTTGATGGGCCTGAAAGTTCGGACTAGGAAGGTTAGGAGGCAGAGGTGGCGGGGGTGGTGGTCTGACCCGCCCGCTGGCCCCTTTGTCTGCCACAGCGGTAACCGCGTCCGCGCTGGGATGACTGTCGCGCCGGCCGGTGGCTCTGTTGCGAACGCTGCGGGGCGCCCCTTCCTGTGCCACGAAAGGAGCGAAAAGCGGAAGGCGGAGGAGGGCGGACTGCCGAGAGTCCTAAGGACTTGGCCGTAGCCCGTGAGTCCTTAAACCGCTCCAACGCGCTGTCCGCCTTGTGGCCGAATAGGCGACGGCCATCAAAGGGCATGTCCATAAAGGTGTTTTGGACATCCCCTGAAAATCCAGTAGTCCTCAACCAGGCGTGACGGCGAATCGCCACCGTCGTTGCAATGGATCTACCCAGTGAGTCGGCGGTGTCTAGACCACAACGGATCATGAACTTGGCTGCGTCTCTCCCCTCTGCAACAGCCTGGGCGAGAGTAGGCCGGGCCTCCTCCGGACACTGAGACAGCACGTTCGCCACCGTATCCCACAGACAGTGGGAATAACGGCCCAAGAGGCATGCGGTGTTCACGGACCGCAGCGCTGAGCTGGTGGAAGAGAAAATCTTCTTCCCAAACTGATCCAGCTTCTTGGATTCCCTATCCGGTGGTGCGGAAGGGAAGGCGGTTGGGGAAGCAGAGGCTTGGACAACCAAGCTCTCAGGGGTGGGATGTTGGGAGAGGAAAATGGGGTCACCCAAAGCCGGTCGATGGCGTCGGGCCACGTTCCTATCCACAGGAGCCCCTGAGGTGGGCCTGGACCAAGTGCCCAAAAGAACGCCCGAAAGGGCTTCATTAAGGGGCAGCAGCGGCTCCGCAGAAGTAGCTGCTGGCTGAAGCACCTCTGTCAGGAGGTTAGTCCTGACGGCCACAGTAGGGAGCTGGAGGTGTAGGGCCTACGCCGCCCTACGCAACACCACTGCATAACTGGCTCCCTCCTCCGTAGCCACGGTAGGAGGAGACAGCATGCCAAGGCCTGGTGAGGTATCCAGACCACTGGCGTCCCCCAATTCCTCAGCCCAGTCCTGTTCAGACTCGCAGGCTGCAGCAAGAGGGTCGTCCGACCCCTCCCAGTCCTCCCCTTGTTCCTCAGGCTTTTCAACAGGCCGAAAATAAGGAGCAGGGACATGGGGATAGAAATCCACAAACGGCGTCGAGAACGGCATCGACCGACGCCGGACCAACGCCGCGTCCACTTCGGGGCTGAATCTGAGGTCGTCGTCCCGAGGAGCGGGCGGCGTCAGGATCGGTGCCGGTGGGGTCGACGTCGGTGGAGGCGTAACGAGGTCAACTGGCGTCGACCAGGATCCAGGCCTGAATCCAAGGGTGTCCTGCGGCGCCGGAGCCGACAGCGACGCCGGAGCCGCTGGCGAGGAAATGCGAGGACACCTATGTGGGACCGCGGGGCCCGAAGGCGCACCGGCAGGACCCGACGGCCCAAAGAGGCGAGCCATGGCCGACAGGAAGTCCTGTATCTGGGCCGGAGTCGCTGACGACCCCGGGAAGGGCGGGTAGTCGGGCGGCGACTCCATGGACTCCGCCGGAGCCGCGGGGGTGGCACCACCCGTACCCTCAGCCGCGTCGTGCGACCGGCGAGGGGAAGTCGGAGAACGATGACTTTTTTTCGACTTCTTGTGCTTCGCCTTACCTGACCCCGAGTGCGAAGACTTCGATCCCGACGATCATCGATGACTCCGCGCACGGTCCCTCGACCTCCCTCTGGACCGGGACCTCTCACGACGCGGAGCGGACTGCCGGGCTTCAAGCAGCTTTCGGGACCGCTCCCGCAAAGACTTCGGCGCCATGGACTGGCAGTCGGGGCACGACTTGGGGTCGTGGTCGCGCCCCAGGCAAAAGAAACACACGCGGTGCGGGTCACATCATCCGATGACAGTCCATGCAGGACTTAAAACCGGGCATCCCTAACTGCACCAGGAGTCGAATAGACTCGAAAAAGGTGAGAAAAAGATCTAAAAAAACTTAGTCAAAAAAGACTAGGGGTACCGCTCTCTCCGGATCTGCGCTTGCTGGCGCGGAAAAAGTCGTATACAGAACTGACGTCAGCGCGTGTGGGCGTCGTCCAAGTAGCGCCCGCGACGTCATCTCGGCGACCACGACGCCAATGACGGACGCGGAGCCGCACGACGCCCCTACCGACGCGCAGGGGTACTGCTGACGAAAACTTTCCGGATCCAGTCTGACGCCTGGGGATATTCTAAGGTAAGGAATCTATCACTATGTGTTTCTTTCAGATACCTGAATAGGGCTGTGCCTGTTCTCACACAAAGCGGTCTCCTCCCCACTATAGTGTGTCTAGAGCCAGGTCAGAGAAAAGCAAGGTCTGTGCACTGCAAAGACGTTCCTTTGAAGTTTGCCTACTTCAAAGACAGAAACTGGCATAAGTAGAAGAGCTGTGACACCATAACTTCAGAACCCTTCTGGACTAAGAGGACATTCTGCCAGGAAGAAGAGCTGGATGATGTAGGAGGGGAACTGCCACTCTGCTTGTTGCTTTGTTGTGTTGTCCTGCTGCTTGCTACTTCTGTCCTGGGAGTAAAAGGACTGGACTTTGCTTTCTACATCCTCCTTCCAAGGTTCTCCGAGGGCTTGTACGTGCTTGCCTCCTGTTAAGAAGTCTCATGACCATCAAAGACTTCATCTGCAGCCCCTGAACTCCTCTGCTGGGAGTTCTGACCTGCCAAGTGGTGCCAATTCCAGTTCTGGGCCTTTGGAAGTGGTTTTGCTGCTAAGGAACCAAGAAAAACCAACACAATGCCATAGTGTGGCCGAAGAATTGACGCAGTGCCTGTCGTGCGGCTGAGAGATCGCCGAGTCCAGGGCACCGTGAGACCGATGTCCATGGCGCACACTTCGATGCGGGCCCTGCTGTGCAGCTGAAGAAATCGACACATCACCAGCTTTGCGGCTGGGAAATTGACGCAGCGCCTGTCCCGCCGAAACAACCCAGCGCATCCGGATTTTCGGCACATCATCCCTGTGCGCCAACTTCTTCATCAACGTGGCCCAATAGTAAGGAACCGAGGCTTCGTGTCCGGAAAGCAACGCATTGCTGCCCCTCACAGTAAGGAATCGACGTCTCACCTCCCCTGACAGTAAGGAAATGACATCACCTCCCCTGCAGTAAGGAACCGAAGCATCACCTTCCCTGGCAGTAAGGTACCGACGCATCAACTGCCCTGGGAGTACAGAACCGACGCATTGCTTTGCTTTTGTGGCATCTCATCTCCCATGTGCCTGTTTTCGTCTTTGATTTCTACACATCCCAGGTACTTTGCGATAAAAGTGACGCATCCATAGTTTCCTATGGACTGAACTATTGAACAAGTTACTTACCTTCGGTAACGATATATCTGTAAGAAACATTAGTAGTGATAGATTCCTTACCTTAGAATATCCCCAGGCGTCAGACTGGATCCGGAAAGTTTTCGTCAGCAGTACACCTGCGCGTCGGTAGGTGGCGTCGTGGTCGCCGAGATGACGTCGCGGGCGCTACTTAGATGCCGCCCGCGCGGACGTCAGTTCTGTACACGACTTTCCGCACCAGGAACGCAGAGCCATGCAAGATACTGACCACTGGTGCATTGAAACTAGGGCCCTGAAAGGGATGACCTAAACCCTAGAAATCAGTTCGCAGAACGGGGAGGATGGGTGGGGCGGTAAGGAATCTATCACTACTAATGTTTCTTACAGATATCGTTACCGAAGGTAAGTAACTTGTTCATCTGAAAGAAACACATAGTGATAGATTCCTTACCTTAGAATAGATACCCCAGCAATACCAATCCCGGTGGTGGGTCTGCGAACCAAGATCACACCAGAAAGTCACGGAGAACAGAACGGCCAAAGAAGCCGTCTCTACGGCCTTGGCTGTCCAGGCAATAATGCTTAGTAAACGTGTGCAGCGAGGCCCACATGGCTGCCTGACAGATGTCTGGCAAGGGGACACCATGTCCCAATGCAGTAGTGGCTGCAGTAGCTCTGGTGGAATGAGCACGCAGTCCCACCGGAGGTTCTTTTTTAGCCAAAGAGTAACAGGCTTTGATACACAAGACGACCCAGCGGGAGATAGTCCTCTTGTGTACCGCCCGACCTTTCTTGGTGCCAACGTAGCCAACAAAGAGTTGGTCATTCACCCGGAACTGTTGCGTGCGGTTGAGAAAAAATGAGAGCGCACGTTTTGGGTCCAGACGGTGGAGCCTCTCTTCCTCTCTGGAAGGATGCGGAGGTTGAAAGAAGGTGGGCAAGGTAATAGTCTGCCCAATGTGAAAGGCCGTAACAACTTTTGGCAAAAAGGAAGGACAGGGCCTGAGCACAACCTTGTCCGGATGGACTGATAGGAAAGGAGGCTTACAAGAAAGAGCCTGGAGCTCACTCACTCGCCTAGCGGAGGTGATGGCCACCAGGAAAGCAGTCTTCAAGGTCAAGAGACGAAGAGGACAGTTGTGAAGGGGCTCAAAGGGAGCGTAAGAACCTGATTCAAGTCCCACTGTGGCATCACGAAAGGAATAGGAGGAAAAAGGTGCGTAAGGCCTTTGAGAAATCTATTTACAACAGGGAACTTGAAAAGAGGGCTGATCAGGGAGCCTGAGAAAGGCCGAAATAGCAGAAAGATAGCCCTTGATAGTGCCCAGAGCAGAGCCCTGCTGGGCCAAAGAAAGAAGGAACAAAAGGACTTCTAAAAGAGGGGCAGAAAGGGGATCCACAGCCTTTGCTGTGCACCATGCCACTAATTTGTTCCACCTGCAGGCATATACCAACTTAGTGGGGGGACACCTGGCTGCCAGAATGACATTACAAACCTCAGGAGGCAAGTCAAAAGGAATCAACTGCCGCCGCTCAATCTCCACGCAAAGAGGTGGAGGCTGGACAGGTTCGGGTGGAGGACCGTCCCCTGCTGCTGCGACAGAAGATCCTCCCGAAGAGGCAGTCTGATCGGAGGATCGATGCTCATACTGAGTAGCTCGGGATACCATACTCTTCTAGCCCAGTCCGGGGCCACAAGGATGACTTGTGCCCGGTCGCGTCAGATCTTCAGCACTCTGGGCAGAAGTGGTATAGGCGTAAGGGCGTACAACAGACCGCAACTCCACTCGCGACGAAAAGCGTCACCGAGCGAGTGCCGCCTTGGAAATTCAACGCGCAGAACTGATGACATTGCGCGTTCTCTTCGGTGGCGAATAGATCTAACCAAGGCTCTCCCCACTGCTGAAAGAGACTTTGCACCACCTCAGAGTGAAGACGCCATTCGTGATCCAGCATGCACCGGCGGCTGATTCGGCCGCCCTGGCTTTCAGAGAACCTGCCAGGTGTTGAACCACCAGGGACATGCCCTGATGTTCCAGCCATGTCCAGAGACGCAGAGCCTCCTGACAGAGGGTCCACGACCCCACCCCGCCTTGCTTGTTGCAGTACCACATGGCAGTGGTGTTGCCTGTGAACACCTGCACTACTCTCCCCTTGACAGAGGGAAGGAATGCCTTCAGTGCAAGCCGTATCGCCCGAAGCTCCAGAAGGTTGATATGGAGCTTGGACTCCGCCGGAGACCAGAGGCCTCTGATCTCCGCCTCTCCCATGTGGCCTCCCCATCCCAGGAGGGACGCATCCGTCACCACTGTAAACTCCGGTTGGGGAAGGGAGAGGGATCTGCCGTCGACCCAATGCCGGTTCGTGAGCCACCACTGCAACTGTCGTGCAGTGCCTTCCGAGATCTGGACGTGATGTGACAGGTTCCCCTGATGCTGCGCCCACTGGAACTTCAGGTCCCACTGCAGAGCCCGCATATGCCATCTGGAATGATCGATCAGCAGGATGCAGGAGGCCATGAGGCCCAGCAGCCTCAGAGTCACTCTGACCGAAACCCGGGACAAGGGCTGAAAGATCGGAATCAGAGCCCGAATATCCCGGACTTGCTGTTCGGGGGGATAGACCCAAAACTGCGCCGTGTCCAGAATCGCTCCGATAAAGAGGAGCTTCTGAGAGGGAATCAGGTGCGACTTCGGCACGTTGATGGAGAACCCCAGCAAGTGCAGGAGGTTGGCCGTAGTCTGGAGGTGGGAGACGACTGCCTGGGGCGAGCCCGCCTTCAACAACCAGTCGTCAAGATAGGGGAAGACTGAAACCCCTGATCTGCGCAGATGAGCTGCGACCACCGCCATCACTTTCGTGAACACCCGAGGGGCGCTGGTAAGGCCAAAAGGGAGCACGGTGAACTGAAAGTGCTCGTGGCCTACCGTGAACCGCAGGTAACGCCGGTGGGCTTGCAGGACTGGGATGTGGAAATAGGCATCCTGCAAGTCTAGGGCTACCATCCAGTCTTGTGGATCGAGAGCAGACAAAACCTGAGCCAGAGTGAGCATCTTGAACTTCTCTTTGCGGAGGAAGCGATTGACGTTCCGGAGATCTAAGATAGGACGCAGGGCCTTGTCCTTCTTGGGTACCAGAAAGTAGTGGGAATAGCAACCACAACCTACTTCTGGCGTCGGAACGCGCTCGATGGCCCCCTTGGCCAAGAGGGCCGCAACTTCCTGCTGAAGCACCACCAATTGATCCCCCGACATGCGGTGGTACTGAGGTGGCATGGCTGGAGGGGTAGTCTCGAAGGGGAGGGAGTAGCCCCTCCGGACTATCTCTAAAACCCACCTGTCCGAAGTGATGGTGCGCCAGTGGGGGAGGTGATGGCGAAGCCTGCCACCCACTGGCGTTTGAGGGGCCTGAAAGCTCAGACTAGGAACGTTTGGAGGCAGTGGTGGCCGGGGTGGAGGTGGACTGACCTGCCCGCTGGCCCCTTGGTCCGCCACGGCGGAACCCGCGTCCGCGCTGGGATGGCTGTGCAGGCCTGTGGCTCTGTTGCGAACGCTGCGGGCGCCCCTTCCGGTGCCACGAAAGGAGCATAAAGCAGAAGGCGGAGGAGGGCGGACTGCAGAGAGTCCCAAGGACTTGGCCGTAGCCCGTGAGTCCTTAAACCGCTACAACGCGCTGTCTGCGTTGTCGCCGAAGAGGCGACGGCCATCAAAGGGCATGTCCATAAGTGTGTTTTGGACATGCCCCGAAAATCCAGTTGTCCTCAACCAGGCGTGGCGTCAAACCGCCACCGTTGTTGTAATCGATTTGCCCAGTGAGTCGGCGGTGTCTAGGCCACAACGAATCATGAACTTAGCTGTGTCTCTCCCCTCTGCAACAGCCTGGGAGAGAGCTGTCCGGGCCTCCTCCGGACACTGGGGCAGCACTTGCGCCACCGTATCCCACAGAGTGTGGGAATAACGGCCCAAGAGGCATGCAGTGTTCACGGACCGCAGCGCAGAACTGGTGGAAGAAAAAATCTTCTTCCCGAACTGATCCAGTTTCTTGGATTCCCTATCCGGTGGTGCGGAAGGGAAGGCGGTCGGGGAAGCAGAGGCTTGGACAACCAAGCTCTCGGGGTGGGATGTTGGGAGAGGAAAATGGGGTCACCCGGAGCCGGGCGATGGCGTCGGGCCACGTTCCTATCCACAGGAGCCCCTGTGGTGGACCTGGACCAAGTGCCCAGAAGAACGTCAGAAAGGGCTTCATTGAAGGGAAGCAGCGGCTCCGCAGAAGTAGCTTCTGGCTGAAGCACCTCTGTCAGGAGGTTAGTCCTGACGGCCCCAGTAGAGAGCACAAGGTGTAGGGCCTCGGCCGCCCTACGCAACACCACAGCATAACTAGCACCCTCCTCCGTAGCCACAGTAGGAGGAGACAGCATGCCAAGGTCTGGTGAGGTATCCAGACCACTGGCGTCCCCCAACTCCTCAGCGCAGTCCTGTTCAGACTCGCAAGCAGCTGCGAGAGGGTCCTCAGACCCCTCCCAGTCCTCCCCTAGCTCCTCAGGGTGTTCAACAGGCCGAAAATAAGGAGCAGGGACATGGGGATAGAAATCCCAGAGCAACGTCGAGAACGACATCGATCGACGCCGGCTCGACGCCGCGTCCACTTCGGGACTGAAATTGGGGTCGACGTCGTCTTGAGAAGCGGGCGTCGTCAGAAGTGGTGCCGGTGGGGTCGACGTCGGTGGAGTTGTTATAAGGTCAACTGGCGTCGACCAGGATCCAGGCCTGGATCCAAGGGGGGTCCTGCGGCGCTGAGGCCGGAGCCGACAGCGACGCCGGAGCCGCCGGCGAGGAAAGGCGGGGACCCCCAGTCGGGACCGCGGGGCCCGAAGGCGCAGCAGCGGGACCAGACGGCCCAAAGAGGCGAGCCATGGCCGACAGGAATTCCTGTATTTGGGCCGGAGTCGCCGACGAACCCGGGAAGGGCGGGTAGTCCGGCGGCGACTGCATAGGCTCCGCCGGAGCAGCGGGGGAGGCACCACCCGCACCCTCAGCCGCATCGCGCGAGGGGAAGTCGGAGAACGATGGCGTTTCTTCGACTTCTTGTGCTTCGCCTTACCTGACCCCGAGTGCGCAGACTTGGATCCCGAAGACCGATGGTGATGACTCCGCGCACGGTCCCTCGACCTCCCACGGGACCGGGACCTCGAACGGCGCGGAGCCGACTGCCGGGCTTCCAGCAACTTTCGGGACCGCTCCCGCAAAGTCTTCGGCGCCATGGCCCGGCAGTCGGGGCACGACTTGGGGTCGTGGTCGCGCCCCAGGCAGAAAAGACACACACGGTGCGGGTCCGTCACCGACATCATACGGTGACAGTTCCCGCAGGACTTAAAACCGGGCATCCTATCTGCACCAGGAGTCGAAGACTCGATGAAAAACAAAGACAAAAAGCCTCAAAAAGTCAGTCAAAAATTGACTGGGGGTTCCTGCTCTTCCCGGATCTGCGCTTGCTGGTGCGGAAAAAGAAAGAACTGACGTCAGCGCGCGTGGGCGGAGTCTAAGTAGCGCCGGCGACGTCATCTCGGCAACCACGACGCCACCTACCGACGCGCAGGGGTACTGCTGACGAAAACTTTCCGGATCCAGTCTGACGCCTGGGGATATTCTAAGGTAAGGAATCTATCACTATGTGTTTCTTTCAGATTTGAACCTTTTAAAAGTGATATCTTGTGTATGTTGGATTTTGGTTGTTTTGGTCTTGTTTTATTCACATAAATATTGGTTATTTTTCTCAACTGGTGTGGTGTCTATTTGTAGTGTTTTCACTGTGTTACTGTGTGGGGGGGGGGTACAAATACTTTACACATTGCCTCTAAGATCAGCTTGACTGCTCGTGCCAAGCTACCAAGGGGTGAGCAGGGGTTCTTAGCTGTGTGACTCCCTTACCCTGACTAGAGTGAGGGTCTCTACTTGGACAGGGTGCAAACCACTGCCAACTAGAGACCCCATTTCTAACAACCTTCAAGAAGAAGAAGCAGGTGGAGGCAACATGCTTGACCTGTTCTTCGAACGAGAGTTCCGGCTCAAGATATACACCTAGGTTTTTTGTCCCTTTGCCGGTATGACCAGGCAAGATGAACCAGGAATAAGGCCAAAAGTAATGCTGAAATAGGCTAAGAAGGAGATTTTTCTCATCCAGAGCACCTTAGTTTTGTCAGAGCTTAACTTCAAAGAGAGCTCTTGAAACCTCTCTGACACCGTGGTCATGCAGTGATGGTAAGATTCAAAGGTGGCAGAGCTCGACCTGTCCATAGTGATAAGTTGGGTGATGCATAATTCATGCAGTGAAGACCAAAAGATTTTACCAACTGAACTTAGGGACGAATATAGATGTTAAAAAAAAAAGTCTAACTCAATATTGACCCCTGGGTGCAATGACTTATACTGTTATGCTATGTGTATTTGTATAGCGCACAACTCACTCAGAAGAGTATTATGGGCACAGAAGCAGGAGCTGTATGGGCTAAGGCAGGGTTGGGGCTAGGTAAATAGTCAGGTCTTCAGTTCCTTGTGGAGTTCAAAAACTAGGGAGGAGGCACTGATGTGCAGGGGCAGATCGTGCCAAGATTTAGGAGCCGGGAAGGCATGACCGATAGATCGGGTTCTGCTTATGCAGGGGTGTGTGCAAGTAAGAATCCAGATGAGCGGAGGTGTCTCGTAGGTTTGTGGACGTTTATGCAGTTGTTGAGGTACTTGGGACCAATGTGGTGTAAGGCTTTCTATTAATGCACAAGGGGTTTGAAGTGTGCTCGTTTGTGTATTGGGAGCCAGTGGAGTTCTTAGAGGTGCAGGGTGGGAGGTTGAGTTGGAGCTGGGTTTTGCACGGTCCGGAGTTTTCTGGTCAGTTAAGTGTTGATTACAGCATAGATACGTTGCTGTAGTCCAGCTCGCTGGATGTGGACTTGGGTGATGGTTCAGTGAGTGTTGGTGGGGAGCTATTTAAAGATAGTCTTGAGCATCTTGAGTTTAGGAAGCAGAAGACAGAGACTGAATTCACTTGACCAGTTATGGTGAGCTGGTTGTTGACTATTATTCCAAAGTTCTTTGTGTGGGTTGCCAGGAATGGGGTATTGGGTCCATGTTTGGCAGGCCACCAGGTGGAGTACCATAGCGAGGTGTCTTTGCCAAAGATTACTACTACCGTGTTGTCTGTGTTGAGCTTGAAACTGTTGGTTTCCATCCATCTGGTGACTTCGGTCATGCAGGCAGAGAAATGAGTGGAAGTTTGGTGCCTTGCTGGGGAGGGAAAGCATGAGCTGGGTGTTGTGTGATGTTCATTACGTAGGAGCAGATGATTATCGTGAGGTGGACATGTAGGAGTTGAACAGAGTGGGGCTGAGTAAGGATACTCCAATGATGAGGTTGACAGCATCTGAGCTGACTGGGTGGGTGGGTGCGACCTGTAAGGAAGGAGTAAATCCAGAGAAGCATGGTACCATGGAGGCCGCTTTGTGCAGTGGGTGGATAAGGATGGGCTGGGAGACTGTGGTGAAAACTACAGAAAATCCAGTAGGATAAGGGCTGCAGTGTCACCTTTGTCCATGATCATCTGGAAGTCATCCATAGTAGTGATGAGGGTGGTCTCTATACTGTGCTTGGCCCTAAATCCGGATTGAGTGGTGTTGAGCAGGTGCTACTCAGAGTGGCAGATGACTAGTGGTTTATCAACTTTTCCATTACTTTTACCAGGTACAGTAGCAGGGAGATAGGCTGACAGTTGGCTAGCATCTTCAGATCTTCTGAGGGTTTCTTGAAGCGGAGGGGAGTACTTTGGCGTGTTACTGGGTGCCTGGGTAGGTGGCAGTGATGACTGAGTTATACAGGATCAGGAAGAGGGCTGGAATGATGGTGTACAGTTCTTTGATGAAGGCGTGATGAGGGAAGGGGGTCTAAGGGTACTCCGGAAATCATGGGTGTTGCGGTTTCTTGAGTGGTGATGGTGGGCCAGACATGGGCAAGAGGGCTTGAAGGGTGGAAGGGTCCAGTTGGGGCTCTACGCTTTAGTAGATGCTGGTGATCCTGTTGCTGAAGAATAGGGACAGCTGGGTGCAAAGGTCCTGAGAGGAGGTTCCACTAGTGGAGGTTGCTGGAGGTGAGGTGAAGTCTTTCACCATGGCAAAGACTTCCTTGGCACTGTTGGTGCTGCTTTCAATAAGGTCGGTGAGCGTGGAGCATTTGGTGGCTCTGATTTGCTGATTGTAGCGTCTAAGGACATATCTGTTGGTGCTTGTCAGTGTTGTTCTGACTGTCTCCAATTTTGATGTTGCTGAGGGTGGTGAAGAGGGGGTCCAGTAGGTCTTCGGCGGTGGAGGTTGATTGTGTTGGGGATGGTGAAGTTCTTCAGGTGGTAATTGAGGTTGCTAATGAGGATGAAGGAGCTGGAGTTGAAGATCCCAGGGGCAAAGTCTGTGATGGTGTTGGAGTGTGGTCCTGGAGGGTGGGGGATTAGAGTGTTGCTCAGGGTGTAGTTAGCGGTAATGAACAGTTGGAAGATCAAGTGTCCAATGTTGCTGGGGGAGTATTGGACGGATCTTCAAAGATGATTGATTCCATCTCCAGGCCTATTTGTCCAGTCCTGTCTTGCGATTTTGTATCTGTGAAGATTGTTGTGGTCATGACGGAGGCAGACGAGGGAGTCCGCCAGGCTTCAGTCAGGAAGCGGTTGTGTAGCATATCCCAAATTTCGGTGGTGTGTTTAGTTAGGGAGTGAGTGTTGGGGAGTATGCTGGACAGGGAGGGGTATGGAGTACTGTGGGTTGGGTGTGTGGTCGTGTGTGTCAAGCAGGTTGCGTGTGTGAGGTGCCTGAAGTAGTAAGGTGGGTGTGGAAAATTGCATGGGAAATGGCAGGTGGCGCAGGAGAACGCACCTTCGGTGTTGGGTGGCAAGGCACGCCAGGCGTGCTGGGAGATGCCACTAGGGTTCAGGACACGGATGAGCAGCAAAGAGGTGGAGGTGGGTTGGAGGACCATAAGGGGTCTTCGCACTGGGCGTCGGCTGGGTGACGACAGGCGCAGACAGGCTTACCTTAGCACGCCTTAGGCACGCCAGCAGTACATCCGCACTGCAGCCTCCATTAAGCGAATATAGTTATTGGTAGGAAACCAGTGATGCTACTTCCTGCACAGATAGATAATGGTAATCCAGTGATGTTACTTCCTGTGCAGATGGATGACGGGAAAGGAGTCTTCTTACTTGGCTACTTCTTTTCTTTAAAGACAGTTTTGGAGGGAAACCAGTGATGCCACTTCTTGCGCAGATGGATGATGGGCAATCCAGTGAGATAGTTGAGGGAAATGAGTCCCAGATGAGCAGATAGCAGTTGGTTGATATGATCTTAGCCGCAAAAGGCAGCAAAGATACTGTTGAAAATTTGACAGTATATAGGGGTCAGCATTAGATTGTTTCAGCAAGTGCACTATGAGATCTTTTTTCCCCACCTCTGGTACACAACCGCTCATTAGAAAATTATTGCAGACATCAAGTAAAGGTGGTGCGAGGTTCTGCTGTTGCCGCTTTCCACGGGTTGAGAGGTAGAGGATCTGCGGCAAACCAGAGATATAGAACTAGTAATAGAGATAAAATGCTCTAAAGAAAGAGGTTCCCAGTGGTCCAATACAGACCATGATCTACAAGGTCGACTGTAGTAAGAGCCTCCCTGGCCTCAGACCCTGCTGGGCTAAACAAAGCTTCAGAAACAGGCTCAAGTGAGGATGAAATCTTACTAGGAAATTAAGGATGTCAGAGATCTTAAAATGTTGGATAATTTGCCCACTAACTACTGAGTGTGCTCTTAGGTGTGCTGCTGTAACAATTAATAAGAGAAATTGCAGACAATTTAGAACATCTCAGCAAAATTTTCAGCTCGAAGGAATTATGTTGGAATGGAATTCAGGCTTCGCAGAGACTGAGTTTTTTTTAATATTCCCTCAAGGCCTTCTTCAATGTTTCCATTGCAGAGAGAGTGGTCATGGCACCAGACTAATTCCAACGTTTTGCAGCCCACCTTAGCTTCCCTAGGTGAGGGCGTGTACCATGGGGCAAGTGGGAGTAGGATGCTTAATATTGACCTTTTTGTAGGGCAGAACTACTTCTAAAGCTGTCTCCACCCACTCAGTGCATCTATTATAGCCTTCGGTAGTTGATGCAAAGTTGCCCCTGGGATTTGAGTCCCTCAGATTATGAACAAAGTCTTAAATTGAGACTTTTGACCAGGGGCATTTATTCTGTGTATTTAATGAGAATCTGTTCTTATGCACTGTAATAGAAGCAAACTTAAGGGTAAATGAAACAAGACAGTGGTCCGTCCACAGTGAAGGACAGTCGGGGTTTCCCCTGCCTCATAGTGGAAAACCCATCTTGCCCACTCACAATCTTGACCTAAGTTCCACCACATCTGTGGGACGGCACACCTTACGGTTGGTTACAAGTTCTAGGAAATGCCAGGTTGTGCTGCTACTCCTTGGTATAACTGAAAGCACGTTTACTATTTGCAGTATTAAAACAGTTGTTTATTTCACATAAGTATAATGTAAAATTCTATCTACAAACAACCTTGATGATTAATCTGAATGTCAGTGTAAATAGAATGTCCTAATTGAAAAAAACACAAGGTTCCTGTGTTTTCTGGGCATCCAGTATGCTTTTTTCAAGATCTTACCATAAGCGTACATACTAGAAAAAACCAAGCCCCACTGCCTGTTGAAAACTGAAACAAATATTGCGCTCACTAAAGAATTGCAAAGTCTTGCAGGCCATCTTAGATTGCATTTCCTATACAAGGAAGCCACAACCATGCCCACATGCTTGATATTGAGAATTTCCTGAACCAAGGCAGAGGTTGTAGGACCTCTAGCTGTTCTTCAGAAGCTCAGCAGGCGAGTGATGAATCTCTGCACGACACATCTATGAATGGAAGAAGGTATGACCAACCATACAGAAACTCTGTGAGATTCTTTTGATCTCAGAATCTCAGCACGAACAATCTGGTTTTAGAAAGCTTAGAGACCAAGTAACATTACACAATTGTCAAGTTTGAACCTGATTAACAAGATAAATCCTACAGCCCAAGGTATGAAGGTTATAATGTTTGGACTATATAACTTTTGTTAAGTGCTAGTTAAAAATTCCAAGAGGTTACTGGGCCTTTAAAGGAAAAAGTCTAAGGGAAAAACCTGATTCCCCAAAATTATTCTGAGTGAAAGGTGTTCAATATTCCAAAAGGCATCCCAGAATAGTGCACTAAATGAAACTAATTTATACAATGATTGTTTAAAGAGAGGTTATATTTAAGACAATAGCTAACTCACAAAGTGAAGAATGCACTGTGAATGTATTTTAGGAATGAGAACACAGGATGAATATAGTTTGAAGCTAACTTTTTTCCCCACTGGTACAACAGCTGTGAAAATGCTCTTGAATGTTAAGTATTCTAAGTAAAATAGAGAACCCTCATAATAAATAATCTATTAACCAAGGAAAACATCTTGTTCCAGAGTCCCCTCCCCTAAACCCATCCCCTAATCTGCCTACTCAAAAACAGATATTCTAATTGCAGAGTTGGTACTGCCTGAAGGTGTGCTTTTGAGGGTACTAGTCCCAAGGAACTCAACGTTCTCTGACAGGGACACTATCCTACACTGTGTTTAATCTTCGGGCCCAAAGATTAAGTCCAAAGTGTGGCCCCCGAAGTGAGTTGCAGGTGGCCAAGCCACTAACAGATCGGTCAGCCAGGGAACTCACAGGAATATTGGCCCAGATATTAAAGCCCCTGACTACTATAAAGCTGGCATGCTCCAAAGAAAGTGAAAGGGCTAGGTAAAGAAATGGGTCAACAAAAGGATACACTAGGCTTGGTGGACTATAGCACACACCCAATTTACCAACGCTGAGGCTGGGGATGAGATCATAAAACCCAGGTTCTCTGCATAGGGAAAATCCGGCAAGGCTAGTTCCCTGATCAAGTACTTGTCCTTGACAATTATAGCAAAGCCACCACCTCGTCAGATAGGGCAGGGCCGGTGAATATTAGTAATATCTAGAGGACACCTTGCTATGTCAGGGCTACTCATGTCTGGTAGCCATGTCTCTATCATAAACAGAACATCTACTAGCCAATGACCCAGAAATCTGTAAATTCCTATCGCATGTTAAACAGCCAATCGTGAATTAAGGCACACTGAATAACCTCATTGGCCACCATCGGTCCCTCAGAGCATTCCACCATGTCAGTTCTAATGTGCCCATCAGCCTTATCACTACTAAACCTCTGTTCGCCCTAAGTAGGCGACGACGACATAACATATCCCAGCTCCAACTCAGCCTCTGCTGAAGAGCAATTCCGCTCTCCACTGTAGACCCCTGATCTAGATACAACCCATGGCACATGTTGGCACACTTCAGAAATCTGTCAGGATCAAGCCAGTCTCGGCCTATATTGCAAAGTGCTTCCTTGAAGTAGCTCACCCGGGTTTGTAGGGGGTTTTAACCAGAAGAATGACCAGCATGGATGGTGCTGTGTGGCTGATGACCAGAGGAGCGCAGATGGGCTTGCTCTTGGCCCACCTAACATTGGCAGGCCCGTGTTCTGAGAACAATGTTCTCACCAAGCACCCAACCACAGTACATGACTGGTAATAAGAAAAAGAAGAAAAAAAAAGTGTTCAGAAAATCTTTGTCAGAATCTGTGCCAAACAAGGAATGAAGTGTATGCGATCTTCCTTGAGGAGGTAGGATGTCAAGCAGTGTAGGTTGTGGTTCGATGGAAACCAAGCACAGCCTCAGTCAAGGTCATAGCGGCGCCAATTCAGAGTTGGAGAGAACAATGGGAACCATGTCCTCATGCGTCAGAGTCGGTATCCGCATCAATGCTGTGGGATACGGTGTGGAGGCAGAGGCACAGTCAGTACAGAAGCATGGTAAGGCCTGGTTGAGGTTTTGGAAGGTCCAGCAGGCACCGAGAACAAACCTCACGGAGGGATCCCAGATGAGGGAATTTGGCTCCTTGGAGCCATCAGGCATGCCAGAGGTAGTCAAAAGGAATACGAAGAGTCAGAGAATGGCCTCGATGTTGCAGATGGCTTGGAAATGTGGGTTGTGCTGAGACATGTTGTGGGACTGGCTCTGATGTCGACTGGCTCTGGAGAAAGATTGAGAGGTATGATGACGCACTTGTGCCATCACAGGAGTTCAAGATTGGCAGTAAGGGGCTATATTACGCTTGGATTTTTTATGTTTTTTCTTCAACTTACCCTAGATTTGAAGCAGAACAACAAGCGATCTTGAGGTCGACTCTTATGACTTCTGGACAGCGAACAGGACTAAGAATGACTGGAGTTGGGCCAGTTTTGATGAGGAGCCTTCCAGTGCTTGGTGCTTTAGTATCACCTCCCAGACCAGTATGGTCTTCAGGTTCAGCAAGGCGCAGTCATCGCAGGCCTTAGATTTGTGACTTGACCCCAGGCACCACAGGTAAACTGGATGAGGATCCATCACAGACATTTGTTTGTGACAGCTTTACAAGGTTTAAACCCAATCGATTTGGGAGGTGACATTTCCATTGCACACTGTACATTTGTAAGGTAAAAGAGGTCTCAAAAGACAAGAGATAGCTTTGGATCGGCGTTTTGTGCTGCAGAAAAGAAATGAACTCACATCAGCCCCCGGGGATGTGATTATATAGGCTCCATACATAATTTCAGGAGCTGAATGCAGTCAGTGCTGAGCCCCATGGCATCACCTACTGGCATGAGTGGTACTGCTGGAACAGTTACAGAATCCAGTTTGACATCAGGGGAATATTCAAAAGGTGAGGAATCTGCGCTAGAGGTCTCGGTCAGAAAGATTCTGTATCAGGTCAAAGCCAGAGACAATGAGATAGGTAATGAGCTAGGTCAATACCAAAGAATTACTTACAGGAATGAGCTTCAGGGATTACTCACAGAACATCAGGCAGTGGGTGCCTCACTGAGCGAAGAGATTCTGACTCACCTTCGGATAGAGATGCTACTCATGATGCGTGAGATGCTGTTGGTCTCGATATTCCCTGAACCGGCCAGGTGGTTGGCAACCATCCACAGTCCCTACTGGCATGCCCACTTCCACAGTCTCAGCACTTCTAGAGAAAGAAGGAAAGATCCTACTCTGCGCTGCTTGTTGATGTACCACAAAATATTTGTATCATCTGGAAAGATCTGAACTGACAGAACATGAAGCTTTGAAGGCTACCTGATTCCACAATATAGGTCTAGCAGACTGATGAGCAATCTCTGTTCTGGAGACTAAAGTACTCCTCTTCAGATTGCCCAGATACACACCCCACCGAAAGTGGACACATTTGTCACTATCATGGCCACTGTATTCTGTCTCCTAGCATGCAAATCCTCTGCAGTGTCCATCCATAGATATCAAGATGAAGTCCGTTAAATCTCCCTGGTATAGCCTTTGGAGGCACGACTGGAGAGCCATTGTGCCAGTGTGCATGAATGACCAAGAGAATGCATGAGGCCAACAGATTGGGCAGTGTAGAACCATCAAGACTGGAATCTGAGCGCAGTGTTAAAATATTGGAATCATGTTCTGAATGTCCTGAATATTCTGTGCAGGCACGAACATTAGGAATAGGTGGAAACCAGTACTACCCATATGCACTGGAGGCGCTGGAAGGGCTCCAGGTGAGACTTTGGTATACTGACTGAAAATCCTAAGTTGAACAACAGAGATGTGGTCTTTTGTAAATGGTGCAACACCCTCTGCTGAAAACTGCCTTTCAGCAACCAGTCATCGAGGTACAGGAACACGGCAATTCCAAACCTCCTGAGATTAGCTGCCATCAACTTTGTAAATGCTTGTGGTACTGATGCCAAGCCAAAGAGAATGACTGTAAATTGGTAGTGAGTGGATCCTACCACAAAAGGGAAGACGGTCCCTGTGTGACTGCAGGATTGGGATGTGAAAGTAGGTCTCCAGCATGTTGAGAGACACAATCCAGTCTTCTACATCCAGTGCCAGACAGACCTGAACCAGAGACGGCATATCTTGAACTTCACAGTTCATACAAACAAATTCAAGCGGGATGCTGGGGAGTTACTGTTAGAGCGATAGGCTATACCCCTTTTCTGCTATCTGTAAAACCCACTGGACTGAAGTAATGGCCCTCCAGAATTGTAGAAAAGAGTTTACCCATCCTCACACTGGCCATACCTGGTCCTTCACTGTCAAACTACTGTGGCCTTCCTGGTGGTGCCGGGGAGGAGGAAGAGGACTGAAGCAGTTTAGCACTGCCTTTTCCCATGCCTTTGTACTGGCACATGAGGGGATTGGGCTGCTATTGCTGGGAGGTCGATGAAAATTGATGCTGCCTCTCCTAAAAGGCCTTGATCTATGAAAAATGTCTCTAGAGAAAGCTTGGAGACTTAAGAACCTGGTTGTAGCTCGCCCTTCCTTGAACATCCCTAAAGAGGCATCCGCTTTATGGCCATAAAGTCTCTACCCATAAAAATGAAGGTCTCTTCTAATTAGTTTGGACATCGTTAGAGTAGCCTGTGGAACTGAGCCAGAAACACCTCCTTAGGGAGACCAAAGAGCTCATTGAATAAGTGATGAAATCTAACCCTGTTTTAATTATTTGACAGGTTGTTTCCTGTCCATCATGTACTACCTCAGCAAAGTGGTGACTGAGGAGGTCAAGTAGGCTGTGGACTACCATAGCTGCCATAGCCATAGGGTATACGTGTAGCAGCGAAGAAGGCATGCTGTGTTGAGAGCATAATCGGAAAATCAAAAATTCTTGCCTACTCCTAATTCTTTTTGACTCCGTGCCTGGGTGATCAGTGGGAAAGCACAGGGTTTAATTTAGCAGTGGAAGAGGCATGAATCACTGAGCTTTCAGGAGAAGGACTCAGGGAGAGAAGCACAAGTTACTAACTTGTGTAACGATATATCTGTAAGAGACAGTAGTTAGTGACAGATTCCTTACCTTAGAATATCCCCAGGCGTCAGGCTGGATCCGGAAAGTTTTTGCGTAGCAGTACCCTTGCGCGTCGGTAGGCGGCGTCGTGCGGCTCCGCGTCCGTCGTCGTGATCGCCGGGATGACGTCGCGGGCAGTACTTAGACGCCGCCCCTGCGCGCTGACGTCAGTTCTGTACACGACTTTCCGCGCCAGGAACGCAGAGCCATGCAAGAAGCTGACATAGGTGTCTGAAAAATACTAGGGCCCTGAAAGGGATGTCCTTAACCCTAGAAATCAGTTCGCAGAACGGGGAGGATGGGTGGGGCGGTAAGGAATCTGTCACTAACTACTGTCTCTTACAGATATATCGTTACACAAGTTAGTAACTTGTGCATGTGAAAGAGACACGTTAGTGACAGATTCCTTACCTTAGAATAGATACCCCAGCAATACCAACCCCGGTGGTGGGTCTGCGAACAAAGATCAGACAAGGAAGTCCTGGAGGACAGAACGGCCAAAGAAGCCGTCCCTCCGGACCGGACTGTCAAGGCAGTAATGCTTTGTAAACGTGTGCAGCGAGGCCCACGTAGCTGCCTGACAGATAACCGGCAGCGGAACACCGCGGCCTAAGGCCGTGGTAGCAGCCGTTGCCCTGGTGGAATGGGCACGCAGCCCAACAGGAGGCTCCTTCTTAACCAAAGAATAGCAGGTCTTGATGCACAAGGTAACCCAGCGGGAGATGGTCCGTTTGTGCACCGCCCGACCTTTTTTGGTGCCCACGTAGCCAACAAAGAGCTGGTCATCCACCCGGAAGTGTTTTGTGCGGTCGATATAGAAGGAGAGCGCACGTTTTGGGTCCAGACGGTGGAGCCTCTCTTCCTCTCTGGAAGGATGCGGAGGCGGAAAGAAGGTAGGCAAAGTGATGGTCTGCCCAATGTGGAAGGCAGTAACCACCTTTGGCAAGAAGGACGGACGCGTCCGAAGAACAACCTTGTCTGGATGAACAGACAGAAAGGGAGGTTTGCAAGATAGAGCCTGGAGCTCACTCACCCGCCGAGCGGAGGTGATGGCCACCAGAAAGGCTGTCTTTAGAGTCAGAAGACGAAGAGGACAGTTATGTAGAGGCTCAAAGGGAGCGCACATTAAAAAGGTAAGAACCAAGTTCAAGTCCCACTGAGGCATCACAAACGGAACAGGAGGAAAGAGGTGTGTAATGCTCTTTAAGAACCTGTTAACAACAGGGGACTTGAAAAGGGAGGGCTGATCAGGGAGCCGGAGGAAGGCCGAGATAGCACATAGATAACCCTTGATGGTACCCAGGGCAGAACCCTGTTGGGCCAGAGAAAGAAGGAACAGAAGGACCTCAGAAAGAGGGGCAGAAAGGGGATTCACAGCCTTTGCTGTGCACCATGCCACAAATTTGTTCCACCTGCAGGCGTATACCACCTTAGTGGAGGGACGCCTGGCTGCCAGAATCACATCACAAACTTCGGGAGGCAAGTCGAAAGGAATCAACTGCCGGCGCTCAATCTCCACGCAAGCAGGTGTAGACTGGACAGGTTCGGGTGGAGGACCGTCCCTGCTGCTGCGACAGAAGATCCTCCCGAAGAGGCAGACGGATCGGGGATCTACGCTCATACTGAGTAGCTCGGGATACCAAACTCTTCGAGCCCAGTCCGGAGCCACAAGAATGACTTGGGCCCGGTCGTGCCGAATCTTCTTCAACACTCTGGGTAGAAGTGGTATAGGCGGAAAGGCGTACAACAGACCGCAACTCCACTCGCGACGAAAAGCGTCGCAGAGGGAGTGCCGCCTTTGAAATTCCAACGCGCAGAACTGATGACATTGCGCGTTCTCTTCGGTGGCGAATAGATCTAACGAAGGCTCTCCCCACTGTAGAAAGAGTCCTTGCGCCACTTCCGAGTGAAGACGCCATTCGTGATCCATCATGCACCTGCGGCTGAGTTCGTCCGCCCTGGCGTTCAGGGAACCTGCCAGGTGTTGAACCATCAGGAACATGCCCTGATGTTCCAGCCATGTCCAGAGGCGCAGAGCCTCCTGACAAAGGGTCCACGACCCCACCCCGCCCTGTTTGTTGCAGTACCACATGGCGGTGGTGTTGTCGGTGAACACCTGCACTACCTTCCCTTTGACAGAGGGAAGGAATGCCTTGAGTGCAAGTCGGATCGCCCGGAGCTCCAGAAGGTTGATATGGAGCCGGGACTCCGCCGGAGACCAGAGGCCTCTGATCTCCGCCTCTCCCATGTGACCGCCCCATCCCAGAAGGGACGCGTCCGTCACAACTGTGTGCTCTGGCTGGGGAAGGGAGAGGGATCTGCCCATGACCCATTGCCGGTTCAAGAGCCACCACTGCAACTGTTTTGCAGTCCCCTCCGAGATCTGGACGTGATCGGACAGGTTGCCCTGGTGCTGCGCCCACTGGAACTTCAGGTCCCACTGCAGAGCCCGCATATGCCATCTGGCATGATTGACCAGCAGGATGCAGGAGGCCATGAGGCCCAGCAGCCTCAGGGTCATCCGTACCGAAACCCAGGATAAAGGCTGAAAGATCGGAATCATAGCCTGAATATCCCAGACTCGCCGTTCGGGAGGATAGGCCCGAAACTGCGTCGTGTCCAGAACTGCTCCGATGAAAAGGAGCTGTGGAGAAGGAATCAGATGCGACTTCGGCACATTGATGGAGAACCCCAGCGAGTGCAGGAGTTCGGCCGTAGTCTGGAGGTGGGAGACGACTGCCTGGGACGAGCACGCCTTCAGCAGCCAGTCGTCGAGGTAGGGGAAGACTGAAACCCCTGCCCGGCGCAGATGAGCTGCGACCACCGCCATCACTTTCGTGAACACCCGAGGGGCACTGGTAAGGCCAAAGGGGAGCACGGTGAACTGAAAATGCTCGAGGCCTACCGTGAACCGAAGGTAACGCCGGTGGGCCGGCAGGACGGGGATGTGGAAATAGGCGTCCTGCAAGTCCAACGCTACCAACCAGTCTCCGGGGTCGAGGGCAGTCAAGACCTGAGCTAGGGTGAGCATCTTGAACTTCTTCTTCCGGAGGAAGCGATTGACGTTCCGGAGGTCCAAGATAGGACGCATGTCCTCCTTGTCCTTTTTGGGCACCAGAAAGTAGTGGGAGTAGCAACCACGCCCTACTTCTGGGGTCGGAACATGCTCGATGGCCCTCTTGGCCAAGAGGGCCGTGACTTCCTTCTGCAGAAGTACCAAGGGATCCCCTGACATGCAGTGGAATTGAGGTGGCATGGCTGGGGGGGTGGTCTCGAAGGGGAGGGAGTAGCCCCTACGGACAATGTCCAAGACCCACCTGTCCGAGGTGATGGGACGCCAGAGGTGAAGGTGATGGCGGACCCTGCCCCCTACTGGCGTGCTGTGCACCGGAAAGGAGGGACTAGGAGGGCTTGGAGGCCGCGGACGGGTTGGAGGTGGTGGCCTGACCCGCACGCTGGTTGCCCGAACCGCCACGGCGGTATCCACGTCCTCGGCCACGCGAAGACGCCTGCTGCGCGGGCCGGTGGCTGGGCTGCTGACATGACTGGGCGCCCCTTCCGTGGCCACGATAGGGACGAAAAGCAGAAGTTAGCGGAGGGCGTGTAGCAGAAAGGCCCAGGGACTTGGCAGTAGCCCGTGAGTCCTTAAAGCGCTCCAACGCATGGTCTGCTTTGGACCCAAAAAGACGACTCCATCAAAGGGCATGTCCATGAGAGAATTCTGGACATCCCCTGAAAAACCAGTTGTTCTCAGCCAGGCGTGGCGACGCAGCGCCACCGTCGTTGCAATAGACCTGCCCAGCGAGTCGGCGGTATCAAGGCCACATCGAATTGTGTATTTGGCCGCATCCCTTCCTTCCGCAATAGCGCGGGAAAGCAGTGTCTGGACCTCCTCAGAACACTGGGGCAAAACAGTCGCCACCGAATCCCACAAGGAGTGGGTATATCGGCCCAAAAGACAAGCGGTGTTGATGGACCGCAAGCCCGCACTGGAGGAAGAAAAACCCTTCTTCCCAAATTGATCCAGGCGTTTGGATTCCCTATCCGGAGGGGCGGTAGGGAAGGCGGTTTGGGAAGCGGAGGCTTGGACAACCAAGCTCTCAGGAGTGGGGTGGCCAGAGAGAAATAGGGTTCGCCCGGAGCTGGGCGATGGCGTCGGGACACGTTCCTATCCACAGGAGCCCCTGTGTTGGGCTTGGACCAGGCGCCCAAAAGAACGTCAGTGAGGGCATCGTTAAACGGCAGCACAGTCTCCGTAGAGGAGGCTGCCGGCTGAAGCACCTCTGTCAAGAGATTAGTCTTGACTGCCACAGTAGGGAGTTGGAGATGTAAGGCTCCAGCCGCCCCTACGCAACACCGTTGCAAGATTGGCTCCCTCCTCCGTAGCCACGGGAGGAGACAGCATGCCAGTGTCAGGGAAGTATCTAGACCACTGGCGTCCTCTAGACCCTCTGTCCAGTCCTCATCATACTGACACTGTTGTGCCAGAGGGTCATCAGACCCCTCCCAGTCCTCCTGGTCCTCCTCTGGTTCAAAATAAGGAGGAGGAGGGACATTTGGGATCCAAGGCCCCATCGGCGCCGGAACCGGCGTCGAGCGACGTCGGTCCGGTTCCATGTCCGGAGCCGGAAGGAACTGGGGGACGACGCCGCCCGGAGCCCCAGGCGGCGTCGTGAACGGCACCGGAGACATCGGCGTCGGCGGAGGCGTGGTTAGGTCGACCGGCGTCGATGGGGGTTGCGGAGCCGGGATCGGGGCCGGGATCGAGGCTGGAGGCACGGGCGACGCCGGGGCCGGAGCCGTCGGCGACGCCGGGGCAACCCCATCGGGGCCCGAAGGCGCACCGGAGGGACCTTGAGGCCCGAAGAGGCGGGCCATGGCCGACAGGAATTCCTGTACGTGGGCTGGATCCGCCCCCGAACCCGGGAAGGACGGGTATTGCGGGGGCGACTCCACAGGCATGTCCGGGGCCGCGGGGACGGTGCCGGGAGGGGCCTCAGCCGAGTCGCGAGACCGGCGAGGCGAAGTCCTAGAGCTGACGATGCTTTTGGACTTTTTGTGCTTGGACTTACCGGACGAAGAAGACTTCGATGCCGACGACCGGTGAGGACTCCGCGACCGACCCCTCGACCTCTCACGCGACCGGGGCGTGGCGCGGAGCCGAATGCCGGGCCTCGAGGAGCTTTCGAGACCGCCTCGCAAAGCTTCGGGTTGAGGGCCCGGCAGTCGGAACACGACTCCGTGTCGTGGCCTCGGCCGAGGCAGAAGAGACACTCCCAATGCGGGTCTGTGATGGACATCATCCGAGCACAGGCGCCGCAACGTTTAAAGCCGGGCATCCCTACGACACCTTGAAGTCGATTCGAGAAACAGTGAAAAAATTCACCAAAAAAGTTAGTCAAAAAATGACTAGGGCACTGCTCTTCCCGGATCTGCGCTTGCTGGCGCGGAAAAGAAGAACTGACGTCAGCGCGCAGGGGCGGCGTCTAAGTACTGCCCGCGACGTCATCCCGGCGATCACAACGCTGACGACGGACGCGGAGCCGCACGACGCCGCCTACCGACGCGGAAGGGTACTGCTACGCAAAAACTTTCCGGATCCAGCCTGACGCCTGGGGATATTCTAAGGTAAGGAATCTGTCACTAACGCGTCTCTTTCAGATAGGGCAGATCATTAGGAGCTGGCTTATATTGACGTACTATAGCACAAGTTACTAACTTGTGTAACGATATATCTGTAAGAGACAGTAGTTAGTGACAGATTCCTTACCTTAGAATATCCCCAGGCGTCAGGCTGGATCCGGAAAGTTTTTTGCGTAGCAGTACCCTTGCGCGTCGGTAGGCGGCGTCGTGCGGCTCCGCGTCCGTCGTCGGCATCGTGATCGCCGGGATGACGTCGTGGGCAGTACTTAGGCGCCGCCCCTGCGCGCTGACGTCAGTTCTGTACACGACTTTCCGCGCCAGGAACGCATGAGCCATGCAAGAAAGCTGACATAGGTGCCTGAACAATACTAGGGCCCTGAAAGGGATGTCCTTAACCCTAGAAATCAGTTCGCAGAACGGGGAGGATGGGTGGGGCGGTAAGGAATCTGACACTAACTACTGTCTCTTACAGATATATCGTTACACAAGTTAGTAACTTGTGCATCTGAAAGAGACACGTTAGTGACAGATTCCTTACCTTAGAATAGATACCCCAGCAATACCAACCCCGGTGGTGGGTCTGCGAACAAAGATCAGACAAGGAAGTCCTGGAGGACAGAACGGCCAAAGAAGCCGTCCCTCCGGACCTGACTGTCAAGGCAGTAATGCTTTGTAAACGTGTGCAGCGAGGCCCACGTAGCTGCCTGACAGATAACCGGCAGCGGAACACCGCGGCCCAAGGCCGTGGTAGCAGCCGTTGCCCTGGTGGAATGGGCACGCAGCCCAACAGGAGGCTCCTTCTTAGCCAAAGAATAGCAGGTCTTGATGCACAAGGTAACCCAGCGGGAGATGGTCCTCTTGTGCACCGCCCGACCTTTTTGGCGCCCACGTAGCCAACAAAGAGCTGGTCATCCACCCGGAAGTGTTTTGTGCGGTCAATATAGAAAGAGAGCGCACGTTTTGGGTCCAGACGGTGGAGCCTCTCTTCCTCCCTGGAAGGATGCGGAGGCGGAAAGAAGGTGGGCAAAGTGATGGTCTGCCCAATGTGGAAAGCAGTAACCACCTTTGGCAAGAAGGACGGACGCGTCCGAAGAACAACCTTGTCTGGATGAACAGACAGAAAGGGAGGTTTGCAAGATAGAGCCTGGAGCTCACTCACCCGCCGAGCGGAGGTGATGGCCACCAGAAAGGCTGTCTTCAGAGTCAAAAGACGAAGAGGACAGTTATGTAGAGGCTCAAAGGGAGCGCACATTAAAAAGGTAAGAACCAAGTTCAAGTCCCACTGAGGCATCACAAACGGAACAGGAGGGAAGAGGTGAGTAATGCCTTTTAAGAACCTGTTAACAACAGGGGACTTGAAAAGGGAGGGCTGATCAGGGAGCCTGAGGAAGGCCGAGATAGCACAAAGATAACCCTTTATGGTACCCAGGGCAGAACCCTGTTGGGCCAGAGAGAGAAGGAACAGAAGGACCTCAGAAAGAGGGGCAGAAAGGGGATTCACAGCCTTTGCTGTGCACCATGCCACAAATTTGTTCCACCTGCAGGCGTATACCACCTTAGTGGAGGGACGCCTGGCTGCCAGAATCACATCACAAACTTCGGGAGGCAAGTCGAAAGGAATCAACTGCCGCCGCTCAATTTCCACGCAAGCAGGTGTAGACTGGACAGGTTCGGGTGGAGGACCGTCCCCTGCTGCTGCGACAGAAGATCCTCCCGAAGAGGCAGACGGACCGGGGGATCTACGCTCATATTGAGTAGCTCGGGATACCAAACTCTTCGAGCCCAGTCCGGAGCCACAAGAATGACTTGGGCCCGGTCGTGCCGAATCTTCTTCAACACTCTGGGTAGAAGTGGTATAGGCGGAAAGGCGTACAATAGACCGCAACTCCACTCGTGACGAAAAGCGTCGCCGAGCGAGTGCCGCCTTGGAAATTCCAACGCGCAGAACTGATGACATTGCGCGTTCTCTTCGGTGGCGAATAGATCTAACCAAGGCTCTCCCCACTGTAGAAAGAGTCCTTGCGCCACTTCCGAGTGAAGACGCCATTCGTGATCCATCATGCACCTGAGTTCGTCCGCCCTGGCGTTCAGGGAACCTGCCAGGTGTTGAACCACCAGGAACATGCCCTGATGTTCCAGCCATGTCCAGAGGCGCAGAGCCTCCTGACAAAGGGTCCACGACCCCACCCCGCCTTGTTTGTTGCAGTACCACATGGCGGTGGTGTTGTCTGTGAACACCTGCACTACCTTCCCTTTGACAGAGGGAAGGAATGCCTTGAGTGCAAGTCGGATCGCCCGGAGCTCCAGAAGGTTGATATGGAGCCGGGACTCCGCCGGAGACCAGAGGCCTCTGATCTCCGCCTCTCCCATGTGACCGCCCCATCCCAGAAGGGACGCGTCCGTCACAACTGTGTGCTCTGGCTGGGGAAGGGAGAGGGATCTGCCCATGACCCATTGCCGGTTCGAGAGCCACCACTGCAACTGTTTTGCAGTCCCCTCCGAGATCTGGACGTGATCGGACAGGTCGCCCTGGTGCTGCGCCCACTGGAACTTCAGGTCCCACTGCAGAGCCCGCATATGCCATCTGGCATGAGTGACCAGCAGGATGCAGGAGGCCATGAGGCCCAGCAGCCTCAGGGTCATCCGTACCGAAACCCAGGATAAAGGCTGAAAGATCGGAATCATAGCCTGAATATCCCGGACTCGCCGTTCGGGAGGATAGGCCCGAAACTGCGTCGTGTCCAGAACTGCTCCGATGAAAAGGAGCTGTGGAGAAGGAATCAGATGCGACTTTGGCACATTGATGGAGAACCCCAGCGAGTGCAGGAGTTCGGCCGTAGTCTGGAGGTGGGAGACGACTGCCTGGGACGAGCCCGCCTTCAGCAGCCAGTCGTCGAGGTAGGGGAAGACTGAAACCCCTGCCCGGCGCAGATGAGCTGCGACCACCGCCATCACTTTCGTGAACACCCGAGGGGCACTGGTAAGGCCAAAGGGAGCACGGTGAACTGAAAATGCTCGAGGCCTACCGTGAACCGAAGGTAACGCCGGTGGGCCGGCAGGACGGGGATGTGGAAATAGGCGTCCTGCAAGTCCAACGCTACCAACCAGTCTCCGGGGTCGAGGGCAGTCAAGACCTGAGCTAGGGTGAGCATCTTGAACTTCTCCTTCCGGAGGAAGCGATTGACGTTCCGGAGGTCCAAGATAGGACGCATGTCCTCCTTGTCCTTTTTGGGCACCAGAAAGTAGTGGGAGTAGCAACCACGCCCTACTTCTGGTCGGAACATGCTCGATGGCCCTCTTGGCCAAGAGGGCCGTGACTTCCTTCTGTAGAAGCGCCAAGTGATCCCCTGACATGCGGTGGAATTGAGGTGGCATGGCTGGGGGGTGGTCTCGAAGGGGAGGGAGTAGCCCCTTCGGACAATGTCCAAGACCCACCTGTCCGAGGTGATGGGACGCCAGAGGTGAAGGTGATGGCGGACCCTGCCCTCGACTGGCGTACTGTGCACCTGAAAGGAGGGACTAGGAGGGCTTGGAGGCCGCGGACGGGTTGGAGGTGGTGGCCTGACCCGCACGCTGGTTGCCCGAACCGCCACGGCGGTATCCACGTCCTCGGCCACGCGAAGGCGCTTGCTGCGCGGGCCGTTGGCCGGGCTGCGGACGTGACTGGGCGCCCTTCCGTGGCCAAGAAAGGGGCGAAAAGCAGACGTGAGCGGAGGGCGCACAACAGCAAGGCCCAGGGACTTAGCAGTAGCCCGAGAGTCCTTGAAACGCTCCAGCGCATGGTCTGCCTTCGAACCAAAAGACCGACACCATCAAAGGGCATGTCCATGAGTGTATTCTGGACATCTCCCGAAAAACCTGTGGTTCTCAGCCAGGCGTGGCGACGCAGCGCCACCGTCGTTGCAAGCGATCTGCCCAGCGAGTCGGCGGTATCAAGGCCACAGCGGATGGTATATTTAGCCGCATCACGCCCTTCCGCAATGGCGCGGGTAAGCAGTGTCTGGACCTCCTCAGAACACTGCGGCAAAACAGTTGCCACCGAATCCCACAGGGAGTGGGTGTATCGGCCCAAGAGGCAAGCAGTATTAACAGACCGCAAGCCAGCACTGGAGGAAGAGAAAGCCTTCTTCCCAAAGTGATCCAGGCGCTTGGATTCCCTATCCGGAGGGGCGGTAGGAAGGCGGTTTGGGAGGCAGAGGCTTGGACAACCAAGCTCTCAGGGGTGGGGTGTTGGGAGAGAAACAGGGGTCGCCCGGAGCAGGGCGATGGCGTCGGGCCACGTTCCTATCCACAGGAGCCCCTGTGGTGGGTTTGGACCAGGCACCCAAAAGAACGTCAGTCAGTGCCTCGTTGAACGGTAGCACAG
Organism: Calotriton arnoldi; assembly: GCA_963921515.1. Classification (NCBI taxonomy): domain Eukaryota; kingdom Metazoa; phylum Chordata; class Amphibia; order Caudata; family Salamandridae; genus Calotriton; species Calotriton arnoldi. Next base: position 1,470,858 of record CAWUFW010002374.1, read on the forward strand.
TCTCCGAAGAGGAGGCCGCCGGCTGAAGCACTTCAGTCAGGATGTTAGACCTGACGACCACTGTAGGCAACTGGAGATTCAAGGCTCCAGCAGCTCTACGCAACACCGTTACAAAATTAGCCCCCTCCTCCGTTGCCACGGGAGGAGACAGCATGCCAGAGTCAGGGGAGGTATCCAGACCACTGGCATCCCCAAGTTCCTCAACCCAGTCCGGGTCAAACTCGCACTGTTGTGTGAGAGGGTCGTCAGACCCCTCCCAGCTCTCCTGGTCCTCCTCAGGTTGAAAATATGGAGGAGGAGGGACATCAGGGACCCAAGGTCTCATCGGCGCCGGATCACGGCGTCCGGGCGACGCCGTTCCGGCACCATGTCCGGACCCGGAGAGAACCGGGGAACGACGCCGCCCGGAGCCCCGGACGGCGTCGGAAACGGCACCGGGGACATCGGCGTCGGCGGAGGCGTGGTTAGGTCAACCGGCGTCGATGGGGGTTGCGGCCCCACCGGAGCCGGGGTCGAGGCCGGGACCGGAGCCGAGGCCGGGACGAAGGCTGGTGGGACAGGCGACGCCGGGACCGGAGTCGAGCGGCGACGCCGGAGCAACCCAATCAGGGCCCGCGGGGCCCGGAGGCGCACCGGAGGGACCTTGAGGCCCGAAGAGGCGGGCCATGGCCGACAGGAATTCCTGTATATCGGCCTGAGTCGCCCCCGAGCCCGGGTAGGGGCGGGTACTGCGGGGGTAACTCGACAGGCACGTCCGGGGCCGCGGGGACGGTGCCGACAGGGACCTCAGCCGAGTCGCGAGACCGGCAAGGCGAAGTCTTAGAGCGATGACGCCGCTTAGACTTCTTGTGCTTCGACTTACCGGAGGAGCGCGAAGACTTTGAATCCGACGAGCGGCGGGGACTCCGCGTCCGGCCCCTCGACCTCTCCCGGGACCGGGGCTTGGTGCGGCGCGGAGCCGAATGCCGGACTTCAAGGAGCTTTCGAGACCGCTCTCGCAAAGCCTTAGGATGAAGTTTCCGGCAGTCAGGACACGACTTCGTGTCGTGGTCTCGGCCGAGACAAAGAGACACTCGAGGTGCGGGTCCGTGATCGACATCATGCGACCACATTCCTCGCAGGGCTTAAAGCCGGGCATCCCTACGACACCTTAGGAGTCGTGAAGACTCGTTGAAGAAACAGTGAAAAATTCACCAAAAAGATAGTCAAAAAGTGACTAGGGCACTGCTCTTCCCGGATCTGCGCTTACTGGCGCGGAAAAAGAAGAACTGACGTCAGCGCGCAGGGGCGGCGCCTAAGTACTGCCCGCGACGTCATCCCGGCGATCACGACGGACGCGGAGCCGCACGACGCCGCCTACCGACGCGCAAGGGTACTGCTACGCAAAAAACTTTCCGGATCCAGCCTGACGCCTGGGGATATTCTAAGGTAAGGAATCTGTCACTAACGTGTCTCTTTCAGATACTCGGTTACCTAATGGAGTACTTGTTGGACACAACCAGAGTTTTCTTACTGCCTCTATTAAGGCTACTTTAAAAGGAAGATGGGGCTGATTAAATGGTGTGGATGTTTGTAGAAAGTCTGACAGGATATTGGGAAGATGTTCTACTGAAGGGAGAGGGAGTTCTAAGGTTTCTGCAGCCTTTGTTTTTTAGCACAAGTGAAAAAGTAATTTCTGACGGAGCTGGACCAAAGTATCCTGCCCAGTGGCTTCCTGAAGAGTTTTGAGGTCAGTGGAGCCAGAAGCAGGGAAGGTTATAAAAGAGACTTCTATCTGTACCGAACCCAAATAAGTTGTGAAAATGCTCCCAATAAAGGTGCTGATTCTCATACTCTCTGTATTGCTCCTCATCAAGGAGGCTTTACCCCATCTTGATCTCACTTTTTGGGCTGGGGCAGAGGCGGGCTCGGGTGGTAGCAGAATCAATCAATCAATCAAATGCTTTATTTCGATTACTAGAATCATAAAAGCAACAGACAAAAAACACAGACATTCAAAAATGTACAATATATCACATTAGTATAAATGCACAAGTTACTAACTTGTGTAACGATATATCTGTAAGAGACAGTAGTTAGTGATAGATTCCTTACCTTAGAATATCCCCAGGCGTCAGGCTGGATCCGGAAAGTTTTGCGTAGCAGTACCCTTGCGCGTCGGTAGGCGGCGTCGTGCGGCTCCGCGTCCGTCGTCGGCGTCGTGATCGCCGGGATGACGTCGCGGGCAGTACTTAGGCGCCGCCCCTGCGCGCTGACGTCAGTTCTGTACACGACTTTCCGCGCCAGGAACGCAGAGCCATGCAAGAAGCTGACACAGGTGTCTGAAAAATACTAGGGCCCTGAAAGGGATGTCCTTAACCCTAGAAATCAGTTCGCAGAACGGGGAGGATGGGTGGGCGGTAAGGAATCTATCACTAACTACTGTCTCTTACAGATATATCGTTACACAAGTTAGTAACTTGTGCATCTGAAAGAGACACGTTAGTGATAGATTCCTTACCTTAGAATAGATACCCCAGCAATACCAACCCCGGTGGTGGGTCTGCGAACAAAGATCAGACAAGGAAGTCCTGGAGGACAGAACGGCCAAAGAAGCCGTCCCTCCGGACCTGACTGTCAAGGCAGTAATGCTTAGTAAACGTGTGCAGCGAGGCCCACGTAGCTGCCTGACAGATAACCGGCAGCGGAACACCGCGGCCCAAGGCCGTGGTAGCAGCCGTTGCCCTGGTGGAATGGGCACGCAGCCCAACAGGAGGCTCCTTCTTAGCCAAAGAATAGCAGGTCTTGATGCACAAGGTAACCCAGCGGGAGATGGTCCTCTTGTGCACCGCCCGACCTTTTTTGGCGCCCACGTAGCCAACAAAGAGCTGGTCATCCACCCGGAAGTGTTTCGTGCGGTCGATATAGAAGGAGAGCGCACGTTTTGGGTCCAGACGGTGGAGCCTCTCTTCCTCTCTGGAAGGATGCGGAGGCGGAAAGAAGGTGGGCAAAGTGATGGTCTGCCCAATGTGGAAAGCAGTAACCACCTTTGGCAAGAAGGACGGACGCGTCCGAAGAACAACCTTGTCTGGATGAACAGACAGAAAGGGAGGTTTGCAAGAAAGAGCCTGGAGCTCACTCACCCGCCGAGCGGAGGTGATGGCCACCAGAAAGGCTGCCTTTAGAGTCAGAAGACGAAGAGGACAGTTATGCAGAGGCTCAAAGGGAGCGCACATTAAAAAGGTAAGAACCAAGTTCAAGTCCCACTGAGGCATTACAAACGGAACAGGAGGGAAGAGGTGAGTAATGCCTTTTAAGAACCTGTTAACAACAGGGGACTTGAAAAGGGAGGGCTGATCAGGGAGCCTGAGGAAGGCCGAGATAGCACAAAGATAACCCTTGATGGTACCCAGGGCAGAACCCTGTTGGGCCAGAGAGAGAAGGAACAGAAGGACCTCAGAAAGAGGGGCAGAAAGGGGATCCACAGCCTTTGCTGTGCACCATGCCACAAATTTGTTCCACCTGCAGGCGTATACCACCTTAGTGGAGGGACGCCTGGCTGCCAGAATCACATCACAAACTTCGGGAGGCAAGTCGAAAGGAATCAACTGCCGCCGCTCAATCTCCACGCAAGCAGGTGTAGACTGGACAGGTTCGGGTGGAGGACCGTCCCCTGCTGCTGCGACAGAAGATCCTCCCGAAGAGGCAGACGGATCGGGGGATCTATGCTCATATTGAGTAGCTCGGGATACCAAACTCTTCGAGCCCAGTCCGGAGCCACAAGAATGACTTGGGCCCGGTCGTGCCGAATCTTCTTCAACACTCTGGGTAGAAGTGGTATAGGCGGAAAGGCGTACAACAGACCGCAACTCCACTCGCGACGAAAAGCGTCGCCGAGCGAGTGCCGCCTTGGAAATTCCAACGCGCAGAACTGATGACATTGCGCGTTCTCTTCGGTGGCGAATAGATCTAACCAAGGCTCTCCCCACTGTAGAAAGAGTCCTTGCGCCACTTCCGAGTGAAGACGCCATTCGTGATCCATCATGCACCTGCGGCTGAGTTCGTCCGCCCTGGCGTTCAGAGAACCTGCCAGGTGTTGAACCATCAGGAACATGCCCTGATGTTCCAGCCATGTCCAGAGGCGCAGAGCCTCCTGACAAAGGGTCCAAGACCCCACCCCGCCCTGTTTGTTGCAGTACCACATGGCGGTGGTGTTGTCTGTGAACACCTGCACTACCTTCCCTTTGACAGAGGGAAGGAATGCCTTGAGTGCAAGCCGGATCGCCCGGAGCTCCAGAAGGTTGATATGGAGCCGGGACTCCGCCGGAGACCAGAGGCCTCTGATCTCCGCCTCTCCCATGTGACCGCCCCATCCCAGAAGGGACGCGTCCGTCACAACTGTATGCTCTGGCTGGGGAAGGGAGAGGGATCTGCCCATGACCCATTGCCGGTTCGAGAGCCACCACTGCAACTGTTTTGCAGTCCCCTCCGAGATCTGGACGTGATCGGACAGGTTGCCCTGGTGCTGCGCCCACTGGAACTTCAGGTCCCACTGCAGAGCCCGCATATGCCATCTGGCATGATTGACCAGCAGGATGCAGGAGGCCATGAGGCCCAGCAGCCTCAGGGTCATCCGTACCGAAACCCAGGATAAAGGCCGAAAGATCGGAATCATAGCCTGAATATCCCGGACTCGCCGTTCGGGAGGATAGGCCCGAAACTGCGTCGTGTCCAGAACTGCTCCGATGAAAAGGAGCTGTGGAGAAGGAATTAGATGCGACTTCGGCACATTGATGGAGAACCCCAGCGAGTGCAGGAGTTCGGCCGTAGTCTGGAGGTGGGAGACGACTGCCTGGGACGAGCCCGCCTTCAGCAGCCAGTCGTCGAGGTAGGGGAAGACTGAAACCCCTGCCCGGCGCAGATGAGCTGCGACCACCGCCATCACTTTCGTGAACACCCGAGGGGCACTGGTAAGGCCAAAGGGGAGCACGGTGAACTGAAAATGCTCGGGGCCTACCGTGAACCGAAGGTAACGCCGGTGGGCCGGCAGGACGGGGATGTGGAAATACGCGTCCTGCAAGTCCAACGCTACCAACCAGTCTCCAGGGTCGAGGGCAGTCAAGACCTGAGCTAGGGTGAGCATCTTGAACTTCTCCTTCCGGAGGAAGCGATTGACGTTCCGGAGGTCCAAGATAGGACGCATGTCCTCCTTGTCCTTTTTGGGCACCAGAAAGTAGTGGGAGTAGCAACCACGCCCTACTTCTGGGGTCGGAACATGCTCGATGGCCCTCTTGGTCAAGAGGGCCGTGACTTCCTTCTGTAGAAGCACCAAGTGATCCCCTGACATGCGGTGGAATTGAGGTGGCATGGCTGGGGGGTGGTCTCGAAGGGGAGGGAGTAGCCCCTTCGGACAATGTCCAAGACCCACCTGTCCGAGGTGATGGTGCGCCAGTGGGGAAGGTGATGGCGGACCCTGCCCCCTACTGGCGTGCCGTGCACCTGAAAGGAGGGACTAGGAGGGCTTGGAGGCCGCGGACGGGTTGGAGGTGGTGGCCTGACCCGCACGCTGGTTGCCCGATCCGCCACGGCGGAATCCACGTCCTCGGCCACGCGAAGACGCCTGCTGCGCGGGCCGGTGGCTGGGCTGCTGACGTGAAGGGGCGCCCCTACCGTGGCCACGATAGGGGCGAAAAGCAGAAGGCAGCGGAGGGCGTGTAGCAGAAAGGCCCAGGGACTTGGCAGTAGCCCGTGAGTCCTTAAAGCGCTCCAACGCATGGTCTGCTTTGGACCCAAAAAGACCGACTCCATCAAAGGGCATGTCCATGAGAGTATTCTGGACATCCCCTGAAAAACCAGTGGTTCTCAGCCAGGCGTGGCGTCGGAGCGCCACCGTCGTTGCAATCGACCTGCCCAGCGAGTCGGCGGTGTCAAGGCCACAACGGATAGTGTATTTGGCCGCATCCCTTCCTTCCGCAATGGCGCGGGAAAGCAGTGCCTGGACCTCCTCAGGGCACTGGGGCAAAACATCCGCCACCGAATCCCACAGAGAGTGGGTATATCGGCCCAAAAGACAAGCGGTGTTAACGGACCGCAAGCCAGCACTGGAGGAAGAAAAACCTTTCTTCCCAAACTGATCCAGGCGTTTGGATTCCCTATCCGGAGGAGCGGTAGGGAAGGCGGTTTGGGAAGCGGAGGCTTGGACAACCAAGCTCTCAGGAGTGGGGTGGACAGAAAGAAACAGGGGGTCGCCCGGAGCGGGGCGATGGCGTCGTGACACGTTCCGATCCACAGGAGCCCCTGTGTTGGGCTTGGACCAGGCGCCCAAAAGAACGTCCGTGAGGGCGTCGTTAAACGGCAGCACAGTCTCCGCAGAGGAGGCTGCCGGCTGAAGCACCTCTGTCAAGATGTTAGGCTTGACCGTCAAAGTAGGGAGCTGGAGACGTAAGGCCCCAGCAGCCCTACGCAACACCGTACCAAAATTGGCCCCCTCCTCCGTAGCCACGGGAGGAGACAGCATGCCAGTGTCAGGAGAAGTATCCAGACCACTGGCCTCCCCTAGACTCTCTGTCCAGTCCTCATCATACTGACAGTTGCGTGTCAGAGGGTCATCAGACCCCTCCCAGTCCTCCTGGTCCTCCTCTGGTTCAAAATAAGGAGGAGGAGGGACATTTGGGACCCAAGGTCCCATCGGCGCCGGAGCCGGCGTCGAGCGACGTCGCTCCGGGTCCAAGTCCGGAGCCGGAAGGAACTGGGGGACGACGCCGCCCGGAGCCCAGGGCGGCGTCGAGAACGGCACCGGAGACATCGGCGCCGGCGGAGGTGTCGTGAGGTCGACCGGCGTCGATGGGGGTTGTGGAGCCGGGATCGAGGCCGGGGCCGGAGCCGGAGCCGGGATCGAGGCTGGAGGCTCGGGCGACGCCGGGGCCGGAGCCGCCGGCGACGCCGGATCAACCCCATCAGGGCCCGCGGGGCCCGAAGGCGCACCGGAGGGGCCTGAAGGCCCGAAGAGGCGGGCCATGGCCGACAGGAACTCCTGTACCTTGGCCGGATCCGCCCCCGAACCCGGGAAGGGCGGGTATGACGGGGGCGACTCCACAGGCAAGTCCGGGGCCGCGGGGGCGGGGACGGTGCCGGGAGGGGCCTCAGCCGAGTCGCGAGACCGGCGAGGCGAAGTCCGAGAGCGACGATGCTTCTTGGACTTCTTGTGCTCGAGACTTACCGGACGAAGAAGACTTCGACGCCGACGACCGGTGTGCACTCCGCGAGCGACCCCTGGACCTCTCACGCGACCGGGGCTTCCGCGGAGCCGAATGCCGGGCCTCGAGGAGCTTTCGAGACCGCTCTCGCAAAGCCTTCGGGTTGAGGGCCTGGCATTCGGGACAAGACTCGGTGTCGTGGCCTCGGCCGAGGCAGAAGAGACACTCCCAATGCGGGTCGGTGACGGACATCATCCGCGCACAGGCGCCGCATCGCTTGAAGCCGGGCATCCCTACGACACCTGAAAGCTGGAAAAACACAGTGAAAAATCACCAAAAAGTATGGTCAAAAATTGACCAGGGCACTGCTCTTCCCGGATCTGCGCTTACTGGCGCGGAAAAAGAAGAACTGACGTCAGCGCGCAGGGGCGGCGCCTAAGTACTGCCCGCGACGTCATCCCGGCGATCACGACGCCGACGACGGACGCGGAGCCGCACGACGCCGCCTACCGACGCGCAAGGGTACTGCTACGCAAAACTTTCCGGATCCAGCCTGACGCCTGGGGATATTCTAAGGTAAGGAATCTATCACTAACGTGTCTCTTTCAGATAAAGCATTATAAAGGTAAGTAACTTGTCCATCTGATAGAGACTTCTAGCCGCAGATTCCTTACCTTAGAATAGATACCCCAGTAATACAACCCCCGGAGGAGGGACTGTGGACAAGTTTAGACCAGGAAGTCCTGCAGGACAGTGGCCAAAAAGGCCATCCTTGTGAGCTTGACGCACAAGTTACTAACTTGTGTAACGATATATCTGTAAGAGACAGTAGTTAGTGACAGATTCCTTACCTTAGAATATCCCCAGGCGTCAGGCTGGATCCGGAAAGTTTTTGCGTAGCAGTACCCTTGCGCGTCGGTAGGCGGCGTCGTGCGGCTCCGCGTCCGTCGTCGGCGTCGTGATCGCCGGGATGACGTCGCGGGCAGTACTTAGACGCCGCCCCTGCGCGCTGACGTCAGTTCTGTACACGACTTTCCGCGCCAGGAACGCAGAGCCATGCAAGAAGCTGACATAGGTGTCTGAAAAATACTAGGGCCCTGAAAGGGATGTCCTTAACCCTAGAAATCAGTTCGCAGAACGGGAGGATGGGTGGGGCGGTAGGAATCTGTCACTAACTACTGTCTCTTACAGATATATCGTTACACAAGTTAGTAACTTGTGCATCTGAAAGAGACACGTTAGTGACAGATTCCTTACCTTAGAATAGATACCCCAGCAATACCAACCCCGGTGGTGGGTCTGCGAACAAAGATCAGACAAGGAAGTCCTGGAGGACAGAACGGCCAAAGAAGCCGTCCCTCCGGACCTGACTGTCAAGGCAGTAATGCTTTGTAAACGTGTGCAGCGAGGCCCACGTAGCTGCCTGACAGATAACCGGCAGCGGAACACCGCGGCCCAAGGCCGTGGTAGCAGCCGTTGCCCTGGTGGAATGGGCACGCAGCCCAACAGGAGGCTCCTTTTAGCCAAAGAATAGCAGGTCTTGATGCACAAGGTAACCCAGCGGGAGATGGTCCTCTTGTGCACCGCCCGACCTTTTTTGGCGCCCACGTAGCCAATAAAGAGCTGGTCATCCACCCGGAAGTGTTTTGTGCGGTCAATATAGAAGGAGAGCGCACGTTTTGGGTCCAGACGGTGGAGCCTCTCTTCCTCTCTGGAAGGATGCGGAGGCGGAAAGAAGGTGGGCAAAGTGATGGTCTGCCCAATGTGGAAAGCAGTAACCACCTTTGGCAAGAAGGACGGACGCGTCCGAAGAACAACCTTGTCTGGATGAACAGACAGAAAGGGAGGTTTGCAAGATAGAGCCTGGAGCTCACTCACCCGCCGAGCGGAGGTGATGGCCACCAGAAAGGCTGTCTTCAGAGTCAGAAGACGAAGAGGACAGTTATGTAGAGGCTCAAAGGGAGCGCACATTAAAAAGGTAAGAACCAAGTTTAAGTCCCACTGAGGCATCACAAACGGAACAGGAGGGAAGAGGTGAGTAATGCCTTTTAAGAACCTGTTAACAACAGGGGACTTGAAAAGGGAGGGCTGATCAGGGAGCCTGAGGAAGGCCGAGATAGCACAAAGATAACCCTTGATGGTACCCAGGGCAGAACCCTGTTGGGCCAGAGAGAGAAGGAACAGAAGGACCTCAGAAAGAGGGGCAGAAAGGGGATCCACAGCCTTTGCTGTGCACCATGCCACAAATTTGTTCCACCTGCAGGCGTATACCACCTTAGTGGAGGGACGCCTGGCTGCCAGAATCACATCACAAACTTCGGGAGGCAAGTCGAAAGGAATCAACTGCCGCCGCTCAATCTCCACGCAAGCAGGTGTAGACTGGACAGGTTCGGGTGGAGGACCGTCCCCTGCTGCTGCGACAGAAGATCCTCCCGAAGAGGCAGACGGATCGGGGGATCTACGCTCATATTGAGTAGCTCGGGATACCAAACTCTTCGAGCCCAGTCCGGAGCCACAAGAATGACTTGGGCCCGGTCGTGCCGAATCTTCTTCAACACTCTGGGTAGAAGTGGTATAGGCGGAAAGGCGTACAATAGACCGCAACTCCACTCGTGACGAAAAGCGTCGCCGAGCGAGTGCCGCCTTGGAAATTCCAACGCGCAGAACTGATGACATTGCGCGTTCTCTTCGGTGGCGAATAGATCTAACCAAGGCTCTCCCCACTGTAGAAAGAGTCCTTGCGCCACTTCCGAGTGAAGACGCCATTCGTGATCCATCATGCACCTGCGGCTGAGTTCGTCCGCCCTGGCGTTCAGGGAACCTGCCAGGTGTTGAACCACCAGGAACATGCCCTGGTGTTCCAGCCATGTCCAGAGGCGCAGAGCCTCCTGACAAAGGGTCCACGACCCCACCCCGCCTTGTTTGTTGCAGTACCACATGGCAGTGGTGTTGTCTGTGAACACCTGCACTACCTTCCCTTTGACAGAGGGAAGGAATGCCTTGAGTGCAAGTCGGATCGCCCGGAGCTCCAGAAGGTTGATATGGAGCCGGGACTCCGCCGGAGACCAGAGGCCTCTGATCTCCGCCTCTCCCATGTGACCGCCCCATCCCAGAAGGGACGCGTCCGTCACAACTGTGTGCTCTGGCTGGGGAAGGGAGAGGGATCTGCCCATGACCCATTGCCGGTTCGAGAGCCACCACTGCAACTGTTTTGCAGTCCCCTCCGAGATCTGGACGTGATCGGACAGGTCGCCCTGGTGCTGCGCCCACTGGAACTTCAGGTCCCACTGCAGAGCCCGCATATGCCATCTGGCATGAGTGACCAGCAGGATGCAGGAGGCCATGAGGCCCAGCAGCCTCAGGGTCATCCGTACCGAAACCCAGGATAAGGGCTGAAAGATCGGAATCATAGCCTGAATATCCCGGACTCGCCGTTCGGGAGGATAGGCCCGAAACTGCGTCGTGTCCAGAACTGCTCCGATGAAAAGGAGCTGTGGAGAAGGAATCAGATGCGACTTTGGCACATTGATGGAGAACCCCAGCGAGTGCAGGAGTTCGGCCGTAGTCTGGAGGTGGGAGACAACTGCCTGGGACGAGCCCGCCTTCAGCAGCCAGTCGTCGAGGTAGGGGAAGACTGAAACCCCTGCCCGGCGCAGATGAGCTGCGACCACCGCCATCACTTTCGTGAACACCCGAGGGGCACTGGTAAGGCCAAAGGGGAGCACGGTGAACTGAAAATGCTCGAGGCCTACCGTGAACCGAAGGTAACGCCGGTGGGCCGGCAGGACGGGGATGTGGAAATAGGCGTCCTGCAAGTCCAACGCTACCAACCAGTCTCCGGGGTCGAGGGCAGTCAAGACCTGAGCTAGGGTGAGCATCTTGAACTTCTCCTTCCGGAGGAAGCGATTGACGTTCCGGAGGTCCAAGATAGGACGCATGTCCTCCTTGTCCTTTTTGGGCACCAGAAAGTAGTGGGAGTAGCAACCACGCCCTACTTCTGGGGTCGGAACATGCTCGATGGCCCTCTTGGCCAAGAGGGCCGTGACTTCCTTCTGTAGAAGCACCAAGTGATCCCCTGACATGCGGTGGAATTGAGGTGGCATGGCTGGGGGGTGGTCTCGAAGGGGAGGGAGTAGCCCCTTCGGACAATGTCCAAGACCCACTTGTCCGAGGTGATGGGACGCCAGTGGTGAAGGTGATGGCGGACCCTGCCCTCGACTGGCGTGCTGTGCACCTGAAAGGAGGGACTAGGAGGGCTTGGAGGCCGCGGACGGGTTGGAGGTGGTGGCCTGACCCGCACGCTGGTTGCCCGAACCGCCACGGCGGTATCCACGTCCTCGGCCACGCGAAGGCGCTTGCTGCGCGGGCCGTTGGCCGGGCTGTGGACGTGACTGGGCGCCCCTTCCGTGGCCACGAAAGGGGCGAAAAGCAGACGTTTGCGGAGGGCGCACAACAGCAAGGCCCAGGGACTTAGCAGTAGCCCGTGAATCCTTGAAACGCTCCAGCGCATGGTCCGCCTTTGAACCAAAGAGACCGACTCCATCAAAGGGCATGTCCATGAGAGTATTCTGGACATCCCCTGAAAAACCAGTGGTTCTCAGCCAGGCGTGGCGACGCAGCGCCACCGTCGTTGCAAGCGATCTGCCCAGCGAGTCGGCGGTATCAAGGCCACAGCGGATGGTATACTTAGCCGCATCACGCCCTTCCGCAATAGCGCGGGTAAGCAGTGTCTGGACCTCCTCAGAACACTGCGGCAAAACATCAGCCACCGAATCCCACAGGGAGTGGGTGTATCGGCCCAAGAGGCAAGCGGTATTAACAGACCGCAAGCCAGCACTGGAGGAAGAGAAAGCCTTCTTCCCAAAGTGATCCAGGCGCTTGGATTCCCTATCCGGAGGGGCGGTAGGGAAGGCTGTTTGGGAGGCAGAGGCTTGGACAACCAAGCTCTCAGGGGTGGGGTGTTGGGAGAGAAACAGGGGGTCGCCCGGAGCCGGGCGATGGCGTCGGGCCACGTTCCTATCCACAGGAGCCCCTGTGGTGGGTTTGGACCAGGCACCCAAAAGAACGTCAGTGAGTGCATCGTTGAACGGCAGCACAGGCTCCGAAGAGGAGGCCGCCGGCTGAAGCACTTCAGTCAGGAGGTTAGTCCTGACGGCCACTGTAGGCAACTGGAGATTTAAGGCTCCAGCAGCTCTACGCAACACCGTTGCAAAATTAGCCCCCTCCTCCGTTGCCACGGGAGGAGACAGCATGCCAGAGTCGGGGGAGGTATCCAGCCCACTGGCATCCCCAAGTTCCTCAACCCAGTCCGGGTCAAACTCGCACTGTTGTGTGAGAGGGTCGTCAGACCCCTCCCAGCTCTCCTGGTCCTCCTCAGGTTGAAAAGATGGAGGAGGAGGGACATAAGGGACCCAAGGCCTCATCGGCGCCGGAACCGGCGTCGGGCGACGCCGGTCCGGCTCCATGTCCGGACCCGGGGAGAACCGGGGAACGACGCCGCCCGGAGCCCCGGACGGCGTCGGAAACGGCACCGGGGACATCGGCGTCGGCGGAGGCGTGGTTAGGTCAACCGGCGTCGATGGAGGTTGCGGCACCACCGGAACCGGGGTCGAGGCCGGGGCCGGAGCCGAGGCCGGGACGAAGGCTGGTGGGACAGGCGACGCCGGGACCGGAGTCGACGGCGACGCCGGAGCAACCCCATCTGGGCCCGCGGGGCCCGAAGGCGCACCGGAGGGACCTTGAGGCCCGAAGAGGCGGGCCATGGCCGACAGGAATTTCTGTACTCGGCCGGAGTCGCCCCGAACCCGGGAAGGACGGGTAATGCGGGGGCAACTCGACAGGCACGTCCGGGGCCGCGGGGGCGGGGACGGTGCCGACAGGGACCTCAGCCGAGTCGCGCGACCGGCGAGGCGAAGTCTTAGAGCGATGACGCCGCTTAGACTTCTTGTGCTTCGACTTACCGGAGGAGCGCGAAGACTTGGATTCCGACGAACGGCGGGGACTCCGCGTCCGGCCCCTCGACCTCTCCCGGGACCGGGGCTTGCTGCGGCGCGGAGCCGACTGCCGGACTTCAAGGAGCTTTCGAGACCGCTCTCGCAAAGCCTTCGGATGAAGTTTCCGGCAGTCAGGGCACGACTTCGTGTCGTGGCCTCGGCCGAGGCAGAAGAGACACTCGAGGTGGGGGTCCGTGATGGACATCATACGACCACATACCTCGCAGGGCTTAAAGCCGGGCATCCCTACGACACCTTAGGAGTCGTGAAGACTCGTTGAAGAGAACAGTGAAAAATTTCACAAAAGATAGTCAAAAAGTGACTAGGGCACTGCTCTTCCCGGATCTGCGCTTACTGGCGCGGAAAAAGAAGAACTGACGTCAGCGCGCAGGGGCGGCGCCTAAGTACTGCCCGCGACGTCATCCCGGCGATCACGACGCCGACGACGGACGCGGAGCCGCACGACGCCGCCTACCGACGCGCAAGGGTACTGCTACGCAAAAAACTTTCCGGATCCAGCCTGACGCCTGGGGATATTCTAAGGTAAGGAATCTATCACTAACGTGTCTCTTTCAGATACATGATTTAACGGAGTTATCAAAATAGGTAAAAAGATATTAATAAAACTTTTGAAACTTAAAAATTGATTAGAGGTTTAAATGGTTAAAAGCAGCTATAAATAAAACCTTATAGAAGGGTATAAAAATAAGCTTGGATGCACAACCAGACATAAAATGCAAGGCTTGAGAGTTAAAACGGTTATGCAAGCATATCTGGGGAGATGTCAGAGAAAAAAAAAAAAAAAAGCAGAAGTAGAGAAATATATTACAGGGTGAAAATTATTACAGCACTTGGATAGTAAAAAATAAGCGGACATAGGTATTTATCCCTCCATAAATGTACTAGTGCCCTTCAATGCTTTGTTTCTGGTAATCCAAGCACGGCTCAGAAACTTCGCCACCCCACACGAGAAAAGCACACCTGGGTCGGTTTTAGAATGCGCAGAGCAGTCTTATGGTCACGTGTACCCATAATTTTACAGACCGGTTTTATCCAGCTGGACCTGGCAACGGAATAAGCCGGACAAGCAAACAAGAAGTGGGGCATGCTTTCCAACGGCGCACTGCAGCAAGGGCATGCCTCACTTTGATATTTATAGGAGTGCCATTTTGAAGTAGTTGCATTGATTGGAAGTGTGCCCAGCCTGAATTGCATGTATAACTGTCTATCGCGTGGAGTCTGGATGATATCCAGGTAAGGCTCTAAGCCTCTACACTGTTTGTGACGAAAAAACTTCTGTCAAACTCCCTAATTCTGGGTTGCTCAATTCTTTAATATCAACCCAGTTCCAATAAATATGCTTAAGCTCTACCTTGTTGGGTGGTACCTGAGTTTCCCATGCTTCCGTTAGAGCCAGCTTGGACAACAACCTTCTAACATTGGATATCCACTTGACCCTGTGCCCCGTGTCTAAATCAGTCACCTCCTTCAGGGCCGCGGCATAATTAGCAAGCTCTGGGGTACGCATTATTCGCGCCCAAAAGAGAGGAGGGCGCAATTTTGCAATATCCCTGAGCGGCCGTCTGCCCATATCAAACATCAAGGAGGTTAATGGAGTGTTACTAGGAAGCATCACCAGATCCCTCAAAAACTTATTTTCGGACCTGCCAATATCATCGATGTTTTCGAAGCCCCATAACTCCGCCACTTGTGGCATTAACGGAGCCAGGTTCAAGCTCTGTACTGATCCTGGCATTAGAGTCTGCTTCGGAACAGTAGCAGGAAGTGATACAGCGTCGGAGTCCCTGAGCACGCTGATGGAACACACAGCGGCAAAGGAGCATTCGGAGTCGGAAGGGAGACAAATGTAACTCCATATGGACACACAGGGCTGGGTGGGGTGCCAGAGAGGACTGCTACCATTTGAAATCTCTAGCATTGCTTGAAGACAATGCTGGATCAATGCTGGAAATTCATGGTTTGCTAGCATCAATACTGATAAAGGAAGAGGCAGTGGCGGCACAGCTGTTGGTATTGGCTTCCGCAAAGCAGGTTGCGGGAGAGATTCACTGGCTGAGGTTCAGGCAAAGGCTGGGCAGAAGCACTAGGAGGAGTCTTACCTCTCGAGTTGGACCTCCTGGGAGAAGAAGAGTGTTTCTTTTTCTTGTGGTGAAGACTTCTATCCCCTCCATAATTTAGATGAGTGAGAAGACTGGGAGGTAGATTTCCATCTTTTTAATGCCCTACAACGAGATCTAGTACAATGATGGCTTCTGCGGTCATCCTTCACCCTGACCATAAAGAGATGGTAACTAAGTATATGTTGCCTATACGAGGAAACATAAAACATTTTTACACCTTGGACCTGGTTATTCCTTATTTTCAGAACTCGAGCCAGGAGAGGCAGGGGTAGGAAGGAATACAGGAGTCCAGAGCTCCACTCGAGGAAGAATGAGTCTCCAAAAGAAAGCCTTCTTGGGAACTTCAGCATGCAGAAGTGTTGAAAAAGTATTGCGCTAAGCGTCGACGGCAGAGTTAATCAGCCTTTACATTTAAAGATCCCACCATTTGGTTCAATTCAGCCAGTTCCAGAGGAGCAGAGCCTCCTAGCACAGGACCCAGTACGCCAACCTCCTTGTTGCAGTATCACAGGAGGTGGTGTTGTCTCTAAGAACCTGTACTAGCTTCCCATTGATAGTTGGCAGGAAGGATTTCATCATTAAGAGGATTGCCCTCAACTCCAACAGGCTGGTGTGGAGTCAGGTTTTGACCGCACACCAGAGTCCTCTGAAGTCCATATCTCCAAGATTGCCTTCCCAACCCAGCAGAGATGCATCTGTCACCACCATCAGTTCTGGGTTGGGAGAGGGGCCTGCCTCTGGCCCAATCACAGTTGAGCAGCCACCACTACAGATATTTTTCAATCTCCTCCAAAACCTGGGTGGAATCGGACAGGTTCTCCTAGTGCAGCGCCAAATGAGACTTAAGATCCAATTGCAGAGACAGTTTGTGCCATTTGGCATGATCGACCAGCACAATGCAGGAGGCCAACACCGTCTCAGTAGCCTCAAAGTCAACCTCACTGAAATTCTGGACAGAGGATGAAACATCTAGATTGTAGCCCGAATGTCGTGTATTTTCTGCTCTGGGGGGGAAAAGCACGAAACAGCACCATATCCAGGATGGCTTCGATAAACAGGAGCATCTACAAAGGAGTCAGGTGCGACTGTGGCACACTGATAGTGAACCCTAACAATGTTCAGTTCACTGTCGTCTAAAGCTGGTAACACCCAGTTAGACCTGGCATCCTTGGCGTGGTTTCTTCTGTCCTTTTGCCTCTACCTCCTGTATTTTGGACTGTGTGCTGGACTTCGTTTTTGCTGGTTTGTGTAGTACTCTGGGCACTTTACCACTGCTGTAAATTGTGATTATGATTGGCTATCCATGAGTTTTATATTTGATTTACTGGTGAGTCTCTAGTAAAGGGCACTGTGTGTGCACAGGGCCTGTAAATCCAGTACTACTAGTGGGCCCGCAGCACTGGCTGAGCCACCCATATGAGTAGCCCTGTAAACATGTCTCAGGCCTGCTATTGCAGTGTCTGGAAGGGAAGTTTTAAACTGACATGTCCACCTGGCAAGTGCACCCACTTGCCAGGCCCAAACCTTCCCTTTTACCACATGGCAGGCACCCCTTAGGTAGGCCCAAGGAACCCCCATGGGCAGGGTGCAGTTTATGTGAAAGGTAGGACAAGTACTGGAGTGTTTTACATGTCCTGATAGTGAAATACTGCCAATTTCGTTTTCCACTATTGCAAACACTAGCTCTCCCACAGGTTATCATTGGAGCTGCCTTGTAACATTTTGCAAGCATAACTTTCAATTGAGAAGAGCTAGCGATTTGGAATTTGGGCTCTCTGAGCTCAAAATTTTAAATTGTGTGTTGGAAAATGCCACTTTTAAAAAATATGGGCATTTTCTTGTTTTACCATCCTGTGCCTCTGCCTGCCTGTGGAATCAACGTTTGGTTTAGACTGACAGTTGGGCTGTTAGTGCATTCACTCTAGACAGTCACACAAAAGGAGCTGAGGTGTGCCCTGCATATCCTGATTGCCCATCACCAGGCTGATGGGCCTTCCTGAGCTAGAGTGGTGGGAGGAGTTGTCACTGACACATGAATAGGGTTGTGCCTGGCATCTCACAATGCAGTCTCCACCCCCTATAGTGTGTCTGGAGCCAAGACAGGGCAAGGTAGGATATGTGCACTACAAAGACTATCCTTTCAAGTATGCCTACTTCAAAGATCAAAAGGGGTATAAGTATTGGACCTATAACCCCAGACTTTTAGAACACTTCTGGATCAAGAGGAGACTCTGCAAAAAGGAAGAGCTGGAGTGCTGTCAGGAGGAGTACTGCCCCTTTGCTGTGTTACTTTGCTGGGTTGGCCGGCAGTGGCTGCTTCCGACCTTGGAGAGGACAAAGACTGGACTTTGTTTTTATGTATCCTGCTTGAGAAGATTCCCCAAGGGCTTGTGTGTGCTTGTCTCCTGTTATACAAGTTACTTACCTTCGGTAACGATGTATCTGGTAGAGACGATTCTAGCCGCAGATTCCTTAACGTAGAATTATCCCCAGGCGTGAGACTGGATCCGGAAAATGTTTGCCACAGCATCCCTGCGCGCCGGGGGGGGGTGGCACCACACGACTCCGCCCTGACGCTGTCCGCGGTCGTGACGTCAGCGAGGTCACATAAGCCACACCCCGGCGCGCTGACATCAGTTTTCCTTGGAGAACGTTTCCGCGCCACAACGCGGAGCCATCACAAACAAAACTGGGAAAGCATGGGAACAGTGTGCGAAAAGCAGTGAAACAGAAAAGGAAGAAGCGAATGGTGAGGGACAGCACCATGAGGGACAGTGCCAGGCACTGTGTCACTGAAAGGCATGGAAGGGAAAGAGCAGAGTACCGCCTCTGAGAAGCAACCCAGCAAAGCCAAAGCAACATCCACCCTGGAGACAGAAGAAACAGGTGAAAAATGCCATAACAGACGACAGAAAGTCTGCAACCACAACCTAGAACAGTGAAGGGCAACAAGCCGGAACAGAGGAGTAACGACAAATGACCCCAAGACAACACCACCAAGGAGTGTCGCATCCCCTGTAAAGAGCCAAGGGCTGAGGCACAGCCAAGAGACCCTAACCCAGAGGACTGCAGAGGAGTCAGAAACCCCAAGCAATGAGAAAGGGAGAAGAGCATGAGTAGGCCCCACACTGGAATAACCAGGGTGGAGGGACGCAGAAAGACATGTGAAACCCACCGTCCAAGTACCAGAAAGGAAGGGGTGGAACAAAGAAACAGAACGAAGCATCCCGCCAGGGAGGAAGTGAAAGAGGAGACTCGCAGAAGACAAGCCACCCTGAGGGAGGCGATTGCAGAAGACCAAACTGAAGGTCCTCGCAGAACGTGGAGGAAGAGCGGGCCGTGAAGGAATCTGCGGCTAGAATCGTCTCTACCAGATACATCGTTACCGAAGGTAAGTAACTTGTACATCTGATAGAGACTACTAGCCGCAGATTCCTTAACGTAGAATAGATACCCTAGCCATACCCAGAGGGGAGGAGGGTCTGCGAGAGAATCTCACCAGCTTGGAAGAACACAGGACCCCAACAGGGGATGTGTCATGGGGACAGGAAGGACGGCCCAGCCCCCACCAAGCAGCGGAAGAACAAGGAGAAGGGAAGGCCAGGATACCACAAGCCTACCGGAGGCCGAGGGTGTCCGCCAGAGAACCCGGAGGGACAGGCGGCACCAAGAGAGTATCAAAGAAGAAAAGAACCAACCGCGAAGCCAAAGAGAAGAGGTGGAAACGGGGGCAGAGCCCACCTCAGGAGCAGGAACGGCCCCACAGCCGAGAAGCGCAGACGTGAGAAGGAAGACACAGTCACGCAAGCCCCAGCAGAGCGACGGACAGGAGCACACGGGTACATGCCAAGGCCCACAGGGGAGGACCATAACGTCCAGGCGTGCGCAGCCGGCAGCTGGCACAGACTATGAAGAAGTGCCCAGAACAAGCCGAGCGCAAGACCAGGGCGGAGGCAAGGGAACCCCCCGCACAAGGCCCAAAGAAGGACCGTCCCAGTGGCACAACCCGGCCCACGAAGAGAAGTGGGAAACATGTAGCCCAGACCTAAAGCCGTCAAACAGAACACAGGAGAACACCAGAAATATCCTGGCCCCCCTGGAAAACAAGGTAGAGGACCAGGCCGAACGTCGGAGAATAAGGCGGAAACACCAAGACACAACGCCGTAGACGGCATGACAAAAGTCGGTCTGGCGATCCAGAGGCTGAGGAGGGAAGGCAAAACGCACAGAGGCAGACATCCCACGGGAACAAGGGCAAACGTACGCCAGGCAAGCCCCGCAGAAGAGGGGCCGAAACACCAGCGGATACTGAGCAGGACGGAACCTGGAGCAGCGGAAGCCGCGCGAAGGCTGAGGAAAAGAGACCGCACCAAGCGGAATACAGTAACGCCAGGAAACGCGAGGAACCCAAGAAGGGATCCACATCCGCCCAGCTTAGGACAGGGCTATACAATAGCCAACAAGTACCCCACCTAGGGTATGGCACACCCAAAACAAAACAGGGGAACACCTCTTAGGGAAAAACCCACAGCAGAGGTGAAGAACAGAAAGACCTGTGGGTATCACCACAGACGGCTTACCAATCAGCCAAAAAGGGGACACAGACGGTCCAACCTGAGGACCCATACGGCTTCACTAACAGCCAAAAACACACACCACAAAGCGAAAAGGCCGTACCCGCAGCCAAAAGGACAGAGGGGCCAACTGAAGGACCCGAAAGGCAGTCCCAGCCCCACACAGCACACAGAGGGGCTAACCGAAACACTAGGCCCAAGGAGAGAAGCGGGACTAACGCCTCCCAGAAGACACCTGAGGATCGACAACCTGAAGGTTATGGAGGGGAGGAGGACGGAGCCCCGCAAGGAATCGCTGAATAGCGGAGTCTGCGTGGGTGTTAAATAACAGAATCCCATCAAAGGGCAGGTCAACAAGACGCTCCCGAATATTTTCGGGAAAGACGCTATCCCGCAACCAAGCATGGCGGCGGAGGGCCACGGAACTCGCCATAGCGCGGGCGAGAGAATCAGAGACATCCAAGGCCGAACGGAGAAGAAAAGCAGCTAACTCCCGACCATCCAGCACATGGTGCCACAGATCAGCACGGGCACCTTCATGGGAAGTGCGAGACAGAAGGGACTCCGCAGAATCCCATAGGTCAGAGGTAGCCCTGGCCAACACACAAAGGGTGTTGAGCGCGCGCAGAGCAGCACTAGTGGAAGCGAAAATGTTACGCCCCCAGGAGTCCAACCACGGGCCTCCCGTGACGGAGGGAGCAACACCGAAGGCAAGGAGGGGAAAGCAGTCTGCAGGATAGGGCCCTGGGCAGATGGGTGGGAAAAAAGGCAGACTGGATCGTGCGGGGCAGGACGGTGGCGGTGGAGGAGCGGTTGAGGCACCGGATCCCCCGTAGCAGGATGCCCCCAAGCCCCCAGAAGAGAGTTGTGGAGCGAAGCTTCAAACGGAAGAAGCGGATCCCCTCCACCAGAGCCCTGGTGGAGAACCTCAAACAAGTGATCCGTTGGGAGTGGAGCGACCGGATTGCCCATCTGCAAAATGCCAGTGGCCGTGGAGATGGCCCGGACAAAGGCCACACTCGCCTCCGTAGGGCGACGTGGGGGAGAGAGCAACTCTTCCATGGGCGAAGGCTGCAAACTAAGCCGCCTGTCCCCATGCCTTGCCGGAGGAAGAAACGGCCAGCCCCTGTAGGATGGAGGACCCACGGACGAGTGGGGAGCCTGAGGGGCCTCCGAAAGAGGCGGAGGAGCCTGCGGGGCCACCAACTGCAAGGTGCGGAAGAGCGGGTCCGGGGACTGTGGACGCGGAGATGGCATAGAACCCGCTCCGGAAGCCGCCGGGGAAAAGGCAACGATGCGGCGTCCAGTCTCCGGTGAAGAGGAGACAAGAAGATGACAACCCTCCGGAGAGGAGGAGTCGACGCTCCGACGCCGGGACGGCGCCGGAGAGTCCGCCATGGGCACCAGTGTGTGCTCGAACGACGCCGAAGAGTCCACCAGGGGCGCCGAGTCGACCTCCACCACCACACGCAGTCTAGGAGAAAGGGGTGGGGTTGGAGCCGAAGCGGCTAATGAACGGCGCCGAAAAGGCGCCAGCTCGACCCCTGACGAGGCAGCCGCCTGCGCAGGGGTCCGAGAGGGACTCGGGGAGGCGCCCCGGGTCCCAGCCTCCACCCGTGGTGCCGCCAGGGCCGGGGAGGCGCCGGAAAGGCGCCGGCTTGGCCTCCGGTAAGACAGCCGCCTGCCCAGAGGACCGAGGGGGACTCGGGGTCGAGCCGTGAGTCCCGGCGACATCCTGCGACACCACAGGGAACCCCGCGGGGTTTGCGGCGAGGCAGGGACGCCGTGGGCCGAAGAGGGGAACCCCGTAGGGCCGCACCTCGACGACACCACACCTCCAAAACCTGAAGCCGAACATGTCGGCGCCGGGGGCGAATCCGCCGGCGAGTCCGCGGGAGGCCCCGCGCATGGCGAGGGATCCGCGGACGTCTCAGGAAGAGGAGGGGGGCCCAAAGAAGCCCGCAAAGCCGAAGCGTAGGCCTTCATTTGGGCCCTTGTCGCCCCAACACCAGGAAACGGCGGATAGGTTGGCGACGGGCGAGGGCGCACGCCCGAGAGGAACCCGCGCCCTCATCAGAGCGAGGCCAGGGCCTCGGTGACAAACTGCAAGACTTACCGACGGGTGAGCGACGCCCGTGGGGCCTCGGTGAAGGACGATGCCGCAACCGGAATCGGCGGCTCCTGGACCCTTCTGAGGCAGGGGACGGACGCGGTGACGAGACCGATCTGGACAAGCGGGCCGAAAGCAACTTCATCCGGCGCTCCCGCCGGGACTTCGGCTTGAGATGCTGACAGGCGTCGCAGTCCGTAGAGTCATGGTGCTCGCCCAAACACCACATACAAATAGGGTGAGGGTCCGTCGCCGACATCTGACGCGTACAAGAAGCACACGTCTTGAAACCCGAAGGCATTGCACACTGTTCCCAACGCAAAAGCGTTAAAAGAGGCCTGAAAACAGGCCAAGGGAACTCACTCCGGATCCACGTTGCACGCGGAAAAGAAGGAAACTGACGTCAGCGCGCCGGGGTGGGAGTTATGTGACCTCCCTGACGTCACGTCCGCGGACAGCGTCAGGGTGGAGTCGTGTGGTGCCACGCCGGCGACGCCGGCGCGCAGGGATGCTGTGGCAAAAACTTTTCCGGATCCAGTCTCACGCCTGGGGATAATTCTACGTTAAGGAATCTGCGGCTAGTAGTCTCTATCAGATAAGAAGTCTCAGGGCCATCAAAAACTTCACCTGCAGCATCCCTGAACTCCATTGCTGGGAGTTCTGACCTACCAAGTGGTGCCAATTCCAGTTCTGGACTCTTGGAGGTGGTTCTGCTACTTTAAGACTTAAAAATCCATGCATCGCCTTTCCAGCACTGTTTTTCCCGCCGCAAGCTTGCTGTGCGATTAAAAAGCCAACACATCGCTGCGGCTGAAAAATTGTTGAAGCGCCTGTTCGCGGCCTGAAGAGCCACTGCAGCCCGAGTCCAGAGCACTGCGTCTCAGGCACCCGAGACCCCAGCGCGGACTCCGGCACAGGCCCTGCTACTCAACTGAAAGAATCGACGCATAACCTGTCCGCGGTTGGAAGAATCGATGCAGCGTCTGTTACGCCGCAACGTCAGCCCCAGTGCATTCGTATTTCCACGCATCGCACCTGTGCGGCACGTTTCCAACACATCACCCCGCCCAAAGGAGTCGCCTTCGGAAATCGACGCATCGCTTCTCCTCGCAGTAAGGAATCGCAACACTTCTCCTGCGTGCAGCATAACTGACGCCTCCATTCCCCTGGGACTCAAGAACCAGTGCATCGCTGTGTTTTTGGACGCTTTCCTCCTTTGCAGCTGTTTTTTCCCTTGGATTTGGACTCAAAAGAACTTTGTGCTAAAAACAATGCACCCATAGAGTTCTATGGACAGAATTGTTTAAACCTTTTAAAGGTGATATTTTGAGTTATGTATGTTGGATTTTTGTCTTGTTTGTTTTAGATAAAGATTGGTAATTTTTATAAACTGGTGAGGTGTTAATTTGTAGTGTTTTCACTGTGTTGCTGTGTGTGTTATGTACAAATACTTTACACATGGCATCGGAGATTAGCCTGACTGCTTGTGCCAAGCTACCAAGTGGGTGAGTAGGGGTTATCTTGGGTGTGTAATCTCCTTACCCTGACTAGAAAGAAGGGTCCCTACTTGGACAGGGTGCAAGCCACTGCCAACTAGAGACCCCCATTTCTAACATACCCAGTTTCTGCTTTAAGGCTGGAACCCTCTCCATAGCTCCTTTGGTTAAAATGCCCTGCTTCTCCTGCTGCAAAACAGACATGTGATCCTCTGTCAGCCGCCCTGATGGGGGCGGAAGGTGCTGCAGGAGTTGAAAGAAATGGGAAGGCGTAGCTCTGTGGTACAATTGGGAGAATCCATTTGTCACAAGTAATGCCTTGCCATCCAAGGAGGAAATGACATATCCTGCCTCCTCCAGGGTGGTGGTGTGCCAGAAAGGCACAGTAAAGTGGTTTTCAAGTTGCGGTTGCTGGGGAGCAGCTGTGCATTGACCCTGATATCCTGGATGCTGTCTGTGGGAGCTGCGTCCCCAACCTCGAGAGGTTTGAGAAGCTTGTAGCATTGGCTGCGGAGTCTGTGTGTCATACCCCTAGCATAAACATGAAAGGGACAAAACTGTTGGAGAAACTGCCTGACTGGTGTGCAGAGACCCAAAGAACGAGCTGGGGTGCAACACCCTTTGAACGGTTTGTGGGCCGATTCTGCTTTCTCACCGAGGAGGTGAGAGCTGCCAAATGGCACATTCATCAAGGATGCGTGGACATCCAGAGAAGCCCATAGAACTTATCCCAGAATGGTGCTGAAGCACCACTTTCATGCCAATTGTCCGACCGAAGCAATGTGTTGTATCCAGGCCAGACCGAAGAACATATTTAGCTGCATCCTGCCGGTCGTTAGAGTTTGTGCTAAAGACGCTTCTAAAATATTTGAAACCACCAGTAAGAACTGACCGGCCATGTCCCATTGCGCATGGGTATAGC
This sequence comes from Calotriton arnoldi, assembly GCA_963921515.1. NCBI lineage: Eukaryota > Metazoa > Chordata > Amphibia > Caudata > Salamandridae > Calotriton > Calotriton arnoldi. Next base: position 1,495,269 of record CAWUFW010002374.1, read on the forward strand.
GCCCATGGAGGAAACTGGTGTTTACTGAACGGAGGGCAAGACTAGCGGAGGAAAATGTATTTGCTGCACACCTCCATATGCTTGGATTCGCAGCCTGCAGGGGTTGTAGGAAAAGACAATCAACAAAAATGAAAAGGAGCATATAATTAGATAATCAATTTCGCTCAATTAACAGTAGTACAACAAGTTCACAGCAATGCTCTATCATCAAATGTTAAAGATTAAATATCCAATAAAATTCCTCAGGAGTCTTGTGTGCGAGTTTCAATAAACATTATTGAAGTTTATTCATTGTAACAATAGCACATCAGCCCAGCCAATGAGTTTCGTTCTTGCGGACTTCATCAGGGTTGGGCTGTTAATAAAATCCTATGTTGCACCGAATGAGGTGTCAAATAAGCACCATGTCGGGTAATGGTTCAAGATATTGAGTTGTTAGGTGGTATAACACCCCCTTGTTCGTCCGAGTCACAGTCCCATATCGAGAGCATACAGGCGTTCTTGCTGTAGAGTTGTAGGAAAAGTGTTAGGGTTGACTTTGTTGGTGGACGTCTGCACCACCAAGTTATTTGGATTTGGGTGCTGAGAAAGAAAGTCAGGGTTGCCTGGTGCCTGTTTGTGGCAACAAGCGACCTGTCTATTGACCAAAAGGGCCAGGAAATGGTTTTGCCCAACTACCTAAAAGCATATTAGTAAGGGCTTCATTAAATGACAGAAGAGGTTCAAAAGTTGCCTGGTCAGGCTGGTGAGGCCTAGCTGATGAGGGGTGATATGCCCAACCCGGAACCCAGGATGCTAGTTTCCTGTCCAGGGAGGACCTGGCATGGCAGTTCGGGCTGAACTGTTCCAATGGGGAGCAGGGTCAAGACTGAATTGCATTTAACTGGCTCCAACTGGAATGGCATGGTGAGCAAAAAAGCACAAGTTACTAACTTGTGTAACGATATATCTGTAAGAGACAGTAGTTAGTGACAGATTCCTTACCTTAGAATATCCCCAGGCGTCAGGCTGGATCCGGAAAGTTTTTTGCGTAGCAGTACCCTTGCGCGTCGGTAGGCGGCGTCGTGCGGCTCCGCGTCCGTCGTAGGCGTCGTGATCGCCGGGATGACGTCGCGGGCAGTACTTAGACGCCGCCCCTGCGCGCTGACGTCAGTTCTGTACACGACTTTCCGCGCCAGGAACGCAGAGCCATGCAAGAAGCTGACATAGGTGTCTGAAAAATACTAGGGCCCTGAAAGGGATGTCCTTAACCCTAGAAATCAGTTCGCAGAACGGGGAGGATGGGTGGGGCGGTAAGGAATCTGTCACTAACTACTGTCTCTTACAGATATATCGTTACACAAGTTAGTAACTTGTGCATCTGAAAGAGACACGTTAGTGACAGATTCCTTACCTTAGAATAGATACCCCAGCAATACCAACCCCGTTGGTGGGTCTGCGAACAAAGATCAGACAAGGAAGTCCTGGAGGACAGAACGGCCAAAGAAGCCGTCCCTCCGGACCTGACTGTCAAGGCAGTAATGCTTTGTAAACGTGTGCAGCGAGGCCCACGTAGCTGCCTGACAAATAACCGGCAGCGGAACACCGCGGCCCAAAGCCGTGGTAGCAGCCGTTGCCCTGGTGGAATGGGCCCGCAGCCCAACAGGAGGCTCCTTCTTAGCCAAAGAATAGCAGGTCTTGATGCACAAGGTAACCCAGCGGGAGATGGTCCTCTTGTGCACCGCCCGACCTTTTTGGCGCCCACGTAGCCAACAAAGAGCTGGTCATCCACCCGGAAGTGTTTTGTGCGGTCAATATAGAAGGAGAGCGCACGTTTTGGGTCCAGACGGTGGAGCCTCTCTTCCTCTCTGGAAGGATGTGGAGGCGGAAAGAAGGTGGGCAAAGTGATGGTCTGCCCAATATGGAAAGCAGTAACCACCTTTGGCAAGAAGGACGGACGCGTCCGAAGAACAACCTTGTCCGGATGAACAGACAGAAAGGGAGGTTTGCAAGATAGAGCCTGGAGCTCACTCACCCGCCGAGCGGAGGTGATGGCCACCAGAAAGGCTGTCTTCAGAGTCAGAAGACGAAGAGGACAGTTATGTAGAAGGCTCAAAGGGAGCGCATCATTAAAAGGTAAGAACCAAGTTCAAGTCCCACTGAGGCATCACAAACGGAACAAGAGGGAAGAGGTGAGTAATGCTCTTTAAGAACCTGTTAACAACAGGGGACTTGAAAAGGGAGGGCTGATCAGGAAGCCTGAGGAAGGCCGAGATAGCACAAAGATAACCCTTGATGGTACCCAGGGCAGAACCCTGTTGGGCCAGAGAAAGAAGGAACAGAAGGACCTCAGAAAGAGGGGCAGAGAGGGATTCACAGCCTTTGCTGTGCACCATGCCACAAATTTGTTCCACCTGCAGGCGTATACCACCTTAGTGGAGGGACGCCTGGCTGCCAGAATCACATCACAAACTTCGGGAGGCAAGTCGAAAGGAATCAACTGCCGCCGCTCAATCTCCACGCAAGCAGGTGTAGACTGGACAGGTTCGGGTGGAGGACCGTCCCTGCTGCTGCGACAGAAGATCCTCCCGAAGAGGCAGACGGATCGGGGGATCTACGCTCATATTGAGTAGCTCGGGATACCAAACTCTTCGAGCCCAGTCCGGAGCCACAAGAATGACTTGGGCCCGGTCGTGCCGAATCTTCTTCAACACTCCGGGTAGAAGTGGTATAGGCGGAAAGGCGTACAATAGACCGCAACTCCACTCGTGACGAAAAGCGTCGCCGGCGAGTGCCGCCTTGGAAATTCCAACGCGCAGAACTGATGACATTGCGCGTTCTCTTCGGTGGCGAATAGATCTAACCAAGGCTCTCCCCATTGTAGAAAGAGTCCTTGCGCCACTTCCGAGTGAAGACGCCATTCGTGATCCATCATGCACCTGCGGCTGAGTTCGTCCGCCCTGGCGTTCAGGGAACCTGCCAGGTGTTGAACCATCAGGAACATGCCCTGATGTTCCAGCCATGTCCAGAGGCGCAGAGCCTCCTGACAAAGGGTCCAAGACCCCACCCCGCCCTGTTTGTTGCAGTACCACATGGCGGTGGTGTTGTCTGTGAACACCTGCACTACCTTCCCTTTGACAGAGGGAAGGAATGCCTTGAGTGCAAGTCGGATCGCCCGGAGCTCCAGAAGGTTGATATGGAGCCGGGACTCCGCACGGAGACCAGAGGCCTCTGATCTCCGCCTCTCCCATGTGACCGCCCCATCCCAGAAGGGACGCGTCCGTCACAACTGTGTGCTCTGGCTGGGGAAGGGAGAGGGATCTGCCCATGACCCATTGCCGGTTCGAGAGCCACCACTGCAACTGTCTTGCAGTCCCCTCCGAGATCTGGACGTGATCGGACAGGTTGCCCTGGTGCTGCGCCCACTGGAACTTCAGGTCCCACTGCAGAGCCCGTATATGCCATCTGGCATGATTGACCAGCAGGATGCAGGAGGCCATGAGGCCCAGCAGCCTCAGGGTCATCCGTACCGAAACCCAGGATAAAGGCTGAAAGCTCGGAATCATAGCCTGAATATCCCGGACTCGCCGTTCGGGAGGATAGGCCCGAAACTGCGTCGTGTCCAGAACCGCTCCGATGAAAAGGAGCTGTGGAGAAGGAATCAGATGCGACTTCGGCACATTGATGGAGAACCCCAGCGAGTGCAGGAGTTCGGCCGTAGTCTGGAGGTGGGAGACGACTGCCTGGGACGAGTCCGCCTTCAGCAGCCAGTCGTCGAGGTAGGGGAAGACTGAAACCCCTGCCCGGCGCAGATGAGCTGCGACCACCGCCATCACTTTCGTGAACACCCGAGGGGCACTGGTAAGGCCAAGGGGAGCACGGTGAACTGAAAATGCTCGGGGCCTACCGTGAACCGAAGGTAACGCCGGTGGGCCAGCAGGACGGGGATGTGGAAATATGCGTCCTGCAAGTCCAACGCTACCAACCAGTCTCCAGGGTCGAGGGCAGTCAAGACCTGAGCTAGGGTGAGCATCTTGAACTTCTCCTTCCGGAGGAAGCGATTGACGTTCCGGAGGTCCAAGATAGGACGCATGTCCTCCTTGTCCTTTTTGGGCACCAGAAAGTAGTGGGAGGAGCAACCATGCCCTACTTCTGGGGTCGGAACATGCTCGATGGCCCTCTTGGTCAAGAGGGCCGTGACTTCCTTCTGTAGAAGCACCAAGTGATCCCCTGACATGCGGTGGAATTGAGGTGGCATGGCTGGGGGGTGGTCTCGAAGGGGAGGGAGTAGCCCCTTCGGACAATGTCCAAGACCCACCTGTCCGAGTTGATGGTGCGCCAGTGGGGAAGGTGATGGCGGACCCTGCCCCTACTGGCGTGCCGTGCACCTGAAAGGAGGGACTAGGAGGGCTTGGAGGCCGCGGACGGGTTGGAGGTGGTGGCCTGACCCGCACGCTGGTTGCCGGATCCGCCACGGCGGAATCCACGTCCTCGGCCACGCGAAGACGCTGCTGCGCGGGCCGGTGGCTGGGCTGCTGACGTGAAGGGGCGCCCCTACCGTGGCCACGATAGGGGCGAAAAGCAGAAGTCAGCGGAGGGCGTGTAGCAGAAAGGCCCAGGGACTTGGCAGTAGCCCGTGAGTCCTTAAAGCGCTCCAACGCATGGTCTGCTTTGGACCCAAAAAGACCGACTCCATCAAAGGGCATGTCCATGAGAGTATTCTGGACATCCCCTGAAAACCAGTGGTTCTCAGCCAGGCGTGGCGTCGGAGCGCCACCGTCGTTGCAATAGACCTGCCCAGCGAGTCGGCGGTGTCAAGGCCACAACGTATAGTGAATTTAGCCGCATCCCTTCCTTCCGCAATGGCGCGGGAAAGCAGTGTCTGGACCTCCTCAGGACACTGGGGCAAAACATCCGCCACCGAATCCCACAGGGAGTGGGTATATCGGCCCAAAAGACAAGCGGTGTTAACGGACCGCAAGCCAGCACTGGAGGAAGAAAAACCTTTCTTCCCAAACTGATCCAGGCGTTTGGATTCCCTATCCGGAGGGCGGTAGGGAAGGCGGTTTGGGAAGCGGAGGCTTGGACAACCAAGCTCTCAGGAGTGGGGTGGACAGAGAGAAACAGGGGTCGCCCGGAGCTGGGCGATGGCGTCGTGACACGTTCCGATCCACAGGAGCCCCTGTGTTGGGCTTGGACCAGGCGCCCAAGAGAACGTCAGTGAGGGCGTCGTTAAACGGCAGCACAGTCTCCGCAGAGGAGGCTGCCGGCTGAAGCACCTCTGTCAAGATGTTAGGCTTGACCGTCAAAGTAGGGAGTTGGAGACGTAAGGCCCCAGCTGCCCTACGCAACACCGTACCAAAATTGGCTCCCTCCTCCGTAGCCACGGGAGGAGACAGCATGCCAATGTCAGGGAAGTATCCAGACCACTGGCCTCCCCTAGACTCTGTCCAGTCCTCATCGTACTGACAGTGTCGTGTCAGAGGGTCATCAGACCCCTCCCAGTCCAACTGGTCCTCCTCTGGTTCAAAATAAGGAGGAGGAGGGACAGTTGGGACCCAAGGTCCCATCGGGCGCCGGAGCCGGCGTCGAGCGACGTCGGTCCGGAGCCATGTCCGGAGCCGGAAGGAACTGGGGGACGACGCCGCCCGGAGCCCAGGGCGGCGTCGAGAACGGCACCCGGAGACATCGGCGCCGGTGGAGGTGTCGTTAGGTCGACCGGCGTCGATGGGGGTTGTGGAGCCGGGATCGAGGCCGGGGCGAAGCCGGGATCGAGGCTGGAGGCACGGGCGACGCCGGAGCCGTCGGCGGCGCCGGAGCAACCCCATCAGGGCCCGCGGGGCCCGAAGGCGCACCGGAGGGGCCTGAAGGCCCGAAGAGGCGGGCCATGGCCGACAGGAATTCCTGCACTTTGGCCGGATCCGCCCCCGAACCCGGGAAGGGCGGGTATGGCGGGGGCGACTCCACAGGCATGTCTGGGGCCGCGGGGACGGTGCCGGGAGGGGCCTCAGCCGAGTCGCGAGACCGGCGAGGCGAAGTCCTAGAGCGATGATGCTTTTTGGACTTCTTGTGTTTCGACTTACCGGACGAAGAAGACTTCGACACCGACGACCGGTGTGGACTCCGCGAACGACCCCTGGACCTCTCACGCGACCGGGGCTTCCGCGGAGCCGAGTGCCGGGCCTCGAGGAGCTTTCGAGACCGCTCTCGCAAAGCTTTCGGGTTAAGGGCCTGGCAGTCGGTACAAGACTCCGTGTCGTGGCCTCGGCCGAGGCAGAAGAGACACTCCCAATGCGGGTCGGTGACGGACATCATCCGCGCACAGGCGCCGCAACGTTTGAAACCGGGCATCCCTACGACACCTCGAGAGATGAAAAAACAGTGAAAAAATTCACCAATAAGTATGGTCAAAAAATGACCAGGGCACTGCTCTTCCCGGATCTGCGCTTGCTGGCGCGGAAAAAGAAGAACTGACGTCAGCGCGCAGGGGCGGCGTCTAAGTACTGCCCGCGACGTCATCCCGGCGATCACGACGCCTACGACGGACGCGGAGCCGCACGACGCCGCCTACCGACGCGCAAGGGTACTGCTACGCAAAAAACTTTCCGGATCCAGCCTGACGCCTGGGGATATTCTAAGGTAAGGAATCTGTCACTAACGTGTCTCTTTCAGATATCTTAGATTTAATCCAAGATCTCTGTACTGGGGGTGAATGTTGACAACATTCCGTCCACCATCTTTTTGTGTTGCTATGGTCTCCCTAAGTGGGAAGGGTATGCCCAGACGTGGTCTCATTCTCACTGCCATTGGATTCAAGCTAGTCTGGCCGAGGGGCGATACCAGGAAACCGGTCCCAGGATGCTTGTTTCTTGTCCAGGGAGGCCCGGGCCTGGCAGTTCGGGTTGGACTGTTAACATAGGGAGCAGGGTCAAGACTGGTTTACATATGGCTGGGTTCAAACTGGAATGGCATGGTGAGCAAAAAGAACAAGTTACTTACCTTCGGTAACGATAGATCTGTAAGAGACATATATTAGTTATAGATTCCTTACCTTAGAATTACCCCCAGGCGTCAGACTGGATCCAGAGAATTTTTCTTCAGCAGTCCCCCTGCGCGTCGGTAGGTAGCGTCGGTCGACTCCGCGTTCGTCGTTCGCATCGTGATCGCCGGAATGACGTCGCGGTATCTACTTAGACGCCGCCCCTGCGAGCTGACGTCAGTTCTTTACATGACATTCCACGCCAGAAGCGCAGAGCCATGCAAGACACTGACCACTGGTGCACAAAACTAGGGCCCTGAAAGGGAGTCCCTCGCTCTAGAAGTCAGTTCACAGAACGGGGAGGATGGGTGGGGCGGTAAGGAACTTATAACTAATATATGTCTCTTACAGATATATCGTTACCGAAGGTAAGTAACTTGTTCATCTGAAAGAGACTATTAGTTATAGATTCCTTACATTAGAATAGATACCCCAGCAATACCAACCCTGGAGGTGGGTCTGTGAACCAAGTTCACACCAGAAAGTCCCGGAGAACTGAACAGCCAAAGAAGCCGTCTCTCCGGACTTGGCTATCCAAGCAGTAATGTTTAGTGAACGTGTGCAATGATGCCAACGTGGCTACCTGGCAGATGTCATTGAGGGAGACTCCACGTCCCAAAGCAGTAGTCGCTGCCGTCGCCCTGGTGGAATGGGTGCGCAACCCTACTGGAGGCTCCTTTTTCGCCAAAGAATAACACATTTTAATGCAAAGAACGACCCATCTAGAGATGGTTCGTTTTTGCACGGCCCGACCTTTCTTGGCGCCCACATAGCCAACAAAGAGCTGATTATCCACCCGGAAATGTTTTGTGCGATCCAGATAAAATGATAGCACACGTTTTGGATCCAGATGGTGCAGCCTCTCCTTCTCTTTAGAAGGATGCAGGGGCGGGAAGAATGTGGGCAAAGTGATGGTCTGTCCTATGTGGAAAGAGGTAACCACTTTGGGAAGAAAAGAAGGTCTAGTTCGAAGGACAACCTTGTCCGGATGAACAGCAAGGAAAGGAGGTTTAGAAGAAAGAGCCTGAAGCTCACTCACCCTGCGAGCAGAGGTGATGGCAACCAGAAAAGCAGTCTTTAAGGTCAAGAGTCTGAGAGGACAATTATGTAGTGGCTCGAAAGGAGCACACAAGGTAAGTTAAGACCAGGTTCAAGTCCCACTGGGGCATTACGAAAGGAATAGGAGGAAAGAGGTGAGTAACGCCCTTAAGAAATCGATTTACAATAGGGGATTTGAAAAGAGAAGGCTGATCAGGAAGGCGAAGAAAGGCCGAAATGGCTGAAAGATAGCCTTTAAGGGTGCCCAGAGCAGAACCCTGCTGGGCCAAAGAAAGAATGAAGAGAACCTCTGAAAGAGGGGCAGAAAGGGGATCCATAGCCTTTGCTGTGCACCATGCCACAAGTTTGTTCCATCTACAGGCGTATACCGTTTAAGGGGAGGGACGCCTGGCTGCCAAGATGACATTACAGACTTCGGGAGAAAGGTCAAAAGTTGTGAACTGTCGCCGCTCAATCTCTACGCAAGGAGGTGTAGACTGGACAGGTTCGGGTGGAGGACCGTCCCCTGCTGCTGCGACAGAAGACCCTCCCGAAGAGGCAGTCTGATCAGAGGATCGATGGCCATGTTCAAGAGCTCGGGATACCAGACTCTTCATGCCCAATCTGGAGCCACAAGTATGACTTGGGCCTGGTCGCGCTTGATCTTCTTCAGCACTCTGGGCAGAAGTGGCATAGGCGGAAAGGTGTATAGAAGACCGCAATTCCACTCGTGACAAAAAGCGTCGCCAAGCGAGTGCCACCTTGGAAATTCCAACGCGCAGAACTGCTGACATTGCGCGTTCTCTTCGGTGGCGAACAGATCTAACCAAGGCTCTCCCCACTGCTGAAAGAGACCTTGCACCACCTCCGAGTGAAGACGCCATTTGTTATCCATCAGGCACCGGCGGCTGAGTTTGTCTGCTTTGGCGTTCAGGGAACCTGCCAGGTGTTGAACTACCAGGGACATGCCCTGATGTTCCAGCCACGTCCAGAAGCGGTGAGCCTCTTGACATAGGGTCCACGACCCCACCCTGCCCAGTTTGTTTCAGTACCACATGGCGGTGGTGTTGTCCATTAACACCTGCACTACTCTTCCTTTGACAGAAGGAAGGAATGCTTTCAGTGCAAGACGGATCGCCCGGAGCTCCAGCAGGTTGATGTGGAGCCCGGACTCCGCCGGAGACCAGAGGCCTCTGATCTGCGCCTCTCCCATGTGGCCACCCCATCCCATCCCATCTGCTACCACTGTGAGGTCTGATTGGGGAAGGGAGAGGGATCTGCCGTTGACCCAATCCTGGTTCGTTAGCCACCACTGCAATTGGTGTGCAGTGCCCTCCGAGATCTGTACATCGGAAAGATTCCCCTGATGCTGCGCCCACTGGAACTTCAGGTCCCACTCCAGAGCCCGCATATGCCACCTGGCATGGTCCACCAGCAGGATGCAGGAGGCCATGAGGCCCAGCAGCCTCAGGGTCATTCTCACCGAAATCCGGGATAGAGGCTGAAACATAGGTATCATAGCCCGAACTCGCAGCTCGGGAGGATAGGCCTGAAACTGCGCTGTATCCAGAACTGCTCCAACGAAAAGGAGCTTCTGAGAGGCAATCAGGTGTGACTTAGGCACGTTGATAGTGAACCCCTGCGAGTGCTGGAGGTCCGCTGTAGTCTGGAGGTGGGAGACAACAGCCTGGGGCGAGCCCGCCTTCAACAACCAGTCGTCGAGATAGGGGAAGACTGGATCCCCTGCCCTGATCTGCGCAGATGAGCTGCGACCACCGCCATCACTTTCGTGAACACCCGAGGGGCGCTGGTAAGGCCAAAGGGAAGCACGTTAAACTGAAAATGCTCTTGGCCTACTGTGAACCGCAGGTAACGCCTGTGGGCTGCCAGGACGGGGATGTGGAAATAAGCATCCTGCAAGTCCAACGCTACCATCCAGTCTCCAGGGTCAAGGGCAGACAGGACCCAAGCTAATGTCAACATTTTGAACTTCCAATTCCGGAGGAAGCAGTTGACGTACCTGAGATCTGCAAAACCCACCTGTCCAACGTGATGTTGTGCCAGTGGGGGAGGTGATGGCGGATCCTGCCGCCTACTGGCAACTGGTGGCCCTGCAATTTCGGACTAGGAAGGCTTAGAATCTGTAGCAGAGGGGGCACTGGTGGACTAGCCCGCCTGCCAGCCCCACGGCGTTGGGTCCCACGTCCCCGGCCACGCAAAGGCTGGGTGGCTTGCGCCAGCCTGTGGCCCTAGGCGGAACGAAGTGAGGCACCCCTTCCGTAGCCACGAAAGGGGTGAACGGCAGACTGCACAGGACAAGAGGTGGCAGCAAGGCCCAAGGATCTGGCCATAGCTCTAGAATCCTTGAAGCGCTCTAGCGCACGGTCCACCTTGTCACCAAACAGACGACTGCCATCAAAGGGCATGTCCAAAAGAGTCGATTGGACATCCCCAGAAAAGCCAGTGGATCCCAGCCAGGCATAGCGTCTTAGGGCTACTGACGTAGAAATCGTTCTACCCAGCGAGTCGGCGGTGTCCAGCCCACAGCGGATGGCGAACTTCGCTGCATCTCTCCCCTTTGCAACTGCACGGGAGTGTGACCCGGGCCTCCTCCGGACACTGAGGCAGCACCTGTGCAACCGTATCCCACACAGAGTGGGTGTAGCGGCCCAAAAGACATGCAGTGTTCACCGACCGCAGTCCTAAGCTGGCGGAAGAAAACATCTTCCCAAGATGGTCCATCTTCTTGGATTCCCTATCTGGGGGAGCAGAAGGGAACGCGCCTTTAGATGTTGAGGCTTGGACCACCAAGCTTTCGGGGGTAGGATGTTGGGAGAGGAAAATGGGGTCGCCCGGGGGCGGGCTGGGCGTCGGGCAATCATCCTATCCACAGAAGCCCCTGTGCTAGGCCTGGACCAAGTGCCTGGAAGGATGTCTGTGAGGGCCTCATTGAACGGCAGCAGGGGCTCCAAAGAGGCCGCTGCTGGCTGAAGCACCTCAGTCAGGAGGTTCGTCCTGACTGCCACCATAGGAAGCTCAAGGCCTCAGCCACCCTACGCAACACCACATAATAGGGGGCTCCCTCCTCCGTAGCCACGGTAGGGGGAGAAAGCATGCCAAGGTCTGGGGAGGTATCCAGACCACTGGCTTCCCCCAACTCCCCTAGCCAGTCTGGCTCCTCCAGCTGGTCTGCCAAAGGGTCAACAGACCCCTCCCAGTCCTCCTCACCTTCCTCTGGCTGCCACTCAGGGCAATAGGGAACGCCAGGGGAGAACAGTGGCACAAAAGTACTGGTCGACGCCGGTCGGATTATGTCCAAGACGAGGGGGAGGCTGGGGTCGACGCCGGCCGGGGACACGACCGGCGTCGGAGTTGGCAGAGGCGCCGTCAATGGAATCAGTGCCGGAGGAGGTGTTGTGCGGTCGACCGGCACCGTTGCGGATCCACACCTGGATCCCTGGGGGCCCTGCGGCGCCAAGGCCGAGCTGCTGGCATCGAAGGCCTAGAGCCCCCAGCCGAGTCGGCGGGGCCCAAAGATTGAGTGGAGGGCTTCGTAAAAGGACAAAGCTGGGCAGGGGATGCTCCAGCTCCCGGGAAGGGAGGGAAGCTCAGAGCCGTCCCAGTAGGCTCTCCGCGGGCGGAGCTGAAGGACGACGACCTTCCGCATCCCGCATCGTCCGACGGACCGGGAGAAGGCGAAGAGCGACTGTGCTTCTTGCCTTCTTCTTGTGCTTGACTTACCCGAAGACGAAGACTGCGATGAGGAGTGATGAATCAGCGACCAGTCCAGCGACCTCCCTCTCGACAGGGACCTCGAGCGGCACAGAGCTGACTGCCGGGCCTCCAGAAGCTTTCGGGACCGCTCCCGCAAAGACTTCGGGTTCATGGCCCGACAGTCGGAGCACGACTTCGGGTCGTGGTCGGGCGCCAGGCACCAAAGGCACACGAGGTGTGGATCCGTGACTGACATCAGCTTGTGACGAGAGTCACAAGGCTTGAAGCCGGTCCGCCGATGTGACATACCTGCGTGCACCAGGAGTCGAACATCGAAAAAGAGGTCGATAAAAGTCAAAAAATACTAGTCAAAAAATGACTAAGGGTACCGTTCTCTCTGGATCTGCGCTGGCTGGCGCGGAAAAACTGACGTCAGCACGCAGGGGTGGTGTCTAAGTAGATACTGTGACGTCATTCCGGCGATCACGATGCCAACGACGAACGCGGAGTCGACCGATGCCACCTGACGCGCAGGGGTACTGCTGAAGAAAAATTCTCCGGATCCAGTCTGATGCCTGGGGGTAATTCGAAGGTAAGGAATCTATAACTAATAGTCTCTTTCAGATATACAATGGATTTAGGCCCAGATCTCGGTACCGGGGGTGAATGATTGACAATGTTCAGCATTCCGTCCATCATCTTTTTGTGTTGCTACAGGCTGAAGGACCTCCTTAAGAATGTTAGTGTTATCCTCCATAGTTGGGAGTTGTAGGTCAAGGACATCTTCAGCTCGTCTGATCACTTCCGCAAATGATGCTCTGCCCTCTGTGGTTGGACTAGGAGGGGAGACTAATCCAGAGTCTGGGAATGTGTCCAGGCAACTGGCATCCCGAAGCTCATTTTATCAGTTGTCCTCATGATATTGTAGGACCCATGTCTCCGCCATTGCCACACGTCTGACTTTGGTCTGAAAATCTGATGTAGTGTCTGTCAGAAGAATCGCCAACTGGCAATGCCACAGTGGCAACAGGGTGTGGCCTCTGCTCAGGTCGAGACTAGGTCTCCTTTGAGTCGGAAAGCACTATAGGTAGTGGATCCTCCTCCGGCATTGAAGGGTCCGCCGTAGATTGTCACGCTGGAACTAAATTCGGCACCAAAGATATTGCACACCCCAAAGAGGGTCAAGGGGCACAGCCAGCAAACTCACCGGTGGTAGTCCATCTGGAGGGCCACGCAGAACCTTGGGCTCAGAGACACGCCAGAGGGAGCCATGAATGCCATAAATGGGCAGCATTGCCTCCCTATAGGTCTTGATTTGCAGCGATGTCACCAACGGACCTGGAAAGGTGGGGGCGCATCAGGACCGGACCCCGAATGGTCTCCTAACCAGACCAAAAGCAAGATGGTGCGGAATGTTAACACTCTTGTACCTTCTCTGCAGATCAATGATGGCAGTAAGGGGCAGAGTCTCTCTGACTTCTTTGTGCAAGTTACTTGTTCAACTTACCCGAAAACTAGGACCGCGATGAATATCTGCCATAGGAACCACCCGGGAACAGGACCTTGCTTTCGACTTCCGTCACTGCATGGAGTCTTCTGATGTTTGGTGGCATACGGCTTCGCCTCGTGGTCTGGTATGGCCTTCGGATTAATCTGAGAACAGTGTCACAGGTCCAGGAATCGAGCTCCCACCCCAGGCACCATAAGCGTAATTAGTGAGGGTCCGTCACAGACTTATGTGTGCGATGGTCCCTACACAGCTTGAACAATGTTTTAGGGGATGACAATTTCCTTTGCACACTCAGTGTAGAAATTTTGAAATAAGGGCCTAAAAGACTGAAGAGTAGTCCTGGATCCTTTTCTGAATGAGTGAAGTCTTGCTGTGTTTTGCAAAGTAAAACTTTACAATCTCATATGGCCTTCAGATTCACCTGAGCACGGTCATCGCAGGTTTTACGAGTGATGTTAAACCTCAAACACTAGAGGCACACCTCATGAGGAATCTATCACATTCATCTGTTTGCAACAGCCCTACAAGTTTTAAACCCTGTTGTCTTAGGAGGGCACATTTCTCTTGCACACTGGAAGAAACAAGAACATTGTAGGAAAAAATCTCTTTAGAGACAAAAGTAGTAGAGCTCTGGATCCGCATCTGAAGGTCCGTAAAGAAAGGAACAGACATCAGGGTGCATTGGTGGCGCTTATATGTGGCTCTGTCATTTCCAGAAGGGAACAAAGTTTGTGTGAAGCCCCATGGCGTCGCCTACCAGCAAGCATGTGTACTGCTTTAGAGTATTTGCAGATCCAGTATGATACCTAGGGAATATTCACAAGGTGAGGAATCTACGGTTTGAAGTACCCATCAGAAACTGCAGGAAATACTGGTGGGGATCAAAATCTGTAATGTCCCAGTTTATATATTCCAGAAAAGCATAATTTGTAGAATGCAATAAAAGGTAAAGCTCTCAGGAAAATATATGAAAAGAACTTGCACTTATGGATTTGGGCCTGCAAATAGGCTCATCTCTATTAATCAGAGAAAAAAATAAAGCGACTTGAAGAGAGAGGCCACCCATGTGGAAGGATCACTGATGTGGCATGAGCCCTGGCAATAGTTTTCTTCTGTACAATGACAAAAGTCAGTTGTGTCCATCAGGAGGGCATCTCATCAATCAGGTTCTCCTGGCGTGTCTTCTGGTCAGAAAAAAATGGGTAAACTCTGCCTAGGATCCTGCATCCTTGGGTCTAGGTGATATTGCAATAGAACTGCAGGTCCTCTCTTCCACATGATGTTGCACAATATTGGGCCCTGAAAAACCACAAGGCACTGTGTAGCAATAAGTCACTGTTTTTCCAGTATATAGACATACCTCCTACTTGAAGCAAAATGGAGCATGAAAAGGCCACTCAAATTTAATACAACCAGTATTTATTCCAGGGCGGATATTGTTTTCTAAACTGGCAAAGATTTTGAGGTGTTGTACATTTTGTAAACATTAGAACAATTCTCTTCCGCCCCTTCACCCTTCCTATGGAATTCACAGGAGCTGCACGGAGAAAGGACATTGCTCCACTCTTTTCCCCTTGCAAACGAGTCAAAAAAACTATATACATGTTTGCACTCTCTGTACAGTTTCTGTACATGTCGGAGGGAAAGGAAGGGCTGTCCCACCTTAATGCCCCCTAAAAATATACATATATAATAAAATAGATGTAGCACACAGCTGTGCGTTTAACACTCTGGGATTCCCTCATTTTTCTGATTTGATGAGACTGAGAGATGGCGCCAGAAGGGATACTCGAAGAAAAACTAGATTTACATTAGGGAGTTAGAAGAGGTGAGGAAAAGTGGAAAATCAGGATCTGAGGTGTTAAACGGGAAACAGATGACAGTAGGTAGCAAGAGAAAAAAATGTGAGGTGTGATTGTAAATGGGAACAAAGTGGATCCAGAGAGGTGTATACCAAGACTGAAAAATAGGGGAAAATGTAAAGGAAGGGTAAAGGGGCAATCTGACCGAAAGAAGTGGTGAATACACAAAAACAAGAGTGGCTGAAGAGCAGTGGGCAAAAGGAGCGGATGACTAAAGGGAGGAGGAGAATTGACAAGAAATAGCAAGTCAAAGAAAGTGCATAGAAGATGGGTCAGTGTAAAGAAAAGGGGAGCGCAGAAAGAGCAGAGGTCATAAATAAAGTGAAAGGAAGAGAAAAAAAGAGAACTTTATGAAGAGAGCGACTGAGTGAAAGGCAAGTACAAAGGAGGGGAGGAATGTAGAGAGAAAGAGTGTTGAGGGAACGAGTGCATATTGTTAAGAAAGAAAAGAGTATGCAGAAGAGTGCTTCAGAAGTGTTAGAGGACTGAAAGGTAGGGGCAGATGTGTTTAATGTTTGGTTAAGATAGAATGCATGTGTGGTATGGCAAGGACATAAGAATGTATGTGATGCAGGAGATTGTCTGAACTGATTAAGTGCATTTGTCAAACTGTTTTGGGGGGGGAAGTGATAATTTAGTTTGGTGGATTTTTATATATACATCTTCAATTTGTACAAGTAAAGCATTTGAAAGAGTAAGGGCATCTCAAATGTGAGAAGCAAAGTCCCCAGCTCACTCCACGACCGGCCACTGGGAAAGCTCCCTTTCTTTAAAGCGAGGTAGAACTTACACTCCCATTCCCACAAAGGAACAGAATTGGCGAGTACCTGCATAAGAAGTGAAAGGGAGTGGAGGCCGTAAGAATGGTAGCATAGATCTCTTGTCCAAACTAAATAAAATTAAAATGTGAAAATAGCAGCCTCTTGAACGAGACTAATGGAGAGAGAAAGAGAGGAACAGCACTAAGGGGATGTCCTTCCTTTGCCGTGTGAAAGCTATTGCAATCTCTGCAAGGCGGCTGGAGCAGGAGGACCCTGAAAATGGACTTTTCTTTACTTATCAAAGGGAACAATCTGGTGGCAAGATCTGCACTCCTCTATTCCCCCTCAATTCACCTTCCAAGTCCCATAACATTTGCCCCAACCCCGGACTCCCATTAACACAGCTTATCAAATGTAGCTCCTGAATCCAGGAGAGCAAGCATCCCAGTCACCCAGCAACAATTTTGCCTTTTAAGGGTCCATGTGGTATTGTGATGAATGTCTGTTAACCATTTTTTCTTTCGCTACTTGAATGTTGCTGTTGGCCAGGACATGCCAAGAGATAGCACGTCCAAGTTAGTTGGTGCCATAGAAACGTTCTTGTGCAAAACTGCTGCCTTAGTGGTATTTCCAGCCCCATTGAGTCTGTTTGAAGTACACATACAATTGTCTTGACACCAAAGCAGATAAAAGAAAGCACCAAGGAGTTGTTCGTGAAGGTACTAAATGTATAGACTCTCAGAGGTGGAGTAAAAAATAGTTGCGGCCATATATTTGAGAAATTCATGGTTAACAGAACTGGGCTGAGCTGGGCAGGCATGCACTTTCTTAACATTCTTCCAGTGTCTCAATTTCCCCCATGTTGAGCCGTTCAGATGAGGCATTAACAGAAAACCCTGAAAAGACAGAGGAAACTTTTTTAGCATTAAAACAAAGCACCATCAGGGTGATAATTTACCATTTTAAAGCAACTTTTGCTATTTACCACCTTTTATTAAAATGGCAATACACATTCTGCTTTAAAGCAACTTCACAGAAGCCATGTTAGTGTATGACTTTAAAAGTAAGGATTAATTAATAACACGAGTATTAAGAATGATTCATGGACTTACGGACACAGGAATTTACATACTGCAACCTGGTTTTACATATAAATACTTCTAAAGAATATACTAAGTATATTAAAAAAGACTAACATTCATTTAAACACATCCAGCTGTGGTGCTGCCTTTTCATGCATTATCTGCACCTTATTAAATTTTCATGCAGTGTTTCCGACTCAGCATAATTGAATAATGTGTGTGAGCATTATTTACTGAAAACTGCATCTTTTTACAATATGTGGTTTTATGGCGATTCGGGCAACGGCACTTAACGTTTCTTTTCTGCAAGTGAAGCTCAAGGCATAAAGAATATGTTGCACATGTTCCTGTCGCACAAGTTACTAACTTGTGTAACGATATATCTGTAAGAGACAGTAGTTAGTGACAGATTCCTTACCTTAGAATATCCCCAGGCGTCAGGCTGGATCCGGAAAGTTTTTGCGTAGCAGTACCCTTGCGCGTCGGTAGGCGGCGTCGTGCGGCTCCGCGTCCGTCGTCGGCACCGCCGGGATGACGTCGCGGGCAGTACTTAGACGCCGCCCCTGCGCGCTGACGTCAGTTCTGTACACGACTTTCCGCGCCTGGACCGCAGAGCCATGCAAGAAGCTGACATAGGTGTCTGAAAAATACTAGGGCCCTGAAAGGGATGTCCTTAACCCTAGAAATCAGTTCGCAGAACGGGGAGGATGGGTGGGCGGTAGGAATCTGTCACTAACTACTGTCTCTTACAGATATATCGTTACACAGTTAGTAACTTGTGCATCTGAAAGAGACACGTTAGTGACAGATTCCTTACCTTAGAATAGATACCCCAGCAATACCAACCCCGGTGGTGGGTCTGCGAACAAAGATCAGACAAGGAAGTCCCGGAGGACAGAACGGCCAAGGAAGCCGTCCCTCCGGACCTGACTGTCAAGGCAGTAATGTTGGTAAACGTGTGCAGCGAGGCCCACGTAACTGCCTGACAGATATCATGCAGCGGAACACCGCGGCCTAAAGCCGTGGTAGCAGCCGTTGCCCTGGTGGAATGGGCACGCAGCCCAACAGGAGGCTCCTTCTTAGCCAAAGAATAGCAGGCTTTGATACACAAGGTTACCCAGCGGGAGATGGTTCTCTTGTGCACCGCCCGACCTTTTTTGGCGCCCACGTAGCCAACAAAGAGCTGGTCATCCACCCGGAAGTGTTGTGTGCGGTTGATATAAAAGGAAAGCACACGTTTTGGGTCCAGACGGTGGAGCATCTCTTCCTCTCTGGAAGGATGCGGAGGCGGAAAGAAGGTGGGCAAAGTGATGGTCTGCCCAATGTGGAAGGCAGTAACCACCTTTGGCAAGAAGGACGGACGCGTCCTAAGAACAACCTTGTCTGGATGGACAGACAGAAAGGGAGGTTTGCATGATAGAGCCTGGAGCTCACTCACCCGCCGAGCGGAGGTGATGGCCACCAGAAAGGCTGTCTTCAGAGTCAGAAGACGAAGAGGACAGTTATGTAGAAGGCTCAAAGGGAGCGCACATGAGAAAGGTAAGAACCAAGTTCAAGTCCCACTGAGGCATCACAAACGGAACAGAGGGAAGAGGTGTGTAATGCCTTTTAGGAACCTGTTAACAACAGGGGACTTGGAAAGGGAGGGCTGATCAGGAAGCCTGAGGAAGGCCGAAATGGCACAAAGATAGCCCTTGATGGTACCTGCAGAGCAGAACCCTGTTGGGCCAGAGAAAGAAGGAACAGAAGAACCTCAGAAAGAGGGGCAGAGAGGGGATTCACAGCCTTTGCTGTGCACCATGCCACAAACTTGTTCCACCTGCAGGCGTATACCACCTTAGTGGAGGGACGCCTGGCTGCCAGAATCACATCACAAACTTCGGGAGGCAAGTCGAAGGGAATCAACTGCCGCTGCTCAATCTCCACGCAAGGAGGTGGAGACTGGACAGGTTCGGGTGGAGGACCGTCCCCTGCTGCTGCGACAGAAGATCCTCCCGAAGAGGCAGACGGATCGGGGATCGACGCTCATGCCGAGTAGCTCGGGATATCAAACTCTTCGAGCCCAGTCCGGAGCCACAAGGATGACTTGGGCCCGGTCGCGCCGAATCTTCTTCAACACTCTGGGTAGAAGTGGTATAGGCGGAAAGGCGTACAACAGACCGCGACTCCACTCGCGATCGAAAAGCGTCGCGAGCGAGTGCCGCCTTGGAAATTCCAACGCTGCAGAACTGCTGACATTAGCGCGTCTCTTCGGTGGCGAATAGATCTAACCAAGGCTCTCCCCACTGTAGAAAGAGTCCTTGCACCACTTCCGAGTGAAGACGCCATTCGTGATCCATCATGCACCTGCGGCTGAGTTCGGCCCGCCCTGGCGTTCAGGGAACCTGCCAGGTGTTGAACCATCAGGAACATGCCCTGATGTTCCAGCCATGTCCAGAGGCGCAGAGCCTCCTGGACAGAGGGTCCACGACCCCACCCCGCCTTGCTTGTTGCAGTACCACATGGCGGTGGTGTTGTCTGTGAACACCTGCACTACCTTCCCTTGACAGAGGGAAGGAATGCCTTGAGTGCAAGTCGGATCGCCCGGAGTTCCAGAAGGTTGATATGGAGCCGGGACTCCGCCGCGGAGACCAGAGGCCTCTGATCTCCGCCTCTCCCATGTGACCGCCCCATCTCCAGAAGGGACGCGTCCGTCACAACTGTGTGCTCTGGCTGGGGAAGGGAGAGGGATCTGCCCATGACCCATTGCCGGTTCGAGAGCCACCACTGCAACTGTTTTGCAGTCCCCTCCGAGATCTGGACGTGATCGGACAGGTTGCCCTGGTGCTGCGCCCACTGGAACTTCAGGTCCCACTGCAGAGCCCGCATATGCCATCTGGCATGATCGACCAGCAGGATGCAGGAGGCCATGAGGCCCAGCAGCCTCAGGGTCATCCGTGCACCGAAACCCAGGATAAAGGCCGAAAGATCGGAATCATAGCCTGAATATCCCAGACCTCGCCGTTCGGGGAGGATAAACCCGAAACTGTGTCGTGTCCAGAACTGCTCCGTTGAAAAGGAGCTGTGGAGAAGGAATCAGGTGCGACTTCGGCATCGTTGATGGAGAACCCCAGCGAGTGCAGGAGTTCGGCCGTTGTCTGGAGGTGGGAGACGACTGCCTGGGACGAGCCCGCCTTCAGCAGCCAGTCGCCGAGGTAGGGGAAGACTGGAACCCTGCCCGGCGCAGATGGGCTGCGACCATCACTTTCGTGAACACCCGAGGGGGCGCTGGTAAGGCCAAAAGGGAGCACGGTGAACTGAAAATGCTCGAGGCCTACCGTGATCCGCAGGTAACGCCAGTGGGCCGGCAGGACGGGGATGTGGAAATATGCGTCCTGCAAGTCCAACGCTACCATCCAGTCTCCAAGGTCGAGAGCAGTCAAGACCTGAGCTAGGGTGAGCATCTTGAACTTCTCCTTCCGGAGGAAGCGATTGACAGTTCCGGGAGGTCCAAGATAGGACGCATGTCCTCCTTGTCCTTTTGGGCACCAGAAAGTAGTGGGAGTAGCAACCACGTCCTACTTCTGGGGTCGGAACACGCTCGATGGCCCTCTTGGCTAGAGGGCCGCAACTTCCTTTTGAAGAAGCACCAAGTGATCCCCTGACATGCGGTGGAATTGAGGTGGCATGCCTGGGGGATGGTCACGAAGGGGAGGGAGTAGGCCCCGTCGGACAATGTCCAAGACCCACCTGTCCGAGATGATGGGCACGCCAGTGGTGGAAGGTGATGGCGGACCCTGCCCCTACTGGCGTGCTGTGCACCTGAAAGGAAGGACTAGGGAGGGCTTGGAGGCCGCGGACGGGGCGGGGTTGGTGGCCTGACCCGCATGCTGGTTGCCTGACCCGCCACGGCGGGAGCCACGCCCTCGGCCGCGCGAAGACGCTTGCTGCGCGGGCCGGTGGCTGGGCAGCGGACGGATTGGGCGCCCCTTCCGTGGCCACGAAAGGGGCGAAAAGCAGACTGTTGATGAGGGCGCACAGCAGAAAGGCCCAGGGACTTGGCTGTAGCCCGCGAGTCCTTAAAGCGCTCCAGCGCATGGTCTGCCTTTGTTCCAAAAAGACCGACTGCCATCAAAGGGCATGTCCATAAGAGAGTTTTGGACATCACCCGAGAAACCAGTGGTTCTCAGCCAGGCGTGACGGCGCAGCGCCACTGTCGTCGCAAGCGATCTGCCCAGCGAGTCGGCGGTATCAAGGCCACATCTAATGGTGTACTTTGCCGCATCTCTACCCTCAGCAATGACGCGGGTAGGCAGTGTCTGGACCGCCTCAGAACACTGGGGCAGAACTTGCGCCACCGAGTCCCACAAGGAGTGGGAATATCGGCCCAAGAGGCAAGTGGTATTGACGGACCGCAAGCCAGCACTGGAGGAAGAAAAGACCTTCTTCCCAAATTGATCCAGGCATTTGGATTCCCTATCCGGGGGAGCGGTAGGGAAGGCGCTTTGGGAAGCAGAGGCTTGGACCACCAAGCTCTCAGGGGTGGGGTGTTGGGAGAGGAACAGGGGGTCGCCCGGAGCAGGGCGATGGCGTCGGGCCACGTTCCTATCCACAGGAGCCCCTGTGGTGGGCTTGGACCAGGTGCCCAAAAGAACGTCGGAAAGCGCCTCGTTAAATGGCAGCAGTGGCTCCGAGGAGGTAGCCGCCGGCTGAAGCACTTCCGTCAGGATGTTAGTCCTGACAGCCACTGTAGGTGTAAGGCCCCAGCTGCTCTACGCAACACCGTTGCAAAGTTAGCTCCCTCCTCCGTTGCCACGGAAGCGAGGAGACAGCATGCCAGGTCAGGAGGTGTCCAAACCACTGGCATCCCCAAGCCCTCAGCCCAGTCCTGATCAAACTCACACTGCTGTGTGAGAGGGTCATAAGACCCCTCCCAGTCCTCTACGTCCTCCAATTCAGGTTCAAAATATGGAGGAGGGACATGCGGACCCAAGGTCCCATCGGGCGCCGGAGCCGGGCGTCGAAGCGACGCCGGTCTGGCGCCATGTCCGGATCCGGAGAGAACCGGGAACGACGGCCGCCCGGAGCCCCGGGCGCCAGCCGTGGAACGGCACCGGAGAGACCGGCGCCGGTGGAGGTGTCGCCAGGTGTCAACCGGCATCGATCGGGGTTGTGGCAGCACCGGAGCCGGGGCTGGTGTTGCTGGCGTCGCCGGGACCGGAGTCGCCGGCGGCGCCGTAGGAACCCCACTAGGGCCCGAAGGCGCACCGGGGGACCTTGAGGCCCGAAGAGGCGGGCCATGGCCGACAGGAACTCCTGTAGTCTCGGCCGGAGTCGCCCCGAACCCGGAAGGACGGGTAATGCGGGGCGGCTCCATAGGCACTCCCGGCGCCACGGGGACGGTGCCGACAGGACCCTCAGCCGAGTCGCGAGACCGGGCGAGCTGAAGTCGTCGAGCGATGACGCTTCTTAGACTTCTTATGCTTCGACTTACCGGAGGAGTGCGAAGACTCTGGATCCCGACGATCGATGAGGACTCCGCGACCGGCCCCTCTACCTCTCACGTGAGCGGGGCTTGGCGTGGCGCGGAGTCGACTGTCGTGACCTCGAGGAGCTTTCGAGACCGCTCCGCAAAGCCTTCGGTGCAAAGCCCGGCCGTCGGGACACGACTTCGTGTCGTGGTCGCGGACGAGGCAGTAAAGACACTCTAGATGCGGGTCTGTGATCGACATCATTCGACCACAGGCGTCGCATGGCTTGAAGCCGGGCATCCCTACTGACATCGTCGGAGTCGAGAGACTTCGAGAAAACAGTGAAAAATTCACCAAAAAGTTAGTCAAAAAATGACTAGGCACTGCTCTTCCCGGATCTGCGCTACTGGCGCGGAAAAAGAAAGAACTGACGTCAGCGCGCAGGGGCGGCGTCTGGGCACTGCCCGCGACGTCATCCCGGCGGTCCAGACGCCGACGACGAGAGCCGCACGACGCCGCCTACCGACGCGCAAGGGCACTGCCACGCAAAAACTTTTCCGGATCCAGCCTGACGCCTGGGGATATTCCAAGGTAAGGAATCTGTCACTAACGTGTCTCTTTCAGATAAATCCCGATTGACTGAATCTCCACCCCGGGAGGTAACAGGAGATGCGACTTTCACCAGGTGATCGTGCACTGCCAAGGATGGCTTAAAGCAGCTTTGCGGCAGCTGTAGAGGGAGGAGCGATAGTATGGGTAGATCATTGCCCCAGGTTGCCTGTAGGCTGGCAGGCTGATCCCCTGCTTCTGCAACGAAAGGACTGAGTGGACTGCTGTTGCTGAAGAACCTTTTGGTTCTGTCTGTGTCTGTATCCCCTTACAAAGCCTCGAAATAGGTGGAATTGTTGTGGGAACTGCTGAACAGGCTGAGCTAGGCTCAGAGAGCATTCAGTAGCCATGCTCTCCTTAAATCGTTCCAGAGTCGAGTCCACCTTTGAACTAAAGAGCCTAGAACTATCAAAGGGCATGTCCAAGGAAGATTGCTAGACGTCAGTGGAAAAACCAATGCAGCAAATCCAGCCATGGCACTGAAGCACCTAGCAGATCCCAATTGCCTGACCCAAACAGTCGGCAGTGGCCATGTCTAAGCATATGGAATACTTAGCTGCGCCCTGGCCGCCCCGTATGAGTGGTTAAAGGGTTATCCAACAATCCACTTAGCAAACATTTCTTTGAGCTTTGACTACGTCTGGCGGGCTGATCAGTAACATATTTGGGTTAAGTCTACTTGTGGATATCTGCACCACCAGGCTCTCTGCGGTAGGATGCTGCAGTAGAAAATCTGGATCTCCGGAGGCAGGCCTTTGCCGTCTACCTGCCCGTTGACTGGTGGCAAGACCCTGGCTTTGCCCAGGTGCCCATTAGCACTCTCAAAGTACCTTGTTGAAAGGAAGAAGAGGCTCCTGGCTGGTCTAACCTGAATGAAGGACCTCGGTCAGCAAATGTTTACTCCTGTTGATGGCAAAGTGAGGTCCAAAACTTCTGCCACCCTCCAGAATACAGTGGTGGAGGAAGCAGATTCTTCTGTTGCTATGGTAGGATTTGGGGAAGAAACCTGAATGTCTAGAGAGGTGTCCAGAGCGCTGGCGTCTTGCGAGTCCAAAAGGAAAATGTTACTTACCCTGTAAGCATCTGTTTGTGGCATGTAGTGCTGTAGATTCACATACTGTGCATTCTCCTGCCATCTAGAGTGGGGCTTGAACGTGTGCAATTTGTTTTCCTTTTAAGTAGTCTTCGAGTCAGAAGATATGGTGACTCCACCTATTAATGGTAATGCGCATCGGCTCTACTGCTATATTGTTTCTCTGCAGGAAGTGTGAGGATAGGAATGGGGCATAGAGATACAGAATAAGATGACTATGCAACAAATGAAGAAAGAAGGGACTTTGCAACAACCAAAGGCTTCCGGGGAGAAGGGTGGGCAATGTGAATCTACAGCACTACATGCCACGATCAGATACTTATAGGGTAAGTAACATTTTCAGTTTGTGGCTTGTGTAACTGTAGATACACCTGCTGTGCAGTTCTCTCCTATGCAGTGGCTAACCAGAGGATTTTGCAGAGGACTGAAAGAGTGTACAGAGTACTGCTTGGCCAACGTTAGCTTGTTGGCATGCTAGGACATCCACACAGTAATGCTGAGTGAAAGGGTGTGAAGCAGACCAGGTAGCTACTTTGCAGATGCCGGGTATAAGGATGTTGCCTAAGATAGCCATAAAGCCTCAATTTTTGGGGGTAGAGTGGGGTCTGGGAGGGACAGGCAAAGATTGCTTTGACCAACCAATGTGCTATTTCTGCTTTAGAGAGATCAAAGCCTTTATGTGGTTTGGAAAAAGAGTCGAAGAGTTGGTGTGTTTTAAAGAAGGGTTTTGTTCTGTCAGTGTAATACATGAGGGCCCTTTTGGCATCTAGTGTGTGAAGAGCCCTCTCTGCCACGGACTCTGGATGTGGGAAGAACACTGGGAGTTCAATAGTTTGATTGACGTGGAAAAAAAGAGACCAATGTTGGGGAGAAATTTGGGGTTTCTCCTAAGGACTACCCTATCTGTGTGAACATGGAAGAAGGGTTCTTGAAGGGTTAGAGTTGGCACGCTGACTTAGCCGCGTCTACTCTTCCGAGCCTGATTCAGCCTCAATACGGTACCGGAGGGAACCTGGACCTCGTGCAGCATCCTCCCCTGAGCCAACTGGCAACCAAACGGAATTACCTTCGACTTGGCTCATTTCTTGATTTCAGACCCCACGGTTGCTCATTTACTGGCTTGATTGCCCCTTGATTTTAGCCCCCGTGCTGCAGTTACCACTCCTTGAAGTACTCAGATTCTACATGCTCACATGTTTCACGTCCTGATGATGGTCTCAATTAATAGAGATCGAAACGCCGCCGACTCTTAACAACCAAAACTCAAAGTGTATAAACTTTCTCATGAGTTTTGTATAACGTTGTCAATGTGAGTGTAAATTTTTAAGTCACCAGCACTTTTCACTTTTCACGCAACCCCACTTGATATGTGAGCACCAGGACTAGATCCTTTGATAATAATGTGGATGATATACCATTTATGATGTTAATAAATGTGTTATCCTTTTCCACAACTTTGTAGTCCCTGCATATATTGTTCTCTCTGCCTAGACGAAAGCCATTATTTGATCGACAGTAGCCTAGGCTACCCGAGGACCTATTTGGGCCTCACCTTGACCATTGTTTTTCTAACCGCTTAGAGAGATCAAAGCCTTTATGTGGTTTGGAAAAAGAGTCGAAGAGTTGGTGTGTTTTAAAGAAGGGTTTTGTTCTGTCAGTGTAATACATGAGGGCCCTTTTGGCATCTAGTGTGTGAAGAGCCCTCTCTGCCACGGACTCTGGATGTGGGAAGAACACTGGGAGTTCAATAGTTTGATTGACGTGGAAAAAAAGAGACCAATCTTGGGGAGAAATTTGGGGTTTCTCCTAAGGACTACCATATCTGTGTGTTCATGGAAGAAGGGTTCTTGAAGGGTTAGAGTTGGAAGTTCACTCATACACCTGAGGGAGGTGATGGTCCATAGGAAGGCTCCCTTACAGGAAAGGTATTGAAAAGGGCATGAGTGAAGTGGTTTGAAAGGAGGGCCCATAAGTCTGGTGAGAACGATGTTGAAATTCCACACAGCGGCAAGCAGAACCCTGGGTGGAATGACTTCAGTTTCTTAATGAATGCCTTAATGACTGGGGCTCTAAAGAGTGAAGTGTTTTCCCTGTTCTGAAGGTAGGCTGCAAAGGTGGCTAAGTGAAGTCTAATGGAAGTATAAGCAATGCCTGACTTTTCCAGGTGAAGCAGATAACAGGCAACATTTTGGACTGCTGCCTTGAGAGGAATAATATGCCTGGGACTATAGTAGTGCACAAACGTTTTCATGTAACTGCATAGCGGGCTCATGTTGCAGCCCTGCGGGCCTCCTTGAGGCTAGTCATACACTCTGGAGGTAAGTTGAGGTAGCCAAATTCTAAGACCGCAGGAGCCAAATCGCAAGATTAGGCTGCTTGGGATTCAGACGTCCGATTGTGTCCTGGCTCAGCATGAGAAGGTCTGGCCGGTTGGGCAGCTTCTCGTGAGGCACTAGAGAGAGGTCGAGGAGACTGGCAAACCAGGGCTTTCTGGCTCAGGTGGTGCCAATAGGATGAGAGTGAGGGATATTTGCCAAAGTCTCCAATCCAATGAACGGAAGAAGTCGAAGAGGTGGAAAAGTGTAGGCAAATATCCCTGACCATTTTATACATAGTGCATTGATCATGGACTATGGGTGTGGATACCTGGTGGCCAAGCTTGGGTATTGTGTGTTTTTGGTGCTGGCAAAGAGCTCTATGTCTAGAAACCCCAAACAATGGAAGTAAGGCAGTAGGACTTACAGGTGGAGTTCCAACTCTTGGACTTGTTGCTGCATCTTGCGGAGCAGCTCTGCAAAGTCATTGGCTACCCCTGGTAAATATCCTGCTAGTAGATGGACCTTGTGATGGAGTGCACACCACCAAATGCCCTGAGCCAATGCAGACAACTGCGGGGAATGAGTGCCGCCCTGCTTCTGTAGATAGCAGATGGCAGTCATGTCTGTGCGAATGAGAACTACCTAGCGCAGAACATGTCTGAGGAAAGACCTGAGTGCTAGCTGGATGGCCAGCAGTTCCAGGTACCTGATGTGGAGGCTCCTTTGAAGGGGTGTCCATGTACCTGAGCAGTCAAGTTTTTGAAGCATGCCTCTCACCCAGTGAGGGAAGCGTCTGTTATGATGGTCACCTGCGGAAATGGGTCATAAAAGGGTCTGCCTTGTAACAGATTGGTGCTGTTCCACCACTGCAGAGTGAGGAGTGCAGCCCTAGATCAACACTAGATCCTCCCAGCGACCCTCTGCTTGTGACCACTGTGCAGCTAGGAACTCCTGCAATTGGCGCATGTGTAACCTGGCATTGGGAACTATGGCATTGCAGGATGCCATCAGGTCAAGGACGCGCATGACCATTCTTGCCCCCTGATGAAGTCTGTTGGTGCTGCTGCCTCTAGTATGAGGTAGATGCCTCATTAGAGGTGGTCTTGGAGCCCCCTCAATAGCTGGACATTTGAAAGGACCCCGTTGAGAAGACATTTGGAGTGTTCTCATCGCCTTTGCGGTGTCTGTATTTTTTTTTTCCAGCACCTCACCAACCTATAGTCTGAAGAGGTGCTCCACATAGAAAGGCAGGTTGAGGAGAGGCTGTTGTACCCCTGGTTTAAAATTAGAAACACAGGCATGGAGCCAAATCAGGACACTGGAGTTAATGACCGCTCTACGGTGTCAGGTGCATCCAGGGCACAGCGGGTGGTGGTGTTCGAAATTAGTTTCCCTTCCAAGACAAGCTTGTGTCCCTGCTTTTTGAACTCATCTGGAAGGTGCTGCAGGAGCTCCTTCATCTCATCCCGGTAAGTATGGTCATACTGTGAGAGTAGTCCGGTGGAGTTTGCAATTCTCGACTCTGCCAATTGTGCAGCGATGCATTTGCCCGCCAATTCAGTCTTTCTACTTTCTTTATCTGGCAGAGGAGCATCGCCAATGCCTTGTGCATTTGCACGGTTTGGAGTTGTGGAGTAGGTGGGAGAGAAGGGAATAGTGGAGGAGGTGGTGGTGCAGGGTGCCGAGGTGGTGGCGGACTAATGCCCCTAACTTAGGTGAAGCCGAATGTTCTTGAAGAAGCTCCTCCTTGAAAGTCAGCTTCAGTTTTCGAGAAATAAAGTTTTGCTCCTTTCGGAGGGGACTTAATGATAATCCTCTCCATCTGAGGGTGGGTGGTGAGGTGTTGATGTTTGGCGTCGAGCTCTTCCTGGAGCTGAAGCAGGATGGGCTGCTCTTGGGAGTTGAACACTTTGACGCCAACGTTCTGCACATCGTGTACACAGTTTATGTCTTCTGGGCGAGATGCAACACCACTACTTCGGAGTCGGAGTGAGAGCCTGGGTCCAGGCTTAAGCAAAGGGCCTGGTGGCCAAAGTTTCTGGTTGTGGCTCCACCTCGATGTATGACACGAGTTACAGACCCAATGGAGATCTGTCCAGCGGCTTTTCGTGTGGCACAGTGGAGAGTACTGAAAACTGGTTCTTTCCATCACAGAGTCTGCATTCTTGGTGGAAGAATCCAAGGGAAGGGGCAAGTGCCCAGAGGGGAGCGATGGAAAGAACTCAGTCGAAATCAACAGACTTTACTGTGGTCGAAGCAGAAAAAGATTGTTTATGGGGATCGGGGTAGAAGAACTGAGAGGTACCGTTGGCGAGCAGTAGAAGGCGTCAACCTGGAGCTTGCAGGATGCAATTTCAAACCCAATGTCAGGAAGAAACAATTTAACAATGGAGCTGATGCCCATGCGCATTACCTATATTAGATGGAATCACAATACCTCGTGACTTCAAAAAATATATATATTTTCACAGTTCCCGAATTTCCTTTAAGAAAATAGATGATCATTTGTTGTTATACAAAGCATCCAAATGGTCAAGACCCCATCAAGTTTCCTATGAGCCACAATCTAGAATAGTAAAAGTGCATTCATCATTGCTATATAAAGTGCTGAAAGAAGTACATTTATCTTAACTCATTTTCAACAATAAATTTTCCCAAAGAGTTCAAATTCAGCGTACCATCTAGGTAACCCTTCAACATTTGCTTAACTAGAGGACCAGAATAAATGCTCAGCCATTCGGCTAGAAAAATACCACAGAAAAAAAAAAGTGCAGCATTGCAATGATCTCAGTTCTTCCTCTCTAAAGTGCTCTCCATATAGTGAAACATTGCCAAACTTTAAAACATTTCTTGCCCCTCCCGCCCTCTAGGCATATACATATTCTTTATTATAAACAATGTGCAACTTATTCAACCATATTTGAAATTACGGCGGGTCCCTTGATTTCCAGTAGTTGGTTATCACTGATCGAACTAGTAAAATTGCTATGTACCACCAAGTTTGCTTATTCCAAGTCTTTATACCAGCTGTCTACAGCATCCTATAAGTATAGCCTTAGCATATGGTACGAACAAAGATCCTGAAACCTCCTGTACATACATTAAAACGTTTTCCCAGAATCCACTTAGTTTTCGACAGCTGCAAATTATGTGTTCCCACGTACCATTAAGTTACATCCAGGAGAGCTATTCTGAATATTTGCGTTCCACTCATGTAATTTCTTGGGGGTATAATATACTAACCACGATGAGTACATCTGCATCCGTTTAAAGTTGGCTTCCCTCAACATCTGGGTGTTGAAGACTGATATTTCTGACCAGTTCCCCTCAGACACATTCACTCCCACATCTTCCATTCACTTGTGAAGCCATCTTAAACCACTGCCCAAGTTTTTTTGCAATATTTTTAGGATTGTAGATTACCATCCCTCTTTCTCTTGATTCCTCTATCTGAAACGGGAGGAATTTTTTCAGTACACTTTGCATTTGTAGATATTCCAGGATGTTGCAGACTTGGGCTGAGGGAGATCTCGCCTGCCTTAGTTCCCAGGAAATCATTTCATTATTAAACAAGTCTCCTACTCTCCCCAAATTAGCTTTTTTCTATCGTCTTGCTGTTTGTTTTAAATCTGTGAGACAGAACAATTGGAGGGTGGGGGGGCACTGCACGAATCTGTGGGATGCCCAGATATTTCCATGGCTGTTTTTACTTCAGTTAAAATAAATACACTGTCATATCTAATCAGCTTGGGGGTTCTCTCATAGTGTTTTAAGAAATTTGGGTATGGTGGGACCTCTTCCAGCATCCTATCCATATACAAAGTATCTACCACTGACGCCTTGGATATTTTATGGCTCCTGAGGGGGCGCTAGTGAGCTCGAAGCAAGATGGCCGCACCTTAGTGTGGCTCTGCTGGCCGGGGCAACCAATCCGTCAAAATCCTGCAATGCAACTGCAACCGTGAGCTCAAAAAGATAAGGAATGTATATACCAGACATGACGGAGCACTCTGCTGCAATCTAGACGCGAAACGGCAACGGGGCTGATGAGAAATGCACCCAGACGCGGCACAGTCCTGAAGGACATGGCAGCCGGGGCTGCGGCCTAGATGAACAAGTTACTTACTTTCAGAAACGATATATCTGTAAGAAACATAGGTTAGTTATAGATTCCTAACCTTAGAATTACCCCCAGGCGTCAGACTGGATCCGGAAAGTTTTTTCATCAGCAGTACCCCTGCGTGTCGGAAGGTGGCGTCGGTCGACTCCGCGTTCGTCGTTGGCGCCGTGGTCGCCGTGGTAGCTACATAGACGTCGCCCTCGCGCGCTGACGTCAGTTCTGTACACGACTTTCCACGCCAGAAGCGCAGAAGCCATGCAAGACACTGACCACTGGTGCACAAAACTAGGGGCCTGAAAGGAAGTCCTTAACCCTAGAAGTCAGTTCGCAGAACGGGGAGGATGGGTGGGATGGTAAGGAATCTATAACTAACCTATGTTTCTTTAAGATATATCGCTACCGAAGGTAAGTAACTTGTTCATCTGAAAGAAAGTTATAGATTCCTTACCTTAGAATAGATACCCCAGCAATACCAACCCCGGAGGTGGGTCTGCGAACTAAGTTCACACCAGAAAGTCCTGGAGAAGAGAACAGAACGGTAAAAGAAGAAGTCTCTCCGGACTTGGCTGTCCAGGCAGTAGTGTCTTGTGAACATGTGCAGTGATGCCCACGTAGCTGCCTGACAGATGTCATTAAGGGGAACTCCACGTCCCAAAGCAGTGGTAGCTGCCGTCGCCCTGGTGGAATGGGCGCGCAACCCCACTGGAGGGCCCTTCCTTTGCCAAGGAATAGCACGCGTTGATGCACAAAACGACCCATCTAGAAATGGTCTGTTTGTGCGCGGCCCGACCTTTCTTGGCGCCCACGTAGCCAACAAAGAGCTGGTCATCCACCCGAAATTCTTTTGTGCAATCCAAGTAAAAGGAAAGCGCACGTTTTGGATCCAGACGGTGGAGCCTCTTTTCTTCTTTGGAAGGATGCGGAGGCGGAAAGAAGGTGGGCAAAGTGATGATCTGTCCAATGTGGAAAGGAGTAACCACTTTGGGAAGGAAGGACAGACTAGTTCGAAGGACCACCATGTCCGGATGAACAGTCAGAAAAGGAGGCTTAGAAGAAAGTGCTTGGAGCTCCCTCACCAGAAAAGCAGTTTTTAAGGTCAGAAGCCTGAGAGGACAGTTATGTAGCGGCTCAAAGGGAGCGCACATGAGATATGTAAGAACCAAGTTCAAGTCCCACTGGGGCATTACGAAGGGAACAGGAGGAAAAAGATGAGTAATGCCCTTAAGGAAGCGATTTACAACAGGGGACTTGAAAAGAGAAGGCTGATCAGGAAGCCTAAGAAAGGCTGAAATGGCCGAGAGGTAGCCCTTAAGAGTGGCCAGAGCAGAGCCCTGCTGGGCCAAAGAAAGGTGGAACAAGAGAACCTCAGAAAGAGGGGCGCCATGCTGTGCACCATGCCACAAATTTGTTCCATCTGCAGGCGTATACAGTCTTAGTGGAGGGACGCCTGGCTGCCAAGATAACATCACAGACTTCGGGAGGCAGGTCAAACTACGTCAACTGCCGCCGCTCAATCTCCATGCAAGGAGGTGGAGGCTGGACAGGTTCGGGTGGAGGACCTTTTGTTTGGGGTTGGGTAGGAGAGGGGTCTCGGTACTCACGGACCGCTGAGCTGGTGTGACTGCCTCGTCTTCGATGTCGGAGTCGTCGGCTTCGGAGACGGAGATCTCTCCATCAGCTTGTTGTTCTGGCTGGACTTCGGGATCTGCTCCGAAGATGTCCGGAACCGAGCTGCTTTCGCGGGACATTTCGTGACATCGAGCCCGAAGGTCACGGATGGTTTTCTTTGACCTGAAAGATGCACAGGCCTCGCAGTTCTTGTCCTTTGTGCTCCGGGAGAGGCAGAGATTACAAACCTGGTGTAAGTCCGTGTGTGGGAACTTAACACCACACCTGGGGCATTTTTTAAAAGGAGTTCTTTCCATTGACTGCTGGCGTGATCGGGCGCGGATAGGCCCAACGGCCCGCGTCGAAGATGTGGAGTCGATGATTTTATATTTTTCGAAGATGCACATCGAAAGGAAACGCGATCAAGACAATACCGTCGAGTGGTGAGGGATTGCGCGTCGAAGGGGGTTCGAGAACGACACCGACCCGGAGCGCAGCGAATCACATCCGAACCCGATGGCAGAAAAAAACAATCTGAAGATGGAGTCGATGCCCATGCGCACTATCACCCTAAGGAGGAGTCACCTACCTCGTGACTACAAAGACTTCTTCCAAGACAAAAACAAAGTGCAAACATCCGAGCCCAACACCAGATGGCGATCTATGCACAAGTATATAATCTACAGCTCATATGCCTCGAACCTTTTGTTACGTTCTATGAGCGTATGTATGCTGCGCTGAGCTCTGCTAAGGAAGCTGAAATATGCAATTATCTTGAGGACATAGCATTGGTATGGCTTTCCCAGGGGCAAAGGTAGTTGCTATCACAACCACTCACCATTGATGAGATGAAAGAAGGAATAAATAAACTTCCAAACGGTAAGGCATCTGGGAGTGATAGGCTACCAGGTGAATTTTATAAAGAATACATACAGCTACTAGCTCCACATCTTCATGCAATGCATGAAGAAGCCTATCAAAAGCAAACTTTTCCGCCTTCACTCCGTGAGCTAATGAGTCACGTTGCACAAGTTACTAACTTGTGTAACGATATATCTGTAAGAGACAGTAGTTGGTGACCGATTCCTTACCTTCGAATATCCCCAGGCGTCAGGCTGGATCCGGCAAGTTTTGTGCAGCAGTACCCTTGCGCGCCGGTAGGCGAGCGCCGTGCGGCTCCGCGTCCGTCGGTCGGGTCCGCCGGGATGACGTCGCGGGCAGTACTTAGACGCCGCCCTCTGCGCTGGCTGACGTCAGTTCTGTACACGACTTTCCGCGCCAGGAACGCAGAGCCATGCAAGAAGCTGACATATGTGTCTGAAAAATACTAGGGCCCTGAAAGGGATGTCCTTAACCCTAGAAATCAGTTCGCAGAACGGGGAGGATGGGTGGGCGGTGAAGGAATCTGTCACTAACTACTGTCTCTTACAGATATATCGTTACACAAGTTAGTAACTTGTGCATCTGAAAGAGACACATTAGTGACAGATTCCTTACCTTAGAATAGATACCCCAGCAATACCAACCCCGGTGGTGGGTCTGCGAACAGAATCAGACAAGGAAGTCCCGGAGGAGGGGGCGCTAGGTGGCGCACGAGCGGAATGGCCGTCCAAACGTGAGGCTCCCGCAGTCCGGCGCCGTTATCCTGCTGATGATCCTGCCCAGATGGCATAAATCGCCTAATAATAAACGGAATCACGAGCCCAGTCTAGGGAGGTGGCGAAGCGACTTTGAGGCCTGCACGTCGCGGAGCGCCGAGGCAGTAGAGGAGAGTGTCAACCCCGCTGTGCAGCCCTGGGCGGTACGGAAATGCCGCTGGGCGCGGACACCTACGCAAGGACCGAGGCTTCAATGTGGCGCATGGGCCCTGGCGTCGCTGTGTCGTAGCGAAGGAGGTGGTGAGTGATCCAAAACCCCCACCAGGCTCCTTAGCTGCAGGCAGGGCAGAGCGCAAAGAAGGAACCAAGGCGACCTAGAAACGCGGAGGTCCAGATATCAAGGTGCGACGGGAGACCGATGTGAGGAGGCTGAGCGGTGCGGAACGCACACTGGGCGCAAAGGCCGACTCGGAGATCTGGGCTCCCAAGGGTGAGTAGGCCCGAGTGCGGTACTATTGAATTGTGCCAAGGCGGCGCTGGGATCCCTGCACCGGAGGACGAGAAATAGCAGAGCGTGTATGCTGAATGGGCCTAACTTCCTAGGGACCTCGCTGTTGGGATATGTGCAGTCGCAGTGGGGAGGCCGTGCGGGTGGCGGATCGGCCATTTGCGGCTGTGTAGATGAGCGCAGTGATTGAAGTGGAAGGCAAAGGGACATTTTCTGGAGACAGACTCCGCAGAAGTGGCTGGGCCTCGTGGTCCTTTGGGTGAACAAGGGGCTTTGTCCGGATTCTCGGCCAACAGTTGGGGTGCTGGAACAGTAAAAGAGGTAAATGCCCCAGTGTCATGATGTGTCCCCTGCAGCGGAGAACTGGCCAAAGCTGAATAAAGGTGCAGCTAGGTTCTAAAAATACCTGGGATCCTGTCGTCATTGAGTGCTGGGCTGTAGCAGTGGGATCGTAGAGCAGGTGACGAGTCGGACATCTGCGGCTATGTGGCAGGCATGCTGACATGAGGTACGGCCAACGTTAAACATTGTGAGAAGTGAAAAGGCACATCCTGGTAGTAAACCCTGAGGTGGTTAGCGGAGCACGCGTCACGTAAATCAGTGGATCGCCACAAGCTTAGCATCAGCAGTGGGACGGGGAGTGACCCTGGAGAACTACAGGCAGGCGGAGACGTAGAGAAGGCCACCGGTGGATCAATCGGGTCCTCTGGCTGATTGAGGTCCAGTATCTTTTCGGTAGACACTGACGTAACTGTATTGTCCCTGTCCGGGTGCCCGTCCAGTAGGCAGCATTGGCATAGAGGAGCGCTGGCCTGGACCTCCGCTCCATCCTGGACTGCCCCTTATCTCATACCGGACTAGTGGGCGCTCACAATGGGGAAACCAGATGCACGGCAGCCGCGCCTACATTTGAAGCGAAGAAGAGTACCCGTCAGCAGATGGTGGAGGGAGATAGTGGCACGGCTACGCCACAACAAAACTCACAATCCACACAAGGGGATGACATAAAAGCGCTGTTACTGGAGGTTCGGCAGGGTTTTGCTAACATTTCTGGCAAAATGGATACTCTAACCACGCGAATGGACACAGTCGTCCGCAAAATAGAGGGGCATGAGGTACGCATAAAGAGACGGAGCAGCGTATATCAGACGCTGAAGATGCAACATCCCACATCCAAGACACCGTCTCGCAGATGGACAAACTGCTAAAACTCATTGCGGCAAAGAATGAGGATATTGAAGCAAGGAGTCGGAGGAACAACATACGCGTGCTGGGCATACCAGAAAGTACAAATACAGGCAAAATGGAGGACTATATTGAGAAGTTGCTACTGGAGGTAGTGGGGGTGAAGCTCTATCATCACACTTCATAGTTGAACGCGCCCATCGCTCCCTGGGACCGAGGCCTCCCCTGGTAGTATGCCCAGACCCATAATTGCGCGCCTCCTGAATTATAGGGACAGAGACACTGCCCTCAGAGTGGCAAGGGAGAAGAAGCAGTTGTGCTTTGAGGGGGTACCCTTCACCATGTATCCTGATTTTACTGCAACAGTGCAAGAGGAAAGGCGCAAATTCCTCCCGGTGAAACAAAAACTAAGACTGGCTCAAATAGATTATGCCCTCCTCTATCCTGCACGACTCAGGGTCACGCATCAGGGGAAGCAAATGTTCTATACGAAGCCCCAACAGGTGGAAGAATTTCTTAAGCGCCTTAAAAACCAGAAGAGGGATGGGACTGAGCCGGACGCCGCTTCAGGGACACACTTGCCGCAAGCGGATTGATGAGAGACCTGGAACATGGTGGGATGCTCTCCTCACTGGCCATTGGAAATATATGGACGTGCAGCAATGGACAAATACATCATTGAAACTCAAACTAGTGGGCTAAGTGAATAAGCTGGTGAGATATGCCGAAGGGATGGGATGTAGGGACCGACTGCAGCCGGACACCTCTGTGGCAGTCGGGGTTTTGCTGTTACTGCGCGGCCCCTGAGTGGCACGAGGCACCCGTGTGCCACCCAGCAGGAGTCCCCTGCGGGTGATCCCCATAACAGATAGTTACTGGTCATTGACTAGACAAGTTGAACGTAATGTTCGCTTTTTTGCGGGTAACAGGGAGGGGGAGGGACAAACACTACTGGCATGTTTGGGATGTTTCAGTGGGGGGCGGTAGGGGTATGGGTTAATGAATGTTATGGCACACACACTTTGCAGCACTTCATCGGTAACTGTGACTATCGATGTATCCGAACACTACTGAGTACAGCATCGCAATGTTGCAGATATTGCACCAAAGGGGGCCATGGGTGACGAGAGAGGAGTGGGGCAGCTGAGACTTATGTCCTGGAACGTCAGGGGACTGGGAGACCCGCGGAAGCGTAGACAGATCTTGGCCTATTTAGAACGTCAACAGATTGACGTTGCTATGCTTCAGGAGACTCACATCAACCCAAACCTACCTACTACATTCAGCGAGCAAATGGGCGATGTACAGATTGTTCTCTTCATATTCTTCCTATGCGCGAGGCGCGGCGATACTGATAAAACGACAGACCCCCTTTGTGCTAGCAGGTGCAATGGCGGACCCACAGGGACGCTATGCGATGGTTTGGGGTCACCTGGGTATAGACTCGGTTACATTGGTATGCAGTTATGGTCCAAACGTAGACACCCCTGACTTCTTTACCAACCTCTGGGGTAAAATTGTAAACGTAGGTTCCACTCATATCATATGGGGGGGACTTTAACGTAGCCCTGGACCCACTGCTTGATCGTTCCAACCCTGCACCGCATCACTATAATAAATCGCAGGCAGAACTCCAGGGGATAATTGCTGAGGGAGGACTGATAGATACATGGCGCCATGCACACCCACTGGTTAGAGGAGGCACACATTTCACAACACATGCGGCAACGTGGGCCCGATTGGACTACTATCTCGTCACTAGGGGTCTGGGACCGACAATTGGAGACGTCACACATCCTGCCAGAACATTTTCCGATCATTGCCCTGTGAAACTCACGATCGCTCTACCAGGATTTGATAAGCCTAGGCCTAGCTGGAGGCTGCAGCCCACGGCTTTACTAGACACTGTCTTTAATACTGAGCTGGGGGAGGAAATTCGTGACTTCTTTCAAAGAAATAGGGGATCTGTAGATAATGTGGAGACGATATGGGAGGCCTTCAAGGTCACAATTAGAGGGTATTGTATATCCAAGAGTTTTGGGGTACTCAGGGACATTCGGGGAACGTTAAGGACCCTGGAAAATGACCTGAAGGTGCTAGAATCTCGAATGGCAGCGGGGAAACGGGACAAGTACAGAGGGACTTCCGAGTGAAAGTGTCAGAGTACACGGAAACAGCAGCGAGAGAGACGAAATTTAGAGGGAGATACTGGGAGGCTCGTGAGGTACGGTGAAGGTGAACGGCCCGGAAAGGCATTAGCTGAAGTGACCAGGCGATCGCGCTTTTCTAATTACATACTGGAAATCAAGGGACCTGGGGAGGTAGTGCAACGGGACACCGTGGACATACTGGGCACATTCACTGCACACTATACTACATTATATACCACACAACGTAGAGGATGCTCGATCTGGACAGCTTCCTAGGCGATATTACTCTCGCTTGGTTAGGTGACTCACAAAGAGAGTTCTTATGTGCTCCTTTTGAACTTGACGAAGTTAGGGTGGCGATAATGCAGATGAAGTCGGGCAAAACTCCGGGCCTAGACGGCATTCCCGCCGAATTTTACAAAACTTATATAGACATTATGGCCCCGGTGCTTAAAGAAATATATGAAGAAGCCTTGGAAACTGGCACACTCCCTCCCTCGATGAGGGAAGCACTTATCACGTCCCTTCTGAAGCCCGATAAGCCCCCGGACTCATGTGACTCATATAGGCCGCTGTCGCTGCTAAATTGCGACACGAAAATCCTGGCCAAGATCATTGCTAACCGATTGGCACTATTGATGGACAAACTTATCCTACCGGATCAATCGGGGTTTGTCCCCGGACGTGCTACCACCCACAATCTTCGCACCCTCTTTACTCTTCTTCAGAATGTGGCCCCGAACTTCCTTTAGCTGCGGTATTTCTTGACGCTACTAAAGCGTTCGATTCTGTGGAGTGGGACTATCTCTTTGGTGTGATGCGACGGATGGGTTTCCCTCCTATGTTCATTTCCTGGATACAACTTTTATATCAACAGCCTAAGGCTAAAGTGCTGATCAATGGCCATCTCTCCTCTGCGTTCTCTGTCTCGAGAGGTACTCGACAGGGATGTCCACTGTCCCCTCTCTTATTTGCCATTGCGGTTGAACCACTGGCATCCAAGCTGCGCCAACACCACCAGGACAGGGCACTCCGCTGTCACTTGCGCCAAATCCTGGTGTCTCTCTATGCAGACGATATCACCCTATACATACGAGATCCCCAACAGAACCTTAATCCTTTGTTGAGGGAATTCATTGTGTTTGGACAGCTCTCGGGGTGAACATTAATTGGGGGAAGTCGCAGGTGTTTCCCCTAACGCCAGCAGTTGTGGCCTTTGATTTGGACTATCCCTGGAGTGGTGTGATACAGACCTCCGCTACCTAGGGATACAAATTACCGGGGACAGAGAGGAACTGCTGCGACTCAATTATGGTACAGCTATTAACCGGCTTACCAGTAATGTCACGAGATGGATCTCTCTACCTATCTCGCTTGCAGGCCGTGCCTCCCTGATAAAAATGGTGGTACTACCACAGTTTTTATATTTATTCATGAATGTGCCATATCACCCTGGACGGAATTTTTTAAAACCCTTCGTTCGGAACTGCTCCGACTGCTCTGGGGAGGTAAACAATCAAGGTTGAGATGGTCTGTGCTCACAAGGCCTTATGCACAGGGTGGTTTGGATATCCCAGACTTTGAAGTCTATTTTTGTGCGCGCAGGCTCATTATGCCTATTATTGGATCAATCCACCCAGACACATGCCACAAGTGGCTGCGGAGCACTGGCTTGCTTATCCCATCCCTCTGGATGGATTGATACAAGCGCCTGGGCGTACTCGTACTACGCCACCTACCACTATCACGGGCACTGTGGACGCATGGCGTCGGATTTCTGCTCTCCTTGACTCTCCAGTGTTGTATTCCTCGAAGCTTCCTCTGACTTACCATCCCAAAATACCTCTCCTACAGGAGCGTGGCTTTCAACAACTTTGTGCACGCAATAAAGTTACTAAATGGGGAGAACTCTTTCCTGATGGAGCGTTTTGCTCCTCAGAACAATTCTTTCGCGGGACTCAACCCACACCCCTTGATACCTTTCTTTATATCCGACTCCGACAAGGAGTGCGGGCCATTATCCCAGAGTTCCCACAGGAGCCTGCAAATTTTGCACCTCTCCATCAAATGCTGGGATCCACAGATGGAAAACACCTGGTGTCTCGGCTATATCATACAATACGCGCACAACAAGTGGAAGCCCCTAGTAAGGCCCGTACACAGTGGCACGCTGAACTGGGTAGAGAGGTAACCGACAAACAATGGACATATTGCTGCCTCCAAACTTCACAGATCTCTGCGAGTTGTAGATTACGTGTGATCCACTATAAATTCCTACACCGCCTCTACTATACGCCTGCTAAAAATTTCGGTTCAAGCTGACGGATAATAACAGATGTGACAGATGTCACCAGCCCGGAGCAGGGTTCCTACATCTGGCGTGGGAATGCCCGCAGATACAGGAGTACTGGGTGCAGATCTTTGAGGCTGTTGGGCAGATGACAGGTATCACGCTGGATGTTGACCCTGTGCTGGCGTTGTTGGGCTATACCGAGCAGGTACCTAGGTCGTACCGTAAGTTCGTCTCCATATCGTTCCTGCTGGCCAAGCGTAGGGTGGCATGTAGATGGGGAAGGGGAAGAGCCCCGAAATTCAAGGAGTGGCTAGATGACTTGCTATATTGTCAGGGGCAACTAACAATTTATGCAGAAACACTTCCACATGCATCTAGACCTAAAGACATATGGGGTCCTCTCCAAAGTTATCTTTTAATGCGGGCGCAGATAGGTCAGATGCCTCACCTTTGGGGCAAGACACTCAATAGATACTTGATCACTCCATGCTCATGGCAACTACGATCTTTACTTCACCATGCAGGACGTGAGTGACTCTTTCCCACTACACACAGGTGGGAGGCTACGATCATTTCTGTTGCCACTGACGCTCCACCCCTGAAACCTGAGAAACTAGGAACAAAAGTATGATAGGCCGTTGATGGAATGTTGAAGCTGGTTATTTGGTGTATAGGTTGCTAATAGAATATATGATAATCACAATGTTTGATATTACTAATGTGATGCCCTGTCACGGATTTATTCATTGGTTGTATTCAGGGTTGGATGTGCATGCTTCTTCCTTTTTACCTTCAGTGCTGTATGCAAAGTTAGATACGTGTTTTTTTTTTTTTTTTTCCTTCAGAACCCTAGATGCAGGAAGGCTGCAAAGTTGTACAATGATTCTTAGAAGCTGTAATGTATGATACATATGATGAAAATCGTTAAATAAAAAGTTAAAAAAAAAAAAAAAAAAAAGGAAGTCCCGGAGGACAGAACGGCCAAAGCCGTCCCTCCGGACCTGACTGTCAAGGCAGTAATGTTTGGTAAACGTGTGCAGCGAGGCCCACGTAGCTGCCTGACATATATCCTGTAACGGAACACCGCGGCCTAAAGCCGTGGTAGCAGCCGTAGCCCTGGTAGAATGGGCACGAAGCCCAACAGGAGGCTCCTTCTTAGCCAAAGAATAGCAGGCTTTGATACACAAAGTGACCCAGTGGGAGATGGTCCTTTTGTGTACCGCCCGACCTTTTTTGGCGCCCACGTAGCCAACAAAGAGCTGATCATCCACCCGGAACTGTTGTGTGCGGTTGATGTAAAAGGAAAGCGCACGATTTGGGTCCAGACGGTGGAGCCTCTCTTCCTCTCTGGAAGGATGCGGAGGCGGAAAGAAGGTGGGCAAAGTGATGGTCTGCCCAATGTGGAAGGCAGTAACCACCTTTGGCAAGAAGGGACGGACGCGTCCTAAGAACAACCTTGTCTGGATGAACAGACAGAAAGGGGGTTTGCATGAAAGAGCCTGAGCTCACTCACCCGCCGAGCGGAGGTGATGGCCACCAGAAAGGCTGTCTTCAGAGTAAGAAGACGAAGAGGACAGTTATGTAGAGGCTCAAAGGGAGCACACATTAAGAAGGTAAGAACCAAGTTCAAGTCCCACTGAGGCATTACAAACGGAACAGGAGGAAAGAGGTGTGTAATGCCTTTAAGAAACCTGTTAACCACAGGGGACTTGAAAAGGGAGGGCTGATCAGGAAGCCTGAGGAAGGCCGATATCGCACAAAGATAGCCCTTGATGGTACCCAGGGCAGAACCCTGTTGGGCCAGAGAGAGAAGGAACAGAAGAACCTCCGAAAGAGGGACAGAAAGGGGATTCACAGCCTTTGCTGTGCACCATGCCACAAACTTGTTCCACCTGCAGGCGTATACCACCTTAGTGGAGGGACGCCTGGCTGCCAGAATCACATCACAAACTTCGGGAGGCAAGTCGAAAGGAATCAACTGCCGCCGCTCAATCTCCACGCAAGCAGGTGTAGACTGGACAGGTTCGGGTGGAGGACCGTCCCCTGCTGCTGCGACAGAAGATCCTCCCGAAGAGGCAGACGGATCGGGGGATCTGCGCTCATACTGAGTAGCTCGGGATACCAAACTCTTCGAGCCCAGTCCGGAGCCACAAGAATGACTTGGGCCCGGTCGCGCCGAATCTTCTTCAACACTCTGGGTAGAAGTGGTATAGGCGGAAAGGCGTACAACAGACCGCAACTCCACTCGCGACGAAAAGCGTCGCCGAGCGAGTGCCGCCTTGGAAATTCCAACGCGTAGAACTGCTGACATTGCGCGTTCTCTTCGGTGGCGAACAGATCTAACCAAGGCTCTCCCCACTGTAGAAAGAGTCCTTGCACCACTTCTGAGTGAAGACGCCATTCGTGATCCATCATGCACCTGCGGCTGAGTTCGTCCGCCCTGGCGTTCAGGGAACCTGCCAGGTGTTGAACCATCAGGAATATGCCCTGATGTTCCAGCCATGTCCAGAGACGCAGAGCCTCCTGACATAGGGTCCACGACCCCACCCCGCCTTGTTTGTTGCAGTACCACATGGCGGTGGTGTTGTCTGTGAACACCTGCACTACCGTCCCTTTGACAGAGGGAAGGAATGCCTCGAGTGCAAGTGGGATCGCCCGGAGCTCCAGAAGGTTGATATGGAGCCGGGACTCCGCCGGAGACCAGAGGCCTCTGATCTCCGCCTCTCCCATGTGACCGCCTCATCCCAGAAGGGACGCGTCCGTCACAACTGTGTGCTCTGGCTGGGGAGGGGAGAGGGATCTGCCCATGACCCATTGCCGGTTCGAAAGCCACCACTGCAACTGTTTTGCAGTCCCCTCCGAGATCTGGACGTGATCGGACAGGTTGCCCTGGTGCTGCGCCCACTGGAACTTCAGGTCCCACTGCAGGCCCGCATATGCCATCTGGCATGATCGACCAGCAGGATGCAGGAGGCCATGAGGCCCAGCAGCCTCAGGGTCATCCGTACCGAAACCCAGGATAAAGGACGAAAGATCGGAATCATAGCCTGAATATCCCGGACTCGCCGTTCGGGAGGATAAACCCGAAACTGCGTCGTGTCCAGAACTGCTCCGATGAAAAGGAGCTGTGGAGAAGGAATCAGGTGCGACTTCGGCACGTTGATGGAGAACCCCAGCGAGTGCAGGAGTTCGGCCGTTGTCTGGAGGTGGGAGACGACTGCCTGGGACGAGCCCGCCTTCAGTAGCCAGTCGTCGGGGTAGGGGAAGACTGGAACCCCTGCCCGGCGCAGATTGGCTGCGACCACCGCCATCACTTTCGTGAACACCCGAGGGGCGCTGGTAAGGCCAAAAGGGAGCACGGTGAACTGAAAATGCTCGAGGCCTACCGTGAACCGCAGGTAACGCCGGTGGGCCGACAGGACGGGGATGTGGAAATATGCGTCCTGCAAGTCCAACGCTACCATCCAGTCTCCAGGGTCGAGAGCAGTCAAGACCTGAGCTAGGGTGAGCATTTGAACTTCTCCTTCCGGAGGAAGCGATTGACGTTCCGGAGGTCCAAGATAGGACGCATGTCCTCCTTGTCCTTTTTGGGCACCAGAAAGTAGTGGGAGTAGCAACCACGTCCTACTTCTGGGGTCGGAACGCGCTCGATGGCCCTCTTGGCCAAGAGGGCCGCAACTTCCTTTTGAAGAAGCACCAAGTGATCCCCTGACATGCGGTGGAATTGAGGTGGCATGGCTGGGGGATGGTCACGAAGGGGAGGGAGTAGCCCCTTCGGACAATGTCCAAGACCCACCTGTCCGAGGTGATGGCACGCCAGTGGTGAAGGTGATGGCGGACCCTGCCCCTACTGGCGTGCTGTGCACCTGAAAGGAAGGACTAGGAGGGCTTGGAGGCCGCGGACGGGGCGGGGTGTGTGGCCTGACCTGCACGCTGGTTGCCTGACCCGCCACGGCGGGAGCCACGCCCTCGGCCACGCGAAGACACTTGCTGCGCGGGCCGGTGGCCGGGCAGCGGACGTGACTGGGCGCCCTTCCGTGTCCACGAAAGGGGCGAAAAGCAGATGGCTGCGGAGGGCGTACCGCAGAAAGGCCCAGGGACTTAGCCGTAGCCCGCGAGTCCTCAAAACGCTCCAGCGCATGGTCTGCCTTGTTCCCAAAAAGACCGACTCCCATCAAAGGGCATGTCCATAAGAGTGTTTTGGACATCACCCGAGAAACCAGTGGTTCTCAGCCAGGCG
The DNA here is from genome assembly GCA_963921515.1 of Calotriton arnoldi. Taxonomy (NCBI): domain Eukaryota; kingdom Metazoa; phylum Chordata; class Amphibia; order Caudata; family Salamandridae; genus Calotriton; species Calotriton arnoldi. Next base: position 1,539,426 of record CAWUFW010002374.1, read on the forward strand.
TGACGGCGCAGCGCCACTGTCGTCGCAAGCGATCTGCCCAGCGAGTCGGCGGTATCAAGGCCACATCTAATGGTGTACTTTGCCGCATCTCTACCCTCAGCGATGACGCGGGTAAGCAGTGTCTGGACCTCCTCAGAACACTGGGGCAGAACTTGCGCCACCGAGTCCCACAAGGAGTGGGAATATCGGCCCAAGAGGCAAGTGGTATTGACGGACCGCAAGCCAGCACTGGAGGAAGAAAGACCTTCTTCCCAAATTGATCCAGGCATTTGGATTCCCTATCCGGGGAGCGGTAGGGAAGGCGCTTTGGGAAGCAGAGGCTTGGACCACCAAGCTCTCAGGGGTGGGGTGTTGGGAGAGGAACAGGGGGTCGCCCGGAGCAGGGGCGATGGCGTCGGGCCACGTTCCTATCCACAGGAGCCCCTGTGGTGGGCTTGGACCAGGTGCCCAAAAGAACGCCGGAAAGCGCCTCGTTAAACGGCAGCAGTGGCTCCGAGGAGGTAGCCGCCGGCTGAAGCACTTCCGTCAGGATGTTAGGTCCTGACAGCCACTGTAGGCAACTGGAGGTGTAAGGCCCCAGCTGCTCTACGCAACACCGTTGCAAAGTTAGCTCCCTCCTCCGTTGCCACGGAAGGAGGAGACAGCATGCCAGGGTCAGGGGAGGTGTCCAAAGCACTGGCATCCCCAAGCTCCTCAGCCCAGTCCTGATCAAACTCACACTGCTGTGTGAGAGGGTCATCAGACCCCTCCCACTCCTCTACGTCCTCCAATTCAAGTTCAAAATATGGAGGAGGGGACATGCGGGACCCAAGGTCCCATCGGCGCCGGAGCCGGCGCCGAGTGACGCCGGTCCGGCGCCATGCCGGATCCGGAGAGAACCGGGAACGACGCCGCCCGGAGCCCCGGGCGGCGCCGTGAACGGCACCGGAGAGATCGGTGGAGGTGCCGTCCAGGTCAACCGGCGTCGATCGGGGTTGTGGCAGCACCGGAGCCGGAGCCGGGGCTGGTGTTGCTGGCGGCGCCGGGACCGGAGTCGCCGGCGGCGCTGTAGGAACCCCACTAGGGCCTGCGGGGCCCGAAGGCGCACCGGGGGGACCTTGAGGCCCGAAGAGGCGGGCCATGGCCGACAGGAACTCCTGTAGTCTCGGCCGGAGTCGCCCCGAACCCGGGAAGGACGGGTAATGCGGGGCGGCTCCATAGGCACTCCCGGCGCCGCGGGACGGTGCCGACAGGACCCTCAGCCGAGTCGCGAGATCCGGCGAGGTGAAGTCGTCGAGCGATGACGCTTCTTAGACTTCTTATGCTTCGACTTACCGGAGGAGTGCGAAGACTTGGATCCCGACGACCGATGAGGACTCCGCGACCGGCCCCTCGACCTCTCACGTGACCGGGGCTTGGTGCGGAGTCGACTGCCGGACCTCGAGGAGCTTTCGAGACCACTCTCGCAAAGCCTTCGGGTGCAAGGCCCAGCAGTCGGGGCACGACTTCGTGTCGTGGTCGCGGCCGTGGCAGTAAAGACACTCTAGATGCGGGTCTGTGATCGACATCATTCGACCACAGGCGTCGCATGGCTTGAAGCCGGGCATCCCTACTGACACCGTCGGAGTCGAGAGACTTCGAGAAAAACAGTGAAAAATTCACCAAAAAGTTAGTCAAAAAATGACTAGGGCACTGCTCTTCCCGGATCTGCGCTTACTGGCGCGGAAAAAGAAAGAACTGACGTCAGCGCGCAGGGGCGGCATCTAAGTACTGCCCGCAACGTCATCCCGGCGGTCCCGACGACGGACGCGGAGCCGCACGACGCCGCCTACCGACGCGCAAAGGTACTGCTACGCAAAAACTTTCCGGATCCAGCCTGACGCCTGGGGATATTCTAAGTTAAGGAATCTGTCACTAACGTGTCTCTTTCAGATGTTGAAAACACATAAGCAGGCACAACGATGTGAATCATACCGACCACTATCCCTAATAAACACAGACGCCAAAATACTCGCGAGCCCCTTAGCAGCTCGACTCAAACTTCTATTACCGGTTATGGTTCTTCCAGACCAAACTGGCTTCATCACCGAGCGCTCCACCGCACAGAACTTGCGAACCCTTTTTGCAGTTTTAAACCACCTGGACCCGGAGATGCCTGCGGAGGCAATCCTGCTGCCCCTAAGGCATTTGACTCGGTCCAGTGGTGCTTCCTATTTACAATACTCCACCGTATGGGGGTTACGGTCGCTTTCACGTGCTGGATAAAATTACTATATACAGCACCGGTTGCCCACGTGCACGTGAATGGCCATACATCCGAAGTTCTTGAGATCTGTAGGGGAACTAGACAGGGCTGCCTGCTATCGCCCATGTTATTCACTATTGCATTAGAGCCTCTAGCATGTATTCTGAGACAGCGGCATGCTGAAACTGCCTTGCGCTTTTGCCAGCGTCCCTTGGCGATATCAATGTATGCAGACGACATGGTGCTGTATGTGAGGGACCCTGGAACGAACTTAGAACAGTTAATTCGAGAATATATATGTTATGAGAGACACTCCGGCTTGGGAATTAATTGGTCGAAATCAATCATACTCCCCCTAACTAGCTATACGAGACCGATGCCCCTGGAGTTCCCACTGGAATGGAGTGATGAGCCGGTTAAGTATTTGGGTTCACAGTGACCAGAGCCTAGTAATACAGTATAACTATGGGAAAGCTATCTCCCGGCTGGAAGACCAGGTCTCAAGATGGATACGTCTTCCTCTATCGATGGCAGACAGAATAGCGCTAATGAAAATGATCATTCTCCCGAAGTTTCTATATTTGTTCATGAATATCCCGATCTGCCTCCCCCAGTCATTCTTTGTAAGGCTACGATCATATTTAGTTCAGCTGGCATGGGCTGGGAAACAACCCAGACTAAAATGGGATACCTTAGCATCGCCATATACACAGGGAGGGTTCACAGCGCCGGATTTAAAACTATTACTTATGCGCGCAGGCGCATTTTGCCCATTACTGGTTGCATGCCCCAAAGTACACGACACACATAGCAGTTGAAGCAGATGCCGCGCACCCCACACCACTGAGAGTGATGACCACATGCGACTGCAAGGGGAACACACAAGGGGAAATAAACACTATATACTGCACCACGCAAGCCTGGAAAACCCTAGGACAGAGTGCAGATAGCCCCGCTCTATGCACCAGCTCTACCAATTGCCCATCATCCGAAGATAACGGTGCCGTCGGAAGCGAACTCACTGACTATATTAAATGCAGCAGGGATACACACACTGGCGGATACATTCTGGGGTGGGAAATATATTAAACTGACTGACCTGCATGGAGAAGGTAACGGCCCCCCCATGCTTACTTTCCTATACGGCAGGCTTAGAGCTGCGATCTGAGATCTGTATACGCAGTTCCCAGAGGAACGGCCTGTGCTGGGTGCGCTACAGCTACTCCCAACGTCTGATACCCAGAAACACTTAGTCACGAGATTATACAATGCTTCTCAGAAAGATGCCTTGATAGCGCAGGATGCTTCCTATACTAAATGGAATGAAGTGCTCTCCGCACCACATACAATGGAAGACTGGCACGGATGCTGTGCGCTCACTGACCAGTTTATAGCAAATAGTAACTTAAGTATCATCCATTTTAAATTCCTGCATCAGATATATTACACCCCGCTCCGACTACACAGCTACGGCCTAAGAGAGAATGCAAACTGTGTACGAAGTAACACTTCGGAGGCCGACTTTATGCATCTAGCGTGGAGCCGCTTGAGGGTTCATCAATATTGGAAACAGGTTACACATGTATTGACAGAAATAGTAGGCGAGAGGGTGGAGTGCAATCCGACGGTATGCCTACTTGCTCTAACCAAAGGTATACAACCTATTAATCGCAAGTTTACGCCGATCGCCCTATTATCAAAGAGGAGGGTGGCGATCCATTGTGGGGGGAAAAGTAGCCCCAAACATGAACGCTGGCTGCTTGACTTGGTGTACTGTCGAGCTCAACTAGAATATTATGCGGAGGAGCTACCCCTCGCCTCGAGACCTAGATATATCTGGGGGCCTCTCTCTACATATCTCCGAAACAAGCAGCAAGACTTGTAAATAGGAGATGGATGTCCCGACAACAGCTATGTGTCAGATACTATTTGTAAGGAATTCCTGTGAATTGTGACGGATTGAATTGCTGTGATGAGGTATGAAAATGGTGTACATGGCAATGGTTAATCTTTCACTGTATTTGAAAATGCATAAATAAAAAATTGTAAAAGAAATATTTTATGGTTCCTACTATGCATAACGAAAAAAGCCACCAAATAATGCACTTTCCAATCTGGGAGTGCCATCCATCCCTCCCTCCTCCCAGCGAAGATTTAACTTTGGCAGGTTTATTCGAGGATTGGCCATATTCCATATAAACTCAGAAATCTGTGCATTACGTTTTTAGAAAAATGCATTGGTTAGGTGAACGCAAATAATCAAATTAAAAATTCAATAGGGGCAGAACATGCGACGTAACCATTGCAACCCTATCAACAATCGAAATTGGGAGCTTCTGTCACCTATCTAATGTATCCCTGATCTTCCTGATTAAGGGGATATAATTTAGCTTGCAAAGATTGTCAACATCACTCGTAACTTTTTTTTTTTTTTTTTAAGGTATTTTATTGAATTCATATAATACATGTACAAAGAAAGAACATATACAGGCTTGACAGTTATAGTTGCTCAGTATAGTACATTATCACAGTTTGATCTCAGTATTTATCAACCACATTCCCAAATCTGGTACAATAGTGCAGTTCTACATAGTATGATGAGATTGTAGATAGGCCATCAATGGCTGCCAGTAGTCTCTGGGTTTAGACCCGGTGGGTAGCTCCTCTTCATATGTGTTTAAAGTATCCTTGCAATATACCATATCTTTTATCCACTGTTTACTCTGTGGAGTTTTCCCCCTTCCCCAGGACATGGACACCCTTCGTTTAGCCAGTAGTAACGCTATCAGGCAGAATTTGCGTTTGGTGGATCGTATAGTATGGGCGAGGCCTAGCAGACAGGTCCTAATTGTACAGTAAGTTGGAGTGCCCAACATTTCATTCATTATGCCAACAATGTCTGTCCAATATGTCTTGATCGGTGGACAGTGCCATGCCAGATGAATAAAGTCAGCGTCATCTGCCCCACATCTCTGGCATCTGTGCGGAGACCGCATTTGTGTAATTTAGTAGGGGTGTGATATGTTTGGTGCAGGTATTTATAATGTAATATGCGTAGGTTGCCATTAGGAGTGAGCATGCTAGTTAGGGCACAACAGGTAGTCCACTCTTCCTCTGTGAGAGGGGCATCGAGCACTCATGCTCCAGCGGGCCATTGCTTTAGTTGTACCATCCCCAATATCTTCTTGAAGCCGTGTATACAACTTCGTTACCATGTGCTTATTGTGTGGAGTAGTGATAATCATTTGCAATGTTTTCATCTGCAGCGGTTCGTCTGGGAATGTAGGGTAGAGTTTGCGTATGTCCCCTTTTAGTCTATGGTGTGTAAATCTAAACAATAGTGTCTGGTTGCTGATATATCGTAGGTCCTCAGCCTCTATGAACGTGCCGTTAGTGTATAGGTCTCCCATAGTCTTTATGCCCACCTGCTGTAGGAGCTTCATTCCAACCTTTTCTTGAGTAACTGATAAATCTGGGTGATACTGTAAAAGCATCGCCGGTGCATATAACGGTAGTTTTCGCGCCAGTTTCCCCATTCGTTGCCATGCTGCACTAGTGGTATGTATTGTGTTTATTTCGCGCTTAGATATACAAGTTTGGTGCTGCGGTAGTGTATTGGGCAGTGGGATCGGGTGAGCTGCTCCGTCTTCAATTGCTATATGAGGTAGGTATGGAGCAGGGTGGTACCAGTAGTGTGCATATTGGGCCTGTGCACACAAATAATAGAGGAGGAAGTCCGGCACTTTAAATCCGCCTTTAGTAAATGGTAATGTCAAGGCTCGCAGTTCAACACGTGCTTGTTTACCTGCCCATATGAGACGTGTAGTGAGGGCAGCAAGCCTCTGGAATACAGGCTTTGGTGGAGTGATGGGGATATTATTAAAAAGGTAGAGGAATTTGGGCAGAATGACCATTTTGACAATGGCCATCCGGGTCCGATAGGGATAGTGGTAATTGTATCCAGCGGTCCACTTTCTCCTCGAATTTGCTAAGTGCTGTCCCATAATTCATGCGGATAACCACTTCAGGGTCGCGATGGTGCCAGATTCCTAAGTATTTGATCGGGTCTGTTTGCCACTCTAGGGGAAACTCCGCCGGGCACTGCTTAGTGTTTTCTGTTAGTGGGATAATAGTAGATTTGGACCAATTGATTTGGAGACCCGAGTGATGTCCAAATTTAATATATTCTCGCATTAAAGGGGATAGATTTTCATCTGGCTTTCTGATGTATAAGACCATATCATCTGCGTAGAGGGATATAGTTAAAGGTCGTTGTGGAAATTGCAGAGCCGCATATTTATGACACTGCCTTATTTTGCACGCTAATGGCTCTAGAGCGATGGCAAAGAGTAATGGGGAGGGGGGCATCCCTGCCTTGTACCTCTTCCAATGTTTATTTGATCCGACATATACTTATTTACTTGTATTCGCGCTACTGGCGCAGTGTATAGTACTTTGATCCATTGTATGAAAATTGGGGGAAAGCCCATTTTGCATAACACTGTAAGAAGATACGACCATTCAATGGAGTCGAACGCTTTTGCTGCGTCCAGAAGGACCGCAGCTTCCTGAAAATCCGGGGGGAGGTAGTGTGAGAGTGCAAATAGTGTTCGAATATTATGAGAAGTGGATCGGTGTGGTATAAATCCCTATTGGTCCGGGAGTACTAGATTAGGCATTATCGGCTGTAGCCGCCTCGCCAGCAGTTTGGCCAGAATTTTAGTGTCAGTGTTTATTAGTGATAGGGGTCTATACGATTCACATTTCTCGGGTCTTTGTCTGGTTTCAGTATGGCAATTAGCATGGCTTCTCGTGAGGGTGGGAGGAAGGATCTGGTTGCAATGGGCGTCTCCGCACATCTCCACCAGGTGTGGCTGCCAGTAGGTCAATATATGTCTTATAGAATTCGCTAGTGAATCCATCTGGCCCTGGCGCTTTACCGTTGGGGAGTGTCATAACTACTTCCTTGACCTCCTCTATCGTCACTGGCTGGGAAAGGTAATCTCTTTGATCGTCCGATAGCCAGGCCAGTGCTACATCCTCCAAGTATGTCATGGTTTCCGGATCAGTGGCCGTATTACGCGATGCATATAAATCCCCATAATTAGCCATAAAACCTCGCATTATACCCTCAGTGTCATAATGTAGCTTATCCGTATTGTCTTTTATTTTAAGGACCTGATGTGTTCTGTGTCCGGTGCATATTTTTTGCGCCAATACTCGCCCTGGCCTTCCTCCCTCACCAATGCGCGCGCAATATGACGTTTCGAGATGTATTTGAGTTCATCTTCTGCAAATCCCTGATATTCCGTCATTACCTGTCGGATATCGCTCAGTATACCTGTGCTTTGCGTACAACATCACTCGTAACTTTAATCCCCAGATACGTAATAAGACTACTACTATAAACCTTCTGGAAAGTCCTTCCTATTAATGTTGAAAAGCAGCAGCTCTGTCTTGGCAGTGTTTATTGTATAAGCTGCAACAGCTGAGAAATGTCCTAAGAGTTCGAACAGTTTCTTAATAGCTGCAGAGTCTGGTTGAATATAAAATTTTATGGTGATGCCGAACCTCTTCTTAAAAAAATAAAAAAAAAAAAAGTTGAGTTCTATTCTCCATTTCTTCCAAAAACTCCACTTTCGAGAATATAGTTTTTTTTTTTTTTTTAGAGACCATCTATACATCCTTAGTTATTAATAGCAGCAGGACTTCCAAACTGGCTACTAAATGATCTGCAAAACAATTAGGCACATAGGAACCAGATACACTTGACTGAGTCGAAGATGAGAAATAAATCTATTCTTGAGGTCATCTACGTATAAACCTTTAAACCAGGATTTGACCTGCACCAGGGGTCAAAAAAAGCCCATTTCACCCTTTAACCTATTTACGTCTTGCGCCTCTGTTGGTTTCCTTTGTTTACCCTTGGGGTTGCTCAGGTCAAACTCCGGGATTTGGACACAGTTAAAATCTCCTCCAACTACAATATCTTTTGAGAATTCGGCAAGGTGAAGAATCAGGTTATACATAGGCTCCAGCTCATCAACAACCAAGCCATATATAGAGACTTACATAACTGGCACATGCTCAGCTTGGAACCTCTACAATCACCCATTTTCCTTTTTCATCTGTCGATGATTTAATAATCTCACTGCCAAACCTCCTACTTGCTAAAAACCTACCCCTCTGTACACTGCCGAAGTAGCAGAATGCAGCAGTAGCTGAAATGGTCCCTATGTAGCTCGTCCTCCTTCTCCTTGCTAATATATGTCTCTATATAGGAATACAAAAGTTGGTTTCTGTTTTTTTAGCCATTAAAAATGGTCCTACGTTTCCCTCCATTATTCAGCCTGTTCACATTCATAGACAAAATGCTAAACTTATATCACCCATAGAATTCTGCTATTAGACATTACCATATTACATAGATGGTCCCCTTCTCCAATATCCTGATTCTCCTTTCACCCAACCTCCATTTCTGAAAAGCATTTTTTAAATTCCAGTAACTGTCTTTTTCAGCCCAGGCAGCAGCTCCACTGACAGGCTGTTACTTTTCCTCTCCCTCCCCTCCCCACTAGCCCCCTTCCATACCTCCACCCCAAACAACCCACCTTTTGTCCCCCTTTTGGGCACCCGTGCAACTTCTTTGCCTTAAGCATGAGTGTCCTACCCAACATGACCTTTCAAGTGCGATGTCTGCACTTAGTGCTCTAATTCCAGCTACGCCACCCCCAAAGTGCTAAAACAGAAAAAAAAAATTAAAACACCACAACACGTTCCCCATCATAGAGAGCTAAAACGACAGATGCCATAGACTATTACAGTGGGCTATTTCCTCGAAGTTTGTAAAGATATTTTTTTGCTGCTTCTACCTCCTAAAAGATCTTAAACGTCCTATTCACCAACACCTTTCACTAATTGACTTGATCTCCTTGACCTGGGAGGCATTTGCTGACTTAAGCTAGCCTTGAGTGTCCTCCAAGACTGAAACACGTGTTTCGACTTCCTCCAATTGAGCGGAGTAAAAATCAATTTTCTTCTCAATTTCCTCCATTTTTCCACTCTGGAACAAAGCAAGAGAGTTTTGATTTTGTTTTAGCTCCTATAGCTCTCGCCCAATCTAGCAGTCAGCAGTGTCTCAATTTTAATATTGGAAAGTTGGCCTCCCGTATAGGTGCAAGTCTCAGCAGGGTTAACCATATACTCTGCAGCATTGGTTGGTCCTTGAGTTATGATAGGGGCTAGAGGTGCCAGGTGCGGATGATGTGGTAAAGATATTTGAGGTCAGCTGGGTACCAAATACGACCGGGATCCCATGGTCCTACGGCATTGGCGCAGTTCCAAAACAGCCTCGGATTGACCGATCTGTGGCGCCGACACCATCCAACTGAGCAGACTTATTCCTATTTCTCAGGGGCTCACAGGGTGTTCTCGAGATTGGACTACCTCTTTGCTCCAGCAGGGGAGGTCACAAAGGTGGAGAAAATAGAATACTTGGCATGGGGCATTTCCGATCACTCACCACTTCTGTTGACGGTGGGAGGGAGGAGCGGCAACCAGGTAGGGGTTTGGAGATTGAGCCCTTGGGTCTTGAAAGATGATAGGGTTGCAGAAGAGCTGAAGGTGGAGTCGGAGCTGTACTTTAAAGAAAACGCTGGCTCTGTACAATCGGCGGCCACCTTATGGGAGGCCTATAAGACGGTACTTAGGGACAGGGCACAGAATATTATCGCCCACAGAAAGAAACTTGAAACCCAAGAATTGGCTACCCTAGAAGGCACACTGCTACGTCTAGAAAGAGAGAATACCACTATACCAGATAGCCATACACTGTGTCAACTTGAAGTAACTAGAAGAGAGTACCAGGCACTGGCGACTCGTGAGGTGCAGGCTCAGCAACTGGCAGTCCAGCACCGACTGTACGAAACAGGTGATAGGGCAGGAAAACTACTTGCGTGGTTGGGCAGGAAGGAAATGGAGGCGAGATGGGTATTGTCTATCCGGGAACACCAACGTACCTACACCACACCACACCCGCAGACATCGCGGGGGCCTTTGCCCGATACTATAAAGACCTCTATATATACTTCTTCTGATACTCTCTCCCCAGCTGGTCTTGACTGTTCATACTCATTGGAGTTATATTGAAAGAACCCAGGAAACCGACAGAGGACTACAGAGATTGCCGCAGCCGTGAGTGAGACGCGGCGCGGAAGCCGAGGAGCTCTTCCCCCGCTCTTCCTCCGGGCGTAGAAGGCGGCGGCGGCGAGCGTGCACAGGCACAGGCGAACGAGCGAGCAAGCATAGGCAAGGGCAGCGGGGAAGCAGCGACGGGTCGCGGTCCGCGGCGACAGTGACGGGGGAGAAGTGGTGGCAGAGAACGGCTAACGGCACACGGCAAACGGCAGAGGAAGGCAGAGGGTAAGCGCTCTCAGTTTGCACCCGCAGCGAGATTCCTTCCCCCTGTCTCACCTCTGGTCTAGCCTCTGGCCTCCCGATATCACTTCCCTGCCTCCCTGCTTACCGGGCTGCCCTGCCCTGCCCTACAGCCTGCCCCGCACCTCCGTGCCTTGAGCCCGAAACATCGCTCCTGTGTTTCTGTTCCTGTTCTCAGTGCCTGAAAACTCCGAGCCTGAACCTCCCCCTGAACCTCAGAGCTCCGGAGCTTCGGAGGCTCGGAAAGTCGGAAGTTGGTCAGGGGGGCGCACTGTGGTAAGGTCGTGCTAGGGAAAACAGGCTGGCCTGCAGTTCCAGTGCCCAGAGTCAGTTTTGTGAGAGCCCCGGCACAGAAGCTGCCTCACAGCGGGTTACAAGGAGTGAGGGGCAGCAAAAACCTATCAGACCAGCTCTAAACAAACTGCAAGATTGCCACATTGCCAAGAATTTGCCAAGAAACTGCCGGAGCTTGTCAAAGCTAGCCAGACCGCAGATTACAAAACCCTCAAATTCCACTTATCAGCACCCTTCAGCTGCCACTAGCAAGGACCAGAAAATTACCAGTTACGGTATTATCTAGCAGCAAGGAAAAACAAAGGAAAAACAAAGGAAAAACAAAGGAAACAAAGGAAACAAAGGAATGCAAGGGAAAGGCAACTGACATAAATTGACTACAATCGATTAATTAAAAAAAAAAAAAAAAAGCCAGCCAAATCAAACAACTAAACAAGCAAACAACAACAAACAACAAATAACCAACAAACAACCAATAAACCAAAAGAAAATAACAACAACAACCAACTGCCAAATCAAAAGACAAACAAAAAAGGGGCGAAAATCAAACACCAAAAAGGTCAGGGAAAATTCAAAAACGGATCAAAACGCATAAACTCCAGAATGGGAAGATCTTAAATTTCGACAAACCTACAATATCAAACAGAGCTTTAAGGATTCAAGAAAAACGGAATAACAGAAATCACAAGAATTACGGGACCAACACGTGCACAAGGGCTTCGGATGAGATGAGATCAGGCAGGGAGAGAACTGTCACATCCACACTGAATAAACGGAAAAAAAAGAGCAAAGGCTCAACTGACACACCCAGCAACAAGAACTTATTGGTGGAGGAAAACCCTAACCAGATCCTGGTAGACATTATAGACAAAGTAGGTTCCGAACTGAACACAAAATCGACAACAACAAGCCATCAGCCAAAAATCTACACAAAATTTGCATTTCTGAGAGACGCAGGGGCCGTCCTCTGCATGAGTAACGAAAGTTTAAATGGCCTCCCCTCCCCCTTGTACCTGGAGAAAAGGGACCATCAAGGTCCTAAGGCAACCACTCCTGAACAAGGCAGCAAAGGCATAGAAGATAAAAGGGGAAATTCCATAGTCACAAGTACCCCATACAGGAAAAGACAGCAAACGGAGCTAGTGTCCACCCAAATAACCAGCGTCCCCACAAAGAGGAATCGCATAGCATCTGGCCAAGCACAAATAAGGGAAAAGTCTTTTGAGGCAAACCAGGCAACAAGAATAAGATCACTTTCTGCTGGAATTAAGCCCGGCACAGGCATTCCCCTAGAACCAACTATCCAAATCTTCTCGGGGAGAACAAATTTCATGGATGACATTACTTCACAAAATACTGAAATAGCGCCAATACTTGCCCCAAACACATCCCCACCATCTTCATCCCATAATGAGGCACCTAAAGAGCGCCCAGAATGTCCCGTTTGTGGACCCAAGCCAACACATATCGAAGTCACGAACATTGAGGCAGATATCAACACTAACTGTCCAGTGCCACAGTTGCAAAAACCTCTAGGGCTCAAGGACTCAAATCAAATCAGCCCAGAGATAGGCAGGGAAGTATGGCACACTAAGGCCAGCCCCAGCGGGGCAACAAGCTCAGGGAGAAAGGGCAAAGGAACATCGACAGGGGACACCTCAATCGTCACCAACTGCTGCAGTAATGACAGCAATCCCTAGCTTAACTCACAATTCAACAATCCTTTTAGTAATTCTGATGAACAACTTAGGGACAAGGAACCAGGAACCACAGAGGCCAGAAAAGGCGCAACAGATGGCAATACTACTCAAACAACTTATAACCAAGATCAGCAAGACTTTTTCCATTACTCCGCAGCCGGGCAGGTATACGCCACCACCTCCCAACAAATCAAAAGCAAAGGACTCAACCAACCGGACCCAAACATGCTCTGGGAATCTTTATTAGACACCATGCAGCTTTCAGTCAAGTCAATGCAATATCATTCGGACAAGATGGACGTCCAACTATCGATCCTTAATTCAGTGGCCATCCACATCTCAAACATTGACAGCAGATTAGCCGACATGAACAACTTGATCGAAAGGGCCCAGGCAAACACGCAGTTACTTCCAACGCACTGCACCTGCTTTTCCATTGTTGACAAACTATCCACCCTCCCAGAGGCAATGGGGGATATCCTGGCAGAAATCAGGAAAATACCCCCCCCAAAAAAACAGCGCACCACTGCAAAAGACCCCAACAAAGTGGCCCTCAATAGGTCCATCCTGCAGTCAGGACGTCACAGCAAAAATCGAAGGGGCAAAAGGTCCCCCAAAGGACTCTTGCAAGGTGACAAGATCAGCTCAGGACCCAGTCGCCAAATCATTCTGCACCTCCGAAGAGACAGCTAAGAAAAAAAGCGAGGAGCTCGACTGCTCCAATAGACCAGAGCACATAAGGGCCCCAGAACAAAGCCACGACTTTCACCTCGCAGATCCAACACAAACAAAGCCCTCGAATTAGAAGCTTCAGGTAAAGCCCCTCGCCGGGGGAAAGGAGACCAAGCACACAGCCGTAAGCAAAGGAGGAAGGGAAGAAAGAAGAAAAAGAACATAGCGGATTACTTCCAATCAGGCAGCACTCGATCTGGGACAAAAGGACAAGCCACCAGCAAATTAATGGAACTATTGCCCCAAGAAAGAGATAACAAATCGAGCCATTCGATTACTTCAATATTAGGGGACTCAGAAACAAAGCAGGATACGACAGAGGATGAACCATCAAGGCCAATTAACAAAGCAACAGACGGAAGCAAAAAGAACGCAAGCACCAGAGCTTCCGCATCCTTTAAGAAAAAAAGATTTGTATAGGCAGCTACCTCCGGGAAATCAGAAGGGGATAAAAAACCAAGCCCTTCGACCACTTCACCACCAGAGGATTGAGATACTAAACTGGTCACGACAGAGGAAGATCCAACAGAGCCATCTATAACCAGATCGGATCAAACTAGAAACCAGGAAAGCACGAGAGCTCCAGAAGATTCCATCAAGCAAAATCCTGGTGAGTTAATCATCTCAAGGAAAGAAATCACCACCACCAGGGAAAATAGCAGACTTCGAATGGATCTCTCGAACCCTCTACCGAAAGAGGAACTTCCCAAACAGGCAAAATTTCCAACTGCCAGTCAATCACAACTTAAAAACAACTCAATTCTATTCATTCCTTAATATAAATCCAGAGGTTGCGTGGGATATCCTCAACAGAGGGAACATTCTACATCTAATTCAAGCAATTAGAAGCTTGGAGGACATAAGAACACACGATCTGGAAAGAATTGCATTCAAAAACATCAAAGAAATCTCTGACAGGGAAATAACAAAGACAACCTGGTCCTCAGAAGAAATAGTGAAGAGAATCCTGGATGAGGAACCCCAACTAAAAGTATGGGGAATTAAAATACTACTCTACCAAAGGCCCGGCTACCCGGAACCACTGACTCTAAACAAAAGCAAAGACGAAATGGCAGCTACCTCATCAGCAGGTTTCCAACCACACTCAGTACTTAAAGGAGCACGTAGCATGGATGCACGGACACCAGGAAGGAACGATCAATTTCGAGCAATGAGGTCGGAAGACTGGTCCTGGCTAGCTAGGACAATAAACCGTCAGAAGGAGAGCACTTGACGCAAGACCAAAAAACCACCTCCAAGTAACCACCACCTACGAATTTGCTCCTGGAACATAAACGGCTTGGCCAACAAAACATCGGACAAAGACCTCTTGGATTATTTTCAGGGCTTCGATCTCATCCTACTACAAGAAACTTGGTTAGAGGAACCCTTCCATCTACTTGGCTTCAGAACCCACCAAACTCCAGCAGTGAGAGGCTCAAAATTTGGACATCTAAAGGGTGGTCTAACAATCTACTCATCAATAAAAACAGTAACAGCGACTGAAGACATCGATGCCTCCACATCTTCCACCAATGCAATTAAAGCACTTAGAGTGAGCATACGGGATGGGAATACCATACAACAAATACTACTTTTAAACTCCTATATACATCCCCGTGACAAAACTAAAAGGTGCCAAAATGGTGGAGCCAGAAATTATCAGACTGCTCTCGGAAGAATCAACTTCAAAACTACTGCTGACAGGAGACTTCAATATGTACCTAATGGGGCCACAGTCAAGGGACGACCTACTCGAGGAACAACACTCAGCCTGGAATATCCCTAGTCAGGAGCTGAGCACCAAGAGGCAACAATCAGCACTCGCCAGGAACTTCGTAAAAGATCTGGAACATCTAGGCTTTGTGGCCCTAAATGGGCGTTTTCCAGGAGATCAGCCTCCCCGTGGCAACATTCCACAGCTCAACCTCAAGCACGCTAATAGATTACACTTTTGTATCCCTATCACTCTTCAGCTGGATCACAGGCTTTCAGGTAGGGACCCAAGATCAAAGTGACCACCTCCCGCAAGAAATTTCCACAAGAATAACTGGATCCCCACTGGACCAACCAGCTGAGGACCCCAAGTCTATTTATATGGTCAATTTCAGGAGAATCAAATTCAAAACTAACCAACTGGATGATCTACTGGCCTCGGCGAAGTTATTATGGGAACAAAGGGAGGAGGCCAGAAATGAGATAATGCACTGGGAAGAATTTACCAAAACACTTGGAGCAAAGCACGCGGCTCGCGCTCTTCCAGCCTCAACGACAAACAGGATCCCAGACCATCAAGACAAACACCTTCTCATCACTAAAACTCCACATCTTCGAATTCTCAAAAAAGCAATAAACAAAACACTGCGGGACATTCAGCGTACAGGGCACCACTTGAGTTTACAAAGGGAGTTAGCGAAACTCAAAGCGGAAAAGAAAAAAATAATCTGGCAGGCAAAAAGGGATTCGGACGAAAATCTGTGGGCTAGTTTGCTACATGACTCAAAATCAAACAACAGCGCGAGATTCTGGCGCACAATAAATAGTCTAGCCAACCCGAACGCCCTAAGAATCAACTCACACCTAACAGAGGAAGCTTGGGCCTCCCATTTGCTTCAACACTTTAATTCTGATCAGTATCGGAGCACATGCCGAACTTCAGAGGGAACCCCTATCAATCCCAAAGCTATCCCAGGAAACAAGCATTTTTCGTTTACAATTGACCAGGTAAAGGTCAGAATAGCCAAAGGCAAACGTGAGGGCGCTCCGGGTCCTAATGGGATTCCTCCAAGCTTATTTAAAAAAGACCCGGAATATTGGGCTTCCAAACTGTTACCGCTGTTTGCAGAAATTGCAGGATGAAACATCATCCCGGACTCCTGGAGGGGGTCAATCATATCCCCAATATATAAGAAAGGGGACAAGAACTCAGCAAACAGCTACAGGCTGGTAGCTCTAATTGATATCGAAGCGAAATACTACGGTGGATTAATTCTGGAAGATCTCATCGCTTGGACAGAGGATAAATCAATCATCCCCATCAATCAAACAGGCTTTTGCAAGGGCATGTGAACAACCACAAACATACTTGCCCTGTCCCTACTGATAGATAGAATGAAATTAGCAAAACAACCTCTATTCATATGTTTTATCGACTATTCGTCAGCATTTGACAAAATTGATAGGAGCATACTCTGGCATAAGCTAATGGAAAAAAAAATACCATCTGCTCTCCTAAACCAGCTAATACTCCTCCACACAAAAACGTGGGTTCAAGTCAAACTAGGAGATGGCAGGTTCGTGTCCCGGAAAATTCCAACAACCATGGGGCTCAAACAGGGGTGCGTACTGGCGCCGACACTTTTCAACTTATACATGTCTGATTTATCGTCTGAACTAGATACATGTAATTCGCATGCGCCAAATATAGGAGGGCTGCCACTTTCCAATCTCCTGTACGCAGACGACCTAGTGCTGCTGAGTCGAACCCCCATTGGCCTTCAGCATTTACTAGATACAACTAGCAGTTATTCAGCAAACAATGGTCTATCTATCAACTATGACAAAACAAAGGTAATGAGGATTCATCCAAGAAAGGATACCTCCAAGTTCCGCTGGCATCTGGCCAACTCGACAATCGCAGTGGTAGACCAATACAAATATTTAGGAGTGATTTTAGACAATAGAGGCACATTTAACGCACAAAAAGATGTCATCAAAAGAAGAGGCAACTCTATCACCGCAGCAATAAAATCCATTAAGCACACAATTACCGGCCCAAATCTTACTCCACTATTACAAGTCTGGCGAGCAAAGCTCATTCCGGCAATCACTTATGGGAGCGAGTGCATGAGGGGAAGAGACGCAGCCACATTAGACAGCACTGTCTCAAGAGCGGCCAGAATGATTTTCAGTCTACCCAAGTACCTTTCACCGGCACAATTAAGGTTGGAATTCGGCCTGCAAAGCCAAGAATTAGCTCGTAAAGGAGCCTACGCCAAGAGTTGGTACAGAATCAAAAGAGCTGAAGCAGGAACACTGAATTCTTACCTATGGACTGAAATACAACAAAAGAGGGACTGTGCAGCCATGAGCTATCTGACCGCATCAAAAGACCGTCTAGGACTGGAGGAACTTTGGGCAGCATCAGGGTCTTACCATTGTTTTAAACAAATTGTAAATAAGACAGTGAAAAAACTATCACTATTAGAAGACAAGGCGGCCCTCACAGAAAGAACCCATGGATGGTTTGTTGTGCAAAGCTACGTCAAGCCCTCCGCGCAATCTTACCTAGGCGTAGGTTTCAACCGGAGGAAGAAAGAAAAATATCTTCATCTCTGAATGGGCATTTTACCATCAGTGCAGCACCTTCCCCCTTGGAAACGATCGCCGGGCCAGACAACATGTCGTTTATGCAAGGAAGCAAACGAAAGCATAATACACCTTCTGTGCATCTGCAGAGAATTACAAGCAGAACGACGCCAATTACTGAAGCCACACTTCAAAAGCGAGGGGATAAGAACATGTAGGCAAGCAGTAATGGTATGCCTCGGAGGAGGGAACGTCCAGCTGGCGTGTCG
The DNA here is from genome assembly GCA_963921515.1 of Calotriton arnoldi. Classification (NCBI taxonomy): domain Eukaryota; kingdom Metazoa; phylum Chordata; class Amphibia; order Caudata; family Salamandridae; genus Calotriton; species Calotriton arnoldi. The sequence continues at coordinate 1,557,389 of CAWUFW010002374.1, forward strand.
CTTCGTACAATTCATGGAAGCGGCTGGGGTGAAACTCGGCCGATAAACCATTAGTATCATCCATCATTGCATCAATTTTCAGTTTTTGCTTTCACAGCAAATAAGACACACTGAGATTGCCCCTCCTACGGACAATAGATGCCTCAGTACGACTTTCAACTGCAACTTACTTCTACCGCAGTCAGAAAGCAACTGGTCTATTGTATAATTACTCCTCTAATCAAACTCGGCATGTGTTTTATTAAATTTTAATCTTTTAGAATCTTATTTCCCTCTTAAAAATGCTCAGGATCTGAAAACCCGTCAAGATATAGAACGATTAAATCTCTTATCAATGTACTGTAATGGACACAATCGCGGACATTTGCACAAAAGATGTAAATACAATGCACTGATGTTTTATGAAATTATATTTTGAGAAGTTTTAAATCATGAACTCTGTTGCTGTAATTTTTGCCATTTTCTTTTAAAGAGAAATTGTAAAGGTTTTAATTGACCGGACAATAAACTATTACTTACTTACTTATGCTAAGACACAGACGAGTGTGGAGCAAATCACCCACTACTTGGACACAATTACGTTGCCCTCACTCTCCCAAGAGGATAGTGACAGACTGGAGGAGGACCTAACTCTTGAGGAAGTGACGGAGGCCATTGGCCGCCAAAAGTCTGGGAATACCCCGGGCCCAAATGGACTCCCGGGGGAATTTTTTTAAATTAAATAGTGGCCTACTGGCCCCACACTTACTGCGGATGTATCAGGCGTCGAAGGAACAAGGGATTCTATCACAAGACCTCCGGACGGCCACTCTAGTGGCAATCCACGAACCAGGGAAGCCACCGGAAGACTGTGGGTCCTATCGGCCCATATCACTGCTCAATATCGAAACAAAGATCCTGGCCACTATTCTTGTGACGCGTCTCTTGACAGTCATTGCCCCCCTGATACATAGGGACCAATCCCTTTTTATGCCTAAACGTGCCACCCGATTTAACTTATGGCGCCTGGCTAATTGGATGGACACGATACAGGGCTGAGATAGCCCCCATCTGCTCCTTTCTCTCGACGCTGAGAAGGCGTTCGACACCCTTCATTGGCCCTTTATGAGATACGCCCTAGAAAAATTTGGATTTGGCCCTACGTTTAGGGAATGGCTCACTCCTTTATAATGCGCCCGAGGCTAGAGTTCGAGTCAATGGGTCGATGTCATCAACTTGGCCGCTTCAACGAGGCACCAGGCAGGGCTGTCCCCTATCTCCCCTATTATTTGCTCTCATACTGGAACCCCTGGCTTTTATGGTTCGAACCAGCCAAGGACTAGGTGGTTTTATAGATGACTCCGGATATCTAGAGCCCGAACGCATATTGCTATACGCCACTGATATTTTACTGTACGTTACAGACCCGGCTGAGACACTGCCCAAAATTCTGCAAATCTTTGAAGTGTATGGCCGCCATGCGGGATATAAGATTAATTGGAACAAATCTACCCTATACCCCGTGGCAGGGGTAGTGGAACCCCAAACCTACCCGAGTTGCCTCAGATTGTCCCTGGAAGGGTTTACATACCTTGGGCTTTATATTACTACTAACTTAGAGGTTAACTTAGACCGTAATGTCAGGCGTATCCTTTTTAATTTTCAAGACGATGTTAAGAGGTGGGGGAAACTCCCACTAACGATCATGGGCCGAGCGGCTATGTACAAAATGATCACACTCCCACAGTTGCTATATATTTTTGCAAAACTCTTACTGCAAAATTGCAGAGACCGTATTCACAACCCTTAATAGCGAACTCCGCCTGCTTCTGTGGGACGGGGCCCAACCACGTATAATGCTACAAACACTACAGCGAAACCCGTACAACGGGGGGTTGGCCCTACCAGATATCAGGGCTTACTATAGAGCGGCTCACCTCATTATAGTTAACGAATGGAATCACGCACCAAGGGACCACCCCACCTACATGTTGGAGCGCCTGCAATTTAGAGACCATACACAATTGCACTACCTCTATGGGGGTAAAGGCTGTAGCCGACTCCTCCCAGCCACCCAACGAACAGTGGAGGCGTGGAAACACGCGGAAAAGCAAATGAAATGGGATAAGAAACCCACAAGGGAAACTCCTTTATGGGAGGGAACTAGATTGAAGGAAATTGGCAAACTGAGCAGCTTTAAGCAATGGGATTTAATAGGAATCTCCAAGGTGGGAGATGTTATGGAAAAAGGCACATTGGCCCCGTTTACCTCGCTCCAAGCCACTTATCAACTTCACCAGACCCAATCCTATGCTCATCTTTGACTGCAACATGCCTGGCGAGCTGAAGGGTTGGACGCGGAGACGCTGCCGGAATATGCCCCCTTAGAAGGCAGACTCTTGCAGGAAGAGATCCCGAGTCAAGCCATCTCGTTAACATACAAAACACGAATTAACAATATGCCTGACAATCTAGGCCCACTTCGCACTAAATGGGAACTCATCACTGGCCCGTTAGAGGACATTGACTGGGAGGCCGCCCTTATGCACCCACGTGAAGTGGCGATTAAGTTACGACTGAGGCTTATACAATACAAAATCCTACATAGAACCTACTTTGATAGAGCGAGACTGCACGCTATGGGTAGGGCGGATAACCCGGATTGCCTTAGATGCCACGCAGAACGCGGTACCTTTATACACACCCTCTGGGAATGTAACAGGATTCAAACATATTGGAATATGGTAGTACCGGAATTAAATAATATACTGGGGGCTCTGCTTGAGATGGAACCTCGACACCTCTTACTGGGAATCCCCACAGAGGTGGATCTCCCGCGACATAAGCTGATGTTGGTTAACCTGGGACTGGTAGTAGCTAAAAGAGATATAGCTCGCTATTGGGGTGCACCACAACTTCCTACACTACAGGAATGGAGAAACTGTCTGAATCTGTACATGGTAGCGGAGAAAGTTACATATGCGGCAAGGGGGTGTCCTCGAAAGTTTCGCAAGATATGGACTCCATGGCTACAGTACTATGGTTTAGAACTAGGACCAGAGGGGGAGAGACTAGATCCGGTATTGGGAGCACTGGGAACAGAGCCTTGAACTTTGTATTACCTGACCTATTGTGGGAAATGATGGTTGACTCTGCTGTGACCCTCTGCACATATATATATGTACCACTGAGAAATCTGATCGTGCGCTCTTTCAGAGGAAATGTTGTACTGTTTTCTGTCTCACATCGACTGTCAATGTCCATCGATCGCTTGGTCTCGTGCACTCATGCCTCTATTGTTTATATGTGTCAATGTTTACAAGTAAAAAAAAATGTAAAAAAACTGAATACAGTCTGGAGCCACCACCTTCTGTTCCTTTCTCCAAAGTTGGCAATGTGGCCAACGACTGAGTCTGCGCCTGGTTGGCCATGTTGCTCTCTTCCAAATAATCCTGCACCCCTGTCCTCTCTTGGCCAGGCTGCTCTCCCAGGCCTACAAGGTCTCCTGCAGCTAGTGGTGGAGCTGGCTCCAGTTCTGTAAAGGACATTCCCAGCTATCCGCCAGACGCAGACATTGTTGGTGTCTGTCACCGACATCTGGTGGTGACAGTCTTTGCACAGTTTGAACCAGTTAGGATTAGGTGAGGACATGTCCCTTGCACACTGGAAAACTTTGTGGAAAGAAATTCTATCAGGCAGACAGGATTCGAGTGAGCTCTGGATCTGCGTCGGAAGGCACAAAAAATAAAGGGGAACTGACGTCAGAGGGGGTACCAACAGATATTAAGAATCCAGTGTGGTGCCTGGGGAATTCACAAGGTGTGGAATCCGTGGTTAGATGTCTATCAAAATGAAAATGATGTCTGATTGAATGAATGTTACATAACAATGCCCTGCCCTCATTAAGAGGGGAAACAGAAGGCCTCTGAGGGACCTGTACTAAGTTGTGTATCCATCAGAAAGAACATTACTCCAGACAACATGTAATTTTACTTGATACTCTTTCCTGAAAGTTGCTCATTTTGAGCCACACCAGCAGCAGCATCACATAAGGATGAAATAAACCAAATTAGTCATGCAGCCAAAAACTTTACAGGACACCTTGTTCAAATCCAGGCTTGATCCTCATATCACGTTGAAATTGAGGCTTGGTCCTCCACGTCAAGACAACAGTCCAATGTGAACCTCTAAATAAGGATGAAGGTGATGCTTGACAAAAACTCAGATCTTGCACTCCTCAAAGAAGAAAAGTAATAGCTTTGCCTCTAGCTCTCCTTGGACTTTACCCCAACCAAACATGTTTCCAGTTTGGAAGGGCGAGGAGGGAGGTAGGTGGCACTCTGAAGAAAGGAAGACCGTCTTGCCCTCGAAAAAACTATGTAAGGCAGAGGAAGAAAAGAACTTGCAACTCACTCTCCTGACTCTTGTAATGGCTCAAAGGAAAACTGTTTTGCCTCAAGGAGCAAGCATTTGTTTGAATGGAAAAACTATTTGAAACAGTAAAACCAAATCTCAAGAGAATCACAAACAGCGTTAAAGGGCACAAATGTACAAGTTACTTACCTTCGGTAACAATGTATCTAGTAGAGACGATTCTAGCCGCAGATTCCTTAACGTAGAATTATCCCCAGGCGTGAGACTGGATCTGGAAAATTTTGCCACAGCATCCCTGCACGCCGGGGGGGGGGTGCGTGGCACCACACGACTCCGCCCTGACGCTGTCCGCGGTCGTGACGTCAGCGAGGTCACATAAGTCCCACCCCGGCGCGCTGACATCAGTTTTCCTTGGAGAACTTTTCCGCGCCACAACGCGGAGCCATCACAAACAAAACTGGGAAAGCATGGGAACAGTGTGCGAAAAGCAGTGAAACAGAAAGGGAAGAAGCAAATGGTGAAGGACAGCACCATGAGGGACAGTGCCAGGCACCGTGTCACTGAAAGGCATGTAAGAAAGAACAGAGTACCGCCTCTGAGAAGCAACCCTGCAAAGCCAAAGCGACACCCACCCTGGAGACAGAAAAAACAGGTGAAAAATGCCATAACAGACGACAGAAAGTCTGCAACCACAAGCTATGACAGTGAAGGGCAACAAGCCGGAACAGAGGAGGAACGACAAAGGACCCCAAGACAACACCACCAAGGAGCGTCGCATCCCCTGTAAAGAAACAAGGGCTGAGGCACAGCCAAGAGACCCTAACCCAGAGGACTGCAGAGGAGTCAGAAAACCCCAAGCAATGAGAAAGGGAGAAGAGCATGAGTAGACCCCACACCGGAACAACCAGGATGGAGGGACGCAGAAAGACAAATAAACCCACCGTCCAAGTACCAGAAAGGAAGCGGTGGAACAAGAAACAGAACGAGCATCCCGCCAGGGAGGAAGTGAAAGAGGAGACTCGCAAAGACAAGCCACCCTGAGGGAGGCGAATGCAGAGACCAAACTGAATTTCCTCGCAGAACGGGGAGGAAGGGCGGGCCGTGAAGGAATCTGCGGCTAGAATCGTCTCTACGAGATACATCGTTACCGAAGGTAAGTAACTTGTACATCTGATAGAGACTACTAGCCGCAGATTCCTTAACGTAGAATAGATACCCTAGCCATACCCAGAGGGGAGGAGGGTCTACGAGAGAATCTCACTAGCTTGGAAGAACACAGGACCCCAACAGGGGATGTGTCATGGGGACAGGAAGGACGGCCCAGCCCCCACCAAGCAGCGGAAGAACAAGGAGAAGGGAAGGCCAGGATACCACAAGCCTACCCGAGGGGCCAAGGGTGTCCGCCAAGGAACCCGGAGGGACAGGCGGCACCAAGAGAGTATCAAAGAAGAAAAGAACCACCCGCGAATCCAAGGAGAAGAGGTGGAAACGGGGGCAGAGCCCGCCTCAGGAGCAGGAACGGCCCCACAGCCGAGAAGCGCAGATGTGAGAAGGAAGACACAGTCACGCAAGTCCCAGCAGAGCGACGGACAGGAGCACCCGGGTACACGCCAAGGCCCACAGGGGAGGACCACAACGTCCAGGCGTGCGCAACCGGCAGCTGGCACAGACTATGAAGAAGGGCCCAGAACAAGCCGAGCGCAAGACCAGGGCGGAGGCAAGGGAACCCCCCGCACAAGCCCCAAAGAAGGACCGTCCCAGTGGCACAACCCGGCCCACGAAGAGAAGTGGGAAACATGGAGCCCAGACCTAAAGCCGTCAACCAGAACACAGGAGAACACCAGGAATATCCTGGCCCCCCTGGAACACAAGGTAGAGGACCAGGCCGAACGTCGGAGAATAAGGCGGAAACACCAAGACACGACGCCGTAGACGGCACGACAAAAGTCGGTCTGGCGATCCAGAGGCTGAGGAGGGAAGGCAAACGCAAAGAGGCAGACATCCGCGGGAGCAAGGGCAAGCGTACGCCAGGCAAGCCCTGCAGAAGAAGGGTCGAAACACCAGCGGATACGGAGCAGGGCGGAACCTGGAGCAGCGGAAGCCGCGCGAAGGCTGAAGAAAGAAGACCGCACCAAGCGGAATACAGTGACGCCAGGAAACGCGAGGAACCCAAGAAGGGATCCACGCCCGCCCAGCTTAGGACAGGGCTACACAATAGCCAACAAGAACCCCACCTAGGGTATGACACACCCAAAACAAAACAGGGGAACACCTCTTAGGGAAAAACCCGCAGCAGAGGTCAAGAACAGAAAAAACCTGTGGATATCACCACAGACTGCTTACCAAGCAGCCAAAAAGGGGACACAGTTGGTCCAACCCGAGGACCCATACGGCTTCACTAACCGCCAAAAAACACACACCGCAAGCGAAAAGGCCGTACCCGCAGCCAAAAGGACAGAGGGGCCAACTGAAGGACCCGAAAGGCAGTCCCAGCCCCACACAGCACACAGAGGGGCCAACCGAAACACTAGGCCCAAGGAGAAAGGCGGGACAAACGCCTCCCAGAAGACACCTGAGGACCGACAACCCGAAGGTTACGGAGGGGGAGGAGGACAGAGCCCCGGCAAGGAGGCGCTGAATAGCGGAGTCCGCGTGGGTGTTAAATAACAGAATCCCATCAAAGGGCAGGTCAACAAGACGCTCCCGAATATTCTCGGAAAAGACGCTATCCCGCAACCAAGCATGGCGGCGGAGGGCCACGGAACTCGCCATAGCGCGGGCGAGGGAATCAGACATCCAAGGCCGAACGGAGAATAAAAGCAGCTAACTCCCGACCATCCAACACATGGTGCCGCAGATCAGCATGGACACCGTCGTGGGAGGCGCGAGACAGAAGGGACTCCGCGGAATCCCATAGGTCAGAGGTAACCCTGGCCAACACACAAAGGGTGTTGAGCGCGCGCAGAGCAGCACTAGTGGAAGCGAAAATGTTACGCCCCCAGGAGTCCAACCACCGGGCCTCCCGTGACGGAGGGAGCAACACCGAAGGCAAGGAGGGGAAAGCAGTCTGCAGGACAGGGCCCTGGGCAGAGGGGTGGGAAAAAAGGCAGACCAGATCGAGCGGGGCAGGACGGTGGCGGAGCGGCTGAGGCACCGGATCCCCTGTAGCAGGACACCCCCAAGCCCCCAGAAGAGAGTTATGGAGCGAAGCTTCAAACGGAAGAAGAGGATCCCCTCCACCAGAGCCCTGGTGGAGAATCCCCAACAAGTGATCCGTTGGGAGCGGAGCAACCGGATTTCCCATCTGCAAAATGCCAGCGGCCGTGGAGATGGCCCGGACAAAGGAGACACTCACCTCCGTAGGGCGACGTGGGGGAGAGAGCAACTCTTCCGTGGGCGAAGGCTGCAAACTAAGCCGCCCGTCCCCATGCCCTGCCGGAGGAAGAAACGGCCAGCCCCGGTAGGAGGAAGGACCCACAGACGAGTGAGGAGCCTGAGGGGTCTCCGAAGAAGGCGGTGAAGCCTGCGGGGCCACCAACTGCAAGGTGCGGGAGAGCGGGTCCGGGGACTGGGGACGCGGAGACGGCATAGAGCCCGCCCCGGAGGCTGCCGGGGAAAAAGCAACGATGCGGCGTCCAGTCTCCGGTGAAGAGGAGACAAGGAGATGACAACCCTCCGGAGAGGAGTCGTCGACGCTCCGACGCCGGAGAGTCCGCCAGCGGCACCGGTGTGTCCTCGCACGGCGCCGAAGAGTCCACCAGGGGCGCCGAGTCGACCTCCACCACCACACGCAGTCTATCAGAAAGGGGCGGGGTTGGAGCCGAAGCGGCCAATGAACAGCGCCGAAAAGGTGCCAGCTCGACCCCTGACGAGGCAGCTGCCGGTGCAGGGGTCCGAGAGGGACTCGGGGAGGCATCCCGGGCCCCGGCCTCCGCCCGCGGCACCGCCAGGGCCGGGGAGGAAAGCCGCCGGCTCGGCCTCCGGTAAGACCAGAGGACTGAGGGGGACTCGGGGACGAGCCGCGAGTCCCGGCGACCACCCGCGACACCACAGGGAGCCCCGCGGGGCTTTGCGGCGAGGCAGGGACACTGTGGGCCGAAGAGGGGAACCCCGGAGGGCCGCACCTCGACGACATCACACCTCCAGAACCTGAAGCCGAACCCGTCGGCGCCGGGGGCGAAGCCGCCGGCGAGTCCGTGGAAGGCCCCGCGCATGGCAAGGGATCCGCAGACGTCTCAGGAAGAGGAGGGGGGCCCAAAGAAGCCAGCAGAGCCGAAGCGTAGGCCTTCATTTGGGCCCTTGTCGCCCCAACGCCAGGAAACGGCGGATAGGTTGGCGACGGGCGAGGGCGCACGTCCCGAGAGGAACCTGCACCCTCATCAGAACGAGGACAGGGCCTCGGTGACAAACTGCAAGACTTACCGGCGGGCGAGCGACGCCCGTGGGGCCTCGGCGAAGGACGATGCCGCAACCGGAATCGGCAGCTCCTGGACCCTTCCGAGGCAGGGGACGGACACGGGGACGAGACCGATCTGGACAAGCGGGCCGAAAGCAACTTCATTCGGCGCTCCCGCCGGGACTTCGGCTTGAGATGCTGACAGGCGTCGCAGTCCGTAGAATCAAGGTGCTCGCCCAAACACCACATACAAATAGGGTGAGGGTCCGTCGCCGACATCTGACGCGCACAAGAAGCACACGTTTTGAAACCCGAAGGCATTGCACACTGTTCCCAACGCAAAGCGTTGAAAGAAGCCTGAAAACAGGCCAAGGGAACTTACTCCGGATCCGCGTTGCACGCGGAAAAGAAGAAAACTGATGTCAGCGCGCCGGGGTGGGACTTATGTGACCTCGCTGACGTCACGACCGCGGACAGCGTCAGGGCGGAGTCGTGTGGTGCCACGCCCCCGGCGCGCAGGGATGCTGTGGCAAAATTTTCCGGATCCAGTCTCACGCCTGGGGATAATTCTACGTTAAGGAATCTGCGGCTAGTAGTCTCTATCAGATTCTTTATTCAAATATCTGGATACAATAACCCTGATCCAAAGGGCAAGCCATAGTAGAAGGAAAATGATACTTAACACATGGTCTAATCATGTAACATTGTAATTTCACATGCTGTGCACTCTCCTGCCATCTGTTAGGTTCAGAACAGGATAAGTTATTTTATGTAGTAATGCTATCAGTTTTGATCGTGTGACTCATGATCAGGTCTTGGAAACCCCTTAATGAACCAGGACACATACCGTAACTTAGATTATAACCTTTCCCCCATGAGAAAAATAGTTTGTGTACAATTGTATATTAGAATAGTGTGACTAAATTGGAAGCAACATTATCTTTAAAAGAACTTCCCAGCTCAAATGAGGTGGAAGGCAGCAAGTAAATCTACATTACAAAATACAAACACTTGTCTCCATCTGCAGCATGTTTTAGTGAAGATCAAATGACGTTCATATTGTTCAGCAGTGTCATTCCACCTCTTTTACAGTGGTTAGCAGTTTGAGCATTTGACAGGGGTCAAAAGCATTTTAAGGATTGTTTTTCCCATGTGTCCCACCTTTCTCGCGTGCATAACACAGTATTGTTTAGTGAAAGCGTGAATGGAGAACAATGCAATGGCTTTGCAAATGTTAGCTTGTGGGATGTTGCTGAGGAATGACACAACAGCTCCTTAATTCCCAGTGGAGTATACTCTAAGGGCAGCAGCAAGTGTACATTTTGCTTTAGCATTAGAAAATTGAATACATTAACAAACCACTTAGCAATTACTGCCTTGGAAACTGGTTCACCATGCGACAGTTATGAAAAAGCAACATAAAGCGGCGGTATCAAATGGCTGAACTTGCGTCCAGGGCAGAGCCGCTGACTGTATCCCAGGTGGAGGACCTCTCGGCTCCGTCGGACCCGCATGCATGCCAGGGGGAGTCAGAAGGGATCCGACGAGTCGTAGCATAGCCTTGTGAAGCTCATGGATCTCCTTCGAAGTTGCAGACAGCCCTGGAGACTCTGGTTGAGCTGGGACAAGTTGCTGGATTAGCTCTGACGTGACCCACCTCAAAGAGGAGCAGGGGAGCAGGGCAACACATCTGCACAGTCTCAGGTGTACGAGTGAAGGAAAGAGGCCAAGTCCCGCTGGATTTTTTAAATGGTTTTTCTTGGGCTTACCACAGGATTTGGAGCATGAAGACAACTGACCTCGGGACAAACTTCTGGACCGGGACGGAGATTGACCTTTGGAATTGAAACGGTCCTGATGCGGGGTCTTTTGATGCTTGTTTACGTATAGCTTTGCCATGTGGTTCCAAATAGCTTTTGGATTCATAAGCGCAGAGTCACTACAGGCTTCAGAGTCGTGGCCCGACCATAGGCATCACAGGCAAACTGATGCGTATCTGTCACAGACATTTGTTTGCAACAGTCCTTACAAGGTTTAAAACCTGTTGTCATGGGAGATCACATTTCCCTTGCACACAGACATTTTTTTTTAGGTTAATGGTCTCACAAAAGACAAAAGGCAGCGCTGGATCAGTGTCTGGTGGTGCGTAGAGAAATGAACTGTCTGCGCGCTGGAATGGCACCTATTTGGGCCCTGTACATCATTTAGGGAACGGCATCAGTGAGGATCTGCTTATTGGTGAACAGAGGCAGTGCTCAAAGGATTGAGGATCCAGTCTAATGCCTGGGAAATATTAAAAAGGTGCGGAATCTGCGGTTCTAACCCTCTATCAGAAACCGCAGGTAGCGCCTGTGGCACTGCAGAACGGAGATATGGAAATAGGCATTCTGCAGATCCAAAGCTACCATCCAGTCTCCAGAGCAGACAGGACCTGGCCCAAGTTAAGCATTCTGAATTTATCCTTCTTGAGGAAGAAGTTCAGAGGGTTTAGATCTAAACTAGGATGAAGTCGTCCATCCTTATTCAGTACCAAGAAGTAACGGGAGTAGCAGCCAGTCCGACCTCTAATGCCCGTGCCCTCTCAACAGGTCCCTTGATCAAGAGAGCTTGAACCACCTTCTGCAGTGTAGACAAGTGGTCCTCTGAAAGTTGTGGTAGTGTAGGAGGCGTGTTCAGAGAGGAAGGGTAAGGAATAATGGTTGTGGACAATTTAAAGCACCAATATATCCAATGCTATCCTTTGCCACCTATCGAAGTAACAGGTCTGACCTTCTCGCAGACAGTGCATCGCTGAGGACAAATCAAAGTGGTTTTGCTGCAAAAGGGAGGCTGGCAGGTCGGTAGTTCGCTGCCCCTGGGGGCTTGGATGCCGGCGACTGGATCCTCAACCTCAAAAGGCCTGGGAGATTGGTTGATGCTGAAGAAAAGTTTGTTGAGGCCTCTGCTGGATACTCCCTCCAAAGCCTTGAAAGGGGCAAAAACGTTGGGGAATTGCTGCATAGGTGGTGCCAGTCTGAGGGAGCTTGCTATTGCTTTACTCTCTTTTAAGTGCTCCAGGGTGGAGTCCATCTGGTCTCTTGTGCCATCAAAGGGCATGTCCATCAGCGATTGGTGGATGTTATTGAAAAATCTGGAAGAGCAAATCTAAACATGGCGTTGAAGTACCACCCTGGTACCTACTGTCCTACAGAAGCAGCAAGTGGTGCCCAGGCCTGATCGTATAACATAGTTCACTGCGCCCTGGCCATCTTGAACTATTTGCTGCTGGTTCGCCTGAAGATCGTCAGAGGCTGCCACCAAGTCCCACAACGCATTCAAATACCAACCAGGGAGACAACTGGAAGAGACGGATGGGAGGGCAAGGCAGGTAGACGAAAACATTAGTTTGCCAAATGCTCCAATGTGTTTCGTATGTCTAGAGAGATGGTCGGAAACACGTTTGCGTACAGCCTGCAGGTTGAGACCTGAACTACTATTTTTTTTAGGTATTGGGTGCTGCAGAAGATAAGATGGGTCTCCTGGAGCTTGCCTATGTCTCTTGGCAATATGCCAATTTATTGGCAGGGCCTTGGAGGGTGTCTGTTAATGCTTCATTAAATTGTAGGAGAGGTTTCTTGGAGATCGTATTTGGTTTTGAGACCTCTGTAAGAAAATTCGTTTTTTACTTCTACTAATGGAACTTGTAAATTCAGTATTTCGGCTGCACTCCTTATAACCATGAGGAGGAAGATTCTTCAGTGGAAGGGCCGTGAGTTGGCGACTGAGGTCAGTGTCTGGGAAAGTACCAAGTCCCCTGTCTTCTTGTAGGTCAAGAAAAAGGTTTTCATCTTTGTTAAGTTGAAATTGATCATCAGCATCATGTGGGGTTGAAGAACCTTCATTTATAGGTCGAAGGGGCTGCGAACAACGTCGCAGTGGATTTGCTTCAGAGTCCAAAAGGACTATCGGCTGCTTCTTCTGTATCTGTGACTTTGCTGCCGCAGTTGACGCCCATGGGCCTGACGGTAGTCTCTGCTCTGTATGAGGTGTTAAAGCAGGCATCTGCCCTGGAGAAGGGGAAGACCCCAGAGTGGGGTCAAGAAGCACAGTCGAGGCTGGGGATGGATCAATACAACTGGATTCCGACTCAGATCTGTGAGGCCTGAAGGCACTTCAGAGGGATCCAGCAGGGTACCGAATCCCAGCAACATAGCTTCTTGAAGGCCTGAATCAGCTGTAGTGTCACCGATGGACCTGGAAACATTGCGGTACCTGATGTCAGGGGGAACGTGAGAGTGGAGGGATAAAGGGAAGCTGTGTTTGGTCTTCTTGTCCTTTTTTTGGTTTGATTTACCTGACGATTCATAACGTGACAACAACATGTCTCGCAATTGCCCTTGTGAACGAGAACGTATCCGCTACTTTGTCCTATCGCCCCTAGCCTTTCTGTGGTGCTCGGTGACAGAGGTTGGCCTCATGCTCACGGATGACCTTTGGATTCGAGAGCAGTCGCTACACCACTGAGTTGTGTGAGGATCACAGATACAGACCTCATGGGTGGGCCATAACTGGTGATCCTTACAGAGTTTGAAACCTGTGTTGGTTGAGGGACTCTTGCACACTGGTTAAAAAAAAAACAAATTGGAAAAAAACTTTGCCTGTCAGGCTTGACCGCGAGTTCCGAATCCACTTCAGAAGCGCAGAAAGAAAGGAACTGATGTCAGTATGCGGAGATGGCAGCTATGCAGTGGCCCTACGTCACTTTCGGGGCGGGACAGACAAGATACGAAGCCGCACAATGCCACCTACAAGCACGCAAGGGAATTGCTGAGAACATTTTCTGGATCGAGTCTGACACCTGGGGGTATTCTCAAGGTTTAGAGACTGCGGCTTGATGTACTCGTCATAAAGAAAAAAATTCTGTTAATGCGAAGGGTTGGTGCTTATATGTGGCTCTACTCCATCACTTTCAGGGAGATACAGAGCCAGTGCAGAACTGCATGGCACCTATTGCTGCACAGGAGCATTGCTGAGGCACAAGTTACTAACTTGTGTAAGGATATATCTGTAAGAGACAGTAGTTAGTGACAGATTCCTTACCTTAGAATATCCCCAGGCGTCAGGCTGGATCCGGAAAGTTTTTGCGTAGCAGTACCCTTGCGCGTCGGTAGGCGGCGTCGTGCGGCTCCGCGTCAGTCGTCGGCGTCGTGATCGCCGGGATGATGCCGCGGGCAGTACTTGGACGCCGCCCCTGCGCGCTGACGTCAGTTCTGTACACGACTTTCCGCGCCAGGAACGCAGAGCCATGCAAGAAGCGGACATAGGTGTCTGAAAAATACTAGGGCCCTGAAAGGGATGTCCTTAACCCTGGAAATCAGTTCGCAGAACGGGAGGATGGGTGGGCGGTAAGAATCTGTCACTAACTACTGTCTCTTACAGATATATCGTTACACAAGTTAGTAACTTGTGCATCTGAAAGAGACACGTTAGTGACAGATTCCTACCTTAGAATAGATACCCCAGCAATACCAACCCCGGTGGTGGGTCTGCGAACAGAATCAGACAAGGAAGTCCCGGAGGACAGAACGGCCAAAGAAGCCGTCCCTCCGGACCTGACTGTCAAGGCAGTAATGTTTGGTAAACGTGTGCAGCGAGGCCCACGTAGCTGCCTGACATATATCCTGTAACGGAACACCGCGGCCTAAAGCCGTGGTAGCAGCCGTAGCCCTGGTGGAATGGGCACGCAGCCCAACAGGAGGCTCCTTCTTAGCCAAAGAATAGCAGGCTTTGATACACAAAGTGACCCAGTGGGAGATGGTCCTTTTGTGTACCGCCCGACCATTGATGGCGCCCACGTAGCCAACAAAGAGCTGATCATCCACCCGGAACTGTTGTGTGCGGTTGATGTAAAAGGAAAGCGCACGTTTTGGGTCCAGACGGTGGAGCCTCTCTTCCTCTCTGGAAGGATGCGGAGGCGGAAAGAAGGTGGGCAAAGTGATGGTCTGCCCAATGTGGAAGGCAGTAACCACCTTTGGCAAGAAGGACGGACGCGTCCTAAGAACAACCTTGTCTGGATGGACAGACAGAAAGGGAGGTTTGCATGATAGAGCCTGGAGCTCACTCACCCGCCGAGCGGAGGTGATGGCTACCAGAAAGGCTGTCTTCAGAGTGAGAAGACGAAGAGGACAGTTATGTAGAGGCTCAAAGGGAGCGCACATAAGAAAGGTAAGAACCAAGTTCAAGTCCCACTGAGGCATCATAAACGGAACAGGAGGGAAGAGGTGTGTAATGCCTTTTAGGAACCTGTTAACAACAGGGGACTTGAAAAGGGAGGGCTGATCAGGAAGCCTGAGGAAGGCCGAGATTGCACAAAGATAGCCCTTGATGGTACCCAGGGCAGCACCCTGTTGGGCCAGAGAAAGAAGGAACAGAAGAACCTCGGAAAGAGGGGCAGAAAGGGGATTCACAGCCTTTGCTGTGCACCATGCCACAAACTTGTTCCACCTGCAGGCGTATACCACCTTGGTGGAGGGACGCCTGGCTGCCAGAATCACATCACAAACTTCGGGAGGCAAGTCGAAAGGAATCAACTGCCGCCGCTCAATCTCCACGCAAGCAGGTGGAGGCTGGACAGGTTCGGGTGGAGGACCGTCCTGCTGCTGCAACAGAAGATCCTCCCGAAGAGGCAGACGGATCGGGGATCGACGCTCATACTGAGTAGCTCGGGATACCAAACTCTTCGAGCCCAGTCCGGAGCCACAAGGATGACTTGGGCCCGGTCGCGCCGAATCTTCTTCAACACTCTGGGTAGAAGTGGTATAGGCGGAAAGGCGTACAACAGACCGCAACTCCACTCGCGACGAAAGCGTCGCCGAGCGAGTGCCGCCTTGGAAATTCCAACGCGCAGAACTGATGACATTGCGCGTTCTCTTCGGTGGCAAATAGATCTAACCAAGGCTCTCCCCACTGTAGAAAGAGTCCTTGCGCCACTTCCGAGTGAAGACGCCATTCGTGATCCATCATGCACCTGCGGCTGAGTTCGTCCGCCCTGGCGTTCAGGGAACCTGCCAGGTGTTGAACCATCAGGAACATGCCCTGATGTTCCAGCCATGTCCAGAGGCGCAGAGCCTCCTGACAGAGGGTCCACGACCCCACCCCGCCTTGTTTGTTGCAGTACCACATGGCGGTGGTGTTGTCTGTGAACACCTGCACTACCTTCCCTTTGACAGAGGGAAGGAATGCCTTGAGTGCAAGTCGGATCGCCCGGAGCTCCAGAAAGTTGATATGGAGCCGGGACTCCGCCCGGAGACCAGAGGCCTCTGATCTCCGCCTCTCCCATGTGACCGCCCCATCCCAGAAGGGATGCGTCCGTCACAACTGTGTGCTCTGGCTGGGGAAGGGAGAGGGATCTGCCCATGACCCATTGCCGGTTCGAGAGCCATCACTGCAACTGTTTTGCAGTCCCCTCCGAGATCTGGACGTGATCGGACAGGTTGCCCTGGTGCTGCGCCCACTGGAACTTCAGGTCCCACTGCAGAGCCCGCATATGCCATCTGGCATGATTGACCAGCAGGATGCAGGAGGCCATGAGGCCCAGCAGCCTCAGGGTCATCCGTACTGAAACCCAGGATAAAGGCTGAAAGATCGGAATCATAGCCTGAATATCCCGGACTCGCCGTTCGGGAGGATAGGCCCGAAACTATGTCGTGTCCAGAACTGCTCCGATGAAAAGGAGCTGTGGAGAAGGAATCAGATGCGACTTCGGCACATTGATGGAGAACCCCAGCGAGTGCAGGAGTTCGGCCGTAGTCTGGAGGTGGGAGACGACTGCCTGGGACGAGCCCGCCTTCAGCAGCCAGTCGTCGAGGTAGGGGAAGACTGTAACCCCTGCCCGGCGCAGATGAGCTGCGACCACCGCCATCACTTTCGTGAACACCCGAGGGGCACTTGTAAGGCCAAAGGGGAGCACGGTGAACTGAAAATGCTCGAGGCCTACCGTGAACCGCAGGTAACGCCGGTGGGCCGGCAGGACGGGGATGTGAAAATAAGCGTCCTGCAAGTCCAACGCTACCAACCAGTCTCCAGGGTCGAGGGCAGTCAAGACCTGAGCTAGGGTGAGCATCTTGAACTTCTCCTTCCGGAGGAAGCGATTGACGTTCCGGAGGTCCAAGATAGGACGCATGTCCTCCTTGTCCTTTTTGGGCACCAGAAAGTAGAGGGAGTAGCAACCACGTCCTACTTCTGGGGTCGTGACATGCTCGATGGCCCTCTTGGCCAAGAGGGCCGTGACTTCCTTCTGTAGAAGCACCAAGTGATCCCCTGACATGCGGTGGAATTGAGGTGGCATGGCTGGGGGGGTGGTCTCGAAGGGGAGGGAGTAGCCCCTTCGGACAATGCCCAAGACCCACCTGTCTGAGGTGATGGGACGCCAGTGGTGAAGGTGATGGCGGACCCTGCCCCTTACTGGCGTGCTGTGCACCTGAAAGGAAGGACTAGGAGGGCTTGGAGGCCGCGGACGGGTTGGAGGTAGTGGCCTGACCCGCACGCTGGTTGCCCAAACCGCCACGGCGGTATCCACGTCCTCGCGAAGACGCTTGCTGCGCGGGCCTGTGGCTGGGCAGCTGACGTGACTGGGCGCCTCTTCCGAGGCCACGAAAGGGGCAAAAAGCAGAGGTTAGCGGAGGGCGTACAACAGAAAGGCCCAGGGACTTGGCAGTAGCCCGTGAGTCCTTAAAACGCTCCAGCGCATGGTCTGCCTTTGAACCAAAAAGACCGACTCCATCAAAGGGCATGTCCATGAGTGTATTCTGGACATCACCCGAGAACCCAGTTGTTCTCAGCCAGGCGTGGCGACGTAGCGCCACCGTCGTTGCAAGCGATCTGCCCAGCGAGTCGGCGGTATCAAGGCCACAACGTATGGTGTATTTAGCCGCATCTCGCCCTTCCGCAATGGCGCGGGTAAGCAGTGTCTGGACCTCCTCAGAACACTGCGGCAAAGCAGCCGCCACCGAATCCCACAGGGAGTGGGTATATCGGCCCAAAAGGCAAGCGGTGTTGACGGACCGCAAGCCAGCACTGGAGGAAGAAAAGCCTTCTTCCCAAATTGGTCCAGGCGCTTGGATTCCCTATCCGGAGGGGCGGTAGGGAAGGCGGTTTGGGAGGCAGAGGCTTGGACAACCAAGCTCTCGGGGTGGGATGTTGGGAGAGAAACAAGGGGTCGACCGGAGCAGGGCGATGGCGTCGGGCCACGTTCCTATCCACAGGAGCCCCTGTGGTGGGCTTGGACCAGGCGCCCAAAAGAACGTCAGTGAGTGCATCATTAAACGGCAGTACAGTCTCCGAGGAGGAAGCTGCCGGCTGAAGCACTTCCGTCAGGAGATTAGTCCTGACAGCCACAGTAGGCAATTGGAGATGTAAGGCTCCAGCTGCTCTACGCAACACCGTTGCAAAATTAGCTCCCTCCTCCGTAGCCACGGGAGGAGACAGCATGCCAGAGTCAGGGGAGGTGTCTAGACCACTGGCATCCCCAAGTTCCTCAGCCCAGTCCTGATCATACTCACACTGTTGTGTGAGAGGGTCTTCGGACCCCTCCCAGCTCTCTTGGTCCTCCTCAGGTTCAAAATATGGAGGAGGAGGGACATTTGGGACCCAAGGTCTCATCGGCGCCGGAGCCGGCGTCGAGCGACGTCGGTCCGGCTCCATGTCCGGAGCGGCACCGGGGACATCGGCGTCGGCGGAGGCGTGGTTAGGTCAACCGGCATCGATGGGGGTTGCGGTACCACCGGAGCCGGGATCGAGGCCGGGGCCGGAGCCGAGGCCGGGATGAAGGCTGGTGGGACAGGCGGCGCCGGGACCGGAGTCGACGGCGACGCCGGAGCAACCCCATCAGGGCCCGCGGGCCCGAAGGCGCACCGGAGGGACCTTGAGGCCCGAAGAGGCGGGCCATGGCCGACAGGAATTCCTGTATTTCGGCCGGAGTCGCCCCCGAACCCGGAAAGGACAGGTAATGCGGGGGCTGCTCCATAGGCATGTCCGGGGCCGCGGGGACGGTGCCGACTGGGCCCTCTTCCGAGTCGCGAGACCGGCGAGGCGAAGTCTTAGAGCGATGACGCTTCTTAGACTGTTTGTGCGTCGACTTACCCGAGGAGCGCGAAGACTTGGACTCCGACGACCGGCGGGGACTCCGCGACCGGCCCCTCGACCTCTCCCGGGACCGGGGCTTGGTGCGGCGCGGAGCAGACTGCCGGACCTCGAGTAGCTTTCGAGACCGCTCTCGCAAAGCCTTCGGGTGAAGTTTCCGGCAGTCAGGGCACGACTTCGTGTCGTGGTCTCGGCAGAGACAGAAGAGACAATCTAGATGCGGGTCTGTGATCGACATCATTCGACCACAGGCGTCGCATGGCTTGAAGCTGGGCATCCCTACGACACCTAGGAGTCGATGAAAACTTGAAAAGAAACAGTGAAAAAATTCACAAAAAAGTTAGTCAAAAATTGACAAGGGCACTGCTCTTCCCGGATCTGCGCTTACTGGCGCGGAAAAAGAAGAACTGACGTCAGCGCGCAGGGGTGGCGTCTAAGTACTGCCCGCGACGTCATCCCGGCGATCACGACGCCGACGACGGAGCCGCACGACGCCGCCTACCGACGCGCAAGGGTACTGCTACGCAAAAACTTTCCGGATCCAGCCTGACGCCTGGGGATATTCTAAGGTAAGGAATCTGTCACTAACGTGTCTCTTTCAGATAAAGTTTTCAGATCCAGCCTGGTGCCTGGGAAGTACTCTTTTGTGAAGGTTATAAGGTGAAGAAGAACAAGTTACTTAACTTCTGCAACACTTTATCTGGTAGGAATTCTATCTAGCTGCAGATTGCTTACTTTGTTTAGAATATTCCCAGGAATCAGATTGAATCCAGAATTTTTTGAGCAATCCTCCTTGAGCCCCGTTATGTGGTGTCGTTCAGCTTCGCATGAAGTGTTGGTGTTGTTGGCTCCGGTAATGAAGTGTGCGATGCCTATGTAGGCGCCACCCCAGCACGCGGACATAAGTTCTTGACAGGTTTTTCCACACAAGAAACATGGAGCCAAGCTGAGGAGGAATGAATAGCGTGCCTATGAGGCCCTAAAGGATCTCTTAATTGAGAGGAGACAGTGTGCAGAACGGGGGGGGGGGTGGGGGGAGGAGGGGAGGTCGCTAGGGAATCTGCAGCTAGATAAAAGTATTTACCAAATAAAGCATTTCCAAAGGTAAATAACTTGTTCATCTGATAGAGATTTCTAGCTGCAGACTCATCACATTAGAATAGATACCAAAGCAATCTCTCCACGGAGGTGGGTCTGCGAACTGTCTGGAAGACCGAACGGGCAAAGTGCCCATTTGGCCTGACCTAACTGTCGAGGCAATAGTGTTTAGCAAACGTGTGCAGTGATGCCCACGTAGCTGCTTGACAGATGTCCAAGACTGGGACACCTAGCTAACGCAGTGGTTGCAGCAGAAGCTCTGGTGGAGTAAGCTCTTAAGTCCTCAAGGGGGTGTTTCTTGCCCATTGCGTAGCAGATCTTAATGCTAAGGAGTATCCATTGAGAGAAGGTTTTCTCTTCTTTTGCCTTCCCTTTCTTTGCCCTCACAAATCCAACGAAGAGTTGATCAACCACCTGGAATTTCTTTGGTACGATCAATATAGAATGATAATGTTCTTCTTGGATCCAAACAGTGGAGTCTCACATTTTCTTTAGGAGGATGAGGCAGGAAAAAAAGGTCGGCAGGGTTCTGCTTTGCCAGACGTGTAAAGGTGTGACCATCTTTAGCAAAAAGAAAGCGCAGGTTCTAAGAACCGGCTTGCCTGGGAAAAAGTAAGTGTACGGGGGTTAATGGAAAATGCCTGCAATTCGCTAACCCTCCTTGGTGATGTTATCGCCACAAGGAACAGTTTTGATCTTTAGGAGCCATAGAGGGCAGCTGTGCATCGGCTCAAAAGGCAAACATGAGAAAGGTGAGAACTAGCTTTAGGTCCCACTGGGGCATAATGAAGGGTGTAGGAGGAAACATGTGCTGTAAAATGTGAGACACTGGGGTTTATTATATGATGTGGTTGTGCAACCTCACAGTGTAATACACTTACCAACCTCTTTAGGACCTTAGGTTTCATTTGTCAAACTGTCAGCTTAACCCTGAGTAGCTGTGGCTCTGAGCAGCAAGGCTTACACAAAGGAACACACGTGTAAAGGAACAAGTTACTTACCTTCGGTAACGCATTATCTGGTAGAGACAATATCTAGCCGCAGACTCCTTACCTTTGAATTTCCCAGGCATCAGGCTGGATCCGGAAACTTTTAGCATGAGCAGTACCCCTATGGCTGTCAGGTGGCTCTGTTCGGCTCCGCATGACGTTGTCGGCGTCGTTAGCGTTGGTTATGATGTCGCAGTCACCTATATAGGCGCAACCCAGGTGCGCAGACGTCAGTTACTTCTCACTTTTCCATGGCAGAAGCGCAGAGGCATGAAGCGAACTGACGTGTGTGTGTGTGTGTGTGTGTCACAACTAGGGCCCTGATAGGGGAGCAACCCTTGCCCTATTAAATGTGTCCGCAGAGCGGGGAGGCATGGGTGGATCTGTAAGGAATCTCCAGATAGATATTGACTCTACCAGAGTAACTTGTTCATCTGAAAGAAACAGTTAGTTATAGATTCCTTACCTTAAAATAGATACCCCAGTAATACCAACCCCGGAGCTGGGTCTGCGAACCAAGTTCACACCAGAAAGTCCTGGAGAACAGAACGGCCAAAGAAGCCGTCTCTCCGGACTTGGATGTCCAGGCAGTAGTGTTTGGTGAACGTGTGCAAGGATGCCCACGTCGCTGCCTGGCAAAAGTAATTCAGAGGAACTCCTCGTCCCAAAGCAGTAGTGGCTGCCGTCGCCCTGGTGAAATGGGCGCGTATCCCCACTGGAGGCTCCTTTTTAGCTAGAGAATAGCAGGCTGTAATACACAAAATGACCCATCTAGAAATGGTCCGCTTGTGTACCGCCCGACCTTTCTTGGTGCCCACGTAGCCAACAAAGAGCTGGTCATCCACCCGGAACTGTTTGCTGCGATCCAGATAAAAGGAAAGCGCACGTTTTGGGTCTAGACGGTGGAGCCTCTCTTCCTCTTTCGAAGGAGGCGGAAAGAAGGTGGGCAAAGTGATGGTCTGCCCAATATGAAAGGAGGTGACCACCTTGGGAAGGAAGGATGGAAGAGTTCTTAGGACAACCTTGTCCGGATGTACAGCCAGAAAAGGAGGTTTGGATGAAAGAGCCTGGAGCTCACTCACTCTTCTGGCAGATGTGATTGCCACCAGGAATGCAGTCTTAAGAGTTAAAAGTCTTAAAGGACAGTTGTGAAGCGGCTCAAAGGGAGCGCACATCAAATAGGTCAAGACCAGATTCAAGTCCCACTGAGGCATAACAAAGGGGATAGGAGGAAAGAGATGAGTTATGCCTTTTAAGAAACGATTAACAACCGGAGACTTGGAGAGAAGGCTGATCAGGAAGCCGAAGAAAGGCAGAAATGGCCGAAAGGTAGCCCTTGATAGTGCCCAGAGCAGAGCCCTGATGGGCCAAAGAAAGGAGGAACAAGAGAACCTCAGAAAGGGGGGCAGAAAGGGGATCCACAGCCTTTGCTGTGCACCATGCCACAAACTTGTTCCATCGGCAGGCGTATACCGTCTTAGTGGAGGGACTCCTGGCTGCCAAGATTACATCACAAACTTCGGGAGGCAAGTCGAATGACGTCAACTGCCGCCGCTCAATCTCCACGCAAGGAGGTGGAGGCTGGACAGGTTCGGGTGGAGGACCGTCCCCTGCTGCTGCGACAGAAGATCTTCCCGAAGAGGCAGTCGGATCGGAGGATCGATGGACATGTTGAGCAGCTCGGGATATCAGACTGTTCGTGCCTAATCCGGAGCCACAAGAATGACTTGGGCCCGGTCGCGCTTGATCTTCTTCAGCACTCTGGGCAGAAGTGGTATAGGCGGAAAGGCGTACAACAGACCGCAACTCCACTCGCGACAAAAAGTGTCGCCTAGCGAGTGCCGCCTTGGAAATTCCAACGCGCAGAATTGCTGACATTGCGCGTTCTCTTTGGTGGCGAATAGATCTAAACAAGGCTCTCCCCACTGTTGAAAGAGATCTTGCACCACCTCCGAGTGATGACGCCATTCGTGATCCATCATGCACCTGCGGCTGAGTTCGTCCACCCTGGCGTTCAGGAAACCTGTAAGGTGTTGAACCACCAGGGATATGCCCTGATGTTCCAGCCATGTCCAGAGGCGGAGGGCCTCTTGACATAGGGTCCACGACCCCACCCCGCCTCGTTTGTTGCAGTACCACATGGCAGTGGTGTTGTCCGTGAACACCTGCACTACTCTTCCCCGGAAAAGGGGAAGGAATGCTTTCAGTGCAAGCCGGATCGCCCGCAGCTCCAGAAGGTTGATGTGGAGCCGGGACTCCGCCGGAGACCAGAGGCCTCTGATCTCCGCCTCTCCCATGTGGCCGCCCCATCCCAGCAGTGTTGCATCGGCCACCACTGTGAACTCTAGTTGAGGAAGGGAGAGGGATCTGCCGTTGACCCAATGCTGGTTCGTGAGCCACCACTGCAATTGGTGTGCAGTGCCCTCAGATCTGGAAGCAATCGGACAGATTCCCCTGATGTTGCGTCCACTGGAACTTCAGGTCCCACTGCAGAGCCCGCATATGCCACCTGGCATGATCCACCAGCAGGATGCAGGAGGCCATCAGGCCCAGCAGCCGGAGGGTCATCCTGACCGAAAACCGGGATAAGGGCTGAAAGATCGGAATCATAGCCCGAATATCCCGGACTCGCTGCTCGGGAGGATAGACCCGAAACCGCGTCGTGTCCAGAACCGCTCCGATGAAGAGGAGCTTCTGAGAGGGAATCAGGTGTGACTTCGGCACGTTGATGGAGAACCCCAGCGAATGCAGGAGGTTGGCCGTAGTCTGGAGGTGGGAGACTGCCTAGGGCGAACCCGCCTTCAACAACTAGTCGTCGAGATAGGGGAAGACTGGGACCCCTGATCTGCGCAGATGAGCTGCAACTACCGCCATCACTTTCGTGAAGACCCGAGGGACGCTGGTAAGGCCGAAGGGGAGCACTGTAAACTGAAAATGCTCGTGGCCTACCATGAACCGCAAGTTGCGCCGGTGGGCCGGCAGGACGGGGATGTGAAAATAGGCGTCCTGCAAGTCCAACGCTACCATCCAGTCTCCAGGGTCGAGGGCAGACAAGACCTGAGCTAATGTCAACATTTTGAACTTCTCCTTCCGGAGGAAGCGATTGACGCTCCTGAGGTCCAAGATAGGACGCAGGCCCTTGCCCATCTTGGGTACCAGAAAGTAGTGGGAATAGCAACCACGACCTACTTCTGGGGCAGGAACGTGCTCGATGGCTCCCTTGGCCAAGAGAGCCGTAACTTCCTGTTGGAGAAGGCCCAGGTGATCCTCCAACATGCGATGGTACTGAGGTGGCAGGGCTGG
This sequence comes from Calotriton arnoldi, assembly GCA_963921515.1. NCBI lineage: Eukaryota > Metazoa > Chordata > Amphibia > Caudata > Salamandridae > Calotriton > Calotriton arnoldi. The sequence continues at coordinate 1,581,647 of CAWUFW010002374.1, forward strand.
AGGGGTAGCCTCGAAGGGGAGGGAGTAACCCCTTCGGACTATCTGCAAAACCCACCTGTCCGACGTGATGGTGCGCCAGTGGGGGAGGTGATGGCGGATCCTGCCGCCCACTGGCGATTGATGGGCCTGAAAGGTCGGACTAGGAAGGTTTGGAGGCGGAAGCAGAGGGGGGGTTGGTGGACTGGCCCGCCCGCTGGCCCCGGCCACGCGAAGGTTGTGCAGCTTGCGCCGGCCTGTGGCTCTGGGCGGGACGTAGTGGGGCACCTCTTCCGTAGCCATGAAAGGGGCGAAAAGCAGACTGCGCAGGGCGAGTGGAGAGGCCCAAGGACTTGGCCGTAGCCCGCGAGTCCTTGAAACGCTCTAGAGCGTGGTCTGCTTTGTCACCAAAAAGGCGACGGCTATCAAAGGGCATGTCCAGAAGAGCGCTCTGGACATCCCCAGAAAAGCCAGTCGATCTCATCCAGGTGTAGCGACGAAGGGCTACCGACGTGGAAATCGTCCTGCATAGAGAGTCGGCGGTATCCAGCCCACAGCGGAGGGTAAACTTTGCTGCATCTCTCCCTGCGGCAACGGCCTGGGAGAGTACGGTCCGGGCCTCCTCCGGACACTGAGGCAGCACTTGCGCAACCGTGTCCCACACAGAGTGGGAATAACGGCCCAATAGACATGCAGTGTTTACCGACCGCAGTCCCAAGCTGGCGGAAGAGAAAACCTTCTTCCCAAGATGATCCAGCTTCTTGGATTCCCTATCTGGTGGTGCGTTAGGGAATGCGCTCTTGGACGTAGAAGCTTGGACCACCAAGCTCTCCGGGGTGGGGTGTTGGGAGAGGAAAGTGGGGTCGCCCGGGGCAGGGCGGTGGAGTTGGGCAACCATCCTATCCACAGGAGCCTCCGTGTTGGGCCTGGACCAAGTGCCCAAAAGGATGTCGGTCAGGCATTCATTGAACGGCAGCAGGGGCTCTGAAGAGCTCGCTGCCGGTTGTAGCACCTCTGTCAGGAGGTTAGTCCTGACTGCCACTGTAGGAAGCTCAAGGTTGAGAGCCTCGGCCGCCCTACGCAACACCCCTGCGTATGACGCTCCATACTCCGTAGCCACGGTAGGAGGAGACAACATGCCAAGGTCTGGGGAGGTATCCAGACTATTGGCATCCCCCAGGTCCTCTCTCCAGTCCGGATCGTACTCCAACTGGTCTGACAAAGGGTCCCCCGGACCCCTCCCAGTCTTCCTCACCCTCCTCTGGCTGCCAGGTTGGCTGAAAATGGCCAGGGTGTAACACAGGGGCCAAAGTACCCATCGGCACCGGCCGACGCCGGTCCGGCACCGTGTCCACATCGGGTTGGAAGCCGGGGTCGACGCCGGCCGGGGGACCAGGCGGCGTCGGCAGCGGAGGCGGTGCCGGTGGAGTCGGCGCTGGTGGAGGTGTCACAAGGTCGACCGGCCTGGATCCATGGGGGCCCTGCGGCGCCGGGGCTGGAGCCGCCGGTAGGGAAGGCCTAGGGCCCCCAACCAAGTCCACGGGACCCGAAGGTGCGCCGGCGGAGTCGGACTGCCGAAAGATAGCATGCATGGCTTCGTAAAACTGACGAAGCTGGGCAGGGGTCGCTCCAGGTCCCGGAAAGGGAGGGAAACTCGGAGCAGCGGGAGTGGCACCGCCCGCATCCCTCGTCGCGTCAGCCGACCGACGGGGAGAAGTCGAAGAGAGACGATGCTTCTTCGACTTCTTCTTGTGCTTCGACTTACCTGACCCCGAGTGCGAAGACTTGGATGACGAGTGGTGATGGCTCTGCGACCAGTCCCTCGACCTCCCTTGCGACCGGGACCTCGAACGGCGCGGAGCCGACTGCCGGCGATCAAGAAGCTTTCGGGACCGCTCCTGCAAAGACTTCAGAGCCATGGTCCGGCATTTGGAGCACGACTTGGGGTCGTGGTCGCGCTCCAGGCAAAAGAGGCACACGCGGTGCGGATCCGTCACGACATCATTCGGGAACAGGAACCGCAGGCCTTGAAGCCGGGCATCCCTATGTGCACCAGGAGTCGGTAGGACTCAAGAAGACGTTGACAAAAGTCGCTCAAAAAGTTCAGTCAAAAAATTACTGGAGGTACCGCTCTCTCCGGACCTGCGCTGGCTGGTGCGGAAAAAGAAAGAACTGACGTCAGCGCGCGAGGGCGTCGTCTAAGTAGCTACCGCGACATCATCCCGGCGACCACGACGCCAACGACGGACACGGACCCGACCGACGCCACCTTTCGACGCGCAGAGGTACTGCTGACGAAAAACTTTCCGGATCCAGTCTGACGCCTGGGGGTAATTCTAAGGTATCTATTCTAAGGTAAGGAATCTATAACTAACTGTTTCTTTCAGATAATGCGTTACCGCAGGGAAGTAACTTGTTCATCTGATAGAGACTTGTAGCTGCAGATTCCTTACATCTGAATAGATATCCAAGCCATACCATCCTGGCGGTGGGCTGCAGACAATTTGTGACACCAAGAAGTCCTGCAGGATCGAACAGGCGAAATGCCCGTCCCTGCAGACCTGACTGTCCAGGCAGCAGTGTTTGGCAAACGTGTGCAGAGATGCCACATTGCTGCCTGACTAGGCTTATCAGAGGGGCTGTGTTAAGCATTTGTTGTACACACTCAGGCAAGAAATGATTACACACATTCAATGACTAAATCCGAGATCAATTGTTTGTAAAAATATTACTTTTTGTATGTTTATTACTTAGAACCAAAGATACCTTGTTGCAGTAAAAAATGTTTTGCAATATCAGATTTTCAGTATAAAACGTGGACACTTAGTGCATTTTTCAAACAGTTCAATGTTAACCTATGGAAGGAAAACAATAATGCAATTTCACAGGTAAGTACACGACTTACAATTCCAGTGTTCGGTTTTAGGATTAACACTTGGCACGGGTCAGGTAAGTATAGAGACTGAACCACCAGCGGCACTGGGGCGGCCGGGTGCAGAGGTCAAATTCGGTGACTGGGGCCCAATGTTAATCAATGGTGACTGGGGGTCACTCAAAGAGGTGCCGGTTGAAGGAAGGTAGGTAGGTAAAATCTGAGTAGGGGGTCAATCTCTGGGGGTTTAGATCAGCACTGGTGGGGGCCACTAAGCAGCACCAAACACACCCACTGCGGCACGGAGACGGGTAGGTGCAGTGAACCAACACAGCGTCAGGCGCCCAATTTAAATCAATTAGAGAACGACTGTTTCAAACAAAGGCTGCAGGCCTGGACCAGGAAGCTGGAACAAGGGAACCGGTGGCTCTGGGGGTAAGCTGTCATGCTGAAGAACTCAGGGACACCATCGGTTGAGCTCACCAAGGCTTGGGGGCTGCAGGTGCATGGGCGTTGGGGGACCCTCCGTGTTGAGGCTGCAGGTATTGTCATGGAGTCCAGGAGAGGTCACTCTGGTGTGGTCTCGAGCTCAGGACTGCTGAGGATCCTCCATGGGACCGATGGACCACTTCGACTCGGGCCAGAGGCGCAGGTGCAGAGGTGGGTCTGGAGGTCCGGTTGTGCGGTTCAGCAGGGCACTGGAGTTTGAGTTGTTGCTTTCTTTGTGGACAGGGCCACTGTCCTCGAGAGTTCTCAGTCTTTAAAGAAGGCATGCAGTCCTCCCAAGGTTTGGGAGGTCGCTGGCCTCGCAGGACAAGTCGCTTTTTGAAGCAAGTTTCGTCGAGGGCTGCAGACAGGCCGAAAGGGCTGGGGCCAGCTCTGTTGTCATCTGGAGTCTTCACTGCTGGTACGGCTCTTCGGTCCTCCTTCTTTAGGTTGCCAGGAATCTAAGGATTAAGGTTCTGGGGTGCCCCTAAATACTCAAATTAGGGGCGTTAGGCTGGAACGTAGTAGCCAATGGGCTACTTACCTTTAGAGTGACTACACCCTTTGTATGTTCACTCCCTCTGGGGAGGGAGCATACCCCTATCCCTACTGGCTAAAATCCCCCAAAGCAATATGGAGGATTTTCAAAGGAGGGGTCAATTCAGCTCAGGACACATTAGGGGTGGCCCTGGCTGAGAATGGGACACACCTCTCCTGCTTACTAATTTTACGGCCGACCATGCCGCCAAAAGTGGGGCTTTGTAAGGGGGCGGGCATCTCCACCAACTGGAGAGGCCCTGGCTAGCATAACAAAGGGCAGAAAGCCTTTGAGGCTTACTGTCCTTCAATGCTGCTCCTGCTTGGGGGTAGGTGTGAAGCACCTCCACCCAGAGCAGACTTTGTTTCTGACCCACGAGAGCAAAAGGCTCTCACCTCAGGTAGTCAGAAACCCGTCTAGAGGCAGCAGGGCTGGTGCAGACCAGTGAGGCACACGCTAGTGGTTTTGTAAGTTTTCAGGGGGCACCTCTGAGGTGTCCTCTGAGTGCATTTATTAATGAATCCAACACAGATGGCACTCAGTGTGTCCTTCCAGGCCTGGAGGGAGAGGGGTTGCAAGCAATGGGGTGCGCTGTACCCAGATGAATATTTTATCTCCTTTGAAAATGCTCAGGATGCATTCGATCAGGGCCATGGGCAATTTTACAGCATGCAGGGTTAGCAGAAACAGCTAAGCATGCCTGGCCAAACTATCCAGAGGCCCCACCGCCTACCCGCATTCTAGATGCTTCTCAAATGCAGTGCAAGCAGACACTTAATTACACATCTTTACAGGTCAATGCGCTCAGACACAGTAGACGACCCCATCGGACTCTATAGGCCTGGAACTTAGACGCTGATACTCCGATCGGGGATATATCTTGGCGGTGAACATGCAAAGTCACACACTCAATGTCGAGCAATGCCCGCTTTCGGCTGATACACTCTAATTTCCTGCAAAGACCCTATTTAACACCCATGAAATTCACAGAATGAATCTGTCTCACCCAGACACATGTACACAATGCAACTCATGCGGGGGAGGATTTCCTACATTTGGCATGCTCATGCAACACAATACACTCCTTCTGGGGGCTGGTAGTCGATGAATTGACGCAAGCCACACGGCTGCACATTGAGCTGACCTCCCAATGCTACCTCTTGGGTTTGACGCCAGAGGGGCCGTACAACGACTTCTACATTTGGCCGATTGGCAATGGTACTGGCCCGGCATACAGCTACTATCACGTGGCTGTCCCAACGCGCCCAAACAATACAACTCTGGTACAGGGATATAGCTGAGTGGGCCCTTGCAGAAGAGGTATACCCACGCATGAGAAGAAAGGACAACAAGGTAGAGGACACAATAAATACATGGCGGGCTCTGACGGATAAGCTCCTAGCTCCTAGCCCCCGCCTCTGGGGAGGCGAGGTACACGGACTCAGACCCAGATGAGGCCGAACACCTTGACATGGGGTAAGTATGGGCATGAATGTGCTGGGGAACACCTTGACTGGGGGCCAGGTACACCATAAGGGCCCCTGAGGAAGGGGGACTTCAGTCCAGTTCCAGGGTTACATGGGAATGCTACATGACAACCCTACCAACGTACATTGTATATTCGCACGATATGATCAAGTGTACTCTGACTGCCAGTAGTATGGTTGAACAAATGAAAAATAAAGTTAAAAAAAATGTATGAATCCAACACTGGCATCAGTGTGGGCTCATTAATCTGGGATGTTTGGTACCAAAAATCTTGGGATTCAGTGAAGCCATCATGGAGCTGTGGAACCAGTATTGACAAGCTATCAGCCCATGCACTGAGTATGGCTTCAGTATGCACTTATGTCTAAGAAAGGACTTAGACACTGACACTATAGGGGCATATCTGCTCATGCAGTTATGCCCTCACAAGAGGTAAAGTGAACCCTGCCTTAGGGCTGTAAGGCCTGCTGTAGGGGTGACTTACCTATGCCTCTTGCAGTGCTGGCAGTCCTGGCACACAGGGATATGTGCCAGGTCGACTCTCCACTTTTAGCTGCACCAAAACACGCAGCCTGCAGTGGCAGTGTGCATGTGTTTGGTGAGGGATCTCGTATGGTGGCATAATACATGCTGCAGCCCTTAGAGACTCTCTCTTGTGACAATGCCCTTGATACCATTGGTACCTTTTACAAGGTACTTATATGTGGACTAAATGTGTGCCAATTGGGAAAGAACACAGGCACTGGGAACCTTCTTAGCAGGAACTCAGTACTCACTCAGTCAAAGTTGCATTCAGAGCCAGGCAAAAAGTGGAACTAGGGACAGCTCCAACAGGGTTGTGAACCACAGTTAATGGGCCCATGTAGGAGCTATTAGGATCAGTGTGAGGGATGTTTGTCTGAGTTTCGAAACCACTAATGGAATGAATGGGAGAGGCGGAAAAGAGTAGGCAAATATCCCTGACCAGTTCATCCATAGTGTATTGCTATTGGAGAGCGGGTGTGGGTACCTGGAGGCGAAGTTTGGGCATTTTGCGTTTTGGTATGTGGCAAAAAGATCTATCTGAGGGGTTCCCCAACTTTGAAAGTATGGGAGGAGAACTTGAGGGTGAAGTTCCCATTCATGTATTTGCTGTCTTTGTCTGCTGAGAAGATTGGCAATCTGATTGTTCACTCCTGGGTGGTGTTCCGCTAGGAGATAGATTTCAGCACACGTACGGGCTTTATAGATATCTACAATGGCTTTTATGGGCCTGGAGCCTAGTTTTTAGTGAATCTGAAGATAGCCTCCACATTTTGGTTAAATCCCCTGGTCCTTGCCTCTACTAAATGGGACCAAGAACTTTTTTGGTCGAAGACAATACCTAAATAAGAAAATGTGGGCACGTAAGACAGTTTTTCATTATTTACAAAGCAGGTCTTTAGGGTCTTGGGAGATTTACCCACCACCATATGTGATTTCGCTACATTAGTTTTTAAGCCAAGATCATTCATAAAATGATTAAAACTGGTTAAAAGCCTCTGCAACCCCATCCCCGTTCTAGACATTAAAACACAATCATCAGCATATAATAATGCTGGTAGGGGCCTGCGATCTATCAGAGGAGCATCGACATTCCCGTTTTTAATGTGACTTTCTAGATCGTTTATGTATAGACAAAATAGGAAAGGGGCAAGAACGCAGCCCTGTCGGACCCCACGATCCATCTTTATTGGGGCAGTGAGTTCACCACCAGCTCCATAACGGACTCTCCCCGTCACTCCCTGATGCATTGCTGCTAAAAAGTGCACAATAGGCGGTTCAATGCCCACGGTCAACATCTTCTCCCAGAGCCTTCCTCTCTGCACCCAGTCAAAAGCAGACGTCAAGTCCATGAACCCAAGCTAGAGGGATCCAGGCTTGGCTATGGTGTACTTGCCTATGACCAGGTGCAAATTTAGGCACTGTTCTACCGTTCCCAAGCCTCTCCTGAAGCCATATTGAATATCGGAAAACTTCCCATTCTCTGTTACCCAGGTCTCCAACCTCTCTAATATCACACGGCCCATAATCTTGCAGGAACAATCAATTAAAGAAATGGGCCAGTATCATTTTGAATCCGACCTGTCCCCCTTTTTAAATATGGGCACTATTGTGACCGTTCTCCACGATTCTGGGGGACCCTGAACCACATAGCATCTCAGAATATTTGTTAGCGGCGGGAGCCACAGGGGAATATTAGCTAAAAATAAGTCCGCGGGTATACCGTCAGGGCCAGAGGTCTTGTTCTTCACAGTCTGGGACAAGGCCCTGTCCACCTCATCTAGTGTCGGGGTGTTAAAGTTGATGCTCCATATTGCAAATTATTACTAACATAAGGGTCACTACCGCTTTTGTAGAGACCAGAAAAGTGATCTACCCAAGTCTCCGGCATAATGGTCACATCGATGTTACCATTAGTAGTGCCATTAAAATACTCCTGATTGACAGTTTGCCAAAAGAGTCTAGAGTCTTTGCTCTGGCATGCAGTTGTTCCCAGGCTTCTTGCCTAATTTCTAGTTTGCGCTTCTCTAGCGCCTGCTTGTATTCAAGGCGTGACTGCTTTACCTCCAATGTATTACGAGGTTTCACTTTTAATGTCTTGATTAATTTGTTATGGAGGTAAGTGCATTGGCTATTAAACCACCTTTTAATAGTCCGTGGACTAGCATTTTGTTTCTTAGTTAGTAGCACCTTTATTGTCTCAGTTATTGCTTCGAAAGATATCATAATTTGGGAATTTATATTATCTTCCAGGCAGGCCAGAACTTGACTTAAATTAGTTTTTATAATTTGGTATAAAACAAAATCAGAATTTAGAGTAGACCATTTCCGTAGTAGCCCCTTATTTTTAACATAAGTTATTGGAGATGATGCTCTAGGAGGTGCAGTTAAATCATCCAGTTGAATCCTCAACTCCAATGACAGGGGATAATGATCACTAAAGCACATTTTATATACAGTAAAAATCACAGAATGTGAGTTAAAATAATCAGACAAAGCAATAAGCACAAGTTACTAACTTGTGTAACGATATATCTGTAAGAGACAGTAGTTAGTGACAGATTCCTTACCTTAGAATATCCCCAGGCGTCAGGCTGGATCCGGAAAGTTTTTGCGTAGCAGTACCCTTGCGCGTCGGTAGGCGGCGTCGTGCGGCTCCGCGTCCGTCGCCGGGCGTCCTGATCGCCGGGATGACGTCGCGGGCAGTACTTAGACGCCGCCCTGCGCGCTGACGTCAGTTCTGTACACGACTTTCCGTGCCAGGAACGCAGAGCCATGCAAGAAGCTGACATAGGTGTCTGAAAAATACTAGGGCCCTGAAAGGGATGTCCTTAACCCTAGAAATCAGTTCGCAGAACGGGGAGGATGGGTGGGCGGTAGGAATCTGTCACTAACTACTGTCTCTTACAGATATATCGTTACACAAGTTAGTAACTTGTGCATCTGAAAGAGACACGTTAGTGACAGACTCCTTACCTTAGAATAGATACCCCAGCATTACCAACCCCGGTGGTGGGTCTGCGAACAAAGATCAGACAAGGAAGTCCCGGAGGACAGAACGGCCAAAGAAGCCGTCCATCCGGACCTGACTGTCAAGGCAGTAATGCTTTGCAAACGTGTGCAGCGAGGCCCACGTAGCTGCCTGACAAATATCCTGCGGCGGAACACGGCGGCCTAAAGCCGTGGTAGCAGCTGTTGCCCTGGTGGAATGGGCACGCAGCCCAACAGGAGGCTCCTTCTTAGCCAAAGAATAACAGGCTTTGATGCACAAGGTTACCCAGCGGGAGATGGGTCTCTTGTGCACCGCACAACCTTTTTTGGCGCCCACGTAGCCAACAAAGAGCTGGTCATCCACCCGGAAGTGTTGAGTGCGGTTGATATAAAAAGAAAGCGCACGTTTTGGATCCAGACGGTGGAGCCTCTCTTCCTCTCTGGAAGGATGCGGAGGCAGAAAGAAGGTGGGCAAAGTGATGGTCTGCCCAATGTGGAAGGCAGTAACCACCTTTGGCAAGAAGGACGGACGCGTCCTAAGAACAACCTTGTCTGGATGGACAGACAGAAAGGAGGTTTGCATGAAAGAGCCTGGAGCTCACTCACCCGCCGAGCGGAGGTGATGGCCACCAGAAAGGCTGTCTTCAGAGTCAGAAGACGAAGAGGACAGTTATGTAGAGGCTCAAAGGGAGCGCACATAAGAAAGGTAAGAACCAAGTTCAAGTCCCACTGAGGCATCACAAACGGAACAGGAGGGAAGAGGTGTGTAATGCCTTTTAGAAACCTGTTAACAGGGGACTTGAAAAGGGAGGGCTGATCAGGAAGCCTGAGGAAGGCCGAGATGGCACAAAGATTGCCCTTGATGGTACCCAGGGTAGAACCCTGTTGGGCCAGGGAAAGAAGGAACAGAAGAACCTCAGAAAGAGGGGCAGAAAGGGGATTCACAGCCTTTGCTGTGCACCATGCCACAAACTTGTTCCACCTGCAGGCGTATACCACCTTAGTGGAGGGACGCCTGGCTGCCAGAATCACATCACAAACTTCGGGAGGCAAGTCGAAAGGAATCAACTGCCGCCACTCAATCTCCACGCAAGCAGGTAGAGGCTGGACAGGTTCGGGTGGAGGACCGTCCCCTGCTGCTGCGACAGAAGATCCTCCCGAAGAGGCAGTCGGATCGGGGGATCTACGCTCATACTGAGTAGCTCGGGATACCAAACTCTTCGAGCCCAGTCCGGAGCCACAAGGATGACTTGGGCCCGGTCGTGCCGAATCTTCTTCAACACTCTGGGTAGAAGTGGTATAGGCGGAAAGGCGTACAACAGACCGCAACTCCACTCGCGACGAAAAAGCGTCGCCGAGCGAGTGCCGCCTTGGAAATTCCAACGCGCAGAACTGATGACATTGCGCGTTCTCTTCGGTGGCGAATAGATCTAACCAAGGCTCTCCCCACTAAAGAAAGAGTCCTTGCGCCACTTCCGAGTGAAGACGCCATTCGTGATCCATTATGCACCTGCGGCTGAGTTCGTCCGCCCTGGCGTTCAGGGAACCTGCCAGGTGTTGAACCATCAGGAACATGCCCTGATGTTCCAGCCATGTCCAGAGGCGCAGAGCCTCCTGACAGAGGGTCCACGACCCCACCCCGCCTTGTTTGTTGCAGTACCACATGGCGGTGGTGTTGTCTGTGAACACCTGCACTACCTTCCCTTTGACAGAGGGAAGGAATGCCTTGAGTGCAAGTCGGATCGCCCGGAGCTCCAGAAGGTTGATATGGAGCCGGGACTCCACCGGAGACCAGAGGCCTCTGATTTCCGCCTCTCCCATGTGACCGCCCCATCCCAGAAGGGACGCGTCCGTCACAACTGTGTGCTCTGGCTGGGGAAGGGAGAGGATCTGCCCATGACCCATTGCCGGTTCGAGAGCCACCACTGCAACTGTTTTGCAGTCCCCTCCGAGATCTGGACGTGATCGGACAGGTTGCCCTGGTGCTGCGCCCACTGGAACTTCAGGTCCCACTGCAGAGCCCGCATATGCCATCTGGCATGATTGACCAGCAGGATGCAGGAGGCCATGAGGCCCAGCAGCCTCAGGGTCATCCGTCACCGAAACCCAGGATAAAGGCTGAAAGATCGGAATCATAGCCTGAATATCCCGGACTCGCCGTTCGGGAGGATAGGCCCGAAACTGCGTCGTGTCCAGAACTGCTCCGATGAAAAGGAGCTGTGGAGAAGGAATCAGATGCGACTTCGGCACATTGATGGAGAACCCCAGCGAGTGCAGGAGTTCGGCCGTAGTCTGGAGGTGGGAGACGACTGCCTGGGACGAGCCCGCCGCCTTCAGCAGCCAGTCGTCGAGGTAGGGGAAGACTAGAACCCCTGCCCGGCGCAGATGAGCTGCGACCACCGCCATCACTTTCGTGAACACCCGAGGGGCACTTGTAAGGCCAAAGGGGAGCACGGTGAACTGAAAATGCTCGAGGCCTACCGTGAACCGCAGGTAACGCCGGTGGTTCGGCAGGACGGGGATGTGAAAATAAGCGTCCTGCAAGTCCAACGCTACCAACCAGTCTCCAGTGTCGAGGGCAGTCAACACCTGAGCTAGGGTGAGCATCTTGAACTTCTCCTTCCGGAGGAAGCGATTCACGTTCCGGAGGTCCAAGATAGGACGCATGTCCTCCTTGTCCTTTTGGGCACCAGAAAGTAGTGGGAGTAGCAACCACGTCCTACTTCTGGGGTCGGAACATGCTCGATGGCCCTCTTGGCCAAGAGGGCCGTGACTTCCTTCTGCAGAAGCACCAAGTGATCCCCTGACATGCGGTGGAATTGAGGTGGCATGGCTGGGGGGTGGTCTCGAAGGGGAGGGAGTAGCCCTTCGGACAATGTCCAAGACCCACCTGTCCGAGGTGATGGGACGCCAGTGGTGAAGGTGATGGCGGACCCTGCCCCTACTGGCGTGCTGTGCACCTGAAAGGAAGGACTAGGAGGGCTTGGAGGCCGCGGACGGGTTGGAGGTAGTGGCCTGACCCGCACGCTGGTTGCCCGAACCGCCACGGCGGTATCCACGTCCTCGGCCACGCGAAGACGCTTGCTGCGCGGGCCGGTGGCTGGGCAGCTGACGTGACTGGGTGCCCCTTCCGTGGCCACGAAAGGGGCGAAAAGCAGAGGTTAGCGGAGGGCGCACAACAGAAAGGCCCAGGGACTTGGCATTAGCCCATGAGTCCTTAAAACGCTCCAGCGCATGGTCTGCCTTTGAACCAAAAAGACCGACTCCATCAAAGGGCATGTCCATGAGTGTATTCTGGAAATCACCCGAGAAACCAATTGTTCTCAGCCAGGCGTGGCGACGTAGCGCCACCGTCGTTGCAAGCGATCTGCCCAGCGAGTCGGCGGTATCAAGGCCACAACGTATGGTGTATTTAGCCGCATCTCGCCCTTCCGCAATGGCGCAGGTAAGCAGTGTCTGGACCTCCTCAGAACACTGTGGCAAAACAGCCGCCACCGAACCCCACAGGGAGTGGGTATATCGGCCCAAAAGGCAAGCGGTGTTGACGGACCGCAAGCCAGCACTGGAGGAAGAAAAGCCTTCTTCCCAAATTGGTCCAGGCGTTTGGATTCCCTATCCGGAGGGGCGGTAGGGAAGGCGGTTTGGGAGGCAGAGGCTTGGACAACCAAGCTCTCGGGGGTGGGATGTTGGGAGAGAAACAAGGGGTCGCCCGGAGCAGGGCGATGGCGTCGGGCCACGTTCCTATCCACAGGAGCCCCTGTGGTGGGCTTGGACCAGGCGCCCAAAAGAACGTCAGTGAGTGCATCATTAAACAGCAGCACAGTCTCCGAGGAGGAAGCTGCCGGCTGAAGCACTTCCGTCAGGAGATTAGTCCGGACAGCCACAGTAGGCAATTGGAGATGTAAGGCTCCAGCTGCTCTACGCAACACCGTTGCGAAATTAGCTCCCTCCTCCGTAGCCACGGGAGGAGACAGCATGCCAGTGTCAGGGGAGGTGTCTAGACCACTGGCATCCCCAAGTTCCTCAGCCCAGTCCTGATCATACTCACACTGTTGTGTGAGAGGGTCTTCGGACCCCTCCCAGCTCTCTTTGTCCTCCTCAGGTTCAAAATATGGAGGATGAGGGACATTTGGGATCCAAGGTCTCATCGGGCGCCGGAGCCGGCGTCGAGCGACGCCGGTCCGGCTCCATGTCCGAGCCGGAGAGAGCCGGGACCGACGCCGTCCGGAGCCCCGGACGGGCGTCAGGAACGGCACCAGGGACATCGGCGTCGGCGTGGTTAGGTCAACCGGCGTCGATGGGGGTTGCGGTACCACCGGAGCCGGGATCGGGGCCGGAGCCGAGGCCGGGATGAAGGCTGGTGGGACAGGCGGCGCCGGGACCAGAGTCGTCAGCGACGCCGGAGCAACCCCATCAGGGCCCGCGGGGCCCGAAGGCGCACCGGAGGGACCTTGAGGCCCGAAGAGGCGGGCCATGGCCGACAGGAATTCCTGTATTTCGGCCGGAGTCGCCCCCGAACCCGGAAAGGACAGGTAATGCGGGGGCGGCTCCATTGGCATGTCCGGGGCCGGTGCCGACTGGGGCCTCAGCCGAGTCGCGAGACCGGCGAGGCGAAGTCTTAGAGCGATGACGCTTCTTAGACTTTTTGTGCTTCGACTTACCCGAGGAGCGCGAAGACTTGGACTCCGACGACCGGCGGGGACTCCGCGACCGGCCCCTCGACCTCTCCCGGGACCGGGGCTTGGTGCGGCGCGGAGCCGACTGCCGGACCTCGAGTAGCTTTCGAGACCGCTCTCGCAAAGCCTTCGGGTGAAGTTTCCGGCAGTCAGGGGACGACTTCGTGTCGTGGTCTCGGCCGAGACAGAAGAGACACTCCAGATGCGGGTCTGTGATCGACATCATTCGACCACAGGCGTCGCATGGCTTGAAGCCGGGCATCCCTACGACACCTAGGGAGCCGATGAAGACTCGAAAAGAAACAGTGAAAAATTCACAAAAAGTTAGTCAAAAATTGACTAGGGCACTGCTCTTCCCGGATCTGCGCTTACTGGCGCGGAAAAAAGAAGAACTGACGTCAGCGCGCAGGGGCGGCGTCTAAGTACTGCCCGCGACGTCATCCCCGCGATCACTATGCCGAACGCGGAGCCGCACGACGCCGCCTACCGACGTGCAAGGGTACTGCTACGCAAAAACTTTCCGGATCCAGCCTGACGCCTGGGGATATTCTAAGGTAAGGAATCTGTCACTAACGTGTCTCTTTCAGATAATCAATTTAAGTGCCTTGGCCTCTCCCAACATGTTACTAGATCGGAACCTTCTATTTCAGTAAGATCAACAGTTAAAAAAAGCGAAAATTTTGACAATAGTGAATTAAAAATATTCCCGCAAGGATTATGATAAAAATGACAACCACCGTCCGTGTTCCCAGCCAATAAATGACACGCAGACTGTTTTGAAAGGGGGCATAGTTTACAGTTAAAATCGCCTCCAGAGCACTATGAAGTCCATATTTATCTCCTCTATGTGTCTCGATAATGCAATTTCCAGTTAATGTGCAATACTAATGTTTGTGGTGTTGATGTTATGATAAAAAATTTACAACAACTAATGTCAGAGAACTTGAGGGTGAAGTTCCCATTCATGTATTTGCTGTCTTTGTCTGCTGAGAAGATTGGCAATCTGATTGTTCACTCCTGGGAGGTCTTCCGCTAGGAGATAGATTTTGTGGTGAATGGCCCACCTCCAAATGTCTTGGGCCAAGTGCGACAGTTGGAGAGTGTGTTTCTCCCCCCCCCCCCCGTTTTTGTATGTAATACATAGCTGTCATGTTGTCGGTACGAACTAGGACAGCTTTGCCGACCAGGTGAGTCAGAAATGCTTTGAGCGCTAGAAACACTGCTAGCAGCTCTAGTTGGTTTATGTGGAGAGTTTTTTGCTGTTGACTCCACAGGCCTTGCACAGTGTGGTGTTGAAGATGAGCTCCCCAACCAGTGAGGGACGCGTCCGCTGTTAGCATTGTCTGTGGAACTGGGTCTATGAAGGGCCATCCTTTTGATAAATTTTGTGTGTTCCACCACTGCAGAGAGCAATGAGTACGGCCACTTAACACTAGATCGGTTAACAGACCCTGCGATTGGTTCCACTGACTTGCTAAGCATTCCTGTAGGGGACGCATGTGAAGCCTGGCATGGGGAACGATCATGATGCAAGATGCCATCATTCCCAGTAGTTGCATATACATTCGAGCTGGAAGCGAGTGATTGGACTGAAAATGGAGAACTGGAGCCTGAATGTTGCGAATTCTGGCTGCATTGCGAAAGGCCAGAGCCTTTTGAGTATGTAAAGTGGCTCCTAGGTAATTTTGAGTGTTGAAAGGTTGGAGATGCGATTTCAACACATTGACTGTGAACCCCAGTTGGTGCAGCAACTGGAGTGTCCTGTGAGTATGTTGGAGGCACTCTGGATACGTACTGGCTTTGATGAGCCAGTCGTCCAAGTAAGGGAAGACATGAATGTGTTGTCTTCTCAGATGAGCAGCGACTACTGCCAGACATTTTGTAAAGACTCTGGGAGCAGTGGTGACTCCGAAGGGCAGTTCCTTGAACTGGTAATGTTGGCCCGCTATCACAAATCTGAGAAATTTGCGATGAGCGGGATGTATTTGAATATGGAAGTAGGCGTCCTTTAAGTCTAGAGTAGACAGAAAGTCGCCCTGTTGCAATAGTGGGAGCACTTGTTGAAGTGTTACCATGTGAAAATGGTCTGACTGTATGTAAAGATTTAATTCTCTGAGGTCCAAGAGAGGCCGGAGAGAACCGTCTTTTTTGGGCATGAGAAAATAAAAGGAGTATACGCCCGACCCGTGGTATTGTAGTGGTATGGGCTCTATTGCCCCTTTTAAAATGAGACTGAACCTCTTGTTTGAGGAGGTGTAAGTGATCCAGTGACAGTTTGCGTTAACGTGGAGGAATGTTTGGAGGATTGTTGGTAAACTCTAGGCAATAACCAGAACGGATAATTTCCAGTACCCATTTGTCTGTAGTTATCGACTGCCAGACCGGTAGGAAATGTGAAAGACGCCCCTCCGACAGGTGTTAAAGGTTGGGGGAAGTGTAGGCAAGTCACTGTGTGGTATTGGAGGGGGAGGCGCGTGTGTTGGAACCTCTACCTCTACCCTTGCCACTGCTGTCTCTGTAATCCCCTCCGAAGAAACCCTTGGAGGCAGAGGGTTGATTGTTGCCTTTATAGGTGGTACAGGCAGTGTCTGAGGAGGTATTCTTGGACCCTCTGTGATAGGAGCGCCGAAAGGAACCACGTCCTGCAGTTAATTGGAGGGCTCCCATAGATTTGGCCAACTCTGTGTCCTTCTTCATTTTTTCTAATGATGAATCTACCACAGGGCCAAAGAGGTGTTCCTTATCAAATGGTGTGTTCAGGATAGAAGTTTGAACCTCTGGTTTAAAACCTGAAATGCGTAACCAGGCACGCCTTCTTAAAAGAACGCTGGTGTTGACAGCTCTGGTTGCAGTGTCTGCAGCATCTAGGGAGCACCTGATTGAATTATTGGATATGAGCTGTCCCTCCCGCACTAGGTCTTGCGCCTTGGACTTGTGCTCATCAGGTAGAAATTGGAGCAACTGCTCCATTTCATCCCAATGAACCCTGTCGTACCTATCTAAAAGTGCTTGGGTATTGGAGATGCGCCAAAAGTTTGCAGCCTGGGAGGATACTCTTTTCCCCGAAGCGTCTAGCAACTTTGATTATTTGTCTGGGGGTGGAGCATCTCCTGTGGTTTGAGAATTGGCCCTTTTGCGTGCGTTGGAAACTACCTATGAATCCAATGGTAACTGGCCCCTTATGTATTCTGGATCTGATGGTGCCGGCTTATATTTCTTGTCTACCCTAGAGGTGAGAATACGTGCCCTGACGGGATCATTAACAATTTCATCCACGTGTCTGATCATACCCTTGAGCATGGGGAGTGTGTGCAAGGATTTTCTAGCACTACTGAGCTTTTCGAAAAGAAAATCCTCTTCTAGGGATTCCTTATGCAACTGAACCCCATGGTAGTTAGCAGCTCTACCCAACAGTTCTATGTACCCTACACTGTCGTCCGGTGGAGAAGGCTTGGTAGGGTACAGATCAGGATCATTCCCTGTGGGCGAATTGGTGTTGTAATTTGTCAAGGGGTCTGTAGATGTTGGCTCATTGTCCCCAGCCCCATCCCCTTCATCCTGATTATCAGGTGTATGTGGTGGTGAGTTCTCAGGTGAAATTAGTAAGGGTTGAAACTGAGGAGAAAGAGGTGATGGAAGAGGAGGAGGAGAAGGGTTAGTACACACATTTTTCCTTTTTAAAGGAATGTGGTAGGCCTCTTCAGTCTCAGGTTTGCGTTTTGTTGTCACCTTGGTGGCAATATGTCCAGTTGTTGGATGAATATAGAGCTCCCGTTGTTTCGGATCCGGTTTGGAGGGCGGAACATCTAAATGGTGCTCTTTTGGTGGAATCGGCATATCCGTTTGTTTCGGTGCTGAAGTCTTCGGTGCCGGTGTTTTGGATGCCGGGGTTTTGGATGCAGAGGATTTCGGATCCAGAGGCATTTTTGGCGTCGAAGGGTTGGGGCGGAGCCTGACTGACTTCGATCCTGAAGGTTTAGGCTCGGTGCCCGATTTCGAACGGCTCCGTTTGGAGCCGGAAGGCTTTGGGTTATGTTTCAGTGCCGAGACGGAAGGCGGGGCGTCAGAAACATGGACTCGGTGCAGACCGTGGCCTGGAGGCGGGGTTGGAACGGAGCCTTCTTTTTGGGCTGAGGTGGACTCTGGGGCAAGGGAGGATCTGCATTCACTGTGCGCTGCCCTTGCAGGATGTCTTCGTCCCCGTCGGAGCCGTAGTCAGAGATGGAGATCGGGTCGTGTTCTTCCTCGGCTCCCATGGCGTCTCTGATCTCTTGTTCCGAATGTTCTCCGAAGAGGTCCGGAATGGAACCAGTGTGTTGGCTCTGCATGTCGCGACGTCGAGCCAGACGGTCGCGAAGCATTTTCTTCGATCGGAAAGCCTTACACGCGTCGCAGTCCTGTTCTCTGTGCTCCGGAGACAAGCACAGGTTGCACACTTCGTGTGAGTCAATGTGCGGAAACTTTGCGTGGCACCAAGGGCAGAATTTAAATGGAGTCCGTTCCATCTACTGCGAGGCGGACCGATGTGTGTAGGCCCGAAGGCCTTCCACGAGCTACCCGATTGAAAGAGGGATTTTTCAGTAAATACGATACGTGGAGAATGGAGTTACGCGATCGAAAACAATACCGTCAAGGGTGAGTGTATTGCGCACCGAGGGGAACTGGAGAAACTGTGTCGAACCGGAGCGCAGCAATTCATGTCCGAACCCGATGGCGGAAAAAAACTATCTAACAATAGAGTCGATGCCCATGCGCACTATCACCGAAAGGAGGAGTCACCTACCTCGTGACTGGAAAGACTTCTTCGAAGAAAAACAACTTGCAAACATCCGGACCCAACACTAGATGGCAGGAGTATGCAAAGCATGTGATCTACAGCTCACATGCCTCTAACATTAAGATTTTCAAAGAGTGATTTCTCAATTTCTAGGCAAAAAGAATGACATACATTGTCAGTTGCTTACGAAAAGGCACCCTGTTTGAATAAGAATGCAGTCAGAGAACGTTCAAAACCTGCCAAGTTCACTCCACCTTGCGTTTTTGGTAGACAAACATTTGTTTTTGAGAAATGCAAGGCTTTTTTCCCTTTCCACAGATAACAATTAAAAAGTACATCTAGTATTTTGAGAAAATCTTTGGAAAAATTACCAGAATCATACAGAAGGTAATTAACCACTGATGTTACTACCATTTTATCGCTTCTATTCTTCTTCACCAGGATTAATATTTTGTGGACCAGTTCGCTAACATATTAGAAATCATTTGTAAGGCCTTGTTTTATTATGTTTGACTGGTTCTAGAAGATCATCATTTAATTCAATACCTAATAATTCAGGAAGCCTGGTTGCCAGGCCAGATACAGGGTATCAAGCGCTTCTTTAGTGCACAATATATTTAAAGATCCAACTTCTGATCCACCTTTGTTTAAGGAATAACCCAATATTTCGGAACATTGCTCTATTGTATTGATCAGAGCATGAATGGAATATTCAAACATTCTTTGTGAGCACAATATTACCTGCTGTCGCTTAACTGTGCCAGTGTTGAAGGAGATTCCTGAAATACCTGGATTATTCCTAATGGATAATAGGAGCGGCTCTATTGCCAACAAAAATAAAGTTGGAGATAGAGGACAAACTTATCTTGTGCCTTGCTCAAAACAAAAATAATCAGATAGGACACTGCCATTAGGGCTCTGACTAGTGGATTGATGCATAAAGCAGTGGTCATGTCGATGAAGTTATTTCCCAGATTAAATTTATTCAAAATAATTCACAGAAATGGCTAAACTACATTGTCAAAAGCATTTTTGGGATCAAGTGCAATTGCCACAGTAGGAGATTAGCTTTTTTGTCTTTTCTACTACATGACGGAAAAGTCAGCAGTTGCCGCTGGAGAATGTTTGTCAAGAATATGGCTTGTCTAGAGTCTTAGAGTTGTCAATTAGCAAGTGCTTTGACGTATATTTTGCAGTCTAAATTTATTTGGGAGACAGGCCTGTATTTTTGGGGGTTTGACAGATCTTTGCCTTCATTTGGAATAAATGCGATTAGAGGTTCTGTGTACATCAGATTTTGACTATTTGTTTAAAATCGAGAATACACATGATTTTTCAGAGGAAAGCCTTTATCTGTACAAAAGGTCTTGTAAGAGAGAGTAGTTAAGCCCTCTGGTCTTGGTGCTTTGTCGGTTTTTAGATTTCAAACTATTTTTTATACTGCTCCAATTTTGAAATAAGTAGGTTTCCGAGACTGTCAGCGAGGGAAGTTTAGATTCACTAAAGATTTCACATTCCTTTGTGTTTATGTCTTTGGTTTTTGGGAGTATAATTTGGTTGAAAACGTTTTTAGCTAAATTTTGCGTCTTGGTGTGTGCATTACCCGATTTATCTCTGATCATGATATGTTTGATATCACAAAATTCAATTTTAAATATGAGGACAGCGTTCTTGCAGCTTTATTTGCTTCACAATATTTTAGGAATTTTTACTTGATGACCTATAAGCCAGCTACAGAGCTCAAGATTTTATTGTATTGATATTTGTTCTTAATCAGGGCACCAATTCATTCTTTTTCATTGTCTATGTTAAATCTTAAATTGTTTCAGTTTATTTTTTAACATTTCTAAATTCAAGTTAATATTTCAATTCATTTTCAACCTTATGCTAATCAAAACATCGCTCATGGTAACTTTGAGAGCATCCCAAAGAAATGAAGTTTTCTTTTAGGTAAATTGTAATTGTTGTTTTTATTAGAGCAATGGTTTTGACGTTATTTAGGATTTATTTGTTCATTATCCAACATTTATTCTGAATTTTAGGTGTGTTCCATGCCACCATTAGGGATATAGCTGCATGAAGGGAGATTAATTTTGGTGCAGTCTGTGTGTTTTGTATTGAGCATAGATGAATACCAGATACCAGTAAATAGTAAATTCTTAAATAAAACTGATGTGGGATAGAAAAATAGAATAGTTATTTGTATCTAGGTGTTCCAACCATCATGCATATTTTAGCCCCCATACCTAATTTACTCATAACATTATGTGCTTTTAGGGATTGGTGCACAAGTTACTAACTTGTGTAATGATATATCTGTAAGAGACAGTAGTTAGTGACAGATTCCTTACCTTAGAATATCCCCAGGCGTCAGGCTGGATCCGGAAAGTTTTGCGTAGCAGTACCCTTGCGCGTCGGTAGGCGACGTCGTGCGGCTCCGCGTCTGTCGTCGGGATCGCCGGGATGACGTCGCGGGCAGTACTTAGACACCGTCCCTGCGCGCTGATGTCAGTTCTGTACACGACTTTCCGCGCCAGGAACGCAGAGCCATGCAAGAAGCTGACATAGGTGTCTGAAAAAAGTCTAGGGCCCTGAAAGGGATGTCCTTAACCCTAGAAATCAGTTCGCAGAACGGGGAGGATGGGTGGGCGGTAGGGAATCTGTCACTAACTACTGTCTCTTACAGATAGATCGTTACACAAGTTAGTAACTTGTGCATCTGAAAGAGATACGTTAGTGACAGATTCCTTACCTTAGAATAGATACCCCAGCAATACCAACCCCGGTGGTGGGTCTGCGAACAGATTCAGACAAGGAAGTCCCGGAGGACAGAACGGCCAAAGAAGCCGTCCCTCCGGACCTGGCTGTCAAGGCATTAATGTTTGGTAAACGTGTGCAGCGAGGCCCACGTAGCTGCCTGACATATATCCTGCAGCGGAACACCGTGGCCTAAGGCCGTGGTAGCAGCCGTTGCCCTGGTGGAATGGGCACGCAGCCCAACAGGAGGCTCCTTCTTAGCCAAAGAATAGCAGGCTTTGATACACAAGATGACCCAGCGGGAGATGGTCATCTTCTGTACCGCCCGACCTTTTTTGGCACCCATGTAGCCAACAAAGAGCTGGTCATCCACCCGGAACTGTTGTGTGCGGTTGATGTAAAAGGCAAGCGCACGTTTTGGGTCCAGACGGTGGAGCCTCTCTTCCTCTCTGGAAGGATGCGGAGGCGGAAAGAAGGTGGGCAAAGTGATGGTCTGCCCAATGTGGAAGGCAGTAACCACCTTTGGAAAGAAGGACGGACGCGTCCGAAGAACAACCTTGTCTGGATGAACAGACAGAAAGGGGGGTTTGCATGAAAGAGCCTGGAGCTCACTGACCTGCCGAGCGGAGGTGATGGCTACCAGAAAGGCTGTCTTCAGAGTAAGAAGACGAAGAGGACAGTTATGCAGAGGCTCAAAGGGAGCGCACATTAAAAAAGTAGGAACCAAGTTTAAGTCCCGCTGAGGCATTATAAACGGAACAGGAGGAAAGAGGTGTGTAATGCCTTTAAGAAACCTGTTAACAACAGGGGACTTAAAAAGAGAGGGCTGATCAGGAAGCCTGAGGAAGGCCGAGATTGCACAAAGATAGCCCTTGATGGTAACCCAGGGCAGAACCCTGTTGGGCCAGAGAAAGAAGGAACAAAAGAACCTCAGAAAGAGGGGCAGAGAGGGGATTCACAGCCTTTGCTGTGCACCATGCCACACACTTGTTCCACCTGCAGGCGTATACCACCTTAGTGGAGGGACGCCTGGCTGCCAGAATCACATCACAAACTTCGGGAGGCAAGTCGAAAGGAATCAACTGCCGCCGCTCAATCTCCACGCAAGCAGGTGTAGACTGGACAGGTTCGGGTGGAGGACCGTCCACTGCTGCTGCGACAGAAGATCCTCCCGAAGAGGCAGACGGATCAGGGGATCGACGCTCATACTGAGTAGCTCGGGATACCAAACTCTTCGAGCCCAGTCCGGGAGCTAGCAAGGATGACTTGGGCCCGGTCGCGCCGAATCTTCAACACTCTGGGTAGAAGTGGTATAGGCGGAAAGGCGTACAACAGACCACAACTCCACTCGCGACGAAAAGCGTCGCCGAGCGAGTGCCGCCTTGGAAATTCCAACGCGCAGAACTGCTGACATTGCGCGTTCTCTTCGGGTGGCGAACAGATCTAACCAAGGCTCTCCCCACTGCTGAAAGAGACCTTGCGCCACCTCCGAGTGAAGACGCCATTCGTGATCCATCATGCACCTGCGGCTGAGTTCGTCCCGCCCTGGCGTTCAGGGAACCTGCCAGGTGTTGAACCATCAGGAAAATGCCCTGATGTTCCAGCCATGTCCAGAGGCGCAGAGCCTCCTGACATAGGGTCCACGACCCCACCCCGCCCTGTTTGTTGCAGTACCACATGGCGGTGGTGTTGTCTGTGAACACCTGCACTACCTTCCCTTTGACAGAGGGAAGGAATGCCTTGAGTGCAAGTCGGATCGCCCGGAGCTCCAGAAGGTTGATATGGAGCCGGGACTCCGCCGGAGACCAGAGGCCTCTGATCTCCGCCTCTCCCATGTGACCGCCCCATCCCAGAAGGGACGCGTCCGTCACAACTGTGTGCTCTGGCTGGGGAAGGGAGAGGGATCTGCCCCTGACCCATTGCCGGTTCGAGAGCCACCACTGCAACTGTTTTGCAGTCCCCTCTGAGATCTGGATGTGATCGGACAGGTTGCCCTGGTGCTGCGCCCACTGGAACTTCAGGTCCCACTGCAGAGCCCGCATTTGCCATGTGGCATGATCGACCAGCAGGATGCAGGAGGCCATGAGGCCCAGCAGCCTCAGGGTCATCCGTACCGAAACCCAGGATAGAGGCTGAAAGATCGGAATCATAGCCTGAATATCCCGGACTCGCCGTTCGGGAGGATAGGCCCGAAACTGCGTCGTGTCCAGAACTGCTCCGATGAAAAGGAGCTGTGGAGAAGGAATCAGGTGCGACTTCGGCACATTGATGGAGAACCCCAGCGAGTGCAGGAGTTCGGCCATAGTCTGGAGGTGGGAGACGACTGCCTGGGACGAGCCCGCCTTCAGCAGCCAGTCGTCGAGGTAGGGGAAGACTGGAACCCCTGCCCGGCGCAGATGAACTGCGACCACCGCCATCACTTTCGTGTCACCCGAGGGGCACTTGTGAGGCCAAAGGGGAGCACGGTGAATTGAAAATGCTCGAGGCCCACCATGAACCGCAGGTAACGCCGGTGGGCCGGCAGGACGGGGATGTGGAAATAAGCGTCCTGCAAGTCCAACGCTACCATCCAGTCTCCAGGGTCGAGGGCAGTCAAGACCTGAGCTAAGGTGAGCATCTTGAACTTCTCCTTCCGGAGGAAGCGATTGGCGTTCCGGAGGTCCAAGATAGGACGCATGTCCTCCTTGTCCTTTTGGGCACCAGAAAGTAGTGGGAGTAGCAACCACGTCCTACTTCTGGGGTCGGAACGCGCTTGATGGCCCTCTTGGCCAAGAGGGCCGCAACTTCCTTCTGAAGAAGCACTCAAGTGATCCCCTGACATGCGGTGGAATTGAGGTGGCATGGCTGGGGGATGGTCTCGAAGGGGAGGGAGTAGCCCTTCGGACAATGTCCAAGACCCACTTGAGGTGATGGCACGCCAGTGGTGAAGGTGATGGCGGACCCTGCCCCTACTGGCGTGCTGTGCACCTGAAAGGAAGGACTAGGAGGGCTTGGAGGCCGCGGACGGGGCGGGGTTGGTGGCCTGACCCGCCACGGCGGGAGCCACGCCCTCGGCCACGCGAAGACGCTTGCTGCGCGGGCCGGTGGCTGGGCAGCGGACGTGACTGGGTGCCCCTTCCGTGGCCACGAAAGGGGCGAAAAGCAGACGGTAGCGGAGGGCGTACAGCAGAAAGGCCCAGGGACTTGGCCGTAGCCCTCGAGTCCTTAAAGCGCTCCAGCGCATGGTCTGCTTTGTTTCCAAAAAGACTGACCCCATCAAAAGGCATGTCCATAAGGGTGTTTTGGACATCACCCGAGAAACCAGTGGTTCTCAGCCAGGCGTGACGGCGCAGCGCCACTGTCGTCGCAAGCGATCTGCCTAGCGAGTCGGCGGTATCAAGGCCACATCTGATGGTGTATTTAGCCGCATCTCTTCCGTCCGCAATGGCGCGGGAAAGCAGTGTCTGGACCTCCTCAGGACACTGGGGCAGAACCTGCGCCACCGAGTCCCACAGAGAGTGGGAATATATGCCCAAAAGGCAAGCGCTGTTGACGGACCGCAAGCCAGCACTGGAGGAAGAAAAGACCTTCTTCCCAAATTGATCCAGGCGTTTGGATTCCCTATCCGGAGGAGCGGTAGGGAAGGCGGTTTGGGAAGCAGAGGCTTGGACAACCAAGCTCTCAGGAGTGGGGTGTTGGGAGAGGAACAGGGGGTCGCCCGGGGCGATGGCGTCGGGTCACGTTCCTATCCACAGGAGCCCCTGTGGCGGGCTTGGACCAGGTGCCCAAAAGAACGTCGGAAAGCGCGTCATTAAACGGCAGCAGTGGCTCCGAGGAGGTAGCCGCCGGCTGAAGCACTTCCGTCAGGAGGTTAGTCCTGACAGCCACTGTAGGCAATTGGAGGTGTAAGGCCCCAGCTGCTCTACGCCACACCGTTGCAAAATTTGCTCCCTCCTCCGTGGCCACGGAAGGAGGAGACAGCATGCCAGAGTCAGGAGAGGTGTCCAGATCACTGGCATCCCCAAGTTCCTCAGCCCAGTCCTGATCGAACTCACACTGCTATGTGAGAGGGTCATCCGACCCCTCCCAGTTCTCTTCGTCCTCCTGTGGTTCAAAATAAGGAGAAGGGACATGCGGGACCCAAGGTCTCATCGGCGTCGAGTGGTGCCGGTCCGGCGCCGTGTCCGGAGACAACCGGGGAACGACGCCGCCCGGAGCGGCGTCGGAAACGGCACCCGAGACATCGGCGCCGGTGGAGGTGTTGTTAGGTCAACCGGCGTCGATCGGGGTTGTGGCAGCACCGGAGCCGGGGTCGAGGCCGGGACCGAGGCTGGTGTGACAGGCGGCGCCGGGACCGGAGTCGCCGGCACCGCCGGGGAAACCCCATCAGGGCCCGCGGGGCCCGAAGGCGCACCGGGGAGACCTTGAGGCCCGAAGAGGCGGGCCATGGCCGACAGGAACTCCTGTATCTCGGCCGGAGTCGCCCCCGAACCCGGGAAGGACGGGTAATGCGGGGGCGGCTCCACAGGCACTCCCGGAGCCGCGGACGGTGCCGACAGGACCCTCAGCCGAGTCGCGAGACCGGCGAGGCGAAGTCGTGGAGCGATGACACTTCTTAGACTTCTTATGCTTCGACTTACCGGAGGAGTGCGAAGACTTGGACCCCGACGACCGATGAGGACTCCGCGACCGGCCCCTCGACCTCTCACGTGACCGGGGCTTGGTGCGGCGCGGAGCCGACTGCCGGACCTCGAGGAGCTTTCGAGACCGCTCGCAAAGCCTTCGGATGCAAGGCCCGACAGTCGGGGCACGACTTGGGGTCGTGGTCGCGCCCGAGGCAGTAGAGACAATCCTGATGCGGGTCCGTGATCGACATCATTCGACCACAGGCGTCGCATGGCTTGAAGCCGGGCATCCCTACCGACACTTTGGAGTCGAGCAACTCGAGAAAACAGTGAAAAATCACCAAAAACTTAGTCAAAAAATGACTAGGGCACTGCTCTTCCTGGATCTGCGCTTACTGGCGCGGAAAAAGAAGAACTGACGTCAGCGCGCAGGGGCGGCGTCTAAGTACTGCCCGCGACGTCATCCCGGCGATCCAGACGCCGACGACGGAGCCGCACGACGCCGCCTACAAACGCGCAAGGGTACTGCTACGCAAAACTATCCGGATCCAGCCTGACGCCTGGGGATATTCTAAGGTAAGGAATCTGTCACTAACGTGTCTCTTTCAGATATTTGCATTTCGATAGTCTATCCAGAATGCAGTCTAGCAGAGTGCAGTCTATGGATGGATTAAAGCTGCCACAAAAACTTATAAAAGCATTATGAGGGCTCAGACTCATTTGCTTGTTTAATTTATGCCAAAGTAGGGGGATAATTAGAATTTGGATTTGAGTGTTAATCTGCAATCTGTTCCATATCATTTGTTTGTTCTGGTATGTGTACTGCAACATTGCTTCAACATGTTGGTAGTGGAGCCGTTTACAGACTATTGGTCTTGGAACTTTGATGTATTGTAGTCTGCGAGTTGGCACACAACGGACTTTCTCAAGTTCAAATAATTTTTTGATGTTTACTCCTGTCACTTTATGAAGCCAGCATTCTAGAACATTTAGAGAGGAACAGACTTGATCCTCAAATTCCCTCTCTGGTTATGATATTGAAGATTGGCCAAGTCTTATTTACTGGAGGGAGGGAATTTTGGATTTTGTCGGGGTTTTTGCTTCCTTCATTTTTGTTTTTAGCTAAGGAATTTCTACTAGAAATTTGTTTGATATAATTAATTCCTGTCATTTTTGTTTGCATTAGATCAGGGTTTTTGTCCTCGTTTATACGGTGGTTCAAGTCATGCAAAAGGTTCACTGGCACTTGCAGCATTTGTACAGCTTGATTTGCAACAGTGAATTTGATGAACCAGCCATCTAAGTAGAGGTAGGTGTCGGTGAAAATCTCAAACATCTCTAAGAGCTTGTCTTGACTTCATCTTCACTACCCTTACAGAGTTAATGTCCAAGAAGGGATAACTCCACCGCACAGTCAGAGCGCAATATTAGAAGCACTGGCACATCAATGGTATAAACAACAGTACCTATGTAGGATGCTACACACAAACTCCTGATATACCTGGATGCCAAGATCAAGGCTATTGGCATAAATAATACCAACAGACGTTACTACCCTACAACTACTGACAGCCTTGAAAGCAGAGAATAAGGATCTCAGTTTCCAATTTGCACATCATAATGTTCATCAGGAGATGCCATATATTCTTGCATTAGAAAGTTAAAAAGGAATTTTTGTTTAAGAGGATGGGAAGATTCTCACCGCCTGCATAGAGATATTTTTCTGAGGAGACAGCAGAAGAATTCAAAAGGTGAATCTACTTCTCAAAATGTGGACTTTTGGTAGATAAAAGTCTGGAGTTTACAGAAATGGATGACCCTTTCCATATCTCCCGGCGTTTGCTTAGCTAACTGTGCTCCCTGTAAGAGAGCTCCCAACACAATTTTCATTACCCTAAACAGATTAGACATATAAAAGTTAACATATGTCAACATGTTGGCTGGTGTTTGCAGAGGAATGTATGTTCTCCACGTCTCCTTATACTCACCAAGAAGGCTTGGGTCAGCTCGCACCATTCTTTGCTTTTTCTTCTTCTTGCCAGCGCTCTGCACAGTCTCATAACTTGAATGCTGGTTGTTACTCTGGTTAGTCTGAAAGACTGACTGCACTGCAGGATGACTGAGCTCCCAGACTGAGTCCTGGAACAAATGCAATACAGCA
The DNA here is from genome assembly GCA_963921515.1 of Calotriton arnoldi. Taxonomy (NCBI): domain Eukaryota; kingdom Metazoa; phylum Chordata; class Amphibia; order Caudata; family Salamandridae; genus Calotriton; species Calotriton arnoldi. The sequence continues at coordinate 1,609,495 of CAWUFW010002374.1, forward strand.
ACAAATTTACAGGCAGGCCTGGAACCAGGAGACCACCAATCATCCCAAAAAATCATTGGCTTATTCACGTGTAACAGCAGTTCTCTAGAATTAAAGTTTTCCACAAATCCACCTGCAGTGAATTATTACACAGTCAGGCTGGCATCCTCAGTACATTAAATAAAGATCAATTTAAAATAGCTAATATAGAGCAGAATTGGGCAGTGAGTCAGCAATATCATTCAGATATTTCACCTTCAGTGAATGAATGGGACTAAGGTTCTGCTCAGTAGGCTCACAGAAATAAACCAAGCTACTCACCTTCAGACCTTCAGTAATGCTCTTCCTGGTTTATACTCTACCTAACTGCAGATTTTGACTATCCCCAAGTGCCAAGCAGGATACAGAATTTTTCAAAGCAATTGCTGTCGCTTCCTGTAAGTGGAGACATCGAACTCTGGTGAGACCATGCTCCCCTTCCAGAAGCAGTGTCACAAAGCTTTATATAAGCACAACCCTGGGAGATGAGATCAGTTTACAGTTGAATTAAATTTTTCCGTGCCCTCAGAAGCAATTCAACAGTGACAAATAGGAAGAATGACAGTGCGCAAATAGAACTTGGGCTCTCTTTAGAATCCTAGAAATTCACTCTACTGAATGGGAAGGAGGGCAGTGAGGACGGTGCACATAGACTCAACTAGAAGGGGCAATATCAAAGATAAGTAACTTGTTTTGCTGATGTATACTATCTGATAGAGACTTCGAACTGCAGATTCCTCACCTTAAAATATTCCCCAAGCTTCTGATTTGATCCGGAAAATCTTGCACAGTACACCTTTGTGTGCCAGTAGGCGGCTTAGTTTGGTTCTACGTCAGCATCTTCTGCGTCAGAAGTGACATCGCTTTGCCTACATAGGTGTAAGCAGCTGGCTTTTTATGTGGTAGTGCCAATGTAAGGGCAGACCATGCAAAAAGTAGACAACCCTTATTGGTTTAGAGGGCTTAAATTAATAATCCCAAGTGTTCTATTTGTGGTAGTGTGGTTGAGCAGTTTAGACTTATCAGAGGGCAGTGTTAAGCATTTGTTGCATACACAGTCAATAAATGAGACCCACACGAAGAAATTCGAGACCGATTTAGGAAAAGAACACCGATTTTTATATAATTTAAGACATCATGTTCATTGGATTCAGGTAAGTACTTCCGTAGATACGATTTTTACAGTAAAGCAAAAATATTGCAAAATTACGGTTTTTGAGGCATGAGCCTCAAACACGGTAATGTTATCCTATGGGAGAAACATACACTGCATACATATACTTGCGAGTGTTTCTTGAGGATGTCTTATGGGACTCAAGGTGCTTAGGGGCCAAGGTCCAAGAAACCACCAGCAGTTCGGGTTTACCTGCCCTGGTGAGTCCGGGTGCAGAAATGTTGGTCGCATTGGTAGCCTTGAGCGTTACACAGTAAAATCAATGGCAAAAGTACCTGAATGAAGAAAGGCTGCAAATGGGGACAAGGCCCGTAGAGCCCATGGGGGGTTCAGCTCTTGAGGGTTTCTGCAGCACAGGGACACAACTGGTTTATGTGAACCCGGGCTGCAGGGCTCAGGAGCAGAGGTGTTTTTCCCGTTAGGTCGCTGTAGTTGGAGGCTCTCCCTTGGCTCTGGGACCTGTAGAGGTAGAGAAAACAGGACAGCAGGGCACTCTGAATGAAGACCTCATGGATCCTGAAGTCCCTAGATGGCAGGTTTGCATTGGTGGTGTCCGGACTGGACATGCAACAAGCCTTGGTAGTTGCAAGGGCTCCGGTATCTAACATATTGGTACCGAGAGGATTCGGGAGGGGTCCGCAGCTCGAGACTCAGAGCGATGGGGCAGACCTCCTGGACTCCTGACAACCTCTTCCTGGTGAATTGCTCCCTCGGTGAGCCCGATCGCCAGCAAGACTAAGTACCGGGTCGATTCAGTCTGTGCCTGCAGATTCAGGGGGAGGCTCCTCCACCCCTAGGGAGATGCTGCTTGGTTGTTGAAGGTAAGAATAGTCCTCCAATGGTTGGGGAAGCTGTTCAGCTTCAGAACAAGTCAGTCTTTTTGACCGTTGCGGTGCAAGCAGCCATGCAGTGTTTTGCACAATTCTCGGTGCAAGACCTCTGTTCTTACGACTTCGGCTCTCCTTTCTCCTTCCTTCGGTTCCCAGCAGACAAATAAGAATTCCTGGTGTCAGGGGGACTCCTAAATACTGAATTTAGGGGCATTTAGGGGTGTGTAGGGTAGTAGCCACTGGGCTACTTACCACTGGGGTGACTACAGCCCCTATATGTCTAATTCCTGTGGAGTGTGGGCATCATCCTGACCCAGAATTCCTAGTTTCACCAAATTCAAAATGGTGAAACCGTTTCTTGGCAGTCCACTTCAGGTGGCCCACCCTAGGCGTGTGCCTAGCCTAATGGTGTAACACGCCTACTGACTATCTAATTTCCCACCTGCTCTGGTGCCAAATGGGCCCCCAGGGCAGGGGGTGGCGTTCCCCAGGTCTGGGGAGAAGCTGTTGTCACATATCAAAGGAGGCAGAGATTTTGAAGCCTCTAGCCTTGACATGCTAATTCACCAGCTATCCTGCTGGAGGAGGAGTTACCAAATTCCTCCGGAGCAAGCATTGTTTCTGGCCTCTGAAAGCATGGGCTCTCACCTACAGGGGGTCAGAAACATGTCTGTGGTGACAGGCTGGATGCTACTAGTCAGCCAACACACTAGAGGACTGGTGGGCTTTCAGGGGGCCCCTCTAAGGTGCCCTCTGGGTGCATGTTGTAATAGATCTAGTACTGGCATCAGTACATATTTATTAAGACAAGGTGTTTGATACCAAACATCACTGGTTTAAGTGCAGCCATCATGTAGCTAGGTAACTCGTAATGACCAGTACATGTCCTTAAGATGGCTGCCTGATCACCTGCAATGTCTAGTAATGGAATTAGACATCACAGTGGTCTATCTGCTCATGCAGATGTGTACTCACATATAATATAATGCACCCTGCCTTAGGGCTCTAAGGCCTGCTATAGGGGTGACGTACAGATAGTATATGCAGTGCACCTTGGCATGGCCCACAGCGAGTGTGCAATGTTTTGTTTTCAAAATGATTTGCACCATTTCACGCACCCTGCAATGGCAGCCTGCATGCAGGTTTTGTGTGGGTTCCTGAAGGTGGAATAATACATTCTGCAGCCCTTAATGACACTCTTTAGTACCCATGCCCTGGGTACAAGGGGTACCATTTATAAGGGTGCTAAAGTCCTTGCCAATTGGGTTATAATTAACCATTTTATTTTCGGGGAAAGAACACCTGCATTGGAGGTTGGTTAGCAGGCTTCAGTGCACTGTAGAGCATTTTTTTAGAGTTTGTACTCCTTCATTTTTATATTAAAAAGCAATCAAAGAGTAATCTCGAGTCCTTTTGTAAGAAAGCTCATTTTGTTTATTTTTGATAGGTATTCTTTAAATAATCCACCACAGAGGTTACATCTTCGTTTTTGTAGAATATTATTTCGAGATCAACATTGGTAAAAACTACAACAGCCGACACGTGTTTCGCCCTCAAGGTCGAATAGACCAGGGCTTTTTCAAGGCTGAAAGAGATGTTAATGAGGCAATATTAGTCAGTGTTGTTTACAGGATCTCAGTGTAACCAAACACCCATTACCAAATTCTGAAGAAAGGGTTGTCTTTCTGCCCTACGCACAAGTTACTAACTTGTGTAACGATATATCTGTAAGAGACAGTAGTTAGAGACAGATTCCTTACCTTAGAATATCCCCAGGCGTCAGGCTGGATCCGGAAAGTTTTTGCGTAGCAGTACCCTTGCGCGTCGGTAGGGGGCGTCGTGCGGCTCCGCGTCCGTACCGCCGGGATGACGTCGCGGGCAGTACTTACACGCCGCCCCTGCGCGCTGGCGTCAGTTCTGTACACGACTTTCCGCGCCAGGAACGCAGAGCCATGCAAGAAGCTGACATAAATGTCTGAAAAATACTAGGGCCCTGAAAGGGATGTCCTTAACCCTAGAAATCAGTTCGCAGAACGGGGAGGATGGGTGGGGCCGTAAGGAATCTGTCACTAACTACTGTCTCTTACAGATATATTGTTATACAAGTTAGTAACTTGTGCATCTGAAAGAGACACGTTAGTGACAGATTCCTTACCTTAGAATAGATACCCCAGCAATATCAACTCCGGTGGTGGGTCTGCGAACAAAGATCAGACAAGGAAGTCCCGGAGGACAGAACGGCCAAAGAAGCCGTCCCTCCGGACCTGACTGTCAAGGCAGTAATGCTTGGTAAACGTGTGCAGCGAGGCCCACGTAGCTGCCTGACAGATATCCTGCAGCGGAACACCGCGGCCTAAGGCCGTGGTAGCAGCCGTTGCCCTGGTGGAATGGGCACGCAGCCCAACAGGAGGCTCCTTCTTAGCCAAAGAATAGCAGGCTTTGATACACAAGGTTACCCAGCGGGAAATGGTTCTCTTGTGCACCGCCCGACCTTTTTTGGCACCCACGTAGCCAACAAAGAGCTGGTCATCCACCTGGAAGTGTTGTGTGCGGTTGATATAAAAGGAAAGCGCACGTTTTGGGTCCAGACAGTGGAGCCTCTCTTCCTCTCTGGAAGGATGCGGAGGCGGAAAGAAGGTGGGCAAAGTGATGGCCTGCCCAATGTGGAAGGCAGTAACCACCTTTGGCAAGAAGGACGGACGCGTCCGAAGAACAACCTTGTCTGGATGGACAGACAGAAAGGGAGGTTTGCATGATAGAGCCTGGAGCTCACTCACCCGCCGAGCGGAGGTGATGGCCACCAGAAAGGCTGTCTTCAGAGTCAGAAGACGAACAGGACAGTTATGTAGAGGCTCAAAGGGAGCGCACATGAGAAAGGTAAGAACCAAGTTCAAGTCCCACTGAGGCATCACAAACGGAACAGGAGGGAAGAGGTGTGTAATGCCTTTTAGGAACCTGTTAACAACAGGGGACTTGAAAAGGGAGGGCTGATCAGGAAGCCTGAGGAAGGCCGAGATAGCACAAAGATAACCCTTGATGGTACCCAGGGCAGAACCCTGTTGGGCCAGAGAAAGAAGGAACAGAAGAACCTCAGAAAGAGGGGCAGAGAGGGGATTCACAGCCTTTGCTGTGCACCATGCCACAAACTTGTTCCACCTGCAGGCGTATACCACCTTAGTGGAGGGACGCCTGGCTGCCAGAATCACATCACAAACTTCAGGAGGCAAGTCGAAAGGAATCAACTGCCGCCGCTCAATCTCCACGCAAGCAGGTGGAGACTGGACAGGTTCGGGTGGAGGACCGTCCCCTGCTGCTGCGACAGAAGATCCTCCCAAAGAGGCAGACGGATCGGGGGATCGACGCTCATACTGAATAGCTCGGGATACCAAACTCTTCGAGCCCAGTCCGGAGCCACAAGGATGACTTGGGCCCGGTCGCGCCGAATCTTCTTCAACACTCTGGGTAGAAGTGGTATAGGCGGAAAGGCGTACAACAGACCGCAACTCCACTCGCGACGAAAAGCGTCGCCGAGCGAGTGCCACCCTGGAAATTCCAACGCGCATAACTGCTGACATTGCGCGTTCTCTTCGGTGGCGAACAGATCTAACCAAGGCTCTCCCCAATGCTGAAAGAGACGTTGCGCCACCTCCGAGTGAAGACGCCATTCGTGATCCATCATTCACCTGCGGCTGAGTTCGTCCGCCCTGGTGTTCAGGGAACCTGCCAGGTGTTGAACCATCAGGAATATGCCCTGATGTTCCAGCCATGTCCAGAGGCGCAGAGCCTCCTGACATAGGGTCCACTACCCCACCCCGCCCTGTTTGTTGCAATACCACATGGCGGTGGTGTTGTCTGTTAACACCTGCACTACCGTCCCTTTGACAGAGGGAAGGAATGCCTTGAGTGCAAGTCGGATCGCCCGGAGCTCCAGAAGGTTGATATGGAGCCGGGACTCCGCCCGGAGACCAGAGGCCTCTGATCTCCGCCTCTCCCATGTGACCGCCCCATCCCAGAAGGGACGCGTCCGTCACAACTGTGTGCTCTGGCTGGGGAAGGGAGAGGGATCTGCCCATGACCCATTGCCGGTTCGAGAGCCACCACTGCAACTGTTTTGCAGTCCCCACCGAGATCTGGACGTGATCGGACAGGTTGCCCTGGTGCTGCGCCCACTGGAACTTCAGGTCCCACTGCAGAGCCCGCATATGCCATCTGGCATGATCGAACAGCAGGATGCAGGAGGCCATGAGGCCCAGCAGCCTCAGGGTCATCCGTACCGAAACCCAGGATAGAGGCTGAAAGATCGGAATCATAGCCTGAATCGCCGTTCGGGAGGATAGGCCCGAAACTGCGTCGTGTCCAGAACTGCCCCGATGAAAATGAGCTGTGGAGAAGGAATCAGATGCGACTTCGGCACATTGATGGAGAACCCCAGCGAGTGCAGGAGGTCGGCCGTAGTCTGGAGGTGGGAGACGACTGCCTGGGACGAGCCTGCCTTCAGCAGCCAGTCGTCGAGGTAGGGGAAGACTGGAACCCCTGCCCGGCGCAGATGAGCTGCGACCACCGCCATCACTTTCGTGAACACTCGAGGGGCACTTGTAAGGCCAAAGGGGAGCACGGTGAACTGAAAATGCTCGAGGCCTACCGTGAACCGCAGGTAACGCCGGTGGGCCGGCAGGACGGGGATGTGGCAATAAGCGTCCTGTAAGTCCAACGCTACCAACCAGTCTTCAGGGTCGAGGGCAGTCAAGACCTGAGCTAGGGTGAGCATCTTGAACTTCTCCTTCCGGAGGAAGCGATTGACGTTCCGGAGGTCCAAGATAGGACGCATGTCCTCCTTGTCCTTCTTGGGCACCAGAAAGTAGTGGGAGTAGCAACCACGTCCTACTTCTGGGGTCGGAACATGCTCGATGGCCCTCTTGGCCAAGAGTGCAGTGACTTCCTTCTGCAGAAGCACCAAGTGATCCCCTGACATGCAGTGGAATTGAGGTGGCATGGCTGGGGGTGGTCTCGAAGGGAGGGAGTAGCCCCTTCGGACAATGTCCAAAACCCACCTGTCCGAGGTGATGGCAAGCCAGTGGTGAAGGTGATGGCGGACCCTGCCCCCTACTGGCGTGCTGTGCACCTGAAAGGAAGGACTAGGAGGGCTTGGAGGCCGCGGACGGGGCGGGGTTGGTGGCCTGACCCGCACGCTGGTTGCCTGACCCGCCACGGCGGGAGCCACGCCCTCGGCCACGCGAAGACGCTGCTGCGCGGGCCGGTGGCTGGGCAGCGGACGTGACTGGGCGCCCTTCCGTGGCCACGAAAGGGGCGAAAAGCAGAGGTTAGCGGAGGCGCACAGCAGAAAGGCCCAGGGACTTGGCAGTAGCCCGTGAGTCCTTAAAACGCTCCAGCACACGGTCTGCTTTGGTACCAAAGAGACCGACTCCATCAAAGGGCATGTCCATGAGTGTGTTTTGGACATCACCCGAGAAACCAGTTGTCCTCAGCCAGGCGTGGCGACGCAGCGCCACTGTCGTTGCAAGCTATCTGCCCAGCGAGTCGGCGGTATCAAGGCCACAACGGATGGTGTACTTTGCCGCATCCCTTCCTTCCGCAATGGCGCGGGAAAGCAGTTTCTGGACCTCCTCAGGACACTGGGGCAAAACGAGTGCCACCGAATCCCACAGAGAGTGGGAGTATCGGCCCAAAAGGCAAGCGGTGTTGACGAACCGCAAGCCAGCACTGGAGGAAGAAAAGGCCTTCTTCCCAAATTGATCCAGGCGTTTGGATTCCCTATCCGGAGGGGCGGTAGGGAATGCGGTTTGGGAGGCAGAGGCTTGGACAACCAAGCTCTCGGGGGTGGGATGTTGAGAGAGAAACAAGGGGTCGCCCGGAGCAGGGCGATGGCGTCGCACAAGTTACTAACTTGTGTAACGATATATCTGTAAGAGACAGTAGTTAGTGATAGATTCCTTACCTTAGAATATCCCCAGGCGTCAGGCTGGATCCGGAAAGTTTTGCGTAGCAGTACCCTTGCTCGTCGGTAGGCGGCGTCGTGCGGCTCCGCGTCCGTCGTCGGCGTCGTGATCGCCGGGATGACGTCGCGGGCAGTACTTAGGCGCCGCCCTGCGCGCTGACGTCAGTTCTGTACACGACTTTCCGCGCCAGGAACGCAGAGCCATGCAAGAAGCTGACACAGGTGTCTGAAAAATACTAGGGCCCTGAAAGGGATGTCCTTAACCCTAGAAATCAGTTCGCAGAACGGGGAGGATGGGTGGGCGGTAGGAATCTATCACTAACTACTGTCTCTTACAGATATATCGTTACACAAGTTAGTAACTTGTGCATCTGAAAGAGACACGTTAGTGATAGATTCCTTACCTTAGAATAGATACCCCAGCAATACCAACCCCGGTGGTGGGTCTGCGAACAAAGATCAGACAAGGAAGTCCTGGAGGACAGAACGGCCAAAGAAGCCGTCCCTCCGGACCTGACTGTCAAGGCAGTAATGCTTAGTAAACGTGTGCAGCGAGGCCCACGTAGCTGCCTGACAGATAACCGGCAGCGGAACACCGCGGCCCAAGGCCGTGGTAGCAGCCGTTGCCCTGGTGGAATGGGCACGCAGCCCAACAGGAGGCTCCTTCTTAGCCAAAGAATAGCAGGTCTTGATGCACAAGGTAACCCAGCGGGAGATGGTCCTCTTGTGCACCGCCCGACCTTTTTGGCGCCCACGTAGCCAACAAAGAGCTGGTCATCCACCCGGAAGTGTTTCGTGCGGTCGATATAGAAGGAGAGCGCACGTTTTGGGTCCAGACGGTGGAGCCTCTCTTCCTCTCTGGAAGGATGCGGAGGCGGAAAGAAGGTGGGCAAAGTGATGGTCTGCCCAATGTGGAAAGCAGTAACCACCTTTGGCAAGAAGGACGGACGCGTCCGAAGAACAACCTTGTCTGGATGAACAGACAGAAAGGGAGGTTTGCAAGAAAGAGCCTGGAGCTCACTCACCCGCCGAGCGGAGGTGATGGCCACCAGAAAGGCTGCCTTTAGAGTCAGAAGACGAAGAGGACAGTTATGCAGAGGCTCAAAGGGAGCGCACATTAAAAAGGTAAGAACCAAGTTCAAGTCCCACTGAGGCATTACAAACGGAACAGGAGGGAAGAGGTGAGTAATGCCTTTTAAGAACCTGTTAACAACAGGGGACTTGAAAAGGGAGGGCTGATCAGGGAGCCTGAGGAAGGCCGAGATAGCACAAAGATAACCCTTGATGGTACCCAGGGCAGAACCCTGTTGGGCCAGAGAGAGAAGGAACAGAAGGACCTCAGAAAGAGGGGCAGAAAGGGGATCCACAGCCTTTGCTGTGCACCATGCCACAAATTTGTTCCACCTGCAGGCGTATACCACCTTAGTGGAGGGACGCCTGGCTGCCAGAATCACATCACAAACTTCGGGAGGCAAGTCGAAAGGAATCAACTGCCGCCGCTCAATCTCCACGCAAGCAGGTGTAGACTGGACAGGTTCGGGTGGAGGACCGTCCCCTGCTGCTGCGACAGAAGATCCTCCCGAAGAGGCAGACGGATCGGGGATCTATGCTCATATTGAGTAGCTCGGGATACCAAACTCTTCGAGCCCAGTCCGGAGCCACAAGAATGACTTGGGCCCGGTCGTGCCGAATCTTCTTCAACACTCTGGGTAGAAGTGGTATAGGCGGAAAGGCGTACAACAGACCGCAACTCCACTCGCGACGAAAAGCGTCGCCGAGCGAGTGCCGCCTTGGAAATTCCAACGCGCAGAACTGATGACATTGCGCGTTCTCTTCGGTGGCGAATAGATCTAACCAAGGCTCTCCCCACTGTAGAAAGAGTCCTTGCGCCACTTCCGAGTGAAGACGCCATTCGTGATCCATCATGCACCTGCGGCTGAGTTCGTCCGCCCCTGGCGTTCAGAGAACCTGCCAGGTGTTGAACCATCAGGAACATGCCCTGATGTTCCAGCCATGTCCAGAGGCGCAGAGCCTCCTGACAAAGGGTCCAAGACCCCACCCCGCCCTGTTTGTTGCAGTACCACATGGCGGTGGTGTTGTCTGTGAACACCTGCACTACCTTCCCTTTGACAGAGGGAAGGAATGCCTTGAGTGCAAGCCGGATCGCCCGGAGCTCCAGAAGGTTGATATGGAGCCGGGACTCCGCCGGAGACCAGAGGCCTCTGATCTCCGCCTCTCCCATGTGACCGCCCCATCCCAGAAGGGACGCGTCCGTCACAACTGTATGCTCTGGCTGGGGAAGGGAGAGGGATCTGCCCATGACCCATTGCCGGTTCGAGAGCCACCACTGCAACTGTTTTGCAGTCCCCTCCGAGATCTGGACGTGATCGGACAGGTTGCCCTGGTGCTGCGCCCACTGGAACTTCAGGTCCCACTGCAGAGCCCGCATATGCCATCTGGCATGATTGACCAGCAGGATGCAGGAGGCCATGAGGCCCAGCAGCCTCAGGGTCATCCTTACCGAAACCCAGGATAAAGGCCGAAAGATCGGAATCATAGCCTGAATATCCCGGACTCGCCGTTCGGGAGGATAGGCCCGAAACTGCGTCGTGTCCAGAACTGCTCCGATGAAAAGGAGCTGTGGAGAAGGAATCAGATGCGACTTCGGCACATTGATGGAGAACCCCAGCGAGTGCAGGAGTTCGGCCGTAGTCTGGAGGTGGGAGACGACTGCCTGGGACGAGCCCGCCTTCAGCAGCCAGTCGTCGAGGTCGGGGAAGACTGAAACCCCTGCCCGGCGCAGATGAGCTGCGACCACCGCCATCACTTTCGTGAACACCCGAGGGGCACTGGTAAGGCCAAAGGGGAGCACGGTGAACTGAAAATGCTCGGGGCCTACCGTGAACCGAAGGTAACGCCGGTGGGCCGGCAGGACGGGGATGTGGAAATACGCGTCCTGCAAGTCCAACGCTACCAACCAGTCTCCAGGGTCGAGGGCAGTCAAGACCTGAGCTAGGGTGAGCATCTTGAACTTCTCCTTCCGGAGGAAGCGATTGACGTTCCGGAGGTCCAAGATAGGACGCATGTCCTCCTTTGTCCTTTTGGGCACCAGAAAGTAGTGGGAGTAGCAACCACGCCCTACTTCTGGGGTCGGAACATGCTCGATGGCCCTCTTGGTCAAGAGGGCCGTGACTTCCTTCTGTAGAAGCACCAAGTGATCCCCTGACATGCGGTGGAATTGAGGTGGCATGGCTGGGGGTGGTCTCGAAGGGGAGGGAGTAGCCCTTCGGACAATGTCCAAGACCCACCTGTCCGAGGTGATGGTGCGCCAGTGGGGAAGGTGATGGCGGACCCTGCCCCTACTGGCGTGCCGTGCACCTGAAAGGAGGGACTAGGAGGGCTTGGAGGCCGCGGACGGGTTGGAGGTGGTGGCCTGACCCGCACGCTGGTTGCCCGATCCGCCACGGCGGAATCCACGTCCTCGGCCACGCCAAGACGCCTGCTGCGCGGGCCGGTGGCTGGGCTGCTGACGTGAAGGGGCGCCCTACCGTGGCCACGATAGGGGCGAAAAGCAGAAGGCAGCGGAGGGCGTGTAGCAGAAAGGCCCAGGGACTTGGCAGTAGCCCGTGAGTCCTTAAAGCGCTCCAACGCATGGTCTGCTTTGGACCCAAAAGACCGACTTCCATCAAAGGGCATGTCCATGAGAGTATTCTGGACATCCCCTGAAAACCAGTGGTTCTCAGCCAGGCGTGGCGCCGGAGCGCCACCGTCGTTGCAATCGACCTGCCCAGCGAGTCGGCGGTGTCAAGGCCACAACGGATAGTGTATTTGGCCGCATCCCTTCCTTCCGCAATGGCGCGGGAAAGCAGTGCCTGGACCTCCTCAGGGCACTGGGGCAAAACATCCGCCACCGAATCCCACAGGGAGTGGGTATATCGGCCCAAAAGACAAGCGGTGTTAACGGACCGCAAGCCAGCACTGGAGGAAGAAAACCTTTCTTCCCAAACTGATCCAGGCGTTTGGATTCCCTATCCGGAGGAGCGGTAGGGAAGGCGGTTTGGGAAGCGGAGGCTTGGACAACCAAGCTCTCAGGAGTGGGGTGGACAGAAAGAAACAGGGGTCGCCCGGAGCGGGGCGATGGCGTCGTGACACGTTCCGATCCACAGGAGCCCCTGTGTTGGGCTTGGACCAGGCGCCCAAAGAACGTCCGTGAGGGCGTCGTTAAACGGCAGCACAGTCTCCGCAGAGGAGGCTGCCGGCTGAAGCACCTCTGTCAAGATGTTAGGCTTGACCGTCAAAGTAGGGAGCTGGAGACGTAAGGCCCCAGCAGCCCTACGCAACACCGTACCAAAATTGGCCCCCTCCTCCGTAGCCACGGGAGGAGACAGCATGCCAGTGTCAGGAGAAGTATCCAGACCACTGGCCTCCCTAGACTCTCTGTCCAGTCCTCATCATACTGACAGTTGCGTGTCAGAGGGTCATCAGACCCCTCCCAGTCCTCCTGGTCCTCCTCTGGTTCAAAATAAGGAGGAGGAGGGACATTTGGGACCCAAGGTCCCATCGGCGCCGGAGCCGGCGTCGAGCGACGTCGCTCCGGGTCCATGTCCGGAGCCGGAAGGAACTGGGGGACGACGCCGCCCGGAGCCCAGGGCGGCGTCGAGAACGGCACCGGAGACATCGGCGCCGGCGGAGGTGTCGTGAGGTCGACCGGCGTCGATGGGGGTTGTGGAGCCGGGATCGAGGCCGGGGCCGAAGCCGGAGCCGGGATCGAGGCTGGAGGCCCGGGCGACGCCGGGGCCGGAGCCGCCGGCGACGCCGGAGCAACCCCATCAGGGCCCGCGGGGCCCGAAGGCGCACCGGAGGGGCCTGAAGGCCCGAAGAGGCGGGCCATGGCCGACAGGAACTCCTGTACCTTGGCCGGATCCGCCCCGAACCCGGGAAGGGCGGGTATGACGGGGGCGACTCCACAGGCAAGTCCGGGGCCGCGGGGGCGGGGACGGTGCCGGGAGGGGCCTCAGCCGAGTCGCGAGACCGGCGAGGCGAAGTCCGAGAGCGACGATGCTTCTTGGACTTCTTGTGCCTGGACTTACCGGACGAAGAAGACTTCGACGCCGACGACCGGTGTGCACTCCGCGAGCGACCCCTGGACCTCTCACGCGACCGGGGCTTCCGCGGAGCCGAATGCCGGGCCTCGAGGAGCTTTCGAGACCGCTCTCGCAAAGCTATCGGGTTGAGGGCCTGGCATTCGGGACAAGACTCGGTGTCGTGGCCTCGGCCGAGGCAGAAGAGACACTCCCAATGCGGGTCGGTGACGGACATCATCCGCGCACAGGCGCCGCATCGCTTGAAGCCGGGCATCCCTACGACACCTTAAAGATGGAAAAAACTGTGAAAAAATCACCAAAAAGTATGGTCAAAAATTGACCAGGGCACTGCTCTTCCCGGATCTGCGCTTACTGGCGCGGAAAAAGAAGAACTGACGTCAGCGCGCAGGGCGGCGCCAAGTACTGCCCGCGACGTCATCCCGGCGATCACGACGCCGACGACGGACGCGGAGCCGCACGACGCCGCCTACCGACGCGCAAGGGTACTGCTACGCAAAACTTTCCGGATCCAGCCTGACGCCTGGGGATATTCTAAGGTAAGGAATCTATCACTAACGTGTCTCTTTCAGATGGGCCACGTTCCTATCCACAGGAGCCCCTGTGGCGGGCTTGGACCAGGTGCCCAAAAGAACGACAGAAAGTGCATCATTAAACGGCAGCAATGGCTCCGAGGAGGTAGCTGCTGGCTGAAGCACTTCCGTCAGGAGGTTAGTCCTGACAGCCACTGTAGGCAATTGGAGGTGTAAGGCTCCAGCGGCTCTACGCAACACCGTTGCGAAATTTGCTCCTTCCTCCGTAGCCACGGAAGGAGGAGACAGCATGCCAGTGTCAGGGGAAGTGTCCAGACCACTGGCATCCCCAAGTTCCTCTGTCCAGTCCTGATCATAGTCACACTGCTGTGTGAGAGGGTCATCCGACCCCTCCCAGCTCTCCTGGTCCTCCTCCGGTTGAAAATAAGGGACGTCCGGCACCCAAGGTCTCATGGGCGCCGGAGCCGGCGTCGGGCGACGTCGGTCCGACGCCGCGTCCGGATCCGGAGAGAACCGGGGAACGACGCCGCCCGGAGCCCCGGGCGGCGTCAGGAACGGCACCGGGGACATCGGCGTCGGCGGAGGCGTGGTTAGGTCAACCGGCGTCGATGGGGGTTGCGGTACCACCGGAGCCGGGAGCGAGGCCGGGGCCGGGAGCGAGGCTGGTGGGACAGGCGGCACCGGGACCGGAGTCGGCGCAATCCCATTAGGGCCCTCGGGGCCCGAAGGCGCACCGGAGGGGCCTTGAACCCCGAAGAGGCGGGCCATGGCCGACAGGAATTCCTGTATCTCGGCCGGAGTCGCCCCCGAACCCGGGAAGGACGGGTAATGCGGGGGCGGCGCCACAGGCACATCCGGAGCCGCGGGGGCGGTGCCGGTGCCGACAGGGGCCTCAGCCGAGTCGCGAGACCGGCGAGGCAAAGTCTTAGAGCGATGGTGCTTCTTAGACTTCTTGTGCTTCGACTTACCCGAGGAGTGCGAAGACTTGGACTCCGATGACCGGCGAGGACTCCGCGACCGGCCCCTCAACCTCTCGCGTGACCGGGGCTTGGTGCGGCGCGGAGCCGACTGCCGGACCTCGAGGAGCTTTCGAGACCGCTCTCGCAAAGCCTTCGGGTGCAAGGCCCGGCAGTCGGAGCACGACTTCGTGTCGTGGTCGCGGCCGAGACAGTAGAGACACTCTAAGTGCGGGTCTGTGATCGACATCATTCGACCACAGGCGTCGCATGGCTTGAAGCCGGGCATCCCTACCGACACTGTGGAGCCGAGATGACTCGAAGAAAACAGTGAAAAATCACCAAAAAGTTAGTCAAAAAATGACTAGGGCACTGCTCTTCCCGGATCTGCGCTTACTGGCGCGGAAAAAAGAAGAACTGACGTCAGCGCGCAGGGGCGGCGTCTAAGTACTGCCCACGACGTCATCCCGGTAGTCCCGACGCCGACGACGGACGCGGAGCCGAACGCCGCCGCCTACCGACGCGCAAGGGTACTGCTACGCAAAAACTTTCCGGATCCAGCCTGACGCCTGGGGATATTCTAAGGTAAGGAATCTGTCACTAACGTCTCTCTTTCAGATATCAAGCTCGGATATAGTACAGACCAAAATAGATCTGTTCAAGTTTACAAGGAAGCCTAAACTACTTCATTCTTTCTTCTCTGACCAAACTCCAAGACTAAGACCAGGGGGTAATCCCCTACCTACAAGTGAACTTTCTGTGCAAGATCTAGAGAACATCAACTTACTCACTCACTTATCAACTGAAGGGGCCACAGATGGGTTAGAATCCCTGACAACAGCAGAAGAACTTGGCATAGACATTTTACACTGTAAACCTACATCTTTTAAGAAAAAATCATATTTCACACCAGCACTACCACCAGGTAACACAATAGATATCTTCTTTTCTGCTGTAAGCAAGGACTTAGAGCACCTGACTACCAAAGAAGCCGACAAAGGCGGAAACGTTGTTCTCCTTGACACCCCGGACTACCTTCAAGAAGCATACCGTCAATTAGGGGCATCTGACTGTTATAAAAAATTCAGCCAAAATCCCATCAAAGAAATACAAGAAAAGCTTGGCCAGTTACTGAATAAGTGGTATGAGAAGGGCCTATTAACATTGGAGGAGAAACAACTTTTGTTCATAGAAAATCCAGTCAATCCAACACTGTACCTGTTACCAAAGGTTGACAAGCCTGGCATACCACCAAAAGGGAGACCAATTATTGCGGGAATCGATTCCATCTGCTCCAATGTGGGCACCTTTATTGATGGGGAACTACAACCCTTTATGAAAGATCTCCCATCTTTTCTAAAAGACACCAAAGATGTTCTTCAAAAACTACAAATCACCACATGGCAACCAAACTTCCTATTATCATCCATACATGCAGTCAGTCTGTACACTTCCATCAAACATCCAGACGGTCTGGCAGCAATCAGGGAATGTCTCCAAACAAGATCAGTTCATTTCACGGCCAGAAACAGCATGATATTGGAAATGCTAGAATTGTGTTTGCATAATAACTACTTCCTCTTTAATGGAGAATATTACTTACAACTACAGGGGACGGCTATGGGGGCTAACATTTTATTCCCCCATATGCCTGTATCCTAATGGGGGAAGTGGAACGCCATTGGATCTGGAATGACAACAAAGAAAGTTTTTCTGACAACATAATTATGTGGGGCAGATACATCGACGATATATTACTGATATGGCAAGGCTCAGAGGCACTTTTGAGAGAATTCATCAACACCTTTACCCCAAATAAATGGGGTATAGACACAACATATACTATCTCCCAAAAAGAAATAGAATTTCTGGATTTAACAATCTATATTGAACAAAATACTTTACAAACTAAAATCCATAGAAAAAGTAATGCTGCAAATTCTATCTTGCATGCCTCAAGTAGTCACCCCTACCATACTATCAGAAACATTCCATCAGGAGAATATCGCAGAGCCCGAATCAACTGTAGTTCGGACCAAGAATTTGACAAAAAATCTGAGGAGATTACAAAAAGACTAAAACAAAGAGGATACAACCATCGATGCCTTAAGGAAACACAACATCATTTTTCTCAATCAGATCGAAATATGCTCCTACTTTCTAACAGAACACAAAACAATCAACCAGCAATTTGGTTTCTGACTCAATATAACAATGGACACCATCATATACGTAAAACTCTCAAAAAACATTGGAATCTCTTAAAACAAAATTCTACAATAGCAGATGTTGTTAAGAATCAACCACAATTCAGTTTTCCGAGTAAAAACCTTCGTGACTCCTTATGCCCTTCATTCTTTCAAACGAAACAGTGCTCGTCGTACGAGTTACTTACCTTCGGTAACGATGTATCTGGTAGAGACGTTGTCTAGCCGCAGATTCCTTAACTGAGAATATCCCCAGGCGTCAGACTGGATCCGGAAAATTTTGCGCAGCAGTACCTCTGCGCGCCGGGGGGCGGCGCCGCTTGGCTCCGCCCTGACGTCGTCCCCGGACATGACGTCAGTGGAGCCATATAGGACCCTCCCGGCGCGCTGACGTCAGTTTTCTCCGGAGGAACTTTTCCGCGCCACAACGCAGAGCCCCCAGTAAAACTGTGAGAGTATGGGAACAGTGTGCGAATAAAAAAGAAAATTGGTGAGAGAGAAAGAACCAAAGGGTGAGAAAGCACCATGAACGACAGTGAGAAGCACTGGCGACTGAAAGTTGGTGAAAAGGAAAGAGCAGAGGAATACTCTGAGAAGCAGTTACGCAAAAGCGAAGTGAATGCCACCCTTGAGGCAAATCGATCTATAAGAAGAAGACCAAGGCAGACGACAGAAAGCCTGCACCAGATGAAGTGACTGAAAAGAGCAGAACAGTACACTGAAAAGCAATCCCGGAAAAGCGAGAGAATGCCCTCTCCTGAGGCAAAACGGCAATGAGAAGAGCCAACAGCGACAGGCAAGAAAGCCCCAAACCACAGGATTAAAGAAGAGAAAAGAAAGAAATAGGGCGACTCTGTCCCCTGTGAGAGAACCATTGGACTGAGGCACAGGCCAAAAAGACCTCAAAACCAATTGACTGGAGGAGTGTCCATGGAGAAGGTGGGTGGGAGGGTAGAGAATACCAGTAGGCCCCATACTGGAGGAAACCCATGTGGAAAAACGCAGAAGGACACCTGAACCCACCGCCCAAGCATGAGATTGGGAGGAGCAGAACAAGTAAACCAAAGGAATAAGCCTGACGGGGAGGGAGGTGAGAGATACCACCCCGTAGAAAGACAAAGCCACCCCGAGGGAGGCGAATGCAGAAAACCCCACCTGAAAAGGTCCTCGCAGATCGGGGAGGATGGGTGGGCGTTAAGGAATCTGCGGCTAGACAACGTCTCTACCAGATACATCGTTACCGAAGGTAAGTAACTCGTACATCTGATAGAGACATCTAGCCGCAGATTCCTTAACTGAGAATAGATACCAAAGCCAAACCCCATAGGAGGCGGGTCTGCGACTGAACCCCACTAAGTTCCCAAGGGAACAGAAGTGTCAACCAGTGGACTAAACACAGTGGGGGCAGCACTGCCAGAGTGGCCAACACCAGACTAGGATACTCCGTAGGGAGTGGCCAACAATGAGAGGCAAAGGCATCAAAAGCTGCCAAGGGCGGCAGGAAAGCCCTTTCGGTTAACCAGAGTTGAAAGGGAGCACAGAACCAGAAGGTCAGTGCGGAATGAGAGTGGATATCTTCTGGAAAAGAAGAGGAACTAAATGTAGGATGTGAGGGATCCACAGGATCCGATGGACCTGCAAAAGAGAAAGGTCCAGCTAGGGTACAAGAATGGACCGAGTCCGAGCATGCAGGACGGACATGCATGACAGTGAAAGAAGCACTGTGGAACTGGGAACAGCAGCGGAAGGATGCTGACGACGCCCAGGATGACTCAGTGTTACTGGAAACACAAGACCTGCCAAAGCACCATCGCCCATGCACCGGACATGTGAAAGGGCGGGCATCAAAAGGCAGAATGGCAGAGAATGAGGCAATAACCAGTGCCACGCATGTGGGGAACAGAAGTACACAAGAGACACTGAGTGTACCGCCAGAACCCTTCCACGGAAAGGGAAAGGCACAATGAAACGCCACGAGAAAAAGCTGAGATGCGAGAGACGCATCACCAGGGTGTACCGCGTGAAAGAGATCCGGCAAAACTAACACACGTAGAAGACTTGCGCTCACGAAAAGTGAGGAACAAGACCACGGCCACCGCAAGAAGGACCATGCATGTGGGAGGTCTGGGTGTGTGTAGTACGCCGGACAGGAGAAAATTAGACAGGACGCAGCCCGGTGGATGCGTTGAGAAAGAAAAGAAAAGGCACCATAGGCACCAACAGCCATGTTGCAGCGGTACCGGTCAGAGCAATGCCCAGAGCCAGATGCAACAGCCACAGGCAGTAGGGAAGATCTACCGTCTACCGCGAGACAGACAGGGAGGCCGAGCAGTACTGGAAGGAGTCAGTACGAAACGTACAGGAGGAACAAAAGTGGATGTACGTACAATAGCCCACAAGGCAAACAATGTTCTGAGGAGAACACTCCCACTGAGAGCAGCAACAGCAGCCCGAAGGAAAGCACGACAACACCTGCGCGGAATGCAGCAGGGAAATGGGAAGCTCTGGCAGGGGAAGTGGCCATAAAAGCAAGGCACAAGACAATGTAAAGTATCAGCGTCTGGGGCCAGAACGCCACCATGGAGAGCGAAATCCAACCATCAAAGGACTACGCAGCATGGATAGAGGAGAGTAGAACTAGGCAACGTAAAGTTGCAGGAAAGCGCAGCAGCCCGTGACAGCGAACATACCAGGGAGCAGCCATCGGACGCTTATAGAACACAGAAGAATAGTGCCGAGCTAGCTGTGCGTGCTCGGGGACAGCGACAGGGTCCCACTGGGAGGCAGTCCACAGATGGGATGGCCGCAGCGAAAGAACCACGACGAGATGGCTAGGAACCAGATGGTTGCAAGGAAAGTGGCGGACGAGAAAAGGCAGCACAAACCACCCAAGGAGGGCTAACCTGAAAAGACCCTCCTGGAAGAGGTGACACGAGGTAGAACCTCAAAGTCCTCCGGGATGAGGGCACACGAGAAATGGAGCAGTGAGATGCAGGGGAGTGTCACAGACCAGCAGCAGACACCATGAGAGAGGCGAGAGAGCGAGACCAACAAATGGACCGCAAGAAGGTCCCGGGAGGGACCGCAGCAGCAGTGAAAGTTTATATGCACAGCCGCAGGACAACCTCGTGAAAAAGACCCCACAGGAGCCTACCAAGACGTCTGTGGGAAGGAGGCAGCTATACAATAGCCAACGAATACCCCACATAGGGTAAGTATCAACCCCAACAAGGGGCACCTCTTGAGCGTGAGCTCATAGACAGAGGATCAACAGAAATATAAGCAGCTGACCAGCTGCACGAAAGAAAAGAAATTGCGGCGAGAAGCCGCCCAGGCCGTTCAGGTATTACAGCATGAACCCAGGGCCGATATGAAGCAGAGACAACACTGCAGAGGGTGAGGACAAAGTCCGCAACCGGACAAGAACAGAATAAAAACTATGGAAGGTTAGAAAGAAGGCGGTGAACCGCAGAGTCCGCATGTTCGTTAAACAGGGACACCCCATCAAATGGCAAATCCCGGAGACTGTCACGAACATTTTCGGGGAAACCCCCGTCGCGCAGCCAAGCATGGCGACGCAGAGCAACGGACCTGGCCATTGCCCGACTCACCGAATCGGTGGAGTCAATGGCAGACCGAATGGTAAAGCGTGCCATCTCTCGACCTTCATGAAGGAGACGAGCCATGTCAGCAAGAGTACTCTCAGGGAGAGAAGGTAAAAGACACTCCAAAGAGTCCCAAAGGGCACAAGAAGACCGGGCAAAGACGCAAGCCGTGTTCAGAGCACGTAAGGCTGAACTAGCGGACGCAAAAATGCCGCCAACCAACGAGACTCCCTAGTGGGAGGCAGCAATAGAGGCGGAGAGGAAGGCTGCGTGGCAAAAGCCACCTGGACTACTAGTCCCTGAGCCCCAGGCTGAAGGGACAAACAGGCTGGGCCCCCAGGGGCCGGACGATGCGCAATGGCCCGGTCAACAGGATCTCCTGAAGAGGGCCGTGCCCACATTCCGAGAAGCGCATCGAACAACAAGCCGCTAAAAGGCAGCAAGGGCTCAATGTCCACCTCACCCTGGTGGAGGAGATCCAATAATGGATCGGAGGACAGGGAGACAGACGGAGGGTGCAAGTGTAAAACAGCTGCAGCCCTGCGAATACCCCTTAAAAACAATGCACCAGCTTCAGTGGGCATCCTGGAGGGTGACAATAGGCCATCTGTAGAGGACGGTTGCAAGCTGACACGTCCCGCAGCAGGAGGAGCAAGGGGCCACTGACCCCAGGGCATTGGAGCCAAATGGCTTGGAGATAACCCAGGGCATACCGGATCTGTGTCCTCTCGAAGCGGAGAATCAACTGGAACCGGCGGCTGCTCCGGCGTCGAACCGACGTCAACCTCCACGAGAGACGACCTGGCTGTGGCACGAGCCGGTGTCGACGACCCCACCACCAATAAGTGCGGAGAAGGAGTATGACGACCAGGAGTCGACAGGCATGGTGCTGCCGGCGCCGCCGATGTCGACGCAGGGCGCCGCCAGGGGCCATGCGGAGACAGGGCAGAAGGGCTCGACGTGGGGCTGGGACGCCCATCCGGGTTGTGTCCCGCCGGCGGCACGACTCCGGAGCCGGAGTCAAGGCACTCGGCCGGCGCCGAGGGCGAACCCGCCGGCGAAGATCCGACCTGAACGCCTACCTCCTCTGTGGGACCCGAAGGCGCGCCAGGGAGAGGAGGTGACCCGAAGATGGAGTGCAGAGCCTTGTATTAGGCTTCCATATGGGGTCGAGTTGCACCATCACCCGGAAAGGGCGGGTAAATGGAGGCCGACTCTGGGGGGTACGGCTCCGTGGTGGAACGGGAACCATGACCCCCATCGTCACGTTGAAGCGAGGTCGCTGACCTCCGTGACTTGTGCTTGGACTTACCTTTAGGTGAACGACGGTCGCAGGAACGACTCCGGGAGCAGACGCGGACAGAAGAGCCAGCCCGAGAGTGGCGGGGAGACGCTGTGCGGGATACCCGTGCGGCCAGGAGCTTCATTCGACGCTCCCGCAGGGACTGCGGACGCATCTGCCGGCAGGCGGCACACTCCACGGAGTCGTGGTGCGACCCAAGACACCACATGCAAATGGTGTGCGGGTCCGACGCCGACATCTGTCGCGAACAGGTCTCACACACCTTAAAGCCCGAAGGCATCGCACACCGTTCCCCAACGCAGAAGGCGTCGAAAAGGCCTGAAGAAAACAGGCCAGAGGAACAGCTGAATCCTCGGATCCGCATTGGGACGCGGAAAAGAAGGAAAACTGACGTCAGCGCGCCGGGAGGGTCCTATATGGCTCCACTGACGTCATGTCCGGGGACAACGTCAGGGCGGAGCCAAGCGGCGCCGCCCCCCGGCGCGCAGAGGTACTGCTGCGCAAAATTTTCCGGATCCAGTCTGACGCCTGGGGATATTCTCAGTTAAGGAATCTGCGGCTAGATGTCTCTTTCAGATAACCTTCTTACAAAAACCAAATGGTTTCTTTACCTGTTCCAACTGTTCAATTTGCAAATTGGGAAAGTCTAAAAATCAGGACATTATGGTGAATGGGCACCTTTTTCACATTAGGGATTTCATAAATTGTGAGAGCAAAAACGTAATTTACTTAATCAACTGCCCTTGTGGAAGACATTATATAGGGAGCACTACTCGTTCTCTTAAAACGCGTATTCAAGAACTTTACCGGAACATCCATAAATCTGATTTAAGACAACCACTAGTGGAACACTTTGAGACCAACCATCCACAAAATCGTAACTTCTCCTTTTGCGGTCTTGAAAAACTGAAGCAACACGCAAGAGGAGGGAATTTGGAGCTCCGATTACGCCAAAAAGAAAGTGCCCTCATTATCCGTTTTGGCACTGCAGAACGGCTTGAATAAAGAAAACGAATAGCACTATTGGCTCTGATATGCCTCAATCTGAACTGCAAAAATTTGGAAAATGGTGATGAAATGGTATATGCACACAAGTTGTGCAAGCTGAATGGCAAAAGACATTTAAGATGCTAGTGTATAATTCTCTGCTGTAAATACTGCCCTTTCATGCAGAGGCAAAAACATACACCTTTCTTATGTCATAATTTTTCTACTTCTGTATTTTTCTGTGTGATCAGAATTTACTGTAACTTTCGCCACCTCTAAGTACTCGGTTGTTTCTCTGTGATGCTTCTCATTTACCTCTGAATAACATCAGACCTGTTTTTTGCTTATGGATCTCTGCTCCTTACTTGGCCCAAGATCTTAAGATGGAATACCTCCCTCAGTCAGTTCGGTATTCCCAATGACTACCCAATAGAGTCCATCCCCATACTATGAGCCATAGGCACAAGTTACTAACTTGTGTAACGATATATCTGTAAGAGACAGTAGTTAGTGACAGATTCCTTACCTTAGAATATCCCCAGGCGTCAGGCTGGATCCGGAAAGTTTTTTGCGTAGCAGTACCCTTGCGCGTCGGTAGGCGGCGTCGTGCGGCTCCGCGTCCGTCGTCGGCGTCGTGATCGCCGGGATGACGTCGCGGGCAGTACTTAGGCGCCGCCCCTGCGCGCTGACGTCAGTTCTGTACACGACTTTCCGCGCCAGGAACGCAGAGCCATGCAAGAAGCTGACATAGGTGTCTGAAAAATACTAGGGCCCTGAAAGGGATGTCCTTAACCCTAGAAATCAGTTCGCAGAACGGGGAGGATGGGTGGGCGGTAGGGAATCTGTCACTAACTACTGTCTCTTACAGATATATCGTTACACAAGTTAGTAACTTGTGCATCTGAAAGAGACACGTTAGTGACAGATTCCTTACCTTAGAATAGATACCCCAGCAATACCAACCCCGGTGGTGGGTCTGCGAACAAAGATCAGACTAGGAAGTCCCGGAGGACAGAACGGCCAAAGAAGCCGTCCCTCCGGACCTGACTGTCAAGGCAGTAATGCTTTGTAAACTTGTGCAGCGAGGCCCACGTAGCTGCCTGACAGATATCCTGCAGCGGAACACCACGGCCTAAAGCCGTGGTAGCAGCCGTTGCCCTGGTGGAATGGGCACGCAGCCCAACAGGAGGCTCCTTCTTAGCCAAAGAATAGCAGGCTTTGATACACAAGGATACCCAGCGGGAGATGGTTCTCTTGTGCACCGCCCGACCTTTTTTGGCGCCCACGTAGCCAACAAAGAGCTGGTCATCCACCCGGAAGTGTTGTGTGCGGTTGATATAAAAAGAAAGCGCACGTTTTGGGTCCAGACGGTGGAGCCTCTCTTCCTCTCTGGAAGGATGCGGAGGCGGAAAGAAGGTGGGCAAAGTGATGGTCTGCCCAATGTGGAAGGCAGTAACCACCTTTGGCAAGAAGGACGGACGCGTCCTAAGAACAACCTTGTCTGGATGGCAGACAGAAAGGGAGGTTTGCATGAAAGAGCCTGGAGCTCACTCACCCGCCGAGCGGAGGTGATGGCCACCAGAAAGGCTGTCTTCAGAGTCAGAAGACGAAGAGGACAGTTATGTAGAGGCTCAAAGGGAGCGCACATAAGAAAGGTAAGAACCAAGTTCAAGTCCCACTGAGGCATTACAAACGGAACAGGAGGGAAGAGGTGTGTAATGCCTTTTAGAAACCTGTTAACAACAGGGGACTTGAAAAGGGAGGGCTGATCAGGAAGCCTGAGGAAGGCTGAGATGGCACAAAGATAGCCCTTGATGGTACCCAGGGCAGAACCCTGTTGGGCTAGGTAAAGAAGGAACAGAAGAACCTCAGAAAGAGGGGCAGAAAGGGGATTCACAGCCTTTGCTGTGCACCATGCCACAAACTTGTTCCACCTGCAGGCGTATACCACTTTAGTGGAGGGACGCCTGGCTGCCAGAATCACATCACAAACTTCGGGAGGCAAGTCGAAAGGAATCAACTGCCGCCGCTCAATCTCCACGCAAGCAGGTGGAGGCTGGACAGGTTCGGGTGGAGGACCGTCCCCTGCTGCTGCGACAGAAGATCCTCCCGAAGAGGCAGACGGATCGGGGGATCTACGCTCATACCGAGTAGCTCGGGATACCAAACTCTTCGAGCCCAGTCCGGAGCCACAAGAATGACTTGGGCCCGGTCGTGCCGAATCTTCTTCAACACTCTGGGTAGAAGTGGTATAGGCGGAAAGGCGTACAACAGACCGCAACTCCACTCGCGACGAAAAGCGTCGCCGATAGAGTGCCGCCTTGGAAATTCCAACGCGCAGAACTGATCACATTGCGCGTTCTCTTCGGTGGCGAATAGATCTAACCAAGGCTCTCCCCACTGTAGAAAGAGTCCTTGCGCCACTTCCGAGTGAAGACGCCATTCGTGATCCATCATGCACCTGCGGCTGAGTTCGTCCGCCCTGGCGTTCATGGAACCTGCCAGGTGTTGAACCATCAGGAACATGCCCTGATGTTCCAGCCATGTCCAGAGGCGCAGAGCCTCCTGACAAAGGGTCCACGACCCCACCCCGCCTTGTTTGTTGCAATACCACATGGCGGTGGTGTTGTCTGTGAACACCTGCACTACCTTCCCTTTGACAGAGGGATGGAATGCCTTGCGTGCAAGTCGGATCGCCCGGAGCTCCAGAAGGTTGATATGGAGCCGGGACTCCGCCGGAGACCAGAGGCCTCTGATCTCCGCCTCTCCCATGTGACCGCCCCATCCAAGAAGGGACGCGTCCGTCACAACTGTGTGCTCTGGCTGGGGAAGGGAGAGGGATCTGCCCATGACCCATTGCCGGTTCGAGAGCCACCACTGCAACTGTTTTGCAGTCCCCTCCGAGATCTGGACGTGATCGGACAGGTTGCCCTGGTGCTGCGCCCACTGGAACTTCAGGTCCCACTGCAGAGCCCGCATATGCCATCTGGCATGATTGACCAGCAGGATGCAGGAGGCCATGAGGCCCAGCAGCCTCAGGGTCATCCTTACCGAAACCCAGGATAAAGGCTGAAAGATTGGAATCCTAGCCTGAATATCCCGGACTCGCCGTTCGGGAGGATAGGCCCGAAACTGCGTCGTGTCCAGAACTGCTCCGATGAAATGGAGCTGTGGAGAAGGAATCAGATGCGACTTCGGCACATTGATGGAGAACCCCAGCGAGTGCAGGAGTTCGGCCGTAGTCTGGAGGTGGGAGACGACTGCCTGGGACGAGCCCGCCTTCAGCAGCCAGTCGTCGAGGTAGCGGAAGACTGGAAACCCTGCCCGGCGCAGATGAGCTGCGACCACCGCCATCACTTTCGTGAACACCCGAGGGGCACTGGTAAGGCCAAAGGGGAGCACGGTGAACTGAAAAAGCTCGAGGCCTACCGTGAACCGCAGGTAACGCCGGTGGGCCGGCAGGACGGGGATGTGAAAATAAGCGTCCTGCAAGTCCAACGCTACCAACCAGTCTCCAGGGTCGAGGGCAGTCAAGACCTGAGCTAGGGTGAGCATCTTGAACTTCTCCTTCCGGAGGAAGCGATTGACGTTCCGGAGGTCCAAGATAGGACGCATGTCCTCCTTGTCCTTTTGGGCACCAGAAAGTAGAGGAGTAGCAACCACGTCCTACTTCTGGGGTCGGAACATGCTCGATGGCCCTCTTGGCCAAGAGGGCCATGACTTCCTTCTGCAGAAGTACCAAGTGATCCCCTGACATGCGGTGGAATTGAGGTGGCATGGCTGGGGTGGTGGTCTCGAAGGGGAGGGAGTAGCCCCTTCGGACAATGTCCAAGACCCATCTGTCCGAGGTGATGGGACGCCAGTGGTGAAGGTGATGGCGGACCCTGCCCCCTACTGGTGTGCTGTGCACCGGAAAGGAGGGACTAGGAGGGCTTGGAGGCCGCGGACGGGTTGGAGGTGGTGGCCTGACCCGCACGCTGGTTGCCCGAACCGCCACGGCGGTATCCACGTCCTCGGCCACGCGAAGACGCTTGCTGCGCGGGCCGGTGGCTGGGCAGCTGACGTGACTGGGCGCCCCTTCCGTGGCCACGAAAGGGGCGAAAAGCAGAGGTGAGCGGAGGGCGTACAACAGAAAGGCCCAGGGACTTGGCAGTAGCCCGTGAGTCCTTAAAACGCTCCAGCGCATGGTCTGCCTTTGAACCAAAAAGACCGATTCCATCAAAGGGCATGTCCATGAGTGTATTCTGGACATCACCTGAGAAACCAGTTGTTCTCAGCCAGGCGTGGCGACGTAGCGCCACCGTCGTCGCAAGCGATCTGCCCAGCGAGTCGGCGGTATCAAGGCCACAACGTATGGTGTATTTAGCCGCATCTCGCCCTTCCGCAATGGCGCGGGTAAGCAGTGTCTGGACCTCCTCAGAACACTGCGGCAAAACAGCCGCCACCGAATCCCACAGGGAGTGGGTATATCTGAAAGAGACACGTTAGTGACAGATTCCTTACCTTAGAATATCCCCAGGCGTCAGGCTGGATCCGGAAAGTCTTCTGCGTAGCAGTACCCTTGCGCGTCGGTAGGCGGCGTCGTGCGGCTCCGCGTCCGTCGTCGGCGTCGTGATCGCCGGGATGACGTCGCGGGCAGTACTTAGACGCCGCCCCTGCGCGCTGACGTCAGTTCTTTTTCCGCGCCAGCAAGCGCAGATCCGGGAAGAGCAGTGCCCTAGTCATTTTTTGACTAACTTTTTGGGTGAATTTTTTCACTGTTTCTTTCGAATCGACTCCAAGGTGTCGTAGGGATGCCCGGCTTTAAACGTTGCGACGCCTGTGCTCGGATGATGTCCATCACAGACCCGCATCTGGAGTGTCTCTTCTGCCTCGGCCACGACACGAAGTCGTGTTCCGACTGCCGGGCCCTCAACCCGAAAGCTTTGCGAGAGCGGTCTCGAAAGCTCCTCGAGGCCCGGCAGTCGGCTCCGCGCCACACCAAGCCCCAGTCGCGTGAGAGGTCAGGGGGTCGGTCGCGGAGTCCTCACCGGTCGTCAGGATCCAAGTCTTCGTCGTCCGGTAAGTCTAAGCACAAGAAGTCCAAAAAGCATCATCGCTCTAGGACTTCGCCTCGCCGGTCTCGCGACTCGGCTGAGGCCCCTCCCGGCACCGTCCCCGCGGCCCCGGACATGCCTGTGGAGTCGCCCCCGCAATACCCGTCCTTCCCGGGTTCGGGGCGGATCCGGCCCAAATACAGGAATTCCTGTCGGCCATGGCCCGCCTCTTCGGGCCTCAAGGTCCCTCCGGTGCGCCTTCGGGCCCCGATGGGGTTGCCCCGGCGTCGCTCGTGCCTCCAGCCTCGATCCCGGCCTCGATCCCGGCTCCGGTGGTACCGCAACCCCCATCGACGCCGGTCGACCTGACCACGCCTCCGCCGGCGTCGATGTCTCCGGTGCCGTTCCTGACGCCGCCCGGGGCTCCGGGCGGCGTCGTCCCCATGTACTCTCAGGCTCCGGACATGGAGCCGGACCGACGTCGCTCGACGCCGGTTCCGGCGCCGATGGGACCTTGGGTCCCCAATGTCCCTCCTCCTCCTTATTTTGAACCGGAGGAGGACCAGGAGGACTGGGAGGGGTCTGAGGACCCTCTGGCACAGCAGTGTCAGTATGATGAGGACTGGGCAGAGGAACTAGGGGATGCCAGTGGTCTAGATACTTCCCCTGACACTGGCATGCTGTCTCCTCCCGTGGCTACGGAGGAGGGAGCCAATTTTGCAACGATGTTGCATAGGGCAGCTGGAGCCTTACATCTCCGGCTCCCTACGGTGACGGTCAAGACTAATCTCTTGACAGAAGTGCTTCAGCCGGCAGCCTCCTCCTTGGAGACTGTGCTGCCGTTTAACGATGCACTTACTGACGTTCTTTTGGGCGCCTGGTCCAAGCCCAACACAGGGGCTCCTGTGGATAGGAACGTGTCCCGACGCCATCGCCCAGCTACGGGCGACCCCTTGTTTCTCTCTGTCCACCCCACTCCTGAGAGCTTGGTTGTCCAAGCCTCCGCTTCCCAAACCGCCTTCCCTACCGCCCCTCCGGATAGGGAATCCAAACGCCTGGATCAATTTGGGAAGAAGGGTTTTTCTTCCTCCAGTGCTGGCTTGCGGTCCATCAACACCGCTTGTCTTTTGGGCCGATATACCCACTCCTTGTGGGATTCGGTGGCGACTGTTTTGCCCCAGTGTTCTGAGGAGGTCCAGACACTGCTTTCCCGCGCCATTGCGGAAGGAAGGGATGCGGCCAAATACACCATACGATGTGGCCTTGATACCGCCGACTCGCTGGGCAGATCTATTGCAACGACGGTGGCGAAGCGTCGCCACGCCTGGCTGAGAACCACTGGTTTTTCAGGGGATGTCCAGAAAACTCTCATGGACATGTCCTTTGATGGAGTCGGTCTTTCTGGGTCCAAAGCAGACCATGCGTTGGAGCGCTTTAAGGACTCACGGGCTACTGCCAAGTCCCTGGGCCTTTCTGCTACACGCCCTCCGCTACCTTCTGCTTTTCGCCCCTATCGTGGCCACGGAAGGGGCGCCCAGTCACGTCAGCAGCCCAGCCACCAGCCCGCGCAGCAGGCGTCTTCGCGTGGCCGAGGACGTGGATACCGCCGTGGCGGTTCGGGCAACCAGCGTGCGGGTCAGGCCACCACCTCCAACCCGTCCGCGGCCTCCAAGCCCTCCTAGTCCCTCCTTTCAGGTGCACAGCACGCCAGTCGGGGGCAGGGTCCGCCATCACCTTCACCACTGGCGTCCCATCACCTCGGACAGGTGGGTCCTGGACATCGTCCGAAGGGGCTACTCCCTCCCCTTCGAGACCACCCCCCCAGCCATGCCACCTCAATTCCACCGCATGTCAGGGGATCACTTGGTGCTTCTACAGAAGGAAGTCACGGCCCTCTTGGCCAAGAGGGCCATCGAGCATGTTCCGACCCCAGTAGTAGGGCGTGGTTGCTACTCCCACTACTTTCTGGTGCCCAAAAAGGACAAGGAGGACATGCGTCCTATCTTGGACCTCCGGAATGTCAATCGCTTCCTTCGGAAGGAGAAGTTCAAGATGCTCACCCTAGCTCAGGTCTTGACTGCCCTCGACCCTGGAGACTGGCTGGTAGCGTTGGACTTGCAGGACGCTTATTTCCACATCCCCGTCCTGCCGGCCCACCGGCGTTACCTACGGTTCACGGTAGGCCTCGAGCACTTTCAGTTCACCGTGCTCCCCTTTGGCCTTACCAGTGCCCCTCGGGTGTTCACGAAAGTGATGGCGGTGGTCGCAGCTCATCTGCGCCGGGCAGGGGTTTCAGTCTTCCCCTACCTCGACGACTGGCTGCTGAAGGCGGGCTCGTCCCAGGCAGTCGTCTCCCACCTCCAGACTACGGCCGAACTCCTGCACTCGCTGGGGTTCTCCATCAATGTGCCGAAGTCGCATCTGATTCCTTCTCCACAGCTCCTTTTCATCGGAGCAGTTCTGGACACGACGCAGTTTCGGGCCTATCCTCCCGAACGGCGAGTCCGGGATATTC
This sequence comes from Calotriton arnoldi, assembly GCA_963921515.1. Classification (NCBI taxonomy): domain Eukaryota; kingdom Metazoa; phylum Chordata; class Amphibia; order Caudata; family Salamandridae; genus Calotriton; species Calotriton arnoldi. Next base: position 1,639,717 of record CAWUFW010002374.1, read on the forward strand.
AGGCTATGATTCCGATCTTTCAGCCTTTATCCTGGGTTTCGGTACGGATGACCCTGAGGCTGCTGGGCCTCATGGCCTCCTGCATCCTGCTAGTCGATCATGCCAGATGGCATATGCGGGCTCTGCAGTGGGACCTGAAGTTCCAGTGGGCGCAGCACCAGGGCAACCTGTCCGATCACGTCCAGATCTCGGTGGGGACAGCAAAACAGTTGCAGTGGTGGCTCTCGAACCGGCAATGGGTCATGGGCAGGTCCCTCTCCCTTCCCCAGCCAGAGCACACAGTTGTGACGGACGCGTCCCTTCTGGGATGGGGCGGTCACATGGGAGAGGCGGAGATCAGAGGCCTCTGGTCTCCGGCGGAGTCCCGGCTCCATATCAACCTTCTGGAGCTCCGGGCGATCCGACTTGCACTCAAGGCATTCCTTCCCTCTGTCAAAGGGAAGGTAGTACAGGTGTTCACAGACAACACCACCGCCATGTGGTACTGCAACAAACAAGGCGGAGTGGGGTCGTGGACCCTTTGTCAGGAGGCTCTGCGCCTCTGGACATGGCTGGAACATCAGGGCATGTTCCTGATGGTTCAACACCTGGCAGGTTCTCTGAACGCCAGGGCGGACGAACCTCAGCCGCAGGTGCATGATGGATCACGAATGGCGTCTTCACTCGGAAGTGGCGCAAGGACTCTTTCTACAGTGGGGAGAGCCTTGGTTAGATCTATTCGCCACCGAAGAGAACGCGCAATGTCATCAGTTCTGCGCGTTGGAATTTCCAAGGCGGCACTCGCTCGGCGACGCTTTTCGTCGCGAGTGGAGTTGCGGTCTATTGTACGCCTTTCCGCCTATACTACTTCTACCCAGAGTGTTGAAGAAGATTCGGCACGACCGGGCCCAAGTCATTCTTGTGGCTCCGGACTGGGCTCGAAGAGTTTGGTATCCCGAGCTACTCAGTATGAGCGTAGATCCCCCGATCCGTCTGCCTCTTCGGGAGGATCTTCTGTCGCAGCAGCAGGGGACGGTCCTCCAACCGAACCTGTCCAGCCTCCACCTGCTTGCGTGGAGATTGAGCGGCGGCAGTTGATTCCTTTCGACTTGCCTCCCGAAGTTTGTGATGTGATTCTGGCAGCCAGGCGTCCCTTCACTAAGGTGGTATACGCCTGCAGGTGGAACAAATTTGTGGCATGGTGCACAGCAAAGGCTGTGAACCCCTTTCTGCCCCTCTTTCTGAGGTCCTTCTGTTCCTTCTTTCTCTGGCCCAACAGGGTTCTGCCCTGGGTACCATCAAGGGTTATCTCTGTGCTATCTCGGCCTTCCTCAGGCTCCTGATCAGCCCTCCCTTTTCAAGTCCCCTGTTGTTAACAGGTTCTTAAAAGGCATTACACACCTCTTCCCTCCTGTTCAGTTTGTGATGCCTCAGTGGGACTTGAACTTGGTTCTTACCTTTTTAATGTGCGCTCCCTTTGAGCCTCTACATAACTGTCCTCTTCGTCTTCTGACTCTGAAGACAGCCTTTCTGGTGGCCATCACCTCCGCTCGGCGGGTGAGTGAGCTCCAGGCTCTATCTTGCAAACCTCCCTTTCTGTCTGTTCATCCAGACAAGGTTGTTCTTCGGACGCGTCCGTCCTTCTTGCCAAAGGTGGTTACTGCCTTCCACATTGGGCAGACCATCACTTTGCCTACCTTCTTTCCGCCTCCGCATCCTTCCAGAGAGGAAGAGAGGCTCCACCGTCTGGACCCAAAATGTGCGCTCTCCTTCTATATCGACCGCACGAAACACTTCCGGGTGGATGACCAGCTCTTTGTTGGCTACGTGGGCGCCAAAAAGGTCGGGCGGTGCACAAACGAACCATCTCCCGCTGGGTTACCTTGTGCATCAAGACCTGCTATTCTTTGGCTAAGAAGGAGCCTCCTGTTGGGCTGCGTGCCCATTCCACCAGGGCAACGGCTGCTACCACGGCCTTGGGCCGCGGTGTTCCGCTGCCGGTTATTTGTCAGGCAGCTACGTGGGCCTCGCTGCACACGTTTACAAAGCATTACTGCCTTGACAGTCAGGTCCGGAGGGACGGCTTCTTTGGCCGTTCTGTCCTCCAGGACTTCCTTGTCTGATCTTTGTTCGCAGACCCACCACCGGGGTTGGTATTGCTGGGGTATCTATTCTAAGGTAAGGAATCTGTCACTAACGTGTCTCTTTCAGATGCACAAGTTACTAACTTGTTTAACGATATATCTGTAAGAGACAGTAGTTAGTGACAGATTCCTTACCGCCCCACCCATCCTCCCTGTTCTGCGAACTGATTTCTAGGGTTAAGGACATCCCTTTCAGGGCCCTAGTATTTTTCAGACACCAATGTCAGCTTCTTGCATGGCTCTGCGTTCCTGGCGCGGAAAGTCGTGTACAGAACTGACGTCAGCGCGCAGGGGCGGCGTCTAAGTACTGCCCGCGACGTCATCCCGGCGATCACGACGCCGACGACGGACGCGGAGCCGCACGACGCCGCCTACCGACGCGCAAGGGTACTGCTATGCAGAAAACTTTCCGGATCCAGCCTGACGCCTGGGGATATTCTAAGGTAAGGAATCTGTCACTAACTACTGTCTCTTACAGATATATCGTTACACAAGTTAGTAACTTGTGCATCGGCCCAAAAGGCAAGCGGTGTTGACGGACCGCAAGCCAGCACTGGAGGAAGAAAAAGCCTTCTTCCCAAATTGGTCCAGGCGTTTGGATTCCCTATCCGGAGGGGCGGTAGGGAAGGCGGTTTGGGAGGCAGAGGCTTGGACAACCAAGCTCTCGGGGGTGGGATGTTGGGAGAGAAACAAGGGGTCGCCTGGAGCAGGGCGATGGCGTCGGGCCACGTTCCTAACCACAGGAGCCCCTGTGGTGGGTTTGGACCAGGCACCCAAAAGAACGTCAGTGAGTGCATCATTAAACGGCAGCACAGTCTCCGAGGAGGAAGCCGCCGGCTGAAGCACTTCTGTCAGGAGGTTAGTCCTGACGGCCACAGTAGGCAATTGGAGATGTAAGGCTCCAGCTGCTCTACGCAACACCGTTGCAAAATTAGCTCCCTCCTCCGTAGCCACGGGAGGAGACAGCATGCCAGTGTCAGGGGAGGTGTCTAGACCACTGGCATCTCCAAGTTCCTCAGCCCAGTCCGGATCATACTCACACTGTTGTGTGAGAGGGTCCTCAGACCCCTCCCAGCTCTCCTGGTCCTCCTCTTGTTCAAAATATGGAGGAGGAGGGACATTTGGGACCCAAGGTCTCATCGGCGCCGGAGCCGGCGTCGACGACGTCGGTCCGGCTCCATGTCCGGAGCCGGAGAGAGCCAGGGACCGACGCCGTCCGGAGCCCCGGACGGCGTCAGGAACGGCACCGGGGACATCGGCGTCGGCGTGGTTAGGTCAACCGGCGTCGATGGGGGTTGCGGTACCACCGGAGCCGGGGCCCAGGCCGGGATGAAGGCTGGTGGGACAGGCGACACCGGGACCGGAGTCGACGGCGGCGCCGGGGCAACCCCATCAGGGCCCGCGGGGCCCGAAGGCGCACCGGAGGGACCTGAAGGCCCGAAGAGGCGGGCCATGGCCGACAGGAATTCCTGTATTTCGGCCGGAGTCGCCCCCGAACCCGGAAAGGACGGGTAATGCGGGGGTGGCTCTACAGGCATGTCCGGGGCCGCGGGGGCGGATACGGTGCCGACTGGGGCCTCAGCCGAGTCGCGAGATCGGCGAGGCGAAGTCTTCGAGCGATGATGCTTCTTAGACTTTTTGTGCTTCGACTTACCCGAGGAGCGCGAAGACTTGGACTCCGACGACCGGCGGGGACTCCGCGACCGGCCCCTCGACCTCTCCCGGGACCGGGGCTTGGTGCGGCGCGGAGCCGACTGCCGGACCTCGAGTAGCTTTCGAGACCGCTCTCGCAAAGCCTTCGGGTGAAGTTTCCGGCAGTCAGGGCACGACTTCGTGTCGTGGTCTCGGCCGAGACAGAAGAGACACTCCAGATGCGGGTCCGTGATCGACATCATGCGACCACAGGCGCCGCATGGCTTGAAGCCGGGCATCCCTACGACACCTAGGAGTCGTGAAGACTCGAAAAAGAAACAGTGAAAAAATTCACAAAAAAGTTAGTCAAAAATTGACTAGGGCACTGCTCTTCCCGGATCTGCGCTTACTGGCGCGGAAAAAGAAGAACTGACGTCAGCGCGCAGGGGCGGCGTCTAAGTACTGCCCGCGACGTCATCCCGGCGATCAAGACGCCGACGACGGACGCGGAGCCGCACGACGCCGCCTACCGACGCGCAAGGGTACTGCTACGCAAAAACTTTTCGGATCCAGCCTGACGCCTGGGGATATTCTAAGGTAAGGAATCTGTCACTAACGTGTCTCTTTCAGATGGTCTTAATACCTCAGTCCCTAAGACTTGGGATTTAGCATACCTTAAAAATATTTGTTCCTTTCCTCTTTAACGGACGATTTTTGCAGAACTGAAAGAAATAGGGTGTTTCTCTCATCTCACCTTGCACTACTTGCTCTTCTTCTTCCCTTTTCAGATATTCATATCATTTGTAAACGTGAAGATTGATTATGAAAAAAACCTGTGATGTACTACTGTTCTGTAAAGGTACATCTATACTATTGATGGTGTACAACTGACTATGTGTAATTAAGAGCAAATCTACGTCTCTGGTAGATTTTTGCTTTGTTTCGTGTAAAAACAACTATGCATGTATTTTAAATAACTATTAGTACACGAACGGAACAATGCATGATCTGCATGAATAGACCCTATCGCTTATTTTGTTGGGATACTCTGTTCTCTTTGCCAGCATGAAAAAATGGACCCAAAAACATCACTAAGAAAATTATACTTTATTTGAATCTAGTCTAATCTTTCACAATAGTAATGGATGTTTTCTCTTCTCAATCTCTAATATCACTATCTGCCCTATACAATGTGCAGATAAAGTTCTCTGTCGTACTTTTTCCTTTGCATTTTAGACTTTTATCTTTCTCATCATTTTTCAAGAGTTCCTCACAGTCTAAGAGCACCATCACTGCGTCGAATTTTTATAATCACTGAATTTTTCACTTTTCACTTGGGGTGTTTGGTTACACTGAGATCCTGTAAACAACACCGACTAATATTGCCTCATTAACATCTCTTTCAGCCTTGAAAAAGCCCTGGTCTATTCAACCTTGAGGGCGAAACACGTGTCGGTTGTTGTAGTTTTTACCAATGTTGATCTCGAAATAATATTCTACAAAAACGAGGATGTAACTTCTGTGGTGGATTATTTAAAGAATACCTATCAAAAATAAACAAAATAAGCTTTCTTACAAAAGGACTCGAGATTACTCTGATTTTTTTAAATATAAAAATGAAGGAGTACAAACTCAAAAAAATGCTCTACATGAATCACTTTTGAGGCCATAGAGGTCCAGTGCCTCGAGTGCATCTCCTCAAAAACTATTTATTCTTCTATTGGGCAATACCATCCGGAACTGGGATCACTGGACCTTGTAAATCTAGTATTCAGTGCACTGTCAGAGTCGAAAACCAGCATCTAGCAGTTCAAATGGGGGCAAAAATTGTGGGGACATCTGCAAAGAGAAGTCCAGCTTCCTACAATAGGCACCATCCGAAGCGCTGAGATCAGTTCAGTTTGTTCTGCGCCAACAGCATGGATCCGAAGTGCTACCTCAGTGAACTTTTTTTGACTTTTTTGAGCTTTGCTCCCAGTGTGCTAGGATATCATGTTCCCTGCAAACGTTTCAGGGTTCAAGCTTTGCAGGGATCGCCACACCCATATGTCTGTCCGATCCCCACTTTGTTTGTCCCTGGTGCTTGGAGTTAGGACACGACCCCTAGGCCCGCATTGAATGCAAGTCCATGCTCGTGAAGGCTATTTGCGAGCGGGCGAAGAAGCTCCTAGCGACATGGCAAAAGGCGGCTCCGAGCTCTCGGGTTAGTCAAAAAAGCATATGAAGAAGAATTTGAAGTGGTCTTTGGCTTCACCTTCTCAACATCACGCTTCGAGGACCCTCTCCAGCACTCCATCTGCGGAGCTGCGGTCAGGCCTGCTCCTCGCTAGCCAGAATTTCCCAGCACTGGAGCGACATCCGCTCAACTCAAAGAATTTTATGATGCCATGCTTGCCATCTTTGAACAATTGACTTCCTCTGAAGCGCCAAGAGATGCCCCTGGTGGATTACCCTCGACGCCAGCTGGTCACTCTGGATCCGCTCCCGGAACCGGACTAACGCTGCCACAGGTACATCCCCCCACCCCAACTCTGTCTCTTCCAGTGCAACTCGACAAGCCGATTATCATCCTGATACCGACCCAGTTCTGCTCGATGTCTATGACGTCCAGGTATCAACATCCCCTGGACTTTTCACTCCGTGATAGGCCCCATCTTCCTGAACGGGGAGACGAGGTGGTGTTCGGTCCTCTAGAGGAGTTTGATTACGACAACTGGAATGAGGAGCTGGGTGATGCCAGTGGCCTGGATACTACCTCCCCAGAATCTGGCCTCATTTACCCTCCGGGCCACGGCCTCTGCAGCCTCTGATGTTATCAACTGAAAGTCTTTGCCCAGATCACTGGCATTTATTTAGAGGATAACGACCCATCCGTGCAAGAGAAAAAAGTATGCCCGTGTTCGGGGAAGGGGAGGTCGGGGAAGGGGCCACCATGCTGTTTAGATCATCTGTTCTCGCCTCACTGGGTCTCAATGCTTTCAGTGCGCAGACCGTAAAACCATGGACAAGTGGATGAATTGGAGAATAGTGGTATGCTGACTTAAGGGGGATAGAGACGGCCAGAGATGATATATTGAGATGCTTCTGTCCTGCCTGTTCCTTTCCTGATTCCCTTTCTGTTTTCTCCAGTTGCTCCAGGTCTTCGGACTGAACAGAATTCACATTTGTTGCTACAGAGTTTGAATTATACACAGCTTTAACCAAACACTCAACACTGATCTGCTTGCGTACTGCTGCTTCTTGTTCCAGCAAGTCCTCAGTCGTCTCCTCTGGGCCTTTTGGAGCCTCCTTGTGAACATCTTGAAGCTGCTGCTCAGAAGCATCTTCCATTACAACCCAGTCAGCAATCAATGCAGGTAGATCATGTAAATCCCTGCAAGCCTCTCCATGCCCAGCAACCAGGGCTTAATTGGGATGAAAAAACTGGGGGCTCTCTCATAAGGGCGTGGCCGATGTAATTAAGGGCGTGGCCTAAAACACTTAAGCTAAAAATCTGCATTTTGTGCCGCCCCACTGGTATTTTGCGGTTTCTGTCCATTTATCCAGCTATTTAACACAAGTGACATTACACCTACAACGAGCCAGAACCATTGTCAACAGGGGCGGTGCGTCCATTGGGGCGTTGGGGCGTAGCCCCCCGCCCGCAGCTCCCTCGGCGTCTTTGAACCTAAGTAAACTGAATCAGTTTACTTAAGTTCAAAGAGCCGAGGAGAACTTGGCAATCATGTCAGTCAGCATGACGTCGGACCGCCCACCCCTTCAGAGTCTGAAGGGGGTGGGCGGTCCTGCGTCATGTTGACTGACATGATTGTCAGAGGGACCAGGGCAGCAGGCAGCACAAGTGCGCATGAGTGGGAAAGGGCACCGAATTTTCGCGCCGTGCCCAGTCATGCGCACTTGTGTGTGCACTGGCTTACGCATGCCCATTAGGAGAGCGAGGGTTGAGCAAAGGCTCAAACCTCGGTCTCCTAATGGGCAGGCGGCGAGAGGTAACCATGCCCTAAGCCAATCCTGGCGCTGCCAGCAGCGCCAGGATTGGCTGAGAGGGGCAGGGCTGTAGGGCCAAACGGAGTCGGACCCGAGGCGGCGCGGACCTCCTCAGGTAGGATTTTCTTTTTTTCATTTCAAAAATCCCCCGGGCCCCCGGCACAACCACCCCCCCCCGCGTCTGCAAATGATGTGCAAAAATATCTTGAGAGGGATATGTCATCCGGATCTGTCTTGTGTCGTAGCAGGGAAGATTATTTTTATAGATAAGCTTTGTATCAATTCCATTTCATAAATTGTCCGAGTGGCACAAGATGTCTTTATATTTTACATCTCTGGTCTGATCTCTCTCTGTCTGCAAGGTTTATGGCACCTCAGTGCTCGCCGCGAGTATTGAGGAAGTGTCTTTTATACAAACCGCACACGCTCAGCGTACTTGTCTGTTTCCAGTGATCTCGTGAAGAGAGGGAGGGCACTGAGGCCGGCACGGAGGTCTGGAGAGAACTGACGAGTGTGGATGAACGATGGCTGCGGCGCTCACTCCTTCGCTGCTGCTTCTCCTGCACTCCATCACTGCAGATCACCTCCAGGGGCCCGGCCCTGCAGACAGCGGGGGCCCAGGTAGGACTAGCAGAGACTTAGGAGGTATGCTCCCCTTGCAGTTTACCTGCTCATCCAAATTGTAGCGCCCACGCCCCATGCTGACACACAACAGAACTTCACACGAGGTTGGCCGGTGGGGCACATTCTCACAGACACAGATAAGCAAGGTCTGGACATGCTAAGCTAAGAATTCACTACTTATGGTGCACTGCCACCACTGCTTCACCTGTACAGGGACCAGCAGTCTTCTGTCAGATATGACGACGTGCGTGGCAAAGGGCTGGACTGAGGTTGAACCGTTTAGTGTTCCTTTTAGAACTTTGTAATGACATGGAGAGTTTTCATTTGGAATGAGGTATTATTAGGTTTTACTAGTACTATTGCACAAGTTACTAACTTGTGTAACGATATATCTGTAAGAGACAGTAGTTAGTGATAGATTCCTTACCTTAGAATATCCCCAGGCGTCAGGCTGGATCCGGAAAGTTTTGCGTAGCAGTACCCTTGCGCGTCGGTAGGCGGCGTCGTGCGGCTCCGCGTCCGTCGTCGGCGTCGTGATCGCCGGGATGACGTCGCGGGCAGTACTTAGGCGCCGCCCCTGCGCGCTGACGCCAGTTCTGTACACGACTTTCCGCGCCAGGAACGCAGAGCCTTGCAAGAAGCTGACACAGGTGTCTGAAAAATACTAGGGCCCTGAAAGGGATGTCCTTAACCCTAGAAATCAGTTCGCAGAACGGGGAGGATGGGTGGGCGGTAAGGAATCTATCACTAACTACTGTCTCTTACAGATATATCGTTACACAAGTTAGTAACTTGTGCATCTGAAAGAGACACGTTAGTGATAGATTCCTTACCTTAGAATAGATACCCCAGCAATACCAACCCCGGTGGTGGGTCTGCGAACAAAGATCAGACAAGGAAGTCCTGGAGGACAGAACGGCCAAAGAAGCCGTCCCTCCGGACCTGACTGTCAAGGCAGTAATGCTTTGTAAACGTGTGCAGCGAGGCCCACGTAGCTGCCTGACAGATAACCGGCAGCGGAACACCGCGGCCCAAGGCCGTGGTAGCAGCCGTTGCCCTGGTGGAATGGGCACGCAGCCCAACAGGAGGCTCCTTCTTAGCCAAAGAATAGCAGGTCTTGATGCACAAGGAAACCCAGCGGGAGATGGTCCTCTTGTGCACCGCCCGACCTTTTGGCGCCCACGTAGCCAACAAAGAGCTGGTCATCCACCCGGAAGTGTTTTGTGCGGTCAATATAGAAAGAGAGCGCACGTTTTGGGTCCAGACGGTGGAGCCTCTCTTCCTCTCTGGAAGGATGCGGAGGCGGAAAGAAGGTGGGCAAAGTGATGGTCTGCCCAATGTGGAAAGCAGTAACCACCTTTGGCAAGAAGGACGGACGCGTCCGAAGAACAACCTTGTCTGGATGAACAGACAGAAAGGGAGGTTTGCAAGATAGAGCCTGGAGCTCACTGACCCACCGAGCGGAGGTGATGGCCACCAGAAAGGCTGTCTTCAGAGTCAGAAGACGAAGAGGACAGTTATGTAGAGGCTCAAAGGGAGCGCACATTAAAAAGGTAAGAACCAAGTTCAAGTCCCACTGAGGCATCACAAACGGAACAGGAGGGAAGAGGTGAGTAATGCCTTTAAGAACCTGTTAACAACAGGGGACTTGAAAAGGGAGGGCTGATCAGGGAGCCTGAGGAAGGCCGAGATAGCACAAAGATAACCCTTGATGGTACCCAGGGCAGAACCCTGTTGGGCCAGAGAGAGAAGGAACAGAAGGACCTCAGAAAGAGGGGCAGAAAGGGGATCCACAGCCTTTGCTGTGCACCATGCCACAAATTTGTTCCACCTGCAGGCGTATACCACCTTAGTGGAGGGACGCCTGGCTGCCAGAATCACATCACAAACTTCGGGAGGCAAGTCGAAAGGAATCAACTGCCGCCGCTCAATCTCCACGCAAGCAGGTGTAGACTGGACAGGTTCGGGTGGAGGACCGTCCCCTGCTGCTGCGACAGAAGATCCTCCCGAAGAGGCAGACGGATCGGGGGATCTATGCTCATATTGAGTAGCTCGGGATACCAAACTCTTCGAGCCCAGTCCGGAGCCACAAGAATGACTTGGGCCCGGTCGTGCCGAATCTTCTTCAACACTCTGGGTAGAAGTGGTATAGGCGGAAAGGCGTACAACAGACCGCAACTCCACTCGCGACGAAAGCGTCGCCGAGCGAGTGCCGCCTTGGAAATTCCAACGCGCAGAACTGATGACATTGCGCGTTCTCTTCGGTGGCGAATAGATCTAACCAAGGCTCTCCCCACTGTAGAAAGAGTCCTTGCGCCACTTCCGAGTGAAGACGCCATTCGTGATCCATCATGCACCTGCGGCTGAGTTCGTCCGCCCTGGCGTTCAGAGAACCTGCCAGGTGTTGAACCATCAGGAACATGCCCTGATGTTCCAGCCATGTCCAGAGGCGCAGAGCCTCCTGACAAAGGGTCCAAGACCCCACCCCGCCCTGTTTGTTGCAGTACCACATGGCGGTGGTGTTGTCTGTGAACACCTGCACTACCTTCCCTTTGACAGAGGGAAGGAATGCCTTGAGTGCAAGCCGGATCGCCCGGAGCTCCAGAAAGTTGATATGGAGCCGGGACTCCGCCCGGAGACCAGAGGCCTCTGATCTCCGCCTCTCCCATGTGACCGCCCCATCCCAGAAGGGACGCGTCCGTCACAACTGTATGCTCTGGCTGGGGAAGGGAGAGGGATCTGCCCATGACCCATTGCCGGTTCGAGAGCCACCACTGCAACTGTTTTGCAGTCCCCTCCGAGATCTGGACGTGATCGGACAGGTTGCCCTGGTGCTGCGCCCACTGGAACTTCAGGTCCCACTGCAGAGCCCGCATATGCCATCTGGCATGATTGACCAGCAGGATGCAGGAGGCCATGAGGCCCAGCAGCCTCAGGGTCATCCGTACCGAAACCCAGGATAAAGGCCGAAAGATCGGAATCATAGCCTGAATATCCCGGACTCGCCGTTCGGGAGGATAGGCCCGAAACTGCGCCGTGTCCAGAACTGCTCCGATGAAAAGGAGCTGTGGAGAAGGAATCAGATGCGACTTCGGCACATTGATGGAGAACCCCAGCGAGTGCAGGAGTTCGGCCGTAGTCTGGAGGTGGGAGACGACTGCCTGGGACGAGCCCGCCTTCAGCAGCCAGTCGTCGAGGTAGGGGAAGACTGAGACCCCTGCCCGGCGCAGATGAGCTGCGACCACCGCCATCACTTTCGTGAACACCCGAGGGGCACTTGTAAGGCCAAAGGGGAGCACGGTGAACTGAAAATGCTCGGGGCCTACCGTGAACCGAAGGTAACGCCGGTGGGCCGGCAGGACGGGGATATGGAAATACGCGTCCTGCAAGTCCAACGCTACCAACCAGTCTCCTGGGTCGAGGGCAGTCAAGACCTGAGCTAGGGTGAGCATCTTGAACTTCTCCTTCCGGAGGAAGCGATTGACGTTCCGGAGGTCCAAGATAGGACGCATGTCCTCCTTGTCCTTTTTGGGCACCAGAAAGTAGTGGGAGTAGCAACCACGCCCTACTTCTGGGGTCGGAACATGCTCGATGGCCCTCTTGGCCAAGAGGGCCGTGACTTCCTTCTGTAGAAGCACCAAGTGATCCCCTGACATGCGGTGGAATTGAGGTGGCATGGCTGGGGGGTGGTCTCGAAGGGGAGGGAGTAGCCCCTTCGGACAATGTCCAAGACCCACCTGTCCGAGGTGATGGTGCGCCAGTGGGGAAGGTGATGGCGGACCCTGCCCTCTACTGGCGTGCTGTGCACCTGAAAGGAGGGACTAGGAGGGCTTGGAGGCCGCGGACGGGTTGGAGGTGGTGGCCTGACCCGCACGCTGGTTGCCCGATCCGCCACGGCGGAATCCACGTCCTCGGCCACGCGAAGACGCCTGCTGCGCGGGCCGGTGGCTGGGCTGCTGACGTGAAGGGGCGCCCCTACCGTGGCCACGATAGGGGCGAAAAGCAGAAGGCAGCGGAGGCGTGTAGCAGTAAGGCCCAGGGACTTGGCAGTAGCCCGTGAGTCCTTAAAGCGCTCCAACGCATGGTCTGCTTTGGACCCAAAAAGACCGACTCCATCAAAGGGCATGTCCATGAGAGTATTCTGGACATCCCCTGAAAACCAGTGGTTCTCAGCCAGGCGTGGCGTCGGAGCGCCACCGTCGTTGCAATCGACCTGCCCAGCGAGTCGGCGGTGTCAAGGCCACAACGGATAGTGTATTTGGCCGCATCCCTTCCTTCCGCAATGGCGCGGGAAAGCAGTGCCTGGACCTCCTCAGGGCACTGGGGCAAAACATCCGCCACCGAATCCCACAGGGAGTGGGTATATCGGCCCAAAAGACAAGCGGTGTTAACGGACCGCAAGCCAGCACTGGAGGAAGAAAAACCTTTCTTCCCAAACTGATCCAGGCGTTTGGATTCCCTATCCGGAGGAGCGGTAGGGAAGGCGGTTTGGGAAGCGGAGGCTTGGACAACCAAGCTCTCAGGAGTGGGGTGGACAGAAAGAAACAGGGGTCGCCCGGAGCAGGGCGATGGCGTCGTGACACGTTCCGATCCACAGGAGCCCCTGTGTTGGGCTTGGACCAGGCGCCCAAAAGAACGTCAGTGAGGGCGTCGTTAAACGGCAGCACAGTCTCCGCAGAGGAGGCTGCCGGCTGAAGCACCTCTGTCAAGATGTTAGGCTTGACCGTCAAAGTAGGGAGCTGGAGACGTAAGGCCCCAGCAGCCCTACGCAACACCGTACCAAAATTGGCCCCCTCCTCCGTAGCCACGGGAGGAGACAGCATGCCAGTGTCAGGGGAAGTATCCAGACCACTGGCCTCCCTAGACTCTCTGTCCAGTCCTCATCAAACTGACAGTTGCGCGTCAGAGGGTCATCAGACCCCTCCCAGTCCTCCTGGTCCTCCTCTGGTGCAAAATAAGGAGGAAGAGGGACATTTGGGACCCAAGGTCCCATCGGCGCCGGAGCCGGCGTCGAGCGGCGTCGCTCCGGGTCCATGTCCGGAGCCGGAAGGAACTGGGGACGACGCCGCCCGGAGCCCAGGGCGGCGTCGAGAACGGCACCGGAGACATCGGCGCCGGCGGAGGCGTGGTTAGGTCGACCGGCGTCGATGGGGGTTGTGGAGCCGGGATCGAGGCCGGGGCCGGAGCCGGAGCCGGGATCGAGGCTGGAGGCACGGGCGACGCCGGGGCCGGAGCCGTCGGCGACGCCGGAGCAACCCCATCAGGGCCCGCGGGGCCCGAAGGCGCACCGGAGGGGCCTGAAGGCCCGAAGAGGCGGGCCATGGCCGACAGGAATTCCTGTATTGTGGCCGGATCCGCCCCGAACCCGGGAAGGGCGGGTATGACGGGGCGACTCCACAGGCATGTCCGGGGCCGCGGGGGCGGGGACGGTGCCGGGAGGGCCTCAGCCGAGTCGCGAGACCGGCGAGGCGAAGTCCTAGAGCGATGATGCTTTTGGACTTTTTGTGCTTCGACTTACCGGACGAAGAAGACTTCGACGCCGACGACCGGTGTGGACTCCGCGATCGACCCCTGGACCTCTCACGCGACCGGGCCTTCCGCGGAGCCGAATGCCGGGCCTCGAGGAGCTTTCGAGACCGCTCTCGCAAAGCTTTCGGGTGGAGGGCCTGGCAGTCGGTACAGGACGCCGTGTCGTGGCCTCGGCCGAGGCAGAAGAGACACTCCCGATGCGGGTCGGTGACGGACATCATCCGCGCACAGGCGCCGCATCGCTTGAAGCCGGGCATCCCTACGACACCTCGAAAGATGGAAAAACAGTGAAAAATCACCAAAAAGTATGGTCAAAAAATGACCAGGGCACTGCTCTTCCCGGATCTGCGCTTGCTGGCGCGGAAAAAGAAGAACTGACGTCAGCGCGCAGGGGCGGCGCCTAAGTACTGCCCGCGACGTCATCCCGGCGATCACGACGCCCGGCGACGGACGCGGAGCCGCACGACGCCGCCTACCGACGCGCAAGGGTACTGCTACGCAAAACTTTCCGGATCCAGCCTGACGCCTGGGGATATTCTAAGGTAAGGAATCTATCACTAACGTGTCTCTTTCAGATTTACAATTTTAAGTAATGTTTATATACATATATATGTGTGTGTGTGTATATAATAATATTCACTCGCATATGGATTGACATTACAATATCAGGCCAGCACATGTTTTTCATGCCCCCAAAAAGCACACATTTTGCTTGACAAGAATGTTGCTGTTTTGAGCAGAAAATGTCTCGTGGAAGACTAGTTCGGCTCAAACTACCCTCTCCTGCCAGTTCCTTTTGTGACTTTTAAACCGTACCCAGAGCCATGGGACCTGTAGCTGTAGTGTAGATGCTCACGAGGTAGGTGGACCAGACCTCCCAGATAGCTCACGCCTGGTCCACTTACCTGCACTGCTTGGGAGTCGATTATGTAACTTATGCACGCTCTTGAAGTACGCCATACTTTTAAATGTGCTCCCAATTTCCTTTATATGAAGACGTGTTTTGTTTAGATACGTTGGTTTACTATGCTGACATTCATAATCTGTATTAAACGTTGTTACTGGTACATATTTTCTTCCCCTTCCTGTTTTTCCCCGCGGACAGCGATAGGCGCCCGCTTCCCTTTGTGAACGAGCGCTGTTATCACTTAATGAAAACACCTGGGCTTGACACGATTGTAAGTTTAATACCAACCTGAAGGGTACAGAGTTTTGAAACGCGTGCTTCCCTGCTGGCACACTCCGTGTAGTGAATGACACGGTGTTTTCATTTTGAGGCCACGTCTGGCCACAGCGATTAGAGCTGTGCATTTATAGCTGATGTTGTCGCCGAAGGCAGAAGACATCATCGTCTCTTATGCTCTGGTTTCAATTTCATATTCTGTGGTTTTTGGTGATGTGACTGTCAGGTCAAAGGTCGTATGATGTCATTTCCGGTGACGTCGTCATTATGCTAATTGATGGTTTTGTTTCCTAGAAAAACCTACGTCTTTTGGTTCTCCCAATGTTGGCAGTTATGAGGTGTGTGTGAGATGCATGAGCACAACACGCCCGAAGCCCAAATGTTTAGTTCTGTAGCCTTCCTCTGTTTTAGACAGTGTTAAAGGGCTTTTAACTTGCGTTCTTTATTTACCCCGGTGCTGATCTACTCCGGACTTGAATGTTAGTTGTGATGTGTACAGTGGGCACACTCTAGTGTAAACAAGGGCGCCTTTCCTTGCTGACTCGGAGCCAGGAAGCTGCAGAACAGCTTTCAGGGTAAACACGAGCACTACAAACTCCTTTATTGCACAATGTGCAAGCATCTCTTTGTCCTGCGAGTTTTCAGGCGAATCTAATGTGTTGAGGGCCAAAATGCCAGTGCTGTGAAAGCTGCATGCCCGTCACATTGCTTACTGACCCTCCCCACTGGTAAAACTGTTTATGAAGGGATGTCACCGACACCAAGGTGTAGGCGGAAGCTGTGGTGTGACGGAGTACTTAGACTGTTATGAACTAAAGTAACCAGAATGCATTTGGGAAAGCTGGTGCTGACATGCCAGCACTCTGGTGACGTTCATAGCGTCAGCCATGGGCTTCTGAGCTGAGCTTCAGGCACCTGCACTCATTCTTTTCCAAATGAAGCACTAGCATGGAAACATTTGTTCTGAGGGTTTAGAAGTCTCAGGACAGATCACAAAACAGTTTTGACTGGTGCTATTAAGCTAGTGCTTGCTCTAAAAACCTTCTTACCATCGTATTTTGAAAATAGGATTCTGGAGGTGGAAATGGGGACAAGAATGTGCACATTTTGCATGTGTCATTTTGTTGTGCTGGTGATGTGTTCTGTTGTATTTTCTGTGCTGCTGAGTATTTGTGCCGCATTATTGAAATGTAAATTTGTTTTGTTGCATTTTTAATTGCGTTGCATTTTGTTTTGCCTGATATGTTGTGATGTGCCATCTTATGTTTTATTTGTGGTGTTATGTTATTTTGAGTATGTTATCGTCAGAGCCTCTGGAATTAAGTGGCAGGGTTTTGTAAATTATGTAGCAAAAAAAGGCAAATTGTGCAGCATACTGCAGCATATCTTGTGATATTACCTCATTGTGTTTGAGTGTTGCTCCCTTCTTTATTCCTTTTTGTTTCCTTTGGCTCGCATTCATAGTATATGTACAATTGCTAAGTGCTTGTATTCATAAACCTTCTACTCTATTTAAAGGTATTTTCTGTATTCCTGGTATGAATGGCTCCAAACTAAATGGCCAAGAATGAGTTCTGGTGTTGGAATATGCAGAAGGGTTCAGGTTTGTGCAGTAGAATGTGATGAGTTTTCAACTTCCAGAGAAAATATAGAGAGGACATGAGATGAGAGAACTCTCTTAAGGGCATACTTTTTGAGGAGGCCCTCTGCTTTTGATTGCAGTGGCTCAGTTTATTTGGTGATTCACAATTCCAATCATGGGTAAAACATGGCTTGTTGAACATAGATGAGATGTACTTGCAAATTGTTTGATTGCATATTGCATTTCAGGTTTTCAATTTGACCAATCCTTTGACTTCTTACCAACGAAATATGAGTGTCTTCCTGGTCGAGGACCACACTGCTTTTTCTCTTATCTGTCTTGTATCAAGACCCTGCTGGACTATGGGGTGAAAGAAAGCTTGAATAAGCAGCTACCTATGTTATATGACATCTCTTTATTAATGTAATAACTGCACTTTCACAATTGCTTTATTAACCTTCCTTTCTCAAATTTGCTTGAAAAAGCACCATTTGTCCACTCTTTTTTCAAAATTTTCTCAGGGGGAGAACCCCCCCGAACCCCCCTTAGGTTGTTCGGGCTCGCTCGCTACGCTGCAGTATGCCAATAATTTTACGACCCACCACTTTCAAATGTCACCAGCCACCACTGATTGTCAATGGTTCAAATTACATAAGATAAATAAGCAACAACTATTACTTCGTTGTATATAATATTGAAAATGCTTCCGTTCTTGTGGGCGAGGTTGTGGCGTAAGGAAAAGTTGCCGACTTTCGAACTGAGAAAGCAGGTTCGAGCCTCACGTCTGCTCAACATCCTGTGATTCCAAACATGAATATTTATTTGTGTGATGTAACTGGTGCTCGTTTGCGCTATATAATACTGAAAAATGAGTCTCTTTGAAGCTAAATCAAAAACAGTGACGGATTGTAATATCGCAGAGTTGTGCTTTTTTTTTCCACCCTGAAGGTAAAAATGGAGAGCCCGATAGGGACCCGTTTCGGCACCTGCTTTTAGCACCGGCAGTACCTAGCCCACTTAAAGCCCTCCCAGCAAAAGGGTAACCAGACGTCCCGGATTTCCCCGGACAGTCCCGGTTTTCGGACGACTGTCCCAACACTTTACTTAATTTTGAATAAATGTCCCGGTTTTCGAAAGAAGTGCCAGCTCATCCTACAAAACAGAACTGTAACGTACTTCAGTGCCTCTGACTAGTGAAATAACTCACGTAATTTATCTTTTTGTTTCAGGCAGCACAGGAGGAGGTCAGCTACATACGCGCAGCAGAGTGGGGAGGGGGGGACGGGGTGCTCAGGGGGAAGATCCTGCCATGACTAATGTCTTGTAAACGTAGCCTTGTAAATGTTTGCATATATATATATATATTCACTGAAAAAACCATAGGTTTCAGGGACGTTATAGTTACAAATTAGCATTTAAAAAACCTTTGAAATTCACTGAAAAAACCATAGGTTTTAGGGACAGTTATAGTTAGTTGGACATTGCACTCGTACAAAACCCGTGAAATTCCCCCGTTATAGTTAGTCCAGCTAACTATAACTCGCGCCCCCGCAATGCACTGCTGATGACGTCACATATTACATCACTCATGACATGGTCAGTGACATCACTGATGACATCACTGATGACATCTCAAATGACATCACTGTTGACATCATCCAGTGACTGTGTGTTTCTGTAAAGTTTAAATATTTTTAATATATATAGGAAAAGACGTATTGAAGAATGAGTGGGTGTGTAAGTGTCTGTATGGATGATTTAGTAGGTGCGTGACTGACTGTATAAGTGAGTGATTTAACGTATCTTACTGAATGCATGGGTTAGTGACTAAACTGGGTGAATGTATCCGTCTGTCTGTTGCTGTGTAAGTGGCTGCATGTGTTTGTGAATAGCTACATGAGTGTCTATATGAGTTAATGAATGCTTGTGTGAGTATCTGTATGGGTGCCTGAGTGTTTGTGTGGGAGGGGTGTGTGCGACTCTGTGCATAAATGTGTGAGAGGTTGATTCACTGGGTGGATGGTTTCAAGAGTGCATCTGTGATAGACTGTATGGGTGGGTAAGTGTGTGTAAGAGTGTGTTAGTGAGTGAATGTATGTCCCAGTGGTACATGTGTGAGTAACTACATATGTGAAAGGCAGTATATATGTGTGTTGGAGTATATAAATAGCTATAAGCGAGAGTGAGTGATTGTGATAGTGGCTGTATGGATGAGTGTGTGCTTGTATCAGTGATTGTATAAGAGCGTAAGAATGTGCTAGTATTTGTATGAGTAAGTGAGCTGGTATGTGTATAACTGTATAGGTGAGTAAATAGTAGTGTGTTTAATTATTTGCATGACTGACTAGGTGTGTGAGTACCTCTATGGATGAGTGGCGGTGTTTGAGTGTCTATATAGGAGTATGAGTGCATATGATAGTCCTGTACTGAGTGACCGTAAGTATGAGTGACTGTACGGGTGAGTGAGTTGATGTGTGCGTAGACCTAAGAATCAGTGAGTGGGTATGTAGTTATTGGTGTTGGAGTGTCTATGGTTTTGCGAATGGCAGTCTGTAATTTAGAGTGGGTGTATCAAAGGTTATATTAGGGTGTGAGAAGATGCATGAAATTATCACATGGATGATGTCATCAGTGATGTCATTTGAGATGTCATCAGTGATGTCATCAGTGATGTCACTGACCATGTCATGAGTGATGTAATATGTGACGTCATCAGCAGTGCATTGCGGGGCGCGAGTTATAGTTAGCTGGACTAACTATAACGGGGAATTTCACGGGTTTTGTACGAGTGCAATGTCCAACTAACTATAACTGTCCCTAAAACCTATGGTTTTTTCAGTGAATTTCAAAGGTTTTTTAAATGCTAATTTGTAACTATAACGTCCCTGAAACCTATGGTTTTTTCAGTGAATTTCAAAGGTTTTTTAAATGCTAATTTGTAACTATAACATGTCTGAAACCTACGGTTTTTTCAGTGAATTTCAAAGGTTTTGTAAATGACAATTTTTAAATGTATTAATTGTTATATAAATTTTTTTAATACTAATTTACTACATTTTTAGAAACAATTTTTTTACATATTTTATTTTTTAAATTACATTGTAATTACATTATACATTACATTACAAAAAATACTTTCTCAGAATGAATTACTTTAGTTTAAATACTTTGCACATAGGCAATAGACTTTTAAGTACAGTAGTTACAGTTGTTGCAATGGGCAACACATTTTCAAACACAATGCAACATTCAGCTCAATGTGAATTTCTAGTTAAATGCAATTAGTTACTTTATGGATTACTTTTCTAACCACAGGACTGGATCCTAGATTCAGTCCTGGCACATCTCCTGTAAACAGTTGAGTAAAAGCGTTTTGGTTACAGTCGTGATTTTTAAGGAATATTATTGTACTTTAAAAGTTGACACTTAGAAACTTTTTCTCATAGAATCACCAATGTTATCCTATGGAAGGAAATTCACTTAGAAGGTAAAAACTGTTATCGTTACTTTTTCTTACTCAGTGTTGGATCCTGGATCCAGCACTGGTGCATCTCCTGTAAACAGTTGAAAGAATGCGTTTAAGTCATACAGGCGATTTTTTAGGAATATTTGTAGTTTGTGAAAATCGACACTTTGAAACTTTTCTGCTGAAAAGCAGACAATGGATTCCTATGGAAGAAAATATAAGTTACTGGTAAGTACGGTTAAAATTACTTTTCAGGGTCAGTGCTGGGCTAAAAGATGCAGCACTGGGTTCTCTCCTGATAACAGGTGAGTAAATTGGAATTCGTACTTTGGTTGATTTTAGAGGAATATTATAAAGTTCCAAAACTCCACACTTAGAAGAATTTCCAAGTGAAACCAGTCAATGTTAGCCTATGAAGGAAATTCAAGTTACCGGTAAGTACGGTTAAAATTACTTTTCAGGACCAGTACTGGGCTGAAAGATGCAGCACTGAGGTCTCTCCTGATAACAGGTGAGTAAATCAGAATTCGGATTTCGGCTGATTTTAGAGGAATATTTGTATGTTTCAAAATCAACACTTAGAAACTTTTTCAGCAAAAAGCAGGCAATGATATCCTATGGAAGGAAATTCAAGTTACTGGTAAGTACGGTTAAAATTACTTTTGAGGATCAGTACTGGGCTGAAAGATGCAGCACTGAGGTCTCTCCTGATAACAGGTGAGTAAATCGGAATTCGTATTTCGGCTGATTTTAGAGGAATATTTTAAAGTTCCAAAACTCCACACTTAGAAGAATTTCCAAGTGAAACCAGTCAATGTTAGCCTATGGAAGGAAATTCAAGTTACTGGTAAGTACGGTTAAAATTACTTTTCAGGACCAGTACTGGGCTGAAAGATACAGCACTGAGGTCTCTCCTTATAACAGGTGAGTAAATCGGAATTCGTATTTCGGCTGATTTTAGAGGAATATTTGTAGGTTTCAAAAATCAACACTTAGAAACTTTTTCAGCAAAAAGCAGGCAATGATATCCTATGGAAGGAAATTCAAGTTACTGGTAAGTACGGTTAAAATTACTTTTCAGGACCAGTACTGGGCTGAAAGATGCAGCACTGAGGTCTCTCCTTATAACAGGTGAGTAAATCGGAATTCGTATTTCGGATGATTTTAGAAGAATATTTGCACAATGGTGAAGGGAGGGGCGGGGCCTGAGGTGACATCTGTGCAAACGCGCCCCGTGGCGCGTTTTAAGTTGGGGATTAAGTCCCTTGAATCCTGAGGGTCCCTAGGGGCCAACTAGCCCACCAGGAACCTCCAATATGCGCCAGGGGCTGCGTTGCAGAGACGTGTAGAGAGGCCACACCCTTTTACACCTCTCTGCAACGCAGCTCTGTGGCGCTTTCTGGATGTACCTGTTGGGCTAGTTGGCCTCCAGGGACCCTCAGGATTGAAGGGGATTTAATTCCCATCTTAAAACGCGTCACGGGGCCTGTTTGCACACATGTCACCTGAAGCCCCGCCCTCCCTTCACCACTGTGCAAACGCGCCCCGTGGCGCGTTTTAAGTTGGGGGATTAAGTCCCCTTGAATACTGAGGGTCCCCGGAGTCCAACTAGCCCACCATATACCTCCAAAAGGGCCACAGAGCTGCGTTGCAGAGGTGTAAAAAGGGCGTGGCCTCTGTACACCTCTCTGCAAGGCAGCCCCCTGGCACATACTGGAGGTTCCTGGTGGGCTAGTTGGCCCCCAGGGACCCCCAGTATTCAAGGGGAATCTGCCCCCCTCTGCAAACGCGAGTGGTGAAGGAAGGAGGCGGGGCCTGCGGGCCCGATCGTTTTTTTTGTATTTTATTTTTTTTGTCCCCTGAAGGGGGGGCTGTGTGGCCCCCCTTCCTTTTTTCTGTTTCTGGGCCCTGGGGACCCCATCCCCCAGGGCCTTACCCCTTTTTTTAAATTACAAAATAAAAAAACGGGAAGGGGGCCGCGTGGCCCCCCTTCCCTGGGCCTGTATTGGCCCGGGGACCCCATCCCCGGGGCATGGCCTCTATATTTATTTTTATTATTTTGAGGGGGCTGCGTGGCCCCCTCCTCTGGCCATTTTAAGGCCCCGGGGACCCCATCCCCCGGGGCCGGCCATACCCTTTTTTTTTTTTCTTGAAAACTTTGGGGAGGGGGGCCGCGTGGCCCCCCTCCCGGGCCACTACTTGCCCCGGGGACCCCATCCCCCGGGGCTGGCCCTCTCGTTGGGGACTGTGGGGGTCCCCAATCCCCCACAGTCCCGCCGGCTCCCCGTGTCCTACGGGAGCCGGCATTGCTTTACACATGGGGAGCAGCTAACATGCTGCTCCCCATGTGGAAAGCAATCGGCTTTGATATTGGAAGAGAGAGCAGGTTTCCTGCTCTCTCTTCCAATATCCAAAGCTGAGTTTGCAATGACAGGACGGGAGCCGCGAGGCTCCCGTCCTGCCATAGCAAACTACAGTGTCCCGGGGTAGGCACCCCGGGACACTGCAGGAGCCGGCCCTGGGGGTGGCGGTCCCCAGGGCCATCAAGGGCTCCAGGAGAGGGGCCGCGCGGCCCCCTCCCTACATCAGCACAGCCCCGGGGAGGTGGTGGTCCTCGGGCTTCGGGGGTCCAAAACGGACCCCCATTTTAATTTGTTAGTGCCCCGGGGAGGTGGCGGTCCTCGGGCGTGGGGGGCTGGAGCCCCCCACACAGGTTGTTCAATTTAAAAAAAAAAAGCCCCGGGGAGGTGGTGGTCCTCGGGGCTGCGGGAGGGCTCAGAGCCCTCCCGCAACATTTTCAAAAAGCCCCGGGGTGGCGGTCCTCGGGCTTGGGGGCCCTTTGAGGCCCCCACACATAAAATTAACCTCCCCACCATGCCCCCGGGACTTGGGCCACCCGGGGCAAAATACACTCGACGCTGGAGACCGCGCTTCGATTTTATGTCCGGCAGGATTCGCGCACCCTGAGCGCATCCTGCCGATTTTTAAAACAATTTTTTTATTTTTTTGCCCAGGGGTCCTTGTGGGACCCCTGAGCAAACCTAGGGGGTCAGGGTGTTTCTACCCTGCTCCCTTTGTGCGCTTTGCGCACTTGTTTCTGTCCCTCGGTTCTACCGAGGGATAAAATGGCTGCCAACATTTCCTGAATCGGAATGTTGACAGCCAGCTGACAGCCAATTAACATGCAGCTCGTGATCGGGAGGGTACGCGGACCCTACTCGGCCATAGATATCACTATCTTTTACTTTTGATTTTTCTCAGCAACTACTGAACGGATTTACACCATTTAACAAAAGGGTTCTTTCTGAACCAAGAACTACCTCTTTGCCAAATTTGGTGTAATTCCGTTCAGCAGTTCGGGCTGTAGCCGTGTCTAAAGTTTCCTATGGAAAATTGCATGGGGAAAACGCGTTTGGGACCCCCTTTTTCTCGGCCCCCGCTTGACGAATCCCCCGAGACTTTCAGGGTAGGAGCGGACCGGAGCGGGCCACAAAGTTTGAAAATTTTGCGAAGATACGTCAACCGGCAAGAGAGTTATTTCAAATAGAATGTCGCGGATTTCCTATGGATAATAGGTTGTAACTATAACTATCTACTGGCGACCGCCAGTAGATAATATGCACACATTTACAAGGCTATATTTACTTCTGGCCTCTTTATGCTAATTTCAGACTTCCAACACACAATCGGGTTAGGCCAGATATTCCGTGATCATTGGCACCCTTTAGTCCAACTTCTATGTTTGGCCTGTCCCGGTTTTTGCTTCTCAAAATCTGGTCACCCTACATATTCCGCCCCAAAAGACGCCGGAACAGAAAGCGGCCAAGAGCACTGGGTTCCCTGCCTCACTGTCTGTGAGATGATTGAAACGGCAATGAGCATAGCCCAAGCCTCCGTCTCTCGGTTTGTCTGTAGAGCCCAGCGTGATCTCCGAAAGGAGTGGGGGAAGGATCTCCAATGTAAATACCACCACATCTATGACCCTGCAGCCAGATTTTCTGCCTTCATTCCCCTATTCTGCTTAGCAGACGGTAAGACTTAAACGGAGAGCAATGAACCGGGCGTGCTATTCAATCGCCATATTGCCTCTCACTGCTTGGTATGGCTTTTGAAGCAGAAAATATCCACAACTTCTCACTGCTTCTGAGAAATAACATGCACACAGGAAACAACCACCAAATTAAGAGGACCTGGAAAGTTAGCAAAAAAACACAGGCCTGATGTGGGAGACACACAAAGAAGCATATGGCAGCTCTCTAACAATGAAGGCCAGAGAGACAGGTATAAAATAAATAAACACCAGAGGCAAACAAAACATGTCTCTAGAATTAGTCAAAAGCTGGCAGGTCCATCTGGTGCGGTAAGGAGTGTTTAGCGGGAATGCATTTGATACCAGGCTTCAAATGCCTATCAAGTATAACAGAGAAAATATTCTCAGATCTCGGACCTGAGGTTTGAGCATGGTACAATTCTGGAGAGGTAGTGGAAGTTAAGCATCAATACATTTAAATAACTGAATACTTGGAAGGGTCATATGGTGACATTTTTGTAACACAGTTGCCTTACTACTACTAAACATGCCTGAATGCACAAGTTACTAACTTGTGTAACGATATATCTGTAAGAGACAGTAGTTAGTGACAGATTCCTTACCTTAGAACATGGGTACTCACAAACTTTCTCTCGGGGGCCAAATTTACAGTGTGGTTTGTGGCCGAGGGCCGCACCGGTGGGGGCGGGGTCAGTGGGGGAAAGGGCGGGGCTAGAGCAAAAAAAAAATAACTATGACCATGAGGTTGAACACAGGCCCCTGCAGCGGACGCCTTCGTCCACTGAGCCACCAGACCCGGCATACACACATTCTCTCTCTCTCTCTCTCTCTATCTATCTATCTCTCTCTCACTCTGTCTCCTTCCCTCTCTCTATCTCTCCCTCCCTCTCTATCTCCGTCTCCCTCCCTCTCTCTCCGTCTCCCTCCCTCTCTCTACCTCCCTCTCTCTATCTCCGTCTCTCTCCCTCCCTCTCCCTCCCTCCCTCCCTCTCCCTCCCTCTCTCCCGTCTCCCCCTCTCTCCGTCTCCCTCCCTCTCCCTCCCTCTCCGTCTCCCTCCCTCTCCCTCCCTCTCCGTCTCCCTCCCTCTCCGTCTCCCTCCCTCTCCCTCCCTCCCTCTCTCCCTCTCTCTCTCTCACTCACTCTGTTTGTCTCCCTCTCTCTTTCTGTCTCCCTCTCTCTCCCTCCCTCTCCCCCTCCCTCTCCCTCCCTCTCCGTCTCCCTCCCTCTCCGTCTCCCTCCCTCTCCGTCTCCCTCCCTCTCCGTCTCCCTCCCTCTCTCTCTCCCTCTCCCTCCCTCCCTCTTTGTCTCCCTCCTTCTCTCTGTCTCCCTCCTTCCGTCTCCCTCCCTCCTTCCGTCTCCCTCCCTCCTTCCGTCTCCCTCCCTCCGTCTCCCTCCGTCCGTCTCCCTCCGTCCGTCTCCCTCCGTCCGTCTCCCTCCGTCCGTCTCCCTCCGTCCCCGTCTCCCTCCGTCCCCGTCTCCCTCCGTCCCAGTCTCCCTCCGTCCCAGTCTCCCTCCGTCCCCGTCTCCCTCCGTCCCCGTCTCCCTCCGTCCCCGTCTCCCTCCGTCTCCCTCCCTCCGTCTCCCTCCCTCCGTCTCCCTCCCTCCGTCTCCCTCCCTCCGTCTCCCTCCCTCCGTCTCCTTCCCTCCGTCTCCTTCCCTCCGTCTGTCTCCCTCCGACTGTCTCCCTCCGTCTGTCTCCCTCCGTCTGTCTCCCTCTGTCTCTCTCCCTCTGTCTCTCTCCCTCTGTCTCTCTCCCTCTCCCTCTCTCCCTCTCCCTCTCTCCGTCTCCCTCTCTCCGTCTCCCTCTCTCCGTCTCCCTCTCTCTGTCTCCCTCTCTCTGTCTCCCTCTCTCTGTCTCCCTCTCTCTGTCTCCCTCTCTCTGTCTCCCTCTCTCTGTCTCCCTCTCTCTGTCTCCCTCCCTCTGTCTGCCTGTCTCCCTCGCTCTGTCACGTCACCCCGCGTGTGTGTCAGCCCGGGCTGAGACAGCTTCCCCGGGCGCACACAGCCGCACCCGAGTATTTCACAGCCTCAGGTCTTTAAAAGACATTCACTTGCTAATGAGGCTTGTATTTCACCTCTTCTTAGCGCCCTGCATGGAGATGCAGGGCGCTAAAAGAGGTGAAGTACAACAAAGCCTCATTAACAAGTGAATGGTTTTTTAAAGAATCGCCCGGCCCCCATAGAGCGCTGCTGCAACCGGCGGTGTTTGCTGGCACTTTAAAAAAAAAAAAAAAAAAAAAAACACAGGTAGGTATCTGCAAGGTCCGCGGGCCGCCAAGGAAGGCTTGCCGGGCCGCCGCCGGCCCGCGGGCCGTACTATGAGTACCCGTGCCTTACAATATCCCCAGGCGTCAGGCTGGATCCGGAAAGTTTTTGCGTAGCAGTACCCTTGCGCGTCGGTAGGCGGCGTCGTGCGGCTCCGCGTCCGTCTTCGGCGTCGTGATAGCCGGGATGACGTCGCGGGCAGTACTTAGACGCCGCCCCTGCGCGCTGACGTCAGTTCTGTACACGACTTTCCGCGCCAGGAACGCAGAGCCATGCAAGAAGCTGACATAGGTGTCTGAAAAATACTAGGGCCCTGAAAGGAATGTCCTTAACCCTAGAAATCAGTTCGCAGAAACGGGAGGATGGTAGGCGGTAGGAATCTGTCACTAACTACTGTCTCTTACAGATATATCGTTACACAAGTTAGTAACTTGTGTATCTGAAAGAGACACGTTAGTGACAGATTCCTTACCTTAGAATAGATACCCCAGCAATACCAACCCCGGTGGTGGGTCTGCGAACAAAGATCAGACAAGGAAGTCCCGGAGGACAGAACGACCAAAGAAGCCGTCCCTCCGGACCTGACTGTCAAGGCAGTAATGCTTTGTAAATGTGTGCAGCGAGGCCCACGTAGCTGCCTGACAGATATCCTGCAGCGGAACACCGCGGCCTAAAGCCGTGGTAGCAGCCGTTGCCCTGGTGGAATGGGCACGCAGCCCAACAGGAGGCTCCTTCTTAGCCAAAGAATAGCAGGCTTTGATACACAAGGTCACCCAGCGGGAGATGGTTCTCTGTGCACCGCCCGACCTTTTTTGGCGCCCACGTAGCCAACAAAGAGCTGGTCATCCACCCGGAAGTGTTGTGTGCGGTTGATATAAAAAGAAAGCGCACACTTTGGGTCCAGACGGTGGAGCCTCTCTTCCTCTCGGGAAGGATGCGGAGGCGGAAAGAAGGTGGGCAAAGTGATGGTCTGCCCAATGTGGAAGGCAGTAACCACCTTTGGCAAGAAGGACGGACGCGTCCTAAGAACAACCTTGTCTGGATGGACAGACAGAAAGGGAGGTTTACATGATAGAGCCTGGAGCTCACTCACCCGCCGAGCGGAGGTGATGGCCACCAGAAAGGCTGTCTTCAGAGTCAGAAGACGAAGAGGACAGTTATGTAGAGGCTCAAAGGGAGCGCAACATAAGAAAGGTAGAACCAAGTTCAAGTCCCACTGAGGCATCACAAACGGAACAGGAGGGAAGAGGTGTGTAATGCTTTTAGAAACCTGTTAACAACAGGGGACTTGAAAAGGAGGGCTGATCAGGAAGCCTGAGGAAGGCCGAGATGGCACAAAGATAGCCCTTGATGGTACCCAGGGCAGAACCCTGTTGGGCCAGGGAAAGAAGGAACAGAAGAACCTCAGAAAGAGGGGCAGAAAGGGGATTCACAGCCTTTGCTGTGCACCATGCCACAAACTTGTTCCACCTGCAGGCGTATACCACTTTAGTGGAGGGACACCTGGCTGCCAGAATCACATCACAAACTTCGGGAGGCAAGTCGAAAGGAATCAACTGCCGCCGCTCAATCTCCACGCAAGCAGGTGGAGGCTGGACAGGTTCGGGTGGAGGACCGTCCCCTGCTGCTGCGACAGAAGATCCTCCCGAAGAGGCAGACGGATCGGGGATCTACGCTCATACTGAGTAGCTCGGGATACCAAACTCTTCGAGCCCAGTCCGGAGCCACAAGGATGACTTGGGCCCGGTCGTGCCGAATCTTCTTCAACACTCTGGGTAGAAGTGGTATAGGCGGAAAGGCGTACAACAGACCCCAACTCCCACTCGCGACGAAAAGCGTCGCCGAGCGAGTGCCGCCTTGGAAATTCCAACGCGCAGAACTGCTGACATTGCGCGTTCTCTTCGGTGGCGAATAGATCTAACCAAGGCTCTCCCCACTGTAGAAAGAGTCCTTGCGCCACTTCCGAGTGAAGACGCCATTCGTGATCCATCATGCATCTGCGGCTGAGTTCGTCCGCCCTGGCGTTCAGGGAACCTGCCAGGTGTTGGAACCATCAGGAACATGCCCTGATGTTCCAGCCATGTCCAGAGGCGCAGAGCCTCCTGACAGAGGGTCCACGACCCCACCCCGCCTTGTTTGTTGCAATACCACATGGCGGTGGTGTTGTCTGTGAACACCTGCACTACCTTCCCTTTGACAGAGGGAAGGAATGCCTTGAGTGCAAGCTCGGATCGCCCGGAGCTCCAGAAGGTTGATATGGAGCCGGGACTCCGCCGGAGACCAGAGGCCTCTGATCTCCGCTCTCCCATGTGACCGCCCCATCCCAGAAGGGACGCGTCCGTCACAACTGTGTGCTCTGGCTGGGGAAGGGAGAGGGATCTGCCCATGACCCATTGCCGGTTCGAGAGCCACCACTGCAATTGTTTTGCAGTCCCCTCCGAGATCTGGACGTGATCGGACAGGTTGCCCTGGTGCTGCGCCCACTGGAACTTCAGGTCCCACTGCAGAGCCCGCATATGCCATCTGGCATGATTGACCAGCAGGAGGCCATGAGGCCCAGCAGCCTCAGGGTCATCCGTACCGAAACCCAGGATAAAGGCTGAAAGATCGGAATCATAGCCTGAATATCCCGGACTCGCCGTTCGGGAGGAGAGGCCCGAAACTGCGTCGTGTCCAGAACTGCTCCGATGAAAAGGAGCTGTGGAGAAGGAATCAGATGCGACTTCGGCACATTGATGGAGAACCCCAGCGAGTGCAGGAGTTCGGCCGTAGTCTGGAGGTGGGAGACGACTGCTTGGGACGAGCCCGCCTTCAGCAGCCAGTCGTCGAGGTAGGGGAAGACCGGAACCCCTGCCCGGCGCAGATGAGCTGCGACCACCGCCATCACTTTCGTGAACACCCGAGGGGCACTTGTAAGGCCAAAGGGGAGCACGGTGAACTGAAAATGCTCGAGGCCTACCGTGAACCGCAGGTAACGCCGGTGGGCCGGCAGGACGGGGATGTGAAAATAAGCGTCCTGCAAGTCCAACGCTACCAACCAGTCTCCAGGGTCGAGGGCAGTCAAGACCTGAGCTAGGGTGAGCATCTTGAACTTCTCCTTCCGGAGGAAGCGATTGACGTTCCGGAGGTCCAAGATAGGACGCATGTCCTCCTTGTCCTTTTTGGGCACCAGAAAGTAGTGGGAGTAGCAACCACGTCCTACTTCTGGGGTCGGAACATGCTCGATGGCCCTCTTGGCCAAGAGGGCCGTAACTTCCTTCTGCAGAAGCACCAAGTGATCCCCTGACATGCGGTGGAATTGATGTGGCATGGCTGGGGGGGTGGTCTCGAAGGGGAGGGAGTAGCCCCTTCGGACAATGTCCAAGACCCACCTGTCCGAGGTGATGGGACGCCAGTGGTGAAGGTGATGGCGGACCCTGCCCCCTACTGGTGTGCTGTGCACCTGAAAGGAAGGACTAGGAGGGCTTGGAGGCCGCGGACGGGTTGGAGGTAGTGGCCTGACCCGCACGCTGGTTGCCTGAACCGCCACGGCGGTATCCACGTCCTCGGCCACGCGAAGACGCTTGCTGCGCGGGCCGGTGGCTGGGCAGCTGACGTGACTGGGCGCCCCTTCCTTGGACTCCGACGACCGGCGGGGACTCCGCGACCGGCCCCTCGACCTCTCCCGGGACCGGGGCTTGGTGCGGCGCGGAGCCGACTGCCGGACCTCGAGTAGCTTTCGAGTCCGCTCTCGCAAAGCCTTCGTGTGAAGTTTCCGGCAGTCAGGGCACGACTTCGTGTCGTGGTCTTGGCCGAGACAGAAGAGACACTCCAGATGCGGGTCTGTGATCGACATCATTCGACCACAGGCGTCGCATGGCTTGAAGCCGGGCATCCCTACGACACCTAGGAGTCGATAAAGACTCGAAAGTAACAGTGAAAAAATTCACAAAAAAGTTAGTCAAAAATTGACTAGGGCACTGCTCTTCCCGGATCTGCGCTTACTGGCGCGGAAAAAGAAGAACTGACGTCAGCGCGCAGGGGCGGCGTCTAAGTACTGCCCGCGACGTCATCCCGGCGATCACGAAGCCGACGACGGACGCGGAGCCGCACGACGCCGCCTACCGACGCGCAAGGGTACAGCTACGCAAAAACTTTCCGGATCCAGCCTGACGCCTGGGGATATTCTAAGGTAAGGAATCTGTCACTAACGTGTCTCTTTCAGATTATAAGCACAACACAATTCAATATTATTGTAGACCTATTCATGGAACTAGTGACACAAATGCAGAGTGGAAGAATGGACTTAGATTAATTTCACTGGCATGTTAAACACTACCCTGGTTTCTGCCCCTCTCTATTGTGCCTTGTTACCTGCTTCTGCTGTGGTTGTTGCCGCTGTTGATTCATTTTCTGTTTGGCACGGCGTTCAATAAACTGCTTGCCAAATTCCTTGGCTTCTGGAGTGTCACCGAGGTAAGCACTGATATAGTCATAGACCTCATAGGCAGACTCCACTTCCTTCAGGAAAGAGACAAATGTTGGGACTGCAACATGACAAGCAAAAAAAAAAAAAAAAAGAGTTTACTAGTGGTCCAACTGCATGCTAGTTAGTACCTGGAAACAATTGTCAAGCTGTCACAGAACAGGGCCTGCCACATATGCCACAGGGAGTGAAGAACAAGTTACTTAGCTTTGGTAACGCTCTTTCTGGTGGATGATATAACCACATATTTTTCACCTTTAGAATATTCCACAGGCGCCAGACTGGATCTGTAAACTTTTCACAGGAGTGCTCCAGCATGCTGTGGCTTTGTTGTCTCTGAAGTGATGGACCAAGAAGCTGGCTTTTTATGTGGTAGTGCCAATGTAAGGGCACACCATGTAAAAGGACAGACAACCCTTATTGGGTTACAGTGCTTAAATTAATAATCCTAAGTGCTCTATTTGTGGTAGTGTGCTCGAGCAGCTTAGGCATTTCGGACAGTAGTGTTAAGCATCTGTTGCACACACAGAATCAATAAATGAGACGCACTCAAGAAGAAATTCAACACCAATTTAGAAAAACACCACAGATTTTTATATCAATCAACCAACAAAAGCTTTATTCGGTTAAAAATTAACCATAAAAGCAAAATACAAATGAATAAAAGATACAGTTACATGTCATGAATAATACAGAGTACCAAAATACAATCAAATAAAATAAACATAATTAATTCATATACTGATTCCCTGTTAAACGCAAGTACAAAATACAGCTTATCATTTGCAAAAAATTAGATCGCTTCAAAATATAAGAAGGTGGCAAGGAATACAACCAAAGGCAAGATATTTTTACTTGCCCACCCTCTTTCTAGCTTTCACCACAGCAGCAAGGTAATTGTACACCATAAACCGAGTTGATCAGTTAGCAGCAATTGAAGATAAAACATAGCTGGTGTACACCGTTTAAAATTAAGGGACTTTAAGAGAGGAATTAAAAACTGAGATCTCTCATCACGGTATAAACCGGAGAAAAACAACATATGAAGATGCGATTGGGAGGTAATTGAACCGCAAGGGCAAGGTACCAGGTTCTTCCCGTTATACTCAATTTGAGGGATAGGCCACCAAAAAACGAGCCAGGCCAAGCCTAAAACCTGTCAAAAGGTACCTGTGTTGTCTAGGTGCCCTTAGCAGGTACAGGTTTTTATATATTTTAGACACCAAGATCATCGGAATCAGGAATGTACTTTCGGAGATAGGATTTTTACAGTAAAGTAAAAATATAGCAAAACAACGGTTTTTGAGGCATCAACATTGAACGCGGTAATGTTATCCTATGGGAGAAACATACACTGCATACATATACTTGCGAGTTCTTCTTGAAGGTGCTTTTTGGGACTTAAGGTGCTTAGGGGCCAAGAAACCACTAGCAGTTTGGTTTTACCTGCACTGGTGAGTCCTGGTGCAGAGGTGCTGGTCGTGTTGGTAGTCGAGAGCGCTACGCAGTAAAGCCAATGGCAAAGTACCTGTGAAAGAAAGGCTACAAGGGGGGGGACTTCATGACAAGTCCGGCAGAGCCCAAAGGGGCGCTCGGTGCTTAGGGGTCTCTAGGGCAAGGGGACATTGTCGGCTTATGTGAACTCGGGCTGTGGGGCTCGGGTGCAGAGGTGTTTTGTCTGGCGGGAGGTTCTCACTTTACTTGGGTGACCTGGAGAGGGAAGAAAACGGAACAGCAGGGCCACTCTCAGTGCAGGTCTCTGTGATCTTGAAGTCCCTTATCAGCAGGTCGGCTTTAGTGTCGGTGGTAACCGGGCTGGACACTCAACATGCCTTGGTTGCTGCAAATGCTCTAATACCCAGGGTATTGGTGCTGTGAGGCTCCTGGAGGGTCTAGCGTTTCGAAACTTGCTAGAGAGATAGGCTGACCTTCTAGAACCACTGTGACCTCCTCCTGGTGAGATGCTCTCTCGGCGGACCTGGGGATCATCAAAACGGAGTACCAGACAAGTACAGTCAGTCCCTGCAGCTGCAAGGGAGTGGCTCCTCTGCCCCAAGGGAAATGCTGCTTGGTTGTTGAAGCGCTGGGCAGTCGTCCAAAACTTCGGGATGGTGCACAGCTGTTGGACGAGTCAGGTCTTTGCCAATAGTCAGGACAGTCCACGCCAAGCAGGGTTTGGCGTCAATTTCGGAGCTGCTATACAGCTGTTGGCACTTCCCAGTCCTTCGGTTCCCAGGTAGATGAATCTGAGTTCCTGAGTCAAGGTAACCCCTAAATACTGAATTTAGGGGCGTTTAGGGTAGTAGCTGATGGGCTACTAACCTTTGGGGCGACTGCACCCCCTATATGACCATTTCCTGTGGAAAGTGGGCACAATCCTGAACCAGAGTTCCTAGTTTCACCAAAACAAAGATGGTGAAACCCTTCTTTGACTGTTCACTTCAGGTGGCCCACCTTAGGGGTGTGCCTAGCCTGAAAGTGACACATGCCTTCGGACTAATTTCCTGCCTGCTCCGGTGCCAAATGGGCCCCAGGGCAGGGAGTGGCGTTCCCCAGGTCTGGGGGGAAACCAGGGTCGCACATCAAAGGCGGCAAAGGCTTTGAAGTCTCTGGACTTTGAATGCTAAATCACTAGCTATACTGCTGGAGGTGTGCACAATTTCTTCCGGAGCAGGCATTGTTTCTGGTCTCTGAGAGCACGGGCTCTTGCCCTACAGGGGGTTGGAAAGTTGTCTGTGGTGGCAGGCTGGACTATACCAGTCAGCCAGCACACTAGAGAAATAGTAGGTTTTCAGGGGGCACCTCTAAGGTGCCCTCTGGGTGCATGCCACCATAAATCTGATATTGGCATCAGTACAGATTTATTGAGATGAGGTGTTTGATACCAAACATTGTTTTCAGTGCAGCCATATGTAGCTGGTTAACTCTTAATGACCAATGCCCAGTACATGCTTTTAACATGGCTGCCTGATCACTTGCAAGCTCTAGTAATGAACTAGGCATCACAGGGGCGTATTTGCTCATGCAGCTATGCCCTCACATGTATTATACTGCACCCTGCCTTAGGTCTCTAAGGCCTGCTGTAAGAGTGGCTTACATATAAGGCATGCAGTGTATTTGGGCATTTCACACAGGGATTGTGCAATGTCGTGTTTTCAGAAGGGCTTGTGCCCATTCACGCATCCTGAAATGGCATGCAAGTATTTTTTGAGGGAGTCCCTTTCAATCAATCAACATCATTTGTAACGCGCGCGGCTGCTTCGACCGAAGCGTCCCAGCGCTCAAAAGCAGAGACTGAGAACGAGAGTCGGTTTAACCTGACTATTTTTGGTCAAAAAGCCATGTTTTTAATTCTTTCCTGAAGCAGTGTTCGGACTTGGCCATGCTAAGTCTGATTGGGAGAGTATTCCAAAGCTTCGCCGTTAGTACAGTAAATGACCTCCCACCATGACGGACTTTAGCTAACCTGGGTATACACATAGTCGAGGGTGGTAAGATCTCCGGGATCTCTCCTGCTGGTACCTGCTGAGTCTGAGTCTAAGGTAAAGGGGGGCTTTGCCCTCCAGTGTTCTAAAAGCTAGAGTGAGGGCCTTAAATTGAATCCTTTTTACCATGGGGAGCCAGATGAGCCGCTTCAGATGGGGTGAAATGTTTTGGCGAACGGGGACCCACCGTATTAGCCTAGCAGATGCATTTTGTATGATTTGGAGCTTGTAGATCAAGTAAGCTAGGAGAACCTGATAGAAGCTGTTGGCATAATCCAGGCAAGATGCCGCAAAAGCATGGAACATCGTTTTTCGGGTCTCTTCTGGGAGCAAATGTAGCAGCTTCCTGATCAATTTAAGCTTCATGAAGCAGATTGAAGAGATCTGCCTGATCTGGGCCGCAAAGGAGAGGTCAGGATCAAGCCTAGATTTCTCGCCGCTCTGGGTGGCACCGGGGGTGAATTCAATACTGCAAGCCACCAGAGATTTACAGTGGAGGGGAATGGGGGGAGGAGGGGCTTTCAGGCTGAAGAAGAGAACCTCTGTTTTATCCGTATTCAATAAAAAAAAAAATTGAGTCCATCCAGTTGCTTATCCCTTTTAAACACTCTTTAAAATTGAGGAAGACTGCTTCAAAGCGTTCTCGAAACGAGGACAAAAACTGTGTCATCCGCATAGGAGACTACCTTCACTTCCCAGGTTTCAAAAAGGGTGGCTACAGGGGCCAAATAGAGGTTAAAAAGTAGTGGACTGAGTGCTGAACCCTGACACCCCACAGATCAGGGGTTTGGGAGAGGATGAAAAAGGATGGAGGAAGACCCACTCAGAGCGCTCTTCCAAAAAATATTGGATACAGACCAGGACTGTATCGCGAAGGCCAAGAATGCTTAGTCTGTTCAGCAAGATGGAGTGGCCCAACATGTCCCACGCGGCCGACAGGTCTAGCAAAACAACCATAGCAGAGTCCCTCCCCTATAAAAATTTCTCTAACGGACTACAACACTTCCAAAAGGGCTGTTTCAGTGCTGAATCCAGCATGAAAGCTGGATTGAGTGTCGTGTAACAAGCAGTTTGCCTCAACAAAAGATAAAAACTGACGATTTACTAGCGTATTCAGGATTTTAGCCAGAGCTGGCAGCAGTGAAATGGTTCTAAAGTTGCTGAGCACACTCCGGACCGCATTGGGCTTTTTCAAGAGTGGCAGAAAGAACACCTGTTTCCAAACAGCAGAAAAAATACCAGATTTCAGGGAGGCGTTCCAAATCATGTTGAAAGAGAAGTTAACAGATTGCGCAACCAGTCTGAAGATATGAGGGGGACAGGGGTCCTAAAGAGAGCCTGATTTGCACTTCAGAAGTTCTTCCAGCAAGTCATCTTCAGATATTAAGCAGAACTCTGTGATCACTGGTATGTGACTAGCAGGCAGAGTCAAAAAGTCAGTTGTGCCGACTTCCCCCGGGAACGTGAAGTAAAGTTTTAAGGTTTTTTCAATCAAAAAAGTCAGAGCCTGGAGGACAAGTTACTTACCTTTGGTAAAGCTTTATCTGGTAGAGACCTGACTTAGCCGCAGATCCCTTACCTTGGAACTTCCAGGCGTGAGGCTGGATCTGAAAGATTTTTTTCAGCAGTACCCCTGCGCGCCAGTAGGTGGCGGAGGTCGGCTTCGCGTGACATCGTTGGGGTTGTGAATATAACCGCTACTCCGACGCCCAGACGTCAGTACATTTCACGACTTTCCACACCGCGAAGCGCGGAGCCATGAAGTGACTGACCATGGTGTGTTAAAAAAAGAGCTAGGGCCCTGAAGGGGAACAGCCCTGACACTAAAAACAATTCTGCAGTGCGGGGAGGATGGGTGGGTCGGTAAGGAATCTGCGGCTAGATCATGTCTCTACCAGATAAGGCATTACAGAAGGTAAGTAACTTGTCCATCTGATAGAGAATCTAGCCGCAGATTCCTTACCTTTAAACAGATACCCAAGAAATAACTTCCCCGGAGGCGGGACTGCGGAAAAGCTTTAAACCAGGAAATCCTGCAAGACTGAGCGGCCAAACGGGCCCTCCCTGCGAACCTGAGAATCCAGGCAATAGTGTCTGGCGAATGTGTGCAGAGATGCCCATGTGGCAGCTTGGCAAATATCAGCAATAGGAATACCACGCTGAAGAGCTGTGGTGGGTGTCTTCGCCCTGGTGAATGGGCCCTAAGCCCGTCAGGAGGTCGTTTCTTTGTTAAGGCGTAACAAATTTTGACACAGAGGATAACCCAGCGGGAAATGGTCCTCTTTTAGACAGCATTCCCCTTCTTTGCTCCCACATACTCTATAAAGAGTTGGCCATCCACCCAGAACTCTTTGGTGCGATCAAGGTAGAATGATGACGCTCTTTTTGGGTCCAGACGGTGGAGACGTTCCTCTTCTTTGGAAGGACGCGGAGGTGCATAGAAAGTGGGCAGAGGAACAGACTGTCCCAGATGGAAGGGAGTTACGTCCTTGGGCAAAAAGGATGCCCTAGTTTTTAGTACCACTTTGTCCGGAAAGACTGTCAGGTAAGGAGGCTGGGATGACAGTGCCTGCAGTTCGCTAACCCTCCAGGCAGAATAAATCGCCACCAAAAGGAAAATGCTACTTACCAGTATGCATCTGTTCTTGGCATGTAGAGCTGTAGATTCGTATACTTGTGCATAGATCGTCATCTGGTGTTGGGCTCGGATGTTTGCACTTTGTTTTTGTCTTGGAACAAGTCTTTTGTAGTCACGAGGTAGGTGACTCTTCCTTAGGACGATAGTGCTCATGGGCATCGACTCCATCTCCAGATTGTTTTGCCATGGAGGGTTATGATGGAGTTAGTAAGAAATAGAAAAGGATGTCCATGTGTAATGTATCCAAGTAAGATAGTACTGGAACAGATAGAGGTATCCTGGGAGGCGGGTGGGCGTATACGAATCTACAGCTCTACATGCCAACAACAGATGCATACTGGTAAGTAGCATTTTCCGTTCGAGGCATATGAGCTGAAGTTCGTATACTTGTGCATAGACTATACAGCAGTTACCCCCTTAGCGGTGGCTACCTGTATCTGTTGCAGTGGTTTGAAAAAGTGTTCTTAATACAGCCTGGCCCACACTAGCTTGTTGTTTTGCTTGCACGTCTACACAATAGTGTTTTGTGAACGTGTGAGGTGTAGACCAAGTTGCTGCTTTGTAAATGTCGTCTAGGGGAATGTTCCCTAAGAATGCCATAGATGCCCCTAGTTTACGTGTGGTGTGAGCCTTAGGGGGAATGGTTAAGGTGCGTTTGGCTTTAGCATAGCATATTTGGATGCATTTAACAATCCACCTTGCAATCCCTGTTTTGAGATAGGATTGCCTTTATGAGGTGGGAGAAAGCCACAAAAAGTTGTTTAGTCTTTCGAAAGGATTTTGTTCTTTCAATGTAGTAAAGTATTGCTCTTTTTACGTCTAGTGTGTGAAGAGCCCGTTCTGCTACTGAGTCTGGTAGAGGGAAAAACACTGGGAGCTCTACAGACTGGTTAAGGTGGAAAGCAGAGGCGACTTTAGGTAGAAAGTTTGGGTTAGCCCGAAAAACAACTTTGTTATGATGGATTTGGAGAAATGGTTCTTGTATGGTTAATGCCTGGAGTTCACTGACTCTTCTGAGAGAGGTGATCGCAACTAGGAAAGCTACTTTCCATGTGAGAAATTGTAATTCACATTTATGCATAGGTTCAAATGGGGGACCCATGAGCCTGGTAAGTACCGCATTTAGGTTCCATACTGGAGAGGGTGGAAGTCTAGGTGGAATTATTCTTTTAAGTCCTTCCATAAATGCCTTGATAGGTGGTACCCTAAACAAAGACAAGTGTTGTCTGTTTTGGAGATAGGCTGCTATTGCCGCAAGATGTAATCTAATGGATGTATACGCTAGGTTACATTGTTGTAGATGCAAAAGGTAACAGATGATGTCTTGAATAGAAGCATCTAGTGGGTTGATTATGTTATTTGTACAGTAAATTACAAATCTTTTCCACTTTGCGGCATAGCAAGCTCTAGTGGTAGGACGTCTAGCCTCCTTAATGATGTTCATGCAGTCTGGCGGTAGATTAAGGTAGCCAAACTCTAAGACTTCAGGTGCCAGATCGCAAGGTTGAGTTGATTGGGATCTGGATGCCTTATCTCTCCATGGTTCTGAGTGAGAAGCTTGGGTGAGAGGTGTAGCTTTTGATGAGAAACTACTGATAGTTCCAAGAGGGTTGTGAACCATGGCTGTCGGGCCCATGTTGGAGCAACTAGGATCATTGTGAGGGAATGCTGTTTGAGTTTCCGAACCACTAGCGGAATGAGTGGGAGAGGTGGAAAAGCGTAAGCAAATTTGTCTGACCAGTTCATCCATAGCGCATTGCCTTTGGACAATGGGTGTGGATACCTGGATGCGACTGTACTTCTTGTTTGAATCCTGAGATTCGAAGCCAAGCTTGGCTTCGAATCTCAGGATTCAAACAAGAAGTACAGTCAGCACTTCTTAATCGGCCATTTGATCAACAACACCTTTTTGGCCCCACAGTCGGCGTAGCAAAACGCTGCTGTTAATGGCACGCGAGGCTGTATCAGCTGCATCAAGGGCACATTTGATGGAAGTGTTTGTGATAAGTTTACCCTCTTGAATGAGGTCGTGAGCTTTATCTTTGTATTGGTCTGGTAAGTGTTGCATCAGTTTTTCTAGCTTGTCATAGTGAGCTCCATCATACCGCGCCAGGAGAGCTTGTGCATTGGCAGCTTGAGATGCAGCTTGAGATGCGATTCTCTTGCCTGATGCATCTATAAGTTTTGATTTCTTGTCAGGCGGAGGGGCGTCACCTGTTGTCTGAGAATTTGCCCTTTTCCGTGCATTTGAAACAAGCGAATCTAAAGGTACCTGACCCCTGATGTAAATTGGGTCTGTAGGAGCGGCTTTATATTTTTTGTCTACCCTTGGCGTAAGTATTCTAGCTCTAACAGGGTCTTTGAATACCTCATTGGCATGTTTTATCATACCTTTGAGCATGGGCAGAGTGTTTGTGGTTTTTTGTGAGGGAGCGAAAGTTTCCACTAAGAAATCCTCTTCCAAGGGATCAGTATGTAATTCCACCCCATGGTATTGAGCAGCTCTATTAATGAGCTGTGCGAAACCAATATTGTCATCAGGTGGTGATGGTCTGGAGGGATATAGATCGGGGTCATTAGTATGATCCGGGTCTTTATCATAATCATCCCAGGGGTCTGGGTCCTGTGGAATGTTGTCCTGATTATCATTCCCACCCCCTTCCCCGTCTTCATCTCCATCCCCATCATTATCATCCTGTGGCCCAGGTGAAAAAAGTGGTGGTGGTGAATTTGCTGGTGAAATGAGCAGATGTGGGTTAAAAGGTGGTGGAGAGGGAGGTATGTAAGGGGGAGAGGGGTTAGTACCCATGCCTTTTTTCTTAAGAGGTATGTGGTAGACTTCAGGGAGGTCCAGCTTCCATTTTTTGGGAAGTGTTGCTCGAAGTTTCCCAGTGTCTGGGTCAATATGCAACTGTTTTTGCTTCGGATCCAAAGACTCTTGGGGAGGAAGTTCTTTGGATGGAGTCTGTTTAGGAGGGCTTCCGTGTTTCTTAGGGTCGGTGCCCTTTGGTGCGGGCTGTTTTGGCTCCGAAGGCTTGGTTTTTCCCTCTTTCGGATCCGAAGGCTTTCCTCTTGGTTTCGGTTCTGAAATTTTATCTTTAACTAGTTTTTGCTCCGATGCTTTCGGTTTAGCCGGTGTTGGTTCCGAAGCTTTCGGTCTCAGTGGTATCGGCTCCGAAGTCTTTGGTTTATGTGAATCTTTCGGTGCCGAAGATGTCTTCGGTGCCGACAGCGGAGCGTCAGACTTAGCCTTGTGTTTCGGTGCAGAAGATGTGGGTTCGACACCTGCACGGGGTTGGCTCGATCCAGAGCCGGAAGGCTTGCCTTTATGTTTCATAGCCGGGATCGAAGGCGGGGCATCTGAAATAGTATCACGGTGTCGACCTGAGCCCGAAGGCGAAGGTGTAACCGGAGTCTTTGGTGTTTTTGTGGGCAGTTGGGGCTCGTTACTCACAGTTCGTTGAGCCGGAGTGATGTTCGAGTCCTCTTCCATGTCGGA
Source organism: Calotriton arnoldi (assembly GCA_963921515.1). Taxonomy (NCBI): domain Eukaryota; kingdom Metazoa; phylum Chordata; class Amphibia; order Caudata; family Salamandridae; genus Calotriton; species Calotriton arnoldi. Next base: position 1,680,247 of record CAWUFW010002374.1, read on the forward strand.
GTCGGCAGCTTCAGACACGGGAATGTCTTCTTCTTCGGCGCCAGGTTGGAATTCAGATTCTTCTTCGAAGATATCTGGCACCGGACTAGTGCTGCGTCTCATCTCGTGACGTCGAGCCCGACGGTCACAAATCGTTTTCTTCGATCGGAATGATCGACAGGCCTTGCAGCTGGTTTCTTCGTGCTCCGGGGAGAGGCAGAGGTTACAGACCTCGTGCAAGTCCGTGTGTGGGAACTTAGCACCACACCCGGGGCATTTCTTAAATGGAGTCCGTTCCATGGACTGCTGGCGTGGTCGGCGCGGGTAGGCCTCACGGCCCGCGTCGAAGCGTCGATTGAAGTAGTTGGATTTTTACTATGCACGTCGAAAGGGAAACCGCAATCGAAAACAATACCGTCGAGTGGTAAGGATTGCGCGTCGAAAAGGTTCGAAGACGATCCCGAACCGGAGCGGCGCAATACACATCCGAACCCGATGGCGGAAAAAAACAATCTGGAGATGGAGTCGATGCCCATGCGCACTATCGTCCTAAGGAGGAGTCACCTACCTCGTGACTACAAAAGACTTCTTCCAAGACAAAAACAAAGTGCAAACATCCGAGCCCAACACCAGATGGCGATCTATGCACAAGTATACGTTCTACAGCTCATATGCCTCTAACACCCAGTTTTGATAGTGAGCAACCTTAGAGGGCAGTTGTGCAGTGGCTCGAACGGTTCCCACATCAAGAAAGTAAGGACCAAATTAAGGTCCCATTGTGGCATAAGAAAAGGAGGAGGGGAAACAAGTGGGATAACCCCTTCAAAAATCTCTGCACCAGAGGGGACTTAAAAAGGGAAGGCTGATCTGGCAGCCGGAGACAGGCCGGGAGGGCCGAAAGATAGCTCTTCTAAGCGCCTAATGCAAAGCCCTGCTGGGCCAGGGAAAGGATAAAAAGAAGAATATCTGGTAGAGAAGCAGATAAGTGGTCAATGGACGGTTCTGTACAATATTTACAAAATTTGTTCCATCTGCAGGCTTATCCCGATTTCGTGGAGGGACGGATGGCAGCCAGAATAACTTTGCAGACTTCGGGAGGAAGGTCAAAAGCTGTCAACTGTCGTCGCTCAATCTCCACGCAAGGAGGCGGAGTGTGGACAGGTTTGGGTGGAGGACCCTCTCCCCGGCAGCTGCGACAGGAGATCCACCCGAAGGGGCAGCCTGATTGGAGGATCGATGCTCATAGCCAGAAGCTCGGGATACTTAGCTCTCCGTGCCCAGTCCGGAGCCACAAGAATGACTTGTGCCCGGTCGCTCCTGATCTTCTTGAGCACTCTGGGCAGGAGCGGTATGGGCGGAAAAGAGTATAGGAGGCCTGAGCTCCATTCGCAACTAAAAGCATCGCGTGCAGAGCAGCCTTGGAAACTCCAACGCGAAAACTGTTGACCTTGCGCATTCTCATCAGAGGCGAACAGATCTAACCAAGGCTCTTCCCACTGCTGAAAGAGACCTTGTGCCACCTCCGGATGGAGACGCCACTTGTGATCTGCAAGGCGCCGTCGGCTGAATTGGTCTGCTCTGGCGTTCAGAGAACCGGGCAGATGTTTAACCACCAGGGAAATGCCCTGTTCCAGCCAACTCCATAGACGCAGGGCCTCTTGACAGAGGGTCCATGACCTCACTCTGCCCTGTTTGTTGGAGAACCACATGGCGGTAGAATTGTCAGTGAACACCTGAACCAGCCTTCCCTTGATGGGTGGTAAAAAGGCCTTCAGTGCCAATCGGATCTCACGAAGCTCCAGAAGGTTGATGTGGAGCTTGGCTTCCGCCCGAGACCAGAGTCCTCTGATCTCCACCTCCCCCAGATGGCTGCAGCATCTCAGAAGAGACGCATCCGTCACTACTGTGAGATCTGGGTGGGGAAGGGAGAGGGGTCTGTCTCTGATCCAATTACGATTTGTCAGCCACCACTGCAGGTCTTTCGCAGTGCCCTCTGATATCAGAACCAGGTTGGTGAGATTTCCTCGATGCTGTGTCCATTGGAACTTCAGAGCCCGCATGCGCCACCGTGCATGGTCCACCAGCAGGATGCATAAGGCCCAACAGCCTCAGAGTCAGTCTCACCGAAATCCAGGATAGAGGCTGAAACATCGGTATCATAGCCTGAATATCCTGGACTCGGCGCTTGGGAGGATAGGCCCGAAACTAAACCGTGTCCAGAACCATCCCAATGAAAGGGAGCGTATGAGAGGGAGTCAGGTGTGACTTCTGCACGCTGATAGTGAACCCCAGCAAATGCAGAAGGTTCGCTGTAGTCTGGAGGTGGGAGACGTCTGCTTGGGACGAGCCCGCGTTCAACAACTAGTCGTCGAGATAGTCAAAGACTGGAACCCCTGATCTCCACAGATGAGCTGAAACCACCGCCATCACCTTTGTGAACACCTGAGGGGCACTGGTGAGGTTGAAGGGGAGCACGGCAAACAAAGTGCTCGTGGCCCACCGTAAACCGCAGGTAGCGACGATGGGCAGGCAGGATGGGGATATGAATAGACAAGTCCAGCGCTACTATCCAGTCTCCCGGGTCCAGGGTAGACAGGACTTGAGCTAAGGTGAGCATCTTGAACTTCTCCTTTTTGAGGAAGAAGTTAAGGGCTCGGAGGTGAAGGACAGGACGAAGGCCTCTGTCCTTCTTTAGAACCAGAAAATAGTGGGAATAAAGACCAAAGCCTATTTCTGGCCCGGGACCCCTCTCTATTGCTCCCTTGGCCCAGAGAGTTTAGACTTCCTCGCAGAGTAGAGCAGGGTGGTCTTCCATCAGCCGATCGCACACTGGAGGCATAGATGGATGAGTAGTCTCGAAGGGGAGGGAGTAGCCCCTTCAGACTATTTGCAACACCCACCCGTAATGTTTCACCAGTGGTGGAGATGATGGCGTATTCTGCCACCAACTGGTTGAGAATGATCCTGGGGATCGGACTAGGAAGGTTTTGCGGTGAAGGAGGGGATCGTGGCATGGCTAGAGTACTGGCTTCCCAACACACGGGGTCAGGGTGAACCGCATCCACGGCCCCGCAGAGGTAGCTGAACTTGCGGGGCCCTTGGTCGGAATAAGGTTGGCGTGTCTGGTAGCCCTTTCCGTAGCCACAAAAGAAGCAAAAAGTAGATACAGGTCGGGCTTTTGCAGTGAGGCCCAAGGACTTCGCTGTAGCCCGTGAGTCCTTGAAACGCTCAAGGGAGGCATCTGCTTTATCTCCGAAGAAACGGGAGCCATCAAAGTGCATATCCATAAGGTTAGCTTGGACATCCCCCAAAAAACCAGACGTCCTCAGTCAGGCTTGGCGATGTACAGTCACCGTCGTGGAAATCGCTCTGCCCAGCGAGTCTGTCATGTCCAAGCCACATCGGATGGCGAACTTTGCTGCATCTCTCCTGTCTGAAATGGCTTGGGAGAGTAGGATCCGGTCCTCCTCCGAGACCCTGGGCAGCACCTGCGCAACCATGTCCCATATCGAATGAGAGTAATGGTCCAAAAGGCATGCTGTGTTCACCGACCGCAATGCTAGACTGGTGGAAGAAAACATTTTCTTTCCAAACTTTCCAGTCTCTTGGATTCCCTGTCTCGAGGTGCGGAAGGGAATGCGTCACGGGAAGTGGAAGCTTGAACCACCAAGTTTTGAGGGGTGGGGTGTGTAGAAAACTGGGTTGCCCGGTGCAGGGCGATGGCGGCAGGCAATTGTTCTATTCACAGGAGCCCCTGTGCTGGGCTTGGACCAAGTGCCCAGAAGAACATCCTTTAAGGCCTCATTGAAAGGCAGCAAGGGTTCCGAGCTGAAGACACCAGGCTGCAGGACCTCTGTCAAGACGTTAGTCTTGACTGCCACCGTAGGGAGCTGCAGGTCTAAGACCTCCGCAGCCCTACACACCACCATAGCAAATTATGCCCTCTCCACCATAATGTCAATACAAGGACCCCCTGCTACTAATATGGGTTCCTAGGGCAGGGAAAATACAATTATTGAAGAGAAATTCCCTAGGAAACTATTGGTCTATTACTTATATGAGACCTTGTTCTAAAAACACAATATTTATAGACTCCGTGTACAATAATATTCAATAAAAATTCCTTTTATTCATACAAAATACTTAAAAGTGACCATTCCAGGTTCTCTGGTACTTCTGTGAAAGTCATATACAAGACAGTAACATCACAATATAACCAACAGAATTGACAGTAATGACTACATACAACATACATAAGCATATATCCTATACACATGATTATATAAGAAAAACTATATAATCAATCATAAAGGAAAATGATTATAATGGGATAAAGATAACAAACAGATGAAAAAATCAAGAACACCATAAATTATAAAGTACAATCTAGTGGCTTTTGGTATAATGATGGATCTTCTTAGTATCTATGCGCGTTTCAGCGAACAGAGCGCCTTCATCAGGAAAGCCACAATAAGTCCTATGTCTAAAAGTAAAAAAGGAATGAATGAAAAAAGATGTACACTGAGTCCCAATAAAAACTAACACATAATACATAGTTAAAAACCTTCCTACTCTATGAATATTAAAGAACGCAGAGGAAATAATAGCGTGAAGTAAGTCGCCATCACCAAGTCAGATACACCACTTGCTAGTTTACAATCAAGGAAAAGTTGCCATGAAATGATAGAAAAATGAAAAAAAATTGTGCAAAAAGGTAAAACCCAAAGTCATGCTCCCAAACGGGCCTAAGTGAAAAAATGATGATTTAGTGAGGAAGGGGAACTTGCTTACAGAGACCAAATGATATGGTGGTCAGAAAATATTTGTGTCATACATATATATGGTGATTGGATTTGTAGTTCTATAACTGAAACATAAACCATAACAATGATCATTACCATGAGGAAGTGGAATGGATGAGTAACCACTGCCAAGAGTGCTTATAACATGATATGTAGAATTACCTCGTAGTTTGATATATAAGGCACTCAAAACCAGTCAAACAATAATCCGGATTACAGCCCAAAGTAGTGATTATATCAGAAGATCGACAACAACTGAAAGAATGAAATGATATTAGTGGATCGAAAATAGATATTTTCGAAAGAATAGGCATTGGAATTGGAAATAAATATATCCAATACTAATCAATCAGAGGTCTACCTTGAATGATGGTTGATCTTTATGTTGCAATGGAGCTAGGAAACATGTCCAGGTTGGAGATAGTTATAATAATCCTCAGAATAGGATTACACATGGCATAAAGATTTCAGATAATACCAGGTGAATCAAAGCTGGATTGGGAAATTCTGCTATTGAACAAAAGGAATGATGGCATTAAAAATTATTATGTAACGAGATGGGGCTATAATTTTAAGTGTAGATATATAAATAAATTCTACTCATAAAAGCGGTGTGGAATCATGATATACCGTCTAATAGTTCTCTGAGAAGCAAGACTAATATAAACAAAAAGAAATCTAATTTGAAAGCAATACATATCGTTGAAGGACATAGTGCCCGAGTTTACATTTTATTTTCCGACTCTATCATGATAATGTAGAACATTAAATATAGCCTATAACTTCTCATATCGCATGATCGCAAATTGATAAAAGAGCGAAATCAGCGAATTCATGACTTCCCTGCAGATAATGAAGACACAAAGTAACCATGGGGATCAGTAATCACTGAAAATTTCAATTATGAATAGGTCAGAATAGTGTATATAAAATCCACAACGGTTAAAGCGCCAAACTCAATCCCTCATCTATGACTGCTAGAAGTTAAGTATAGAGATGTAACGTCTCACCTTGAACACTCGGCGGCCTAGGTTCAAAACGGAACTTGACCTCTATCGATAACCGGAAGCACAAGTTACTAACTTGTGTAACGATATATCTGTAAGAGACAGTAGTTAGTGACAGATTCCTTACCTTAGAATATCCCCAGGCGTCAGGCTGGATCCGGAACGTTTTTGCGTAGCAGTAGTACCCTTGCGCGTCGGTAGGCGACGCCGTGCGGCTCCGCCGTCCGTCGTCGCGGCGTCGTGATCGCCGGGATGACGTCGCGGGCAGTACTTAGGCGCCGCCCTGCGCGCTGACGTCAGTTCTGTACACGACTTTCCGCGCCAGGAACGCAGAGCCATGCAAGAAGCTGACATAGGTGTCTGAAAAATACTAGGGCCCTGAAAGGGATGTCCTTAACCCTAGAAATCAGTTCGCAGAACGGGGAGGATGGGTGGGCGGTAGGGAATCTGTCACTAACTACTGTCTCTTACAGATATATCGTTACACAAGTTAGTAACTTGTGCATCTGAAAGAGACACGTTAGTGACAGATTCCTTACCTTAGAATAGATACCCCAGCAATACCAACCCCGGTGGTGGGTCTGCGAACAGAATCAGACAAGGAAGTCCCGGAGGACAGAACGGCCAAAGAAGCCGTCCCTCCGGACCTGGCTGTCAAGGCAGTAATGCTTGGTAAACGTGTGCAGCGAGGCCCACGTAGCTGCCTGACAGATATCCTGCAGCGGAACACCGCGGCCTAAAGCCGTTGTAGCAGCCGTTGCCCTGGTGGAATGGGCACGCAGCCCAACAGGAGGCTCCTTCTTAGCCAAAGAATAGCAGGCTTTGATACACAAGGTTACCCAGCGGGAGATGGTTCTCTTGTGCACCGCCCGACCTTTTTTGGCGCCCACGTAGCCAACAAAGAGCTGGTCATCCACCCGGAAGTGTTGTGTGTGGTTGATATAAAAGGAAAGCGCACGTTTTGGGTCCAGACCGTGGAGCCTCTCTTCCTCTCTGGAAGGATGCGGAGGCGAAAAGAAGGTGGGCAAAGTGATGGTCTGCCCAATGTGGAAGGCAGTAACCACCTTTGGCAAGAAGGACGGACGCGTCCTAAGAACAACCTTGTCTGGATGGACAGACAGAAAGGGAGGTTTGCATGATAGAGCCTGGAGCTCACTCACCCGCCGAGCGGAGGTGATGGCCACCAGAAAGGCTGTCTTCAGAGTCAGAAGACGAAGAGGACAGTTATGTAGAGGCTCAAAGGGAGCGCACATAAGAAAGGTAAGAACCAAGTTCAAGTCCCACTGAGGCATCACAAACGGAACAGGAGGGAAGAGGTGTGTAATGCCTTTTAGGAACCTGTTAACAACAGGGGACTTGAAAAGGGAGGGCTGATCAGGAAGCCTGAGGAAGGCCGAGATGGCACAAAGATAGCCCTTGATGGTACCCAGGGCAGAACCCTCTTTGGCCAGGGAAAGAAGGAACAGAAGAACCTGAGAAAGAGGGGCAGAGAGGGGATTCACAGCCTTTGCTGTGCACCATGCCACAAACTTGTTCCACCTGCAGGCGTATACCACCTTAGTGGAGGGACGCCTGGCTGCCAGAATCGCATCACAAACTTCGGGAGGCAAGTCGAAAGGAATCAACTGCCGCCGCTCAATCTCTACGCAAGCAGGTGGAGGCTGGACAGGTACGGGTGGAGGACCGTCCCCTGCTGCTGCGACAGAAGATCCTCCCGAAGAGGCAGACGGATCGGGGGATCGACGCTCATACTGAGTAGCTCGGGATACCAAACTCTTCGAGCCCAGTCCGGAGCCACAAGGATGACTTGGGCCCGGTCGCGCCGAATCTTCTTCAACACTCTGGGTAGAAGTGGTATAGGCGGAAAGGCGTACAACAGACCGCAACTCCACTCGCGACGAAAAGCGCCGCCGAGCGAGTGCCGCCTTGGAAATTCCAACGCGCAGAACAGATGACATTGCGCGTTCTCTTCGGTGGCGAATAGATCTAACCAAGGCTCTCCCCACTGCAGAAAGAGTCCTTGTGCCACTTCCGAGTGAAGACGCCATTCGTGATCCATCATGCACCTGTGGCTGAGTTCGTCCGCCCTGGCGTTCAGGGAACTTGCCAGGTGTTGAACCATCAGGAACATGCCCTGATGTTCCAGAGGCGCAGAGCCTCCTGACAGAGGGTCCACGACCCCACCCCGCCTTGTTTGTTGCAGTACCACATGGCAGTGGTGTTGTCGGTGAACACCTGCACTACCTTCCCTTTGACAGAGGGAAGGAATGCCTTGAGTGCAAGTCGGATCGCCCGGAGCTCCAGAATGTTGATATGGAGCCGGGACTCCGCCGGAGACCAGAGGCTTCTGATCTCCGCCTCTCCCATGTGACCGCCCCATCCCAGAAGGGACGCGTCCATCACAACTGTGTGCTCTGGCTGGGGAAGGGAGAGGGATCTGCCCATGACCCATTGCCGGTTCGAGAGCCACCACTGCAACTGTTTTGCAGTCCCCTCCGAGATCTGGACGTGATCGGACAAGTTACCCTGGTGCTGCGCCCACTGGAACTTCAGGTCCCACTGCAGAGCCTGCATATGCCATCTGGCATGATCGACCAGCAGGATGCAGGAGGCCATGAGGCCCAGCAGCCTCAGGGTCATCCGTACCGAAACCCAGGATAAAGGCTGAAAGATCGGAATCATAGCCTGAATATCCCAGACTCGCCGTTCGGGAGGATAGGCCCGAAACTGCGTCGTGTCCAGAACTGCTCCGATGAAAAGGAGCTGTGGAGAAGGAATCAGATGCGACTTCGGCACATTGATGGAGAACCCCAGCGAGTGCAGGAGTTCGGCCGTAGACTGGAGGTGGGAGACGACTGCCTGGGACGAGCCCGCCTTCAGCAGCCAGTCGTCGAGGTAGGGGAAGACTGGAACCCCTGCCCGGCGCAGATGAGCTGCGACCACCGCCATCACTTTCGTGAACACCCGAGGGGCACTTGTAAGGCCAAAGGGGAGCACGGTGAACTGAAAATGCTCTAGGCCTACCGTGAACCGCAGGTAACGCCGGTGGGCCGGCAGGACGGGGATGTGTAAAATAAGCGTCCTGCAAGTCCAACGCTACCAACCAGTCTCCAGGGTCGAGGGCAGTCAAGACCTGAGCTAGGGTGAGCATCTTGAACTTCTCCTTCCGGAGGAAGCGATTGACGTTCCGGAGGTCCAAGATAGGACGCATGTCCTCCTTGTCCTCTTTGGGCACCAGAAAGTAGTGGGAGTAGCAACCACGTCCTACTTCTGGGGTCGAAACATGCTCGATGGCCCTCTTGGCCAAGAGGGCCGTGACTTCCTTCTGCAGAAGCACCAAGTGATCCCCTGACATGCGGTGGAATGGAGGTGGCATGGCTGGGGGGGTGGTCTCGAAGGGGAGGGAGTAGCCCCTTCGGACAATGTCTAAGACCCACCTGTCCGAGGTGATGGCACGCCAGTGGTGAAGGTGATGGCGGACCCTGCCCCCTACTGGCGTGCTGTGCACCTGAGAAGAAGGACTAGGAGGGCTTGGAGGCCGCGGACGGGGCGGAGTTGGTGGCCTTACCCGCACGCTGGTTGCCCGACCCGCCACGGCGGAAGCCACGTCCTCGGCCACGCGAAGACGCTTGCTGCGCAGGCCGGTGGCTGGGCAGCGGACGTGACTGGGCGCCCCTTCCGTGGCCACGAAAGGGGCGAAAAGCAGAGGTTAGCGGAGGGCGCACAACAGAAAGGCCCAGGGACTTGGCAGTAGCCCGTGAGTCCTTAAAACGCTCCAGCGCATGGTCTGCTTTGGAACCAAAAAGACCGACTCCATCAAAGGGCATGTCCATGAGTATTCTGGACATCACCCGAGAAACCAGTTGTTCTCAGCCAGGCGTGGCGACGCAGCGCCACCGTCGTTGCAAGCGATCTGCCCAGCGAGTCGGCGGTATCAAGGCCACAACGCATGGTGTACTTTGCCGCATCCCTACCTTCCGCAATGGTGCGGGTAAGCAGTGTCTGGACCTCCTCAGAACACTGGGGCAAAACGGCCGCCACCGAATCCCACAGAGAGTGGGAATATCGGCCCAAAAGGCAAGCGGTGTTGACGGACCGCAAGCCAGCACTGGAGGAAGAAAAGGCCTTCTTCCCAAATTGGTCCAGGCGTTTGGATTCCCTATCCGGAGGGGCGGTAGGGAAGGCGGTTTGGGAGGCAGAGGCTTGGACAACCAAGCTCTCGGGGGTGGGATGTTGAGAGAGAAACAAGGGGTCGCCCGGAGCAGGGCGATGGCGTCGGGCCACGTTCCTATCCACAGGAGCCCCTGTGGTGGGCTTGGACCAGGTGCCCAAAAGAACGTCAGACAGTGCATCATTAAACGGCAGCAATGGCTCCGAGGAGGTAGCCGCCGGCTGAAGCACTTCCGTCAGGAGGTTAGTCCTGACAGCCACAGTAGGCAATTGGAGGTGCAAGGCTCCAGCTGCTCTACGCAACACCGTTGCGAAATTTGCTCCCTCCTCCGTAGCCACGGAAGGAGGAGACAGCATGCCAGAGTCAGGAGAAGTGTCCAGACCACTGGCATCCCCAAGTTCCTCTGCCCAGTCCTGATCATACTCACACTGCTGTGTGTGAGGGTCTTCCGACCCCTCCCAGCTCTCCTGGTCCTCCACTGGCTCAAAATATGGAGGAGGAGGGACATCTGGGACCCAAGGTCTCATCGGCGCTGGGGCCGGCGGCCGAGCGACGTCGGTCCGGCTCCATGTCCGGAACCGGAGAGAACCGGGGAACGACGCCGCCCGGAGCCCAGGGCGGCGGCCAGGAACGGCACCGGGGACATCGGCGCCGGCGGAGGCGTGGTTAGGTCAACCGGCGTCGATCGGGGTTGCGGTACCACCGGAGCCGGGATCGAGGCCGGGGCCGGAGCCGAGGCCGGGATCAAGGCTGGCGGAACGGGCGACGCCGGAGCAACCCCACTGTGGCCCGCGGGGCCCGAAGGCGCACCGGAGGGACCTTGAGGCCCGAAGAGGCGGGCCATGGCCGACAGGAATTCCTGTATTTGGGCCGGAGTCGCCCCGAACCCGGAAAGGACGGGTAATGCGGGGGCGGCTCCACAGGCACGTCCGGGGCCGCGGGGACGGTGCCGACAGGGGCCTCAGCCGAGTCGCGAGACAGGCGAGGCGAAGTCTTAGAGCGATGATGCTTCTTAGACTTTTTGTGCTTCGACTTACCCGAGGAGTGCGAAGACTTGGACTCCGACGACCGGCGGGGGCTCCGCGACCGGCCCCTCAACCTCTCACGGGACCGGGGCTTGGTGCGGCGCGGAGCCGACTGCCGGACCTCGAGCAGCTTTCGAGACCGCTCTCGCAAAGCCTTCGGGTGTAAGGCCCGGCAGTCAGGGCACGACTTCGTGTCGTGGTCTCGGCCGAGACAGTAGAGACACTCCAGATGCGGGTCTGTGATCGACATCATTCGACCACAGACGTCGCATGGCTTGAAGCCGGGCATCCCTACCGACACCTAGGAGTCGAGATGACTCAAAAAGAAACAGTGAAAAAATCACCAAAAATGTAGTCAAAAATTGACTAGGGCACTGCTCCTCCCGGATCTGCGCTTACTGGCGCGGAAAAAAGAAGAACTGACGTCAGCGCGCAGGGGCGGCGTCCAAGTACTGCCCGCGACGTCATCCCGGCGATCACGACGCCGACGACGGACGCGGAGCCGCACGACGCCGCCTACCGACGCGCAAGGGTACTGCTACGCAAAAACTTTCCGGATCCAGCCTGACGCCTGGGGATATTCTAAGGTAAGGAATCTGTCACTAGCGTGTCTCTTTCAGATGTATTTGTACTGCAGCACGCAACGTGAAGTAACGTCAGGTTACAGAGAACCGTATGGAGATGCTAGTAAAGACTAGACTGTTAACCTATATGTGGCGATGTCTGAATAGAAGACAGACTATCACCCAATGATCAAGTTGGTTAATGAAGGCAAAAAATTGCATCTGAAATGGATATTGGCAAATTAACTGAAGATATAAAAAATGGAACTAATAACAAATAATAGATACTGTGTAAAAGTTAATACTATATAGAACTAAATTAACACAGTCTGTGAAAAGGAAAGGCCCAAGAACGTATGTGGATTCTAAAGCGTAAAAGCTAAAACTATGTATTCGATGTAGTGGTACAAAGAACAAGATACCAATAATTCCTGGTTCTACCTATATATTATGAGCATAACCGCATCTGCAGTGGTAGTCAATGCATAAAAGGAAGTGTAACTCAGAAATGGAAAAAATGTAGCAGGCGACCAAGGATAAAGGACCAAATAGTGGCTCAAAGGGAGCGCACATAAGATAAGTAAGTGCAATATTCAAGTCCCACCGGGGCATTACGAAAGGAGAAGGAGGAAAAAGATGAGTAATGCCTTTCAGAAATCTGTTTACAATAGGGGACTTGAAAAGAGGAGGCTTATCAGGAAGGCTAAGAAAGGCCGAAATGGCCGAAAGATAACCTTTAAGAGTGCCCAGAGCAGAGCCCTGCTGGGCCAAAGAAAGAATGAAGAGGAGAACCTCTTCAAAAGGGGCAGAAAGGGGATCCACAGTCTTTGCTGTGCACTATGCCACAAATTTGTTCCATCTACAGGCATATACCATCTAAGTGAAGGGACGCCTGGCTGCCAAGATGACGTTACAGACTTCGGGAGGAAGTTCAAAAGCTGTCAACTGTCGCCGCTCAATCTCCACGCAAGGAGGTGGAGGCTGGACAGGTTCAGGTGGAGAACCGTCCCCTGCTGCTGCGAAGAAGATTCTCCCGAAGAGGCAGTCTGATCAGAGGATCGATGGCCATGCTCAGAGTACCAGACACTTTGTGCCTAGTCCGGAGCCACAAGAATGACTTGAGCCCGGTCGCACTTGATCTTCTTCAGCACTCTGGGTAGAAGTGGTACAGGCGGAAACGCGTACAGGAGGCCGCAATTCCACTCGCGACGAAAGGCGTCGCCGAGTGAGTGCCGCCTTGGAAACCCCAACAGGCAGAACTGCTGACATTGCACGTTCTCTTCGGTGGCGAATAGATCTAACCAAGGCTCTACGCTGAAAGAGACCTTGCACCACCTCTGAGTGAAGACGCCATTCGTGATCCATCATGCACCGGCGGCTGAGTTCGTCCGCCCTGGCGTTAAGGAAACCCGCAAGGTGTTGAACCACCAGGGATATGCCCTGATGTTCCAGCCATGTCCAAAGGTGAAGAGCCTCTTGACATAGGGTCCACAACCCCAACCCGCCTTGTTTGTTGCAGTACCACATGGTGGTGTTGTCCGTGAACACCTGCACTACTCTTCCTTTGACAGAAGGAAGGAATACCTTCAGTGCAAGACGGATCGCCTGGAGCTCCAGAAAAGGTTGATGTGGAGCCCGGACTCCGCCGTAGACCATAGACCCCTGATCTCCGCCTCTCCCATGTGGCCACCTCATCACAGGAGTGACGCATCCATCACCACTCTGCACTCTGGTTGGGGAAGGGAGAGGGATCTGCCGCTGACCCAATCTTGGTTCGTTAGCCACCACTGCAACTGACTCGCAGCGCCCTCCAAGAGCTGGACGACATCGGAAAGATTGCCCTGATGCCGCGCCCACTGGAACTTCAAGTCCCACTGCAGAGGCCACATATGCCATCTGGCATGATCTACCAGCAGGATGCAGGAGGCCATGAGGCCCAGCAGCCTCAAAGTCATTCTCACCGAAATCCGGGATGGAGGCTGAAACATCGGTATCATAGCCTGAATATCCTGGACTCGCTGCTCGGGAGGTTAAGCCCGAAACTGCGCTGTACCTAGAACTGCTCCGATGAAAAGGAGCTTCTGAGAGGGAATCAGGTGTGACTTCGGCACTTTGATAGTGAACCCCAACAAATGCAGGAGGTCCGCCGTAGTCTGGAGGTGGGAGACGACAGCCTAGGGCAATCCCGCCTTCAACAGCCAGTCGTCGAGATAGGGGAAGACTGGAACCCCTGACCTGCGCAGATGAGCTGCGACCACCGCCATCACTTTTGTGAACACCCGAGGGGCGCTGGTAAGGCCAAAGGGAAGCAAGGTAAACTGAAAATGCCCGTGGCCTACCGTGAACCGTAGGTAACGCCGGTGGGCAGGCAAGACGGGGATGTGAAAATAAGCGTCCTGCAAGTCCAACGCTACCATCCAGTCTCCAGGGTTGAGGGCAGACAGGACGTGAGCCAAGGTTAACATTTTGAACTTCTCCTTCCGGAGGAAGTGGTTGAAGTCCCTGAGGTCTAAGATAGGACACAGGCCTTTGTAGCAACCACAACTTACTTCTGGCACATGGACCCGTTCGATAGCTCCCTTGGCCAAGAGAGCCGTAACTTCCTGGCGGAGAAGGGTCAAGTGATCCTCTGACACGCGATGGAGTGTTGGTGGCATGGAGGGAGGGGTAGTCTCGAAGGGGAGGGAGTAGCTCCTTCGGACTATCTGCAAAACCCACCTGTCTGACGTGATGTTGTGCCAGTGGGGGAGGTGATGGCGGATCCTGCCGCCCACTGGCAACTGGTGGCCCTGAAAAGTCGGACTAGGAAGGTTTGGAGGCTACTGCGGGGGGCATTAGTGGACTGGCCCGCCTGCTGGCCCCCAGACCCGCGACGCTGGGTCCCACGTCCCCGGCCATGCATAGACTGGACAGCCTGTGCGGCCCTGTGGCTCTGGGTGGAACGTGGTGGGGCACCCCTTCCGTAGCCAAGAAAGGACGGAAAGGCAGACTGCATGGGGCGAGAAGTTGCTGCGAGGCCCAAGGATCTGGCTGTGGCCCTAGAGTCCTTGAAGCGCTCGAGCGTGTTGTCCGCCTTGTCACCAAACAGGCGACGGTCATCAAAGGGCATGTCCAAAAGTGTGGATTGGACATCCCCAGAGAAGCCAGACGTTCTCAGCCAGGTGTAGCGCCTCAGGGCTACCGACGTGGAAATCGTCCTACCCAGAGAGTCGGCGGGGTCCAGCCCACACCGGATGGTTAACTTTGCTGCGTCTTGACCCTCAGCAATGGCGTGGGTGAGCACGGCCCGGGCCTCCTCCGGGCACTGTGGCAGCACTTGCGCAACCATATCCCACACCGTGTGTGTATAATGGCCCAAGAGACATGCGGTGTTCACTGAACACAGTCCTAAGCTGGCGGAAGAAAACATCTTCCCAAGATGGTCCAGCTTCTTGGATTCCCTATCTGGGGGAGCAGTAGGGAATGCGCCTTTTGAGGATAAGGCTTGGACCACCAAGCTCTCAGGTGTAGGGTGTTGGGAGAGGAAAAGTGGGTCGGCCGGGCGGTGGCGTCGGGCAATCATCCTGTCCACAGGAGCCCCTGTGCTGGGCTTGGACCAAGTGCCCAGAAGGATGGCAGTGAGAGCCTCATTATAAGGCAGCAGGGGTTCCGGAGAGGCTGCTGCCGGCTGAAGCACCTCAGTCAGGATGTTAGTCCTGACAGCCACCGTAGGAAGCTCAAGGCCCAAGGCCTCAGCCACCCTACGCAACACCACAGCGTAGGAAGCCTCCTCCTTTGTAGCCACGGTAGGGGGAGAAAGCATACCAAGGTCTGGGGAGGTATCCAGACCACTGGCATCACCCAACTCCTCATGCCAGTCCGGCTCCTCAAGTTGGTATGCTAGAGGGTCAACTGACCCCTCCCAGTCCTCCTCACCCTCCTCTGGCTGCCACTCAGGGTGATAGGAACGCCAGGGATGAACAGCGGTACAAAAGTACCCTCTGGTGCCGGTACCAACGTCGGATGAAGGCGGTCCGGCACCGGGTCCAAGTCGGGGGTGCGGCTGGGGTCGACGCCGGTTGGGGGCACAACCGGCGTCGGGGGCGTCGTCACTGGAATTGGCGCCGGGGAAGGTACCGTTAGGTCGACCGGCGCCAATCCGGATCCAGGCATGGATCCATGGGGGCCCTCCGGTGCTGAGGCCGAAGCCACCGGCATGGAAGGCCCAGAGCCCCCAGCTGAGTCCGCGGGGCCAGAAGGTGCACCAGCGGAGTCGAGCTGCCCAAAAATGCCATGGAGCGCTTCGTAAAAGGCACGAAGTTGGGCAGGGGACGCTCCAGCTCCGGGAAAGGGAGGGAAGCACGGAGCCGTCCCAGCGGGCTCTGAAGATGGAGCTGGAGAGCGACGACGCTCCGGGTCCCGCATCGCGTTGGCCGACGGACGGGGAGAAGGAAAAGAGCAACGATGCTTCTTCGCCTTCTTCTTGTGCTTCGACTTACCGGAGGAGTGCGAAGACTTCGAGGAGGAATGGAGATGACTCCGCGACCGGTCCCGAGACCTTCCTCTCGATGGGGACCTCGAACGGTGCGGAGCGGACTGCCGGGCCTCCAAAAGCTTTCGGGACCGCTCCAGCAAAGACTTTGGGTTTATGGCCCTGCAGTTGGAGCACGACTTCGGATCGTAGTCACGGTCCAAGCACCAAATACACACGAGGTGCGGATCGGTGACTGACATCAACTTGTGACAGGAGTCACAGGGCTTGAAGCTGGTCCGACGATGGGACATCCCTCGTGCACCAGGAGTCGAGGACTCGAAAAAGGCATTGACAAAAAGTCGAAAAAGGGTTAGTCAAAAAAGACTATGGGGCACGCTCTCTCCAGATCTGCGCTGGCTGGCGCAGAAACAAAGAACTGACGTCAGCGTGCAGGGGTGGCGTCTAAGACACCGCAACGTCATCACGCTGACCACGACGCCGACGACAGAGTCGACCGACCCCACCTACTGACGCACAGGGGTACTGCTACAGAAAAATTCTCCGGATCCAGTCTGACGCCTGGGGGTAATTCCAAGGTAAGGAATCTATAACTACGGTCTCTTTCAGATTGATTTGTATTGGATATATTTATTTCCAATTCCAATTAGGATGCCTATTCTTTCGAAAAAATCTATTTTCGATCCACTAATAACATCATTTCATTCTTTCAGTTGCTACCGATCTCCTGATATAATCGTATTGTATATGCTTTATTTCTACAACTTGTATCATAAAAGCTTCAAAAGACGTTAAAAAGGAAGTAGAAAGATGCAAATTGACATAATACAATAAAGTAGTCCAGAGAAGTGTACACGAACATACATGAAAGTGCAGTAATAGATCTAATAAATACTACAGTTGTCGAGAGCTGTACAATAGGTACTATTAAAAATTTGTGAGTAAAAACGTGAGTAATTTACAATAAAATTTATTAAAAAGATACGAGCAAAATGATCCTCCCTGGCATAAGCCTCATAATACATGCAGTGTGGGACCCCCAGTACCTGTCCAATAAAACACCTATATTGGGCATACTTTCAAATAACGGAAACAGTGATCTAATCTAATATAAAGTGCCAGTGCATAGAATATAAAGCCAGTAGGGGGTTGAACAGCCATCAAGCGCTTAAGTATTTCTCCGAAACTTCAGGGGTACGCTGTTTAGTCACCCTGGCAATGCTTTGCGTCTGATTAGCCAGGCATGGCCAAGGAACTTGGCAACATCACACACAAAGAGAGCTCTTGTATCCGACTTTAGGATACGCAGAGCAACCCGATGGTCCTCCGTGCCCAGTTGTTGGCAGATTGGTTTTAGCCATTTAGACCTAGGTGCTTTATACGCCGGGCTAGCAAACAGAACATGTGCAACGCACTCCAACGGGGCTACGCAACAGGGGCAGTCTTCTGATGTCTGTTTCGGTGGGTGCCATTTTGCAGTGAATGCGCGGTCAGGGAGCGTGCCGAACCTAAAATGAATATACAGTGTCCTGTCCCTTGGGACCTGAATTAAATCTAAATAAGGCTCTAGGCGTCTAGTCTGCTTATGCAGGTAGAATTCTTCCGTCACCCTACCCACGTCAGGTTTGTTGGTTCCCTGGCTATCCACCCTCAACCAATACATCCATTTAATCTCCTCTTTGCTTGGTGGGCCCTGCCTGTCCCAATGTCCTTGCAGGCCCAGAGCTGTCAGTGCCTTCCTGATACTTGAGATCCATTTAATTCTATGACCGACATCTAGATGTATAACCTCAGTGAGTGCCTCAGCATATTTGGAAAGTTCGGGGGTACGCCTGATGCGAACCCAAAAGAGCAATGGGCGCAGCTTTGCTATGTCACTGATTGACCTCCTGCCCATATCGAGCATTGAGTCACTACTTTGGGCTGTAATCATTGTTTGACTGGTTTGGAGTCCCTTATATATCAAACTACAAGGTAATTATACATATCATGTTATAAGCACTCTTGGCAGTGGTTACTCATCCATTCCACTTCCCCATGGTATTGATCATTGTTATGGTTTATATTTCAGTTATACAACTACAAATCCAATCACCATATATATGTATTACACATATATTTTCTGTCCACCATATCATTTGGTCTCGGTAAGCAAGCTCCCTTTCCTCCCTAAATCATCATTTTTTCACTTAGGTCCGTTTGAGAGCATGACACTGGGTTTTACCTTTCTGCACAATCTTTTTTCATTATTTTTCTATCATTTCATGGCACATTTTCCTTGGTTGTAAACTAGCAAGTGGTGTATCCGACTTGGTGATGACGACTTCTTTCACGCTATTATTTCCTCTGCTTTCTTTAATATTCATAGAGTAGGAAGGTTTTTAACTATGTATTATGTGTTAGTTTTTATTGAGACTCGGTGTACATCTTTTTTCATGCATTCCTTTTTTACTTTTAGACATAGGATTTTTTGTGGCTTTCCTGATGAAGGCGCTCTGTTCGCCGAAACATGCGTAGATACTAAGAAGATTACTGATTATACCAAATGCCACTAGATTGTACTTTATGATTTATGGTGTTCTTGATTTTTTCATCTGTTTATTGTTATCTTTATCACAATATAATCAGTTTGCTTTATGATTGATTATATAATTTTTCTTATATAATCATGTGTATAGGATATATGCTTATGTATGTTGTATGTATTCATTACTGTCAATTCTGTTGGTTATAGTGTGATGTTACTGTCTTATGTCTTTCACAGAAGTACTACGGAACCTGGAATGGTCACTTTTAAGAATTTTGTATGAATAAAATAAGTGGTTATTGAATATTATTGTACACTGAGTCTATAAATATGTGTTTTTAGAACAAGGTCTCATATAATTAATAGACCGATAGTTGCCTAGGGCAGTGGTTCCCAAACTTCTGGCTCCTGAGGACCCCCACTGAGTCACCACTGGAAGCCGGGGACCCCCAAGCAATTTGTATGATTTAAATTTCGAAAATTAAAACAGTCATTAGAAAAAAATAAACACATGTGCACGCAAAAAAAATACTCGAATAACTAGGGATTTTAGTATTTTATATTGAAAGAATTTGCAAAAAACGAAAGATTTTAATGGGAAGGTTGGTGCTGCATCTCTGTGACTAACTTTTAAATGGTTGGTTTCATTTTGCAGTACGAGGCTCCTGCTCCTGCCAGGGCCAGACTAGAAACCCAAAGCAGCCCTGGCAAATGTTTTCAGACCAGTCCCTCATACGTTGCACACCAAGTGCAGTGAGTGAGCCTGACCATTACAAAGGGGGCTTTGGGAGGCTCTCCCCCCCCCCCCCCAAGAAAATGTAGGAAACAATGGTGCATTCTACAACACATTTATCATTATATATTGAATTTTATTAGCTTTTAAAGAAAAGATAATGATGACCTTACTATGCACCAAGATACGACAATCTTTGTTGGGGTTCTTCAATGATTCCCTTATTATCACCCTCCAACAGTGCCTCTCATCTCTCCATAGCCCCTCTGTCACATGTATTTCATTTGTTTTATAGCATCTCTCATACCATTGTAGGATGTCAGAGCACTTTACATCACACACATATAGAGACAATGAATCATACATGTAAATCAGTTTACAGAAAATGTTACATAAGGCAAAGGGGACTACAAGGTGTAGGATTCATGTCATTCATACTGGTAGGCATTTTTAAAGAGTGCTTGGTCTGGAGAAGCACAAACTCAGGTTTCAGAACATAACAGTGGTTAGCATTGACTTTAACAATAAAAATGTATTTCCACCCAAATAAACCTTTTTAGCAGCATCAGGATAATGAAAGACTGGGAAAAAACATAAGTAACTAACTTGTACCATGCAGTTTGCATGCAGCTCTGATGCCAGTTTAAAGCTCACGGCGCTAGATTAAGATTGTCACTTATGAACTGCACAGTAAAAAAGAGAATCTCTGTAACAAAAACAGTAATCCACTGATTTATGCACATTAAATACTGTTTTTTAAAATGCATGGTACACGTTCTTTGAGATAGGCATATTAATCCTCTGTGCTACATTAGATAAGTCAAAGCTGCACTGGACAAAACTCATCTCTCTCCAGCAGGTACATTAATCACAGGCGTTATCTTGACACTTTTATTGTTGCTCGAAAACTGCTTATTATAAAAGGAACTTTGCAGTGCTTTTAAAACTGCTGCCTGAGGACCCCCTGGGAATGTGTCACGGACCCCTGGGGGTCCGCGGACCACAGTTTGGGAAACACTGGCCTAGGGCATTTCTCTTCAATAAAAGCCCTCTCCACCGTAGCTAGGTTAGGTGGAGACAGCATGCCAGAATCTGGGGAGGATATCCAGACCACTGGCATCACCCAGCTCCTCATACCAGTCCATGTCTTGTGGCTGCGGGATTTCTAAGGGATCCTTCTCCAACTCCCAATCCTCCTCATCCATTCCCAACCCTTAAGAATAGGGCAGGGGGAACGGGGCCAGCCAGAGGCCATGGCGCCGGGGCTGGAGCCGAAGGCGCGGCACCCACGAGGGCTACTCCGTCATCTTAACCTGTGGGGCCCGAAGGCGCGCCAGCAGGGTTAGGTCGCCAAAATATGGCAAACATGGCTTCATAAAACTCCAAGTTGGGCAGGGGTCGGTCCCGGAAAGGGAGGGAAGTGCTCCACAGAGTGGGGCCTCGAACGCCGACGTTTCTCCGCCTCATCGGGGGACAGGCGGGGCGAAGTCGAAGCACGCTTGGACTCCTTGTGCTTTTTGTGGTGACTCTTACCTAACTTCGACGACTTCGACAAAGAGGACTTCTCGGACCTTCCTCTCGACTGAGACCTGGACCCATATCGAGATCGACGAGGCGACCTCCGTGGTGCCGGACACCGGGTCGTAATCAGCTTTAGAGACCGCTCCCTCAAAGCCCTCGGCGCAGCAATCGGAGCACAACTTCGTGTCGCAGTCGCGCTCGAGATACCAGAGTCAGGCGAGGTGGGGATCGGTAACAGACATTGTCTTCCTCTAAGACATCCTCGCACACAATGGAATTTTTTTTACAAATTCAACAAAAAAGGCCTGTCAAAGAGCAACAGAGGGGTAGCTCTTTCCGGATCGGCGCTCAACTGGAATGGAGATAAAAGAACTGACGTCTGCATGCCTGGGTGGTTCCTATATAGGTAGGGCAACATCATAACTGACTCTACCGACATCATTATGCGGAGCTGAAAGGAGACACCCGACCGCGCATGCAAGGAGTATTGCTCAGCAAAAGTTTCCGGATCCAGCTGGACGCCTGGGAAATTCAACGGTAAGGAATCTGCAGTTAGAAGTCTCTATCAGATAGGCGCCGCATGCGTTGAACCCAGAGGTCTTCTTACTAGACATCCCTAGCAAACCAAAAGGAGTGGACAAAAAGTCGAAAAAAGTTTGTCAAAAAATGACAGGGGGTAAACTCTCTTCGACAGATCTGCGCTGGCTGGCGCAGAAAGAAAGAAAAGAACTGATGTCAGTGCGCCAGAGTGGCAGTTATATTGACGACGTGGACGTCATGACCACATCATGCAGAGTCGACTGACGACACCTACTGGCCTAACGCCTGGAAGTTCAAAGGTAAGGAATCTGCGGCTAGATGTCTCTATCAGATACAAAGATTTGTCGAGGAGTGAAAGGCGCATTTAACTGCATATGGGTAGATGAAGGACAATGTTAAAGACTTTCCTAGCAGAGTTGGCGGCTGTCTCGATACATGACGAGAAGTGCTCTCATGGTGTTGCGAGTGAGTTTACGGAAGTTTCTAAAAGCAGCCTTATATAACGGTTTTGCCTCTGGGTCGTATGACCTTCGCCTGCTGCGCTCAAGCTTTTTACAGCAGCTTTTCCCCACACTTAAGACAGGAGAGAACCAAGGCGCAGAAGGCTTGGATCTTTTAACTATATGCAATTTCAGGGGTGCAAGGAGATCTACGGCTTTGGAGATCCATTGATTAAATAGGGTTGCATTTCGGTCAGGCTTGCCTGAGAATGTGGGAAGGGAGTATTGCAAAGAGGGCTCAAGAGACTCCTTCGACACCTACCGACAGTTTCTCTTCATTACGGGCGGCGTCCAAGAGTCTGACTGGTTTTGCGGGCCATAGAAAGATAACAAGGCCAAGAAATATTCGGGCCACACCAGGCAATAGGGGGGACCGGCTTGGAGACAAGTGATATTGGAAAAAATTAAGTCTAGAATATGACCAGCTTTATGAATGGGGGCGGTGACGTGTTAGAGCAGGCTAATGTTGGTCAAGGTCTGAATCAGCTGAGAAGCCAGGAAGCAGTTTGGGACGTCCATATGGATGTTAAAGTCTCCCAAAATTGTGAAATTGGCATACTGTAGGGATAGTTGGGCAATGGTGTCACATAGAGGGGGAAGACAGCTGTTGGGCAATCCGGGGGCTTAGGGGTAGCACAATACATGCTGCATTTGCATTGTCAGTCCCAGGTCTGTGTTCAGCAGGAAAGTCCTTCCCTGTAGGGAGATGGACCACCTCAACAGTTTAGGATTTTCCCCTTTCATTTGCATCAGCCATCTGAGAGGTCTGTGGGCAGTTGTGCAAGGAAGTGACCACCAAACAGGTATGGTCTCAGCCTCTTCAGAGACCAAACCACAGCAAAGGCTTCCCTCTCAATGGCACTCCAACGCTGTTCTCTTGGGAGTAACCTCCTGCTAATAAAAGCAACAGGCTGGTCATGGCCATCATCGTTGGTCTGTGATAGGACTGCTCCTATCCCATGCTTAGAGAAATCTGTCTGCACAATTAACTGCTTTGTATAATCTGGAGCTTTTAGAATGGGTGCTGAGCACATTGCTTCCTTCAGAGTGTCTCAAGCCTTTTGACAGCTCGCTTGCAGTCCCCACCGAGATCTGGATTACCTCCCTTGGCATGAGGTTTGGAGACTAACACCACTGGGCTGGCCCAGGGACTCTCAGTGTTAAATCACCCTTAACTCTAGCATCTTGCTGACTTCAGCTCTGATGCTTTTTTAAACATTTTATTACTTTCTTGGTGGTCAGGTTTGTTAGGGATACCACCATAGTATCACAGCCCTTCACAAGCCTCCTGTAGTACCCAGTCAAGCCAAGGAATGCCCTGACTTGAGTCTGGCTTGTTGGAGTCTCCCAGTCCAGAATAGTCTGGATCTTGGGCTGTAAGGTTGAACTTAGCCTCTCCCTACAAGGTGGCCCAAGTATACAACTGAGCCTTGCCCAGCTGGCACTTGCATGCCTTGATAGTGAGACCTGTACTCTGCAGGGCCTCAAGGACCTTCTCAAGGTGGATTAGGTGATCCTGCCAAGTGGAGCTATAGACAGCAATGTCATCAAGATATGCTGCACTAAAAGACTCCAGCCCAGCCAGGACTGAGGTCGCCAGCCTTTGGAAGGTGGCAGGGGCATTCTTTAAACCAAAGGGCATTACAATAAACTGGAAATGTCCCTCTGGGGTACAGAATGCTGATTTTGCTTTGGCTCCTGGTGTGAGACCAATTTGCCAATACTCTGATGTCAAATCAAAAGTACTGAGAAACTTGGCTGCACCCAACCTGTCAATCAGTTCATCAGCTCTTGGAATAGGGTGTGCATCTTAGTGACTGCATTGAGAACCCTGCAGTAGCTCTGGTTTACCTCCCTTGGAGTGAGGTTTGGAGACTAACACCACTGGGGTGGCCCAGGGACTCTCACAGTGTTAAATAACCCCCTAACTCTAGTATCTTGCAGACTTTAGCTCTGATGCTTTTAAAAACATTTTATTAGGGATTTCATTTTACAGAACAATAACAAATAAATGGTAAAGAAAAGAAGTAAAGGCAGTGCAGTGATTTTCGTTTAGCACCTGTGGATCAATAGAAGAAAGACCATTTGTATAGCTCAGATGTTAAGCTACTTGGAAGAGAATAGTATAATGAGAGAGTCTAGTTGTTAAATTGGATTAATTGCAACAACTGCCTGCTTATTTTCGGTGGTCAGGTGGGGGTTTACTTCTCGTGAAAAGAAGAGTGGAAAGAGAAGAGAAGATGGGAGAGAGGGAGTGGAAAGTAAGTGAAAGGAGAAGTGTGTGTGGGGCGATATGCCAAGTATTAAGTTGAGATGGTTAATTAGTTGGGAATTCGTCGGAGAGTAACTTCATTTGGAGTAGAGTTGGTTTGTATGTGAGGGTCTAAGAGTGACCAAAGTAGTCTCGATTTTTCATGATTAAAATTTTGATTTAGGATAATGCTGTCTGCGCTTCTGAGGAAGCAAACCCAGGCCCACCAAGTGTGGTAAGAAATAGATTTGAGGCCTTTCCAATTACAAAGGATCGTTTTGACCCCCAATGTTAGAAGCAGATCAAATAATAATAGTTATGTTGTATTGAGTGATGGAGGGTTGGGGAGAGCCCAGGGGCTGGGGAGATTAGCTCTGGGTCCAGCAAAGCTTTATAGTGGAAGATGTTATTGAAGGTTTTGTTAATGTCCTCCCAGTAGAAGCAGGAGCAAGGGGCAATTCAAAATCATGTGCTCGAAGTAGCCAACTTCTAAGGAGCAGTTCCAACATTTGCTTGAGTTTAGCAGGCCCAGTTTGCAAAGTTTTGCTGGGGTCCATAAGGATCTGTATAATGACCAATATTTACATTGAAGTATGACAGGGAAAATCTTGAGCTTAATAGCATGTTTCCAAATAAGCGACCAATTTCTTTAGGTTAGGTGAAAGTAGCCTTCCCTAAGACCAGAGTCAGAACATTTGTTTTGGTATTTGTGAATGGGGTTGGACGCGAATTCCTGGAGAATTTTGTACATTTTTGAGGCTTCGTGATCTTGGGAAGAGAGTAAGGCAAATTTCTTAAGTATAGTTGAGTTCTGTGGGTTCCGTAAGTTGTGGCTGCGATTCATAGCCACTTTGAGTTTTAGAAAGTTCTAGAATTCCTTGTTAGGGATACCTGAGAATTGTAGGAGGGAGAACGGAATTGGGTTGGCTCTGTCAATCACATCTTTGATGTATAGGCTATTATGGGTTGACCAGTGTGGAGTGGAGACAAGGAGAGTGCCAATGGAGGGTTTTACCGTCCATATTTATTAGTGGGTTGTACCAGAGTGATGCGTAGGAAGAGTGTTTGACTTTGACAGTGCAATTCTTGTTCAGATGTTTCACCGCAAGTATCTTATCCAAGCATATTTGTGGAGTGTGGGGGCCTGAAGTGGTCCATTGAGAAAGCGGCCGGAGGTCTGAATGGTAAGAAGAGGTCTTTCTCAATGCCTGTCCAGATAGGGGGAGGGAGTAGGGGGGTTTGCAATGAACTAGTGTATAGACTTTTTAAGCAGAAAAGCCATTTGGATTTTACTAAATTTGGGAAGACCCACTGCACTTGTGTCTTTGTTAAGTAGTAGGATCTTAGTAGCGATTCTAGGTTTTTTACCTCGCCAGATGAATTGGGTAGTGGACTTATTGAGGATTTTAAAAAGGAGTCTTATAGTTGAATAGGGAACATATGGATTATAAAGTTCACTTGCGGAGCAATTAGCATTTTGGTGCATTCTAGTCTGCCCCACCATGTCATGTGCTTGGGCGACCATGTCTTGATGAGACCTGTATTTTTTTCAACAGCCAGTTTTCAGGGCGAGTGCAAGAATCAGACATTGACTTGCCTAGATGTAGGTCCAGGTATTTCAAATGGTGGTTTTGACATTTGAGGTTGGTGTTTCTGATAACTGAGGGGGTGCGAACAGGGTTGATAGGGAAGTCCTCAGTTTTGTCCTTGTTAAGTGTGTAACCGGAGGCATTGGAATAGGCGCAAATTAGGTTAAGGATTTCTGGAATGGCTGATTCTGAATCCTTAGAGAAAATGAGGAAGCCATGCGCATAGGCTGCTACCATGTGAGTTGCAGAGCCAAATGGGATGCCATTGATGATGGAGTTATGTCGTAATTCAGAGAGAAGGGGATCCATGTCTTAAAGAAAGATTTATGGTGATAGGGGGCAACCTTGCCTCGTCCCTTGAGAAAGTTTGAATTTTTCAGAGAGGGAGCCATTTATCCTTACTTTGGCTAAGGGATTATCATATAATACAAATATCGTATGTTAAAAGAAAGGGACAAGGTTGAATTTGCGGATTTCTGATCTCATAAAAGGCTAGGAGACCATATCAAAGGCCTTTTCGGCATTTAAGGCCATGGGCATCGCAAAAGGACTGGAGCAGGGGAGCTTTTTATAACACATGTGCAAATAGTCTGATGTTATCACAGGCCAATCTTCCTTTAATGAAGCCAGTTTGTGAGGGATGTAATATTAATGGGAGAAGTTTTTCCAGCCTGGTGGCTAGACTTTTTGCATACATTTTGCAATTTATGTTGAGTAATGAGATCGGTCTGTAATGTTTGGTGTCTAAAGTTGTGTTTGCTGTCTTTATGAATAACTAATTATCGCTTCAGTGAGGTTCAGGCGGTTTGCCACTGGAGGCGTAAAACTCAAAGAGGGATTTTAGGTGTAGTGTGAGTAGGGGTTGAAAGCTTTTGTAAAAGAGGCTTATAAAGCCATCTGGCCCAAGATCCTTCTTAGTTTTTAGTGTTTTGATCGCCTTATCTATTTCTTCCGTTACGATCGGTTTGTTAAAGGAGATTTGGTTTACTTCAAGTGAAGGAAGATTTATGTTTCTGAGGTAATTTTTGCCGTCTGTGATGCTAGGGTGCCAATCCGGATTATAGAGTTCTTTTTAATATTGTGCAAGGCAGTTTGCTATTTTTTTCGATTCAGTTTTACCCAATTTGCTTTTGAGTGCACTAATCGAGAGCTCTGGCTTTTAAGCTTTTAGGAAATTTGCAAGGAATTTCTTGCCCTTGCTGAATTTGCATAGTTTTTTAGCTTTGTAAGTGTTTAGCTGTGTATGCGCTCTTTCGCTTATTAGTTTATTATATTGATATTTTAAAGTCTTGAGTTTGTTGATAGTTTCTATGGAGTGTTTTGAGATTAGGAGGCGCTCGAGCTGTTTGACTCTAGGTTTGAGTTCCTCCAGGGTTTTATTGGAGGTTTTATTTTTGTTGGGCTTATTACTTATCATTTTGCCCCTGAGAGTGGCTTTCATTGCTTCCCAGAGGGTTTCGGGAGATATGTTTGGAGAGGCCTTCTCTTGGAAGTAGTTGACAATGGTGAGACCTTATTTCTTCTATAAAAGTGAGATAATTTAGAAGTGTGTCATTGAGGCACCAGCGTCTGTCACAATTTTAGATGTTCGATATCGTGACATCGATTGAGATGCAAGTGTGGTCAGATATGATAGGTTCTATCTTACGGTTCAAACAGGAGGGAGTCAGATTCTGATTGGTAGGTGTATAGTCTATCCTAGAGTGAGAATTATGAGGATTTGAGTAGAAAGTAAACTTGCTATCTGTTTTGTTAAAAAGCCTCCAGATGTCAGTAAGACATAAGTAGTGGTAAGTTTTTGCATTTGTGTGTGGGATTTTTCAGGCCTATGTTTACAGTGGGATAGCCTATCCAGAATTCGATCCATTGGGAGGCTAAAATCCCCACTCAGTAGAATCTTTCAGTCATTTGGGATTTCATGTAACCTTTTGTTCAGGTCGACCCAAAAGGTGGGGCAATCTGATGTTGGTGCATATATGTTGATGATAAATAGTTCCTGATTATCTTTGATGATATGTGAGATGACCTATCGGCCTTCTGTATCGTTTATATTCTTGACTACTTTAATACTTGCGGATCTGCAAAGATAGTGATGACAATTTTTCTTTTCGGAATCAGGGAAGCAAGCCAGATTCCAGTACCAATTGCCTAGGTGATTTCAGGCTATATCCTTGTCTATTATGGTCTCTTAGAGCAGGAGGATGTCACCTCTAAGTTTGTGACAGTATTCTACTATTTTCGTTCTTTTGACTGGATGATTGAGGCCCTTTATGTTAAGTGATAAGATCTTAAGAGTGCTATTAGGCATGGTGCTTGTGTGTAGAGTTTGGTCGCAATTAGGGGTGTCTGACAAACAAGGGGGATGTGTGGAAACTCTGGTTAATGTGACATTCCAAGGAGCGGGAGGGCCAGGTCTTGTATCCATGGGATATCCGGAGGGGGGGGGAGGAATGGGGCGGGGTGAGAATGGGTGAAGGAGGAAAGTAGGGGGCAGGGGAGGCAAAGAAGCATGAAAGGAGAAAAATAAATAAATAGAAATTCCAAAAATCCATATAAACACGGAAAGTGGAGACCGTGGTCGCCACGGAGGCGCCAAATGGGAGCATTAACTTCATGGGGGGGAAGAGATGTAGCAGCCAGGGGAAGAGTTAATATCTGTAGGATAAGTATAGCAGTGCAGTGGTTCGTTTAACAAAAAGATAGAACATGGCAGTTGGGGGGTATGGCTGACTGTTGAAGGAGATAGGCCACACATGAACGCGGGTTAGGCAACCTAATGGAATAGTTTAGATAATTAAACAAGTGAACTGCAAGTACACAGAGTCAAAAGTTTGGTGATCGTAGTTTCGAATGTTGACTAAAAGAAACCCATGATTCGGAATTTGTGCGAGAAAAAAACAACAGACATTACTTATGTGGCCGCATAAAGTATGCATTAAAACATGTACATTGAAACAGTGAACCAGTGGTTATGGAACCTGTAAGGAAACATGTTAAGAGCATATAACATTTTGAATAATCACCTTGAGAGGGTAAAGAGCAAAGCAAGACATCTTATAGGACGTGTATGAAATGGTTGTTTGTGTTGTCAGGTTGGAGTGAGTTTAAGCTACTGGTGAATATCCGCTTAGGCCATATCGTCTCGCTTAGACCATGTCCCTGTTTGGAACAGGGAAGGTGTGGTCCCAAATCTCAGTGAGGGGGCAAAAGTGTCTAGTCCCATGTAGGCCATTGGGGCCATAAGTGATATTATCCGAGTGTGTGAAGGACGATGTAAGTGAATGGGCAAATGTGTAGAGGAAGCATGTAAAGGGCGAGTCAGTAGAAGTAGATGTTGGTAAGTGACTCTTATGGTGATTGCTATTGCAAAAGAGAATGTAAAAAAAGACTGAAAATAACGGCAAAGTGGCCTGAGATAGTGTTGTCCGTTGTGTGGAGGTGTGTGTTGATGTCACTGAACAATAGTTCCCATTTTAAGTGTTGTGCATGTCGAATGAGCGAGTGGGAGTATGTGAAGGCACGTCCTGCTTCGTGAGATTTGGGAGTGAATGGCAAGATCATGGTTTCTTGATGTCATGCATATGCGTGTGTGAGAGAAGATGGGAAGGTTTGAAGTGATTCCATGTATGTTTCCATTCTTGAAGACTATGTGTCAGTAGGCTGTAAGCTATTGATTGTAAGTTTGGTAAGTAAATAGACATCTTGAAGCGTCAGCAAAATGAAACGCAAGCACCTTAATACTATCAAATTCTTTAATAGTCATAGAAATATTAGGAGCATCAGAAGGCTCAGATTCCTCATCTACAAAAACAAACATTAGAAACACAGCAATATATCAAGATGGTGTAGAGAGAAAATAGAGACTGGGTCTTATCTGACTGAGCGAAGAGAGTATCAGAACTGCGATCAAGTGATCCTGGCCCAGGATCAGGATGATGGTCAATCAGGAGGACATGTCGTCTTGTTGCTGGTTATGGATGTAAGCTTCGAGTTCAGTGGGGTCGTCAAAAATAAAAGTCCTCTCCATGTTGATGATTTTTAATCTGTCTGGGCCGATGAAGGAGAAGCTGATGTTCAGGGCAGGGTGTGAAATCCGGAGGGCTAAAAAGCCTTTCTTCCTGAAAACCGTCTCTTTAACATAGTCTTGGGCTATTCCGATCTTGTTGTCGTTCCATATTATCGCCTTTGATGTCCTCATGTGTGACAGGATAGGTTCAGAGTGCTGGAATCGGAGGGGTATGAAAATGAGCAGGCATGGGGTTCTTGCACCTGGGAAAAGTCTAGTGGCACTCTGTACGTTAGTTCGAATGGTCTCCCAAATGTGATACCAAGGGTTTGCGGAATCCATTGTTCTAAGGAGGAGACGGAATAGGGTGCTTGGTTTTCGGTGCCTTCAGGAAGTCAAAAAATTCTTAGATTTTCTCTTCTATTCCTATTTTCAAGGTCAGTAATGCTTCTGGAGAGGGAGCTGATCCGTTTGACTGTGGCCTGTGAAATTTTTAATCTTTGCGGTTCTCATCTTCAAGCATGCTTATTTTTGATTCTGTTTCACCTGTACGTATATGTAGGGATTTGAGGTAATTTCGCATGGCAGAGATCTCAGTTTATAAGAAATCGGTGTTTGCTTTAGTGCTTTATGCCAGTTCTCGAAGGAAGGAGAGATTGCGAAGGATTAGGTCCATTTTATCATCGACGTCTAGGAGTAGTTTGGGCTTCACAGGCGCCTCAATGACTGGAGGGTCTTCTTTAGCCCTTTTAATAGATGCTTTCGAATCTTTGCTGTCTTTGTGGTCCTTTGCGTGTCAGGAGTCCTTTTTGTTGGCCATTGTGTTTAGCAGTAAGAACCGTTTGAGTGGTTACAGCCCAAAGCGTGGAGGCTTACGATGGGATTAGGTAGAACAGCGATTCTCCTTCCACAACAGAACACAACGAGAGTATGGCCAGCTGAGGAGTCGCACGATATGCCAAGAAAGTAAGCATATGTGTGTTCTTCAGCAGTGGTTAGCGTTTAGTATCGGATATTGTCTGCAGTACTGGCGATTGAGACGGGGGTTGCGTTGTGGGCGTAGGCTGCAGCAAACACAAGGGCACTGCTTTAACAATGTATAATATGGGAAGTGTGAGCGATGCCAATACAATTAAAACATTATATAATAATTATATAATCATGTAGCTCTGCTTCGTTTTCTGTCACTGCAAGGCATAAGATTTCTTGGAGGTTACATGGGTTAAGAGGCATAAGAGGCCTGGGTCTTACTACAGTTTTAATCTATGTAACCCTGCAATTTCCATATAAGTGAGAACCGCTGTGGTAGGGTGCTGCAGAAAGCACTGTAAAGGGTGTACATTCAACAATTCGCCATCACCTTTGCCTGCACACTTACTTATAGAAAGATAGTTCAACTTTGTTCTTGTTGTTGTCCCTACATTCCGTTGGGCGAAAAGACACCAGCTTATTTCAGGGTTAGAGCCTGGAGGGCAATGAGGCTGGTGTTTAATGGGCGTTTAGCGTGCCTACTCAGCCTGCTCTGCCCTACATGAATCTGTACTTCGGCTGTAATTTAACCCCTTGGCAGTAGATAGAACCTTATTTTTATGTCTTCGTAATTCCTTGGTATTCTTTATTATGAGTAGTTATTCCTTGTTAATTATTCGATAGTAGATGATAATTATTAACAGCGGGACGTTATTACAGTCCTTCACAAAGACGTCTGGGGATATGGGTCAAATAAATGCTTAGTAATTGCAGGGATGGCTGCTGAATCCCGCTGCTTTGTTCTTCGTGCTGGTCTATAGATACAAGAGACCAGCATGCGGTAATACAGACAGCAGGATGCTGAGCCAGTGAGTAGCAGCTTTCGCTCCTCTTGCTACGATCTGTGGGCTGGGTGAGAGGGCTGGATAGCCACTATAGTATAGCTCAGATGGGTGTAGGAACCTTATTTAATGCGCCATGTTTGTTGGGGGGTAATGCAACTGAGAAGGCGGTGAACCAGGCTAGATGCCTCACTTAAACGGCAGATCACAGACGGGCACTTGAGAAATCGGGTGGTGAGCGGCGGGTAGCAGGAGAGAGGTCTGCCGGGCAGAGCATCAGGTGTGGAGTATTGAACGCCCTACCTTTAGATTACTTTTATTGTTGAAGTGAAACGAGTTGGAGGATTATCAACATGGCTTGTAGTCCTGGGTCAGTCCTCGTGGTGCCAAGGGTGCCATTTTTTGCCATATAGCCACCCGTGTGAGTCAGGTGTTGAGCGTAGTATCTTGGCAGCTGTGAACTCAGGGGATCGTCCGGGAAACTATTTTGGCATTTTGGAGGGGGATGCCAGCGGATTTAAGGGCGAAACTGCCTGCGATCTCTCCTCGGCTGCCGGAGCTTGCACTTCAGGTGGTCATCTTCTCCGGGCTCGAAGTCACGCCCCCTCTTGGGAGGAGGTCAGGGAGAGGTCCACTCTCTTCTTTCTGATGCTCATCCGTGACCATCAGCATGGTCACATCAGCCCTGTCATGCAAAAGTTTTAGGTGGTTTACATGGAGGACCCTGTGGGGGCTACTGCAAGTGCTTAGGTCTAGCCGGTAGGTGACCTCCCCTTTTCATTCTAGGATAGGGTAGGGACCACTCCATTTGTCCCGGAGGCCCCTAGGTGCCACAGGCTCCAAACCCCATAGAAACTCAACCAGGGCAGCCTTTTAGTCAAAACATTGCTTCTGGAGTTCTTGGTTGGCCTAAAGGTTTTTATTTGCTTTTCCGTGTACTCAGCCACCCAAAAATGAAGGCCAAGCGCTCAGTCCACAATGTCAAGTTTGGGCTCTTTGAGAGGCTTCTACCAGCCTTCCCGCACTAGACTCAGTGGTCCCCGCACAGAATGGCGAGACAAGCTCAAAGGGACTAAAGCCCACTCCTTTCTGTGGCACCTCTCTGTAGGCGAAAAACAGGCATGGCAACACGACATCTCATCTCCTTCCGAGTTTGTCAGAGAGTCCCATGATCACATCTTTCATGGTCTTGTTGAATCTCTCAACCAGAGCATTGGTAGGTGGGTGATATGGGGTAGTGAACTTATAAGTCACACCACATTCATTCCACATTGCTTTTAGGTAAGCAGACATGAAGTTACAACCTCTGTCTGAAACCACCTTTAGGGAAACCCACTCTAGTAAAAATACTTAAAGGGCTCTGGCAACTGCAGGAGAGTGATAGACCTAAGAGGAATTGCTTCAGGAAACCTGGTGGCATGATCCACTACCGCCAGTATAAATCGGTTTCCTGATGCTGTTCGAGGGTCAAGGGGACCAACAATGTCAATCCTTACCCTTTCAAAGGGAACCCCAACCACTGGTAGTGGAATTAAGGGGACCTTTGGTTTCCTAGCTGTCTTGCCACTGGCTTGACAGGTAACACAGGAGATGCAAAACTTATTCACTTTCTGGGACATGCCTGCCCAGTAGAAGTGCGTTACTAACCTACTCCAAGTTTTAGTTTGGCCACAATGCCCAGCTAGGGGATGTAATGTGCTAAGGTGAGTAAGAACTCTCTGTACTGCTGAGGCACTACCCTGCTCCTAATAGCACCAGGTTTGGATTCTCTGGTGTCAGTATACAGGAGTCCCTCAACCCAGTAGGTCCTGTGGGAGCCACAGACATCTCTCTTTTCCTGGTCAGCAGCTTGCTGTCTCAGGCTCTCAAGAGTGGGACAGGCTTTTTGTCGCTGGAAAAGTTCTTACCTAGAGGGTCGCCTGGGCCTAGGAGTTCTGCTTGAATGGCCCAGGTTCCTAGGGCTCAGTTGCATCAAGGGCTGACAGGTCTTCTCCCTGAGGAGAGGGGAGGGGACCTGAGCTTGTGTCTCCTCAGAAATTGGTTTCCCAGACTTCTTGACTTTTCTCTTGGAGGTTTGAGACATTATTCCAGGCTCCAATACCTCTTTTTTCCCCCCTGGGCTTTGCGCTCTTGTTTTTACACACACCCATTCAGGTACTCACAAGCATGGCTGCATGGGTTCTCATCTCTACCTCAGCCCATGCTGAGGTCTCCAGATCATTACCTAGCAGACACTGTACTGGAAGACACGACCACCTTCTTTTGGCCAGTAACCCCTCCCCATTCCAAGGTCACCATAGCCATGGGATGATCCTTGACAATGTTTTCAGCATTGATAACTGGATAGGTCTGTCCAGTTAAGTACTGCTCAGACGAAATCAGTTTTTCAATCACCATGGTGACACTTGCACCTGTATCCCTCAGTTCTTCTACCTCAACCCCATTGATATGTGGCTTTTGTCTGTATTTCTCCAGGTTACTGGCCCATACAGCCAGGGTAGCCATATCAACCCCTCCCTCTGAGATTAAAGTAGCTTTAGTGTGCTCTCTGACCTGGTCAGGGCACACTAAGGATCCCATCTTGAGACTAACAACCCTTGAAGGTGCTGGACTAGTGGAAACGATTTGTGGCAGGTAGAGTCCCGAGTTCAGTGACCATTCTCCTTGCAGAGATTGCACCAAGCCTACTTGGGATCTCAGTTTTTACCCTGGTACCCACCCTTTGATTGGGGGGTGTCTATGGGCCAACCTTCCTGAACAGGTTTTGGGGGCCTTTCAAAGACGTTTTGTATTGGTCTCCTTTGTGCCCCACATCTTTCATTTGGGGAGTGTGGGGGGAGCAGTAACTGCTTTCTTTTGGTCACCCCCACCTTGGGTCTTTCTGGACACCCTGGTTTTGACTCAGTGGTCAGCCTTCTTCCCCAGCTCTTGGGGAGAGATTAACCCCAAGAACTGCTGCAGTTTTTCTGAAGCACAATTACTCAACAGATGCTCCTTTATTATCAAATGTTAGAGCCCTACATAGTCCTGCACCTTACTTCCTTTCAACCAGTCACCTAGTGTTTTGACTGAGAAGTCCACAAAATCTACTACCCAGGACTGAGTCGAGGTTATGTGAGCCTCCCGGAACTTAATACTGTAGTACTTAGTGGTGAGTCCAAAGTCCTCTATCAGGGTATCCTTCATGAGGTCATAGGACTCAGCATCTTCCTCATCCAGTATCAGGAGTCTATCCCTGCACTGTCCAGAGAATAACTCCCACATTAGAGAGCCCCAGTGTCTCTGGTGTAACCTGCTCATTTTACAAGCCCTCCCAAAGGCTGTAAACCACTTTGTGATATCAACACCCTCAACATATTTGGGGTCCATCCCTTTGGGGATTTTGGGATCAAAAGTTTCCTCTTTCCCTATTTAGTTTGTTGTTGCCACCACTCATGGGTTCTAGACCAATTTCAACCCTTTCTTTTTCTATAGCCAGGATTTTGTCTTCAAGGGCTGCTCTTCTGGCTAGTCTCTCAAGAATTGCTTCTTCATCATCTAGCTCTTCTCCGAGCCTCGAGTTGCCTGACCTACCCTCAGCAGGGGGGTGGGGCACTCGAGGTACAGTTTTAGGGTAGATGTGAAGGGGTACCTCATTATCTTCTCTAGTTAGGTTAGGGGGATAACCCCCTGGAGTACTGTATCCAGACTCATGATCACTGTCCACCTCCTCATCTATAGGGGTGTCTGGCTCTTCTGTTAAATGGGATGCATCAAACTCTGAAAGGAGCTCCTGGAGCTTTGTTTTTGTAGAGTTTGAGCCAGCTTTTATTTTTCTGGCTGTACAGACATTCTTTAACTGCTTCCTACTAAGATGCAGATAAGGGGTCAGGCTGAGTTTCTGGACTATCTCCTCTGTGGTAGATATTTGGAGTACAGTTGGGACATTTTTAGAAAGTCAACAAAAAAATTCGTAAAAACTTTTTAAGGCGTAACTGACTAGTACACTTTTGAAATTCTAAGGCAGTGGACTGGGGGACTTAAAAAATGTCCCTAACAATTCAGATTAGAAACTTTAGGGGGTGGGGGAATCAAAACTCCCAAAAATTGAAAAACATAATTGACTAATGTAAATTGTGTGTTTCTTTGTAGGATCACCTACTGATCAAGTGGTATCAGGAAATGCAAAGTCTGGTACCCCACCGCTGATTCACCAATGTAGGTAGCTGGCTTTTTATGTGGTAGTGGCAATGTAAGGGCAAACCATGCAAAAAGTACAGACAACATTTATTGGTTTACAGGGCTTAAATTAATAATCCCAAATGCTCTATTTGTGGTAGTGTGGTAGAGCAGCTTAGGTTTATCAGATGGTATTGTTAAGCATGTGTTGCACACACAGTCAATAAATGAGACACTCGTAGAAATTCAACAAAAAATTTAGAAAAAGAACACAGATTTGTGTATCATTTTAGACACCAAGATCGTCGGAATCAGGTAAGTACTTTCAGAGATAGAATTTTTACAGTAAAGCAAAAATATAGCACAATAAGAGTTTTTGAGGCATGAGCCTCGAACGCTGTAATCTTATTCTCTAGGAGAAACTTACACTGCATACACATACTTGCAAGGATTTCATGAGGGTGCCTTTTGGGACTTAAGGTGCTTAGGGGCCAAGGTCCAAGAAATCACCAGCAGTTCGGATTTACCTGCTAGTGAGTCCTGGTGCAGAGGTGCTGGTCACGTCGGTAGCCTAGAGCGCTATGTGGTAAAGTCAATGGCAAAGTACCTGTGAAAGAAAGGCTGCAAGGGGGTACTTGGGGACAAGTTCAGCAGAGCCCAAAGAGGGGCTCAGCTCTTGAGGGTCTCTGGGGTAAGGGAACATCATTGGTTTACATGAAATCTGGCTGTGGGGTTCTGGTGCAGAGGTGTTTTGTCTAGCGGGTTGCTTGCATTGGAGGCTAACACTTTACTTGGGTGACATGGAGAAGGAAAGAAAACGGAACAGGAGGGCCACTCTTGGTGCACGCCTTGGTGATCTTTGGGGTCGGTGGTGTCTGGGCTGGACACTTTACAAGCCTTGGTTGCTGCAAATGCTCCAGTACCCAGGGTATTGGTGCTGTGAGACTCCTGAAGGACCTAGGGTCTCAAAACTTGCTGGAGAGACTGGGCTGACCTCCTAGAACCACAGTCACCTCCTCTGGCGAGATGCTCCCTGGGGGGTCAACAAAATGGAGTACCGGAGAAGCCTGGTCGGTGCCTGCAGCTGCAGAGGAGTGGCTCCTCCACCCCAAGGGAAATACTGCTTGGTTGTTGAAGCGCTGGGCAGTACTCCAAGACTTCAGGAGGGTGCACAGCTTTTGGACAAGTCGGGTCTTTGCAATAGTCAGGACAGCGCAAGCCAGGCAGGGTGTGGCGTGAATTTTGAAGCTGGTAACACAGTTCTTGCGATGTCTGCTCTTCTTAGTCCTTCTCTGGTTCCCAGGTAGACTAATCTGAGTTCCTGGTGTCAGGGTAAGCCCTATATACTGAATTTAGGGACTTTACGGTAGTAGCCAATGGGCTACTTACCTTTGGTGTGACTACATCCCTATATGACCACTTCCTGTGGAGAGTGGACACAATCCTGACCCAGAGTTCCTAGTTTCACCAAAACCAAGATGGTGAAACCCTTCTTAGACTGTTAAATTCAGCTGGCCCACCTTAGAGATGTGCCTAGCCTGAAAGTGTGAAATGCCTTCTGACTAATTTCCCGCCTGCTCCGGTGCCAAATGGGCCCCAGGGCAGGGGATGGTGTTCCCCTGCGCCGTGGGGGAAAGCCAGGGTCTCTCATCAAAGGCAGCAGATGCTTTAAAGCCTCTGGCCTGCTATGCTAAACCACTAGTCATCCTGCTGGAGGAGGTGTGAACACCTTCCTCCGGAACAGGAATTGTTTCTGGCTTCTGAGAGAGCAGTCTCTGACCTACAGGGGGTCAGAAACTTGCCTGTGGTGGCAGGCTGGACGACAGCAGTCAGCCAGCACCCTAAATGACTAGTAGGTTTTCAGCAGGCTCCTCTAAGGTGCCCTATGGGTGTATGTCACAATAAATTTGATACTGGCATCAGTATAGATTTATTGATACGAGGCGTTTGATACCAAGCACCATTGCTTTCAGTGCAGCCATTATGTAGCAGGGTAACTCGTAATGGCCAGTGCCCAGACATACCTTTTAACATGGCTGCCTGATCACTTGTAATGCTCTAGTAATGTATTATACTGCACCCTGCCTTAAGGCTCTAAGGCCTGCTGTAGGGGTGACTTACATACAAGACATGCAATGTATTTGGGCACTGCACACAGGGAGTGCGCAATGTCGTGTTTTCAGAAGGGCTTGTGCTCTTTCACGCATCCTGCAATGGCAGTTTTTGTGGGGGGTCCCTTTGGGTTGCGTAATAAATGTTGCAGCCCATAGGGACCCTCTTTAGTACCCATGCCCTGGGTACCATGGGTATAATTTACAAGGGTGCTAAAGTCCTTGCCAATAGGGTTACAATTACACATTTGCCTTGTTTTGAGGGAAAGAGAAATGGCATTGGGGGCCTGGTTAGCAGGAACCCAGTGCACTTTCAGTCAAAAAACATCAGTACTAAGGCAAAATGTGTGGGTGACCATGTCAACAAGCATTGGCATAGCCAATAGGTCTCGCTTTTGGGACCTTA
The DNA here is from genome assembly GCA_963921515.1 of Calotriton arnoldi. Classification (NCBI taxonomy): domain Eukaryota; kingdom Metazoa; phylum Chordata; class Amphibia; order Caudata; family Salamandridae; genus Calotriton; species Calotriton arnoldi. Next base: position 1,718,418 of record CAWUFW010002374.1, read on the forward strand.
TAAGTGCTTAGCCATGCAACAGTTGATGTTGTTGTACCAAGGATATTGTGCTGCATAACTAAACACTTATAAGGTCCCAAAGGCGAGACCTATTGGCTATGCCAATGCTTTTTTTTTCCTTAAAGGACAAGCAGTGCTATCAGGCTCCGGCTGCCACTTAGTCCACCGCAGGGTAGAAGAGGGGTAGAGGGGTAGAAGAGGGGTAGAGGGGTAGAAGAGGGGTAGAAGAGGGGTAGAAGAGGGGTAGTAGAGAGGTAGTAGAGGGGTAGTAGAGGGGTAGTAGAGGGGTAGTAGAGGGGTAGAAGAGGGGTAGAAGAGGGGTAGAAGAGGGGTAGAAGAGGGGTAGAAGAGGGGTAGAAGAGGGGTATTGGGGTAGAGGGGTAGAAGAGGGTTAGAGGGGCAGCAGAGGGGCAGCAGAGGGGTAGCAAAGGGGTAGCAAAGGGGTAGCAAAGGGGTAGAGGGGTAGAAGAGGGGTAGAAGAGGGGTAGAAGAGGAGGGGTAGTAGAGGAGTAGTAGAGGAGTAGTAGAGGGGTAGTAGAGGGGTAGTAGAGGGGTAGTCGAGGGGTAGTCGAGGGGTAGAAAAGGGGTAGTAGAGGGGTAGTAGAGGGGTAGAAGAGGGGTAGTAGTGGGGTAGAAGAGGGGTAGAAGAGGGGTAGAAGAGGGGTAGAAGAGGGGTAGAAGAGGGGTAGAACAGGGATAGAACAGGGATAGAACAGGGGAAGAGGGGTGGAGGGGTAGAAGAGGGGTGGAGGGGTAGAAGAGGGGTGGAGGGGTAGAGGGATAGAAGAGGGGTAGTAGAGGGATAGAAGAGGGATAGAAGAGGGGTAGTAGAGGGATAGAAGAGGGGTAGTAGAGGGGTAGTAGAGGAATAGAGGGGTAGTAGAGGGGTAGTAGAGGGGGTAGTAGAGGGGTAGAAGAGGGGTAGAAGAGGGGTAGAAGAGGGGTAGTAGTGGGGTAGTAGTGGGGTAGAGGGGTAGAAGAGGGGTAGAGGGGTAGAAGAGGAGTAGAAGAGGGGTAGAAGAGGGGTAGAAGAGGGATAGAAGAGGGGTAGAAGAGGGGTAGAAGAGGGGTAGAAGAGGGGTAGAGTGGTAGAAGAGGGGGTAGAAGAGGGGGTAGAAGAGGGGTAGAAGAGGGGTAGAAGAGGGGTAGAAGAGGGGTAGAAGAGGGGTAGAAGAGGGAGGAGGTAGAAGAGGGGTATAAGGGTAGTAGAGGGGTATAAGGGTAGTAGAGGGGTATAAGGGTAGTAGAGGGGTATAAGGGTAGTAGAGGGGTAGAAGAGGGGTAGAAGAGGGGTATAAGAGGGGTAGAAGAGGGGTAGAAGAGGGGTAGTAGAGGGGTAGAAGAGGGGTAGAAGAGGGGTAGAAGAGGGGTAGAAGAGGGGTAGAGTGGTAGAAGAGGGGGTAGAAGAGGGGGTAGAAGAGGGGTAGAAGAGGGGTAGAAGAGGGGTAGAAGAGGGGTATAAGGGTAGTAGAGGGGTATTAGGGTAGTAGAGGGGTATAAGGGTAGTAGAGGGGTATAAGAGGGGTATAAGAGGGGTATAAGAGGGGTAGAAGAGGGGTAGAAGAGGGGTAGAAGAGGGGAAGAGGGGTAGAAGAGGGGTAGAAGAGGGGTAGAAGAGGGGTAGAAGAGGGGTAGTAGAGGGGTAGTAGAGGGGTATAAGGGTAGTAGAGGGGTAGAAGAGGGGTAGAAGAGGGGTAGAAGAGGGGCAGAAGAGGGGCAGAAGAGGGGCAGAAGAGGGGCAGTAGAGGGGTAGCAAAGGGGTAGCAAAGGGGTAGCAAAGGGGTAGCAAAGGGGTAGAGGGGTAGAAGAGGGGTAGTAGAGGGGTAGTAGAGGGGTAGTAGAGGAGTAGTAGAGGGGTAGTAGAGGGGTAGAAAAGGGGTAGTAGAGGGGTAGTAGAGGGGTAGTAGAGGGGTAGTAGAGGGGTAGAAGAGGGGTAGAAGAGGAGTAGTAGAGGGGTAGAAGAGGGGTAGTAGTGGGGTAGTAGTGGGGTAGTAGAGGGGTAGAAGAGGGGTAGAAGAGGGGTAGAAGAGGGGTAGTAGAGGGGTAGAACAGGGATAGAACAGGGGAAGAACAGGGGAAGAACAGGGGAAGAGGGGTAGAAGAGGGGTGGAGGGGTAGAGGGATAGAAGAGGGGTAGTAGAGGGATAGAAGAGGGGTAGTAGAGGGATAGAAGAGGGGTAGTAGAGGGATAGAAGAGGGGTAGTAGAGGGGTAGTAGAGGAATAGAGGGGTAGTAGAGGAATAGAGGGGTAGTAGAGGGGTAGTAGAGGGGTAGTAGAGGAGGTAGTAGAGGGGTAGTAGAGGGGTAGAAGAGGGGTAGTAGAGGGGTAGTAGAGGGGTAGTAGAGGGGTAGTAGTGGGGTAGTAGTGGGGTAGTAGTGGGGTAGTAGAGGGGTAGTAGTGGGGTAGAGGGGTAGAAGAGGGGTAGAGGGGTAGAAGAGGAGTAGAAGAGGGGTGGTAGAGGGGTGGTAGAGGGGTAGAAGAGGGGTAGAAGAGGGGTAGAAGAGGGGTAGAAGAGGGGTAGAAGAGGGGTAGAAGAGGGGTAGAAGAGGGGTATAAGGGTAGTAGAGGGGTATAAGGGTAGTAGAGGGGTAGAAGAGGGGTAGTAGAGGGGTAGTAGAGGGGTAGTAGAGGGGTATAAGGGTAGTAGAGGGGTAGAGGGGTAGAAGAGGGGTAGAGTGGTAGAAGAGGGGTAGTAGAGGGATAGAAGAGGGGTAGTAGAGGGGTAGTAGAGGGGTAGTAGAGGGGTAGTAGAGGGGTAGTAGAGGGGTAGTAGAGGGGTAGTAGAGGGGTAGTAGAGGGGTATAAGGGTAGTAGAGGGGTATAAGGGTAGTAGAGGGGTAGAGTGGTAGAAGAGGGGTAGAGTGGTAGAAGAGGGGTAGAGTGGTAGAAGAGGGGTAGTAGAGGGATAGAAGAGGGGTAGTAGAGGGGTAGTAGAGGGGTAGTAGAGGGGTAGTAGAGGGGTAGAAGAGGGGTAGAAGAGGGGTAGAAGAGGGGTAGTAGAGGGGTAGTAGTGGGGTAGTAGTGGGGTAGAAGAGGGGTAGTAGAGGGGTAGTAGTGGGGTAGAAGAGGGGTAGAAGAGGGGTAGAAGAGGGGAAGATGGGTAGAAGAGAGGTAGAGGGGTAGAGGTGTAGAAGAGGGGTAGAGGGGTAGAAGAGAGGTAGAGGGGTAGTAGAGGGGTAGGGGGTAGAAGAGGGGTTAGGGGTGGGGTAGAGGGGTAGAGGGGTAGTAGTGGGGTAGTAGGGTAGAAGAGGGGTAGAGGGGTAGAAGAGGAGTAGAAGAGGGGTAGTAGAGGGGTGGTAGAGGGGTAGAGGGGTGGTAGAGGGGTAGAAGAGGGGTAGAAGAGGGGTAGAGTGGTAGAAGAGGGGTAGAAGAGGGGTAGAAGAGGGGTAGAAGAGGGGTAGAAGGGTAGTAGAGGGGTATAAGGGTAGTAGAGGGGTATATGAGGGGTATATGAGGGGTATATGAGGGGTAGAAGAGGGGTAGAAGAGGGGTAGAAGAGGGTTAGAAGAGGGTTAGAAGAGGGTTAGAAGAGGGTTAGAGTGGTAGAAGAGTGGTAGAAGAGGGGTAGAGGAGGGGTAGTAGAGGGGTAGTAGAGGGGTATAAGGGTAGTAGAGGGGTAGTGGGGTAGAAGAGGGGTAGAGGGGTAGAAGAGGGGTAGAAGAGGGGTAGAAGAGGGGTAGAAGGGTAGTAGAGGGGTATAAGGGTAGTAGAGGGGTATAAGGGTAGTAGAGGGGTATAAGGGTAGTAGAGGGGTATATGAGGGGTATATGAGGGGTAGAAGAGGGGTAGAAGAGGGGTAGAAGAGGGGTAGAAGAGGGGTAGAAGAGGGGTAGAAGAGGGTTAGAAGAGGGGTAGAAGAGGGGTAGAAGAGGGGTAGAAGAGGGGTAGTAGAGGGGTAGAACAGGGATAGAACAGGGGAAGAACAGGGGAAGAACAGGGGAAGAACAGGGGAAGAACAGGGGAAGAGGGGTAGAAGAGGGGTGGAGGGGTAGAGGGATAGAAGAGGGGTAGTAGAGGGATAGAAGAGGGGTAGTAGAGGGATAGAAGAGGGGTAGTAGAGGGGTAGTAGAGGAATAGAGGGGTAGTAGAGGAATAGAGGGGTAGTAGAGGGGTAGAAGAAGGGTAGAAGAGGGGTAGAAGAGGAGGTAGTAGAGGAGGTAGTAGAGGGGTAGTAGAGGGGTAGTAGAGGGGTAGTAGAGGGGTAGAAGAGGGGTAGTAGAGGGGTAGAAGAGGGGTAGAAGAGGGGTAGAAGAGGGGTAGTAGAGGGGTAGTAGTGGGGTAGTAGAGGGGTAGTAGAGGGGTAGTAGAGGGGTAGTAGAGGGGTAGTAGTGGGGTAGTCGTGGGGTAGAGGGGTAGAAGAGGAGTAGAAGAGGGGTAGTAGAGGGGTGGTAGAGGGGTAGAAGAGGGGTAGAAGAGGGGTAGAAGAGGGGTAGAAGAGGGGTAGAAGAGGGGTAGAAGAGGGGTATAAGGGTAGTAGAGGGGTATAAGGGTAGTAGAGGGGTATAAGGGTAGTAGAGGGGTATAAGGGTAGTAGAGGGGTAGAAGAGGGGTAGTCGTGGGGTAGAGGGGTAGAAGAGGAGTAGAAGAGGGGTAGTAGAGGGGTGGTAGAGGGGTAGAAGAGGGGTAGAAGAGGGGTAGAAGAGGGGGTAGAAGAGGGGTAGAAGAGGGGTATAAGGGTAGTAGAGGGGTATAAGGGTAGTAGAGGGGTATAAGGGTAGTAGAGGGGTATAAGTGTAGTAGAGGGGTATAAGGGTAGTAGAGGGGTATAAGAGGGGGTATAAGAGGGGTATAAGAGGGGTATAAGAGGGGTATAAGAGGGGTATAAGAGGGGTAGTAGAGGGGTAGAAGAGGGGTAGTAGAGGGGTAGTAGAGGGGTAGTAGAGGGGTATAAGGGTAGTAGAGGGGTAGAAGAGGGGTAGAGTGGTAGAAGAGGGGTAGTAGAGGGATAGAAGAGGGGTAGTAGAGGGGTAGTAGAGGGGTAGTAGAGGGGTAGTAGAGGGGTAGTAGAGGGGTAGTAGAGGGGTATAAGGGTAGTAGAGGGGTATAAGGGTAGTAGAGGGGTAGAGTGGTAGAAGAGGGGTAGAGGGGTAGAAGAGGGGTAGAGTGGTAGAAGAGGGGTAGTAGAGGGATAGAAGAGGGGTAGTAGAGGGGTAGTAGAGGGGTAGAAGAGGGGTAGAAGAGGGGTAGAAGAGGGGTAGAAGAGGGGTAGTAGAGGGGTAGTAGAGGGGTAGTAGAGGGGTAGAAGAGGGGTAGAAGAGGGGTAGAAGAGGGGTAGAAGAGGGGTAGAAGAGGGGAAGATGGGTAGAAGAGAGGTAGAGGGGTAGAGGGGTAGAAGAGGGGTAGAGGGGTAGAAGAGAGGTAGAGGGGTAGTAGAGGGGTAGGGGGTAGAAGAGGGGTTAGGGGGTGGGGTAGAGGGGTAGTAGAGGGGTAGTAGAGGGGTAGTAGTGGGGTAGTAGGGTAGAAGAGGGGTAGAGGGGTAGAAGAGGAGTAGAAGAGGGGTAGTAGAGGGGTAGTAGAGGGGTAGAAGAGGGGTAGAGTGGTAGAAGAGGGGTAGAAGAGGGGTAGAAGAGGGGTAGAAGGGTAGTAGAGGGGTATAAGGGTAGTAGAGGGATATAAGGGTAGTAGAGGGGTATATGAGGGGTATATGAGGGGTAGAAGAGGGGTAGAAGAGGGGTAGAAGAGGGTTAGAAGAGGGTTAGAAGAGGGTTAGAGTGGTAGAAGAGTGGTAGAAGAGGGGTAGAGGGGTAGAAGAGGGGTAGTAGAGGGGTAGTAGAGGGGTATAAGGGTAGTAGAGGGGTAGAAGAGGGGTAGAGTGGTAGAAGAGGGGTAGAGTGGTAGAAGAGGGGTAGAGGGGTAGTAGAGGGGTAGTAGAGGGGTAGTAGAGGGGTAGTAGAGGGGTAGTAGTGGGGTAGTAGAGGGTAGTAGAGGGGTAGAAGAGGGGTAGTAGAGGGGTAGTAGAGGGGTAGTAGAGGGGTAGTAGAGGGGTAGTAGAGGGGTAGTAGAGGGGTAGAAGAGGGGTAGAAGAGAGGTAGAGGGGTAGAGGTGTAGAAGAGGGGTAGAGGGGTAGAAGAGAGGTAGAGGGATAGAAGAGAGGTAGAGGGGTAGTAGAGGGGTAGGGGGTAGAAGAGGGGTTAGGGGGTGGGGTAGAGGGGTAGTAGAGGGGTAGAGGAGTAGTAGAGGTGTAGAAGGGTAGAGGTGTGGTAGAGGTGTAGAAGGGTAGAAGAGGGGTTGAGGGGTAGTAGTGGGGTAGAAAAGGGGTAGAAGAGGGGTAGAAGAGGGGTAGAAGAGGGGTAGTAGAGGGGTAGTAGAGGAGTAGTAGGGGTAGTAGAGGAGTAGAAGAGGAGTAGTAGGGGTAGAAGAGGGGTAGAGGGGTAGTAGAGGGGTAGTAGAGGGGTAGTAGAGGGGTAGTAGTGGGGTAGTAGTGGGGTAGTAGTGGGGTAGTAGTGGGGTAGTAGTGGGGTAGAAGAGGGGTAGTAGAGGTAGAGGGGTGGTAGAGGGGTAGAAGAGGGGTAGAGTGGTAGAAGAGGGGTAGAGGGGTAGAAGAGGGGTAGAGGGGTAGAAGAGGGGTAGAAGAGGGGTATAAGGGTAGTAGAGGGGTATAAGGGTAGTAGAGGGGTATAAGAGGGGTATAAGAGGGGTAGAAGGGTAGAAGAGGGGTAGAAGAGGGGTAGTAGAGGGGTAGTAGTGGGGTAGTAGTGGGGTAGTAGTGGGGTAGTAGTGGGGTAGAAGAGGGGTAGTAGAGGTAGAGGGGTGGTAGAGGGGTAGAAGAGGGGTAGAAGAGGGTTAGAAGAGGGTTAGAGTGGTAGAAGAGTGGTAGAAGAGGGGTAGAGGGGTAGTAGAGGGATAGATGGGTAGTAGAGGGGTAGTAGAGGGGTAGTAGAGGGGTATAAGGGTAGTAGAGGGGTAGAAGAGGGGTATAAGGGTAGTAGAGGGGTAGAAGAGGGGTAGAAGAGGGTTAGAAGAGGGGTAGAGTGGTAGAAGAGGGGTAGAGGGGTAGTAGAGGGATAGATGGGTAGTAGAGGGGTAGTAGAGGAGTAGTAGAGGGGTAGTAGTGGGGTAGTAGAGGGGTAGTAGAGGTAGAAGAGGGGTAGAGGGGTAGAGGTGTAGAAGAGGGGTAGAGGGGTAGAAGAGAGGTAGAGGGGTAGTAGAGGGGTAGGGGGTAGAAAAGGGGTTAGGGGGTGGGGTAGAGGAGTAGTAGAGGGGTAGAAGGGTAGAGGTGTGGTAGAGGTGTAGAAGGGTAGAAGAGGGGTTGAGGGGTAGAAGAGGGGTAGAGGGGTAGTAGAGGGGTAGAGTGGTAGTAGTGGGGTAGAAAAGGGGTAGAAGAGGGGTAGAGGGGTAGGAGAGGGGTAGAGGGGTAGGAGAGGGGTAGAGGGGTAGAAGGGTAGAGGTGTGGTAGAGGTGTAGAAGGGTAGAAGAGGGGTTGAGGGGTAGAAGAGGGGTAGAGGGGTAGTAGAGGGGTAGTAGAGGGGTAGAGTGGTAGTAGTGGGGTAGAAAAGGGGTAGAAGAGGGGTAGAAGAGGGGTAGGAGAGGGGTAGGAGAGGGGTAGAGGGGTAGAAGAGGGGTAGCAGAGGGGTGGTAGAGGGGGGTAGAGGGGTATTAGAGGGGTAGAAGAGGGGTAGAGGGGTAGTAGAGGGGTAGGGGGTAGAAGAGGGGTTAGGGGTGGGGTAGAGGGGTAGTAGAGGGGTAGAGGAGTAGTAGAGGGGTAGAAGGGTAGAGGTGTGGTAGAGGTGTAGAAGAGGGGTTGAGGGGTAGAAGAGGGGGTGGTAGAGGGGTAGTAGAGGGGTAGAGTAGTAGTAGTGGGGTAGAAAAGGGGTAGAAGAGGGGTAGAAGAGGGGTAGAGGGGTAGAAGAGGGGTAGCAGAGGGGTGGTGGGGGGGGTAGAAGAGGGGTATTAGAGGGGTAGAGGGGTAGTAGAGGGGTAGTAGAGGGGTAGTAGAGGGGAAGAGGGGTAGAGGGGTAGAAGAGGGGTTGAGGGGTAGTAGAGGGGTAGTAGAGGGGTAGAAGAGGGTTAGAAGAGGGGTAGAAGAGGGTTAGAAGAGGGTTAGAAGAGGGTTAGAAGAGGGTTAGAAGAGGGGTAGAAGAAGGGTCGAAGAAGGGTCGAAGAGGGGTCGAAGAGGGGTCGAAGAGGGGTCGAAGAGGGGTAGAGTGGTAGAAGAGGGGTAGAGGGGTAAAAGAGGGGTTGAGGGGTAGTAGAGGGGTAGAGGGGTAGAAGTGGGGTAGAGGGGGTGGTAGAGGGGTAGAGGGGGTGGTAGAGGGGTAGAAGAGGGGTAGTAGAGGGGTAAAAGAGGGGAAGAGGGGTAAAAGAGGGGAAGAGGGGTAGAGTGGTAGAAGAGGGGTAGAGTGGTAGAAGAGGGGTAGAGTGGTAGAAGAGGGGTAGAGTGGTAGAAGAGGGGTAGAGTGGTAGAAGAGGGGTAGAGGGGTAGGGGCAATGCAATAGGTCTCGCATTTACGAAAGTTAAAGCTATTGGCATTGTAAATGACAATGCCTTTTATTTACATTTTAAAAACCAAAACATAAATAAAAGTCATTGTCATTTACAATGCTAATAGCTAAACCTCACGTAAATGCGAGACCTATTGCAATGCGCTAGCACTAGGGCTCTGCTGTGTTTGAAGTGTGTTACACAACAAAGCATAAACATTTCATTACGGACTTTATTAAGAGCAAAAAGAATGATCTCATGTGTTAAGAAAAATAGTAGACCTTATGATATGGAAAATAGCATTTTAGAAATATGTTCACAATTAGATGCAGGAGTATTTCTATATAAATTAAAAGGCTCTAGAAATATTTTTGAAAAAAATGAGGGCTGACAATTTTGGATTTATAGACGTGGTGTGTTTAGCCTTCTACCCTCCCCCAAGTATTTTCTTATACGTTGTAATATGTTGGTACCATAGTTGATTAACTTGTGTGTAAAATACAATATATCATTAAAAAGTTCAAAAATAGTTTGTGATGCTTTTTGCTGTCAAGAGCAGAGGTGGCCCTCTGTGATGTCTCTTCCGAAGTCACTATGACTTCCTGTTTCCAGAACTCCCATATGTATTCTTTTGTCACCACGCCACACCTTGTCAGGCTCGCCTCGGAGTGCTAAAAAGCAGCCACCGGATACCTTGATTAAGGCTGTGAAAAGCAAATTACTGCGAAAAGCAAATTACTGCGAACGCGCAAAACAATTTGCATATAATGCTTCAGTAATATCTGTAAAAAATAGGACTTAAATATAGTTGTATTAATAATACATATTTTAATTAACAGGAAAAAATTTGAATCTTCACCGAATTTCACATACTGCTATGATTCATGGGCTGTAAATATGCAAAGCTTTCCGCCCATAAGGCGATCAACCAGCAAAGCAGATATGCCCGTTTTTTAACTGAAAGAAGAAAGTCTAGCAAGAGGCAGAAAGAATAATAAAAAAAAGTCGGTCCAGGAACCCTCCAAACTAATTAATCTGCTTGCGACGGTTCCGTCCTGCGCCATATGAGATCCTTATTTCACGCGCAATTATACAGTGTTAAACAATTCTTTATTATTACCACTGTTAGTCACAAGGTGTCAGCTTGTAGATACGCGCATATGGAGCAGGAGTACTGAATAAACAATAAAAGCTGAGAATGATAATGTTCCTGTGCAGTGCGACATAAAACGTTTTCAAGTGCAAACTGTTTGGAGATCAAATTGCTTAAAAAAGCTGAAAGATGCATGATTACCTGAAGCCTCGTATTCCCATGCCGGGGAGAAAAGCCATTTTGTCTGAAGCACAGGAGCAAAAGCGCAGCACCCGGTATGTACGTGGCTGGGAGAGAATCACGTGCCATGTAAAACAAGCATTGGCCGTGCAGCCGTGAAAGTGACGCGGCCGCGAAAGTGAAAGTGATCTCATGCTTAATGAGGAAGAGGGGGGCGGGTTGTGTGTGTGCATGACGAGAGAGTTAATGAGCCATGACTAGCAGATGGCGGCTGTGCACGCGCTCGTAACCGCAAGCTTGAGGCCAGCAAAAGCGTGTGGTCGGACTTTTAAAAGCCCACTTACTAAATGTCTCGCCAGAGCAGCGCATGCGCTGGCTCAGGCGAGACCTAAAAAGGGCACTTTCCTACACAGAGCCACACAGAAGCAGGGACTCGGTGCACCCACATCAGTATCTTGCTTGACTCTTTCCTTGCTCCCAGACGCGGACTAGTGCAGATCTCTAATTTGGGACATCTTTAAATGGTAAAAAGAAACTAGTCCACAGAATGGGGAGGTGGAAAGGTGGTGATGAATCTGTGGTTAGATGAGAGTATCCACCAGAAAGAGCCTTACTGAAGGTTAGTAACATGTTCTTCAGAGGGATACTTCTAACTGCAGAGTCCTCACCATTAGAATTGACAGCAAAGCAGTATCTCCCTAGGTGGACAGTCTGTGGAGTGAACTTAGACCAAAAAGTATTGTAGGACCGAGCAGGCGACATGTCCTGGCAGCCAAGGGAGTAGTGCACTGTGAACGCGTGCAACATCGCCCATGACGGATGTAAAGGACAGGAACTCCGTGTACCAACGCAGTGGTAGCAGCCCTGGTAGAATGAGCTCTCAGACATACCGGAGGGTGCTTCTTAGCCAATGTGTACCAGATCTAAATGCAGTGAACTACCTTGAGAGAGCCTTTTCTGCACAGCCTTCCCATTATCCATCCTAGAGAACTCCACAAAAAGCTGTTCAACTGATGGTCCTTGGTATGATCAATGTAAAAGCTTACAGTTGTTTTAGGGACTAACCAATGGAGCCTCTCCTCCTCCTTCGTGGGGTGTGGGGCAAAGAAATCTGGGAGACTGATTAATTGCTCAACATGGAAAGGAGTGACGACTTTCAGCAAGAAGGCCGCCCGAGTCCTCAGCACCAGTTGTCCAGAAAGAACTTACTTACCTTCGGTACTGCTCTTTCTGGTGGATACTCTTTCTAAACACAGAATCCTCACCTAGTGAATACCTCCAGGTGCCAGACTGGATTCAGAGACTTTTCTAAGCAATTCTCTTGCGCGTCAGTAAGTGGTGTCTTGAGGCTCATCACAGGGACCATCCCATCCCAGAGGTTACGTTGGGGCCCCTACATAGCCACCACCTACGGAAGCTGATGTCAGTTTCTTCCTGATCTTTGTCCACTCTGTCGGACATGCAGCCCCTATGAATCAGATTGTGCCAGTGTGCAGATCTCTAGATGAGTCTTATTAGTATGGACAGAACGGGTAGGAGAGTCAGTCAGTGAGAGATCTGCAGTTAGATAGAGTATTCACCAGAAAGAGCGTTACCCAAAGGTAAAGCAACTTGTTCTTCAAATAGAGACTTCTAACCACAGATTCCTCATCTTTTAAATAAATACCAAAGCAATGACTATTCGGAGCCGAGTTTGCGAATCTGCTCATACCAAAAAGTCCTGTAGGACCAAGTGACCAAAATGCTCCTCTTGTTAAACCTGGCTGTCCAGAGTTGTGTTTCGTGAACGTGTGGAGGGACGCCCACATAGCAGCCTGGCAAACGTCCAGGACAGGAACTCCACATGCCAATCAGTTGTAGCAGCATCAGCTATGGTGGAATGAGGTAAGTAACTTGTTCTTCTGATGGATACTTCTAACCATAGATTCTTCACCTTGTGAACAGATACCAAAGCAGTACCTCCCCAGGTGGTGGGTCTGTGGAATGCCTCAGAACAAGAAAGCCTGCAGGACATAGCAGGCAAAATGCCCTTCTCGCCAGACTTGACTATCCAGACAATAGTGCTTTCTGAACAGGTGAACTGACACCCACATTGCAGCCTGCCTGATGTCCGAGACTGGCACCGTGTCCCATCGCAATGGTCACAACCTTCATTCTGGTGGAAAGAGCACACTGCCCTTCCAGGGCTGCTTCTTGGCCAGCGCATAACAAATCTTGATGCAAAGATAATCAATCAGGAGATGGTCCTCTTCTGTATAGCTTTCCCATTTTTCATCCTAGAGAAGCTCACGAAGAGCTGATCGTCCACCTGATGTTCTCTGGTGCAGACTATATAGAAGCAGAGTGTCTTCTTGCGATCAAGACGATGGAGCAGTTCTTTCTCCTTGGTTGGGTGAAAAGGGGCAAAGAAAGTCAGCAGGGTGATGGACTGCCCTACATGGAAGGGCGTGACAACCTTAGGGAGAAAAGCAGCTTTTGCTCGAGGTACCAGTTTGCGTGCAAAAAAGTTGTTACATGGCTGCTGGACCAACAAAGATTGCAATTCACTTGTCACAAGCTGAAATAATCACAATGAGGAATGTTGTTTTCAACATCAGGAGACATAGGGAACAAATGTGCATCGGTTCAAATGGGGAGCACACGAGAAAAGTGAGAACCAAAATTAGGGTCCCATTGTGACATCAGAAATGGTGTTGGCAGGAACATATCAATCTGCCCTTTCAAGAAATGCATCATAATAGGTGATTTAAAAAGAGATGGCTCATCAGCGAGATGTAAAGACAACGAAAGGGCCAACAAGTACCCTTTAAGTGTTGCCACAGCAAAGCTTTGCTTGGGGTAAAGAAAGACAAAATAACAGTATGTGATCTAACTGTGCCTGTAGAGGCTGAATGTTGTGGGAGGAATACCAAACAACAAACTTTCGCCACTGTCCTACATAAACAGTCTTGGTGGAGGGATGCCTGGCTACATCGGAAGGAGGATCGCAAGCCATCAACTGTTACTGCTCCCTCTCCAGACATTGAGGTGTAGGTTGCTCAGGCTCAGAGGCAGGTACTCTGAAAAGAGACAGATGCTGTCTATTTGGAGGTATACAGCTATTGCAGCGAGATGTAAGCGTATGGATGTGTAAGCCAATCCTGACTGTTGCAAGTGTAGTAAGTAACAAATGATATTTTGAAAGGAAGAATCTAACGGGTTGATATGGTTATAAATGTTCCATGGATCAGGACTATTATCATCTACCCCGTCATCCTGGTTGTCAGGAGTTTATGGTCGTGGTGAATTTGTGGGTGTTATCAACAAATTTGGGTTAAGTGGGGAAGGAGGTGTTGGAGGAGGAGGAGGAGAGGGGTTAGTACCAACATGTTTTCTCTTAAGAGGAATGTGGTAAGTGTCCTCCTGTTTCTGGTTTGCGTTTTGATGGCAATTTTGCGTAAATATGTCCAGTTTTGGGATAGATGTCCAGTTCCTTTTGTTTCGGGTCTGGGTTTGAAGGCAGGACGTCGGAACAAGGCTCCTTTGATGGAATAGGAGCCGTTTTATCTTTTGGTGCCAATATTTTTGGAGCAGAGGTTTTCGGTGCCTAAGTATTCAGATCCGAAGATGGTTTTGGTACCAAAGGAGTTGACGCCGAAACGCATTTCGGTCTCGATGCCGATTGTTTCGGCTCGGTGCCCGAATGCGGCCGACTCGATCCCGAGCCGGAAAGCTTTAATATTTGTTTTGGTGCCGTGCCCGAAGGAGGGGGCGTTTGAAACGTGTTCTCAGTGCCGACCTTGGCCCGAAGGCAGAGGAGGGACCGGGGCCTTTTTCTTGGGCAGAGGTGGAGTTTGGGGCAGGGGAGGATCTGTACTCGCGGTACGCTGACCCTGCGGAATCGCTTCGTCCATGTCGGAGTCGGCTTCTGACACGGAAATTAGCTCCTCTTCTTCCTCGGCTCCTTGTGCGTTGTAGACGTCTTGTTCGGAATCTTCTCTGAAGAGATTTGGAATGATGCCGCTGTGGTGTTGTTGCATTTCGTGACGTCGAGCCCGATGGTCACGGAGCGTCTTCTTGGATCGGAACGATTTGCACGCATCGCAGTCTTGTTCGTCGTGCTCCGGGGAGAGGCACAAGTTGCACACTTCGTGAGAGGCAGTGCGTGGGTACTTGGCGTGGCACCTGGGGCAGAATTTAAATGGAGTCCGTTCCATCGAAAGCGAGGTAGCCCAACGCGGCTAGGCCCGACGGCCTTCCACGAAGTTTCTAACAATGGAGTCGATGTCCATGTGCACGATCACCGAAAGGAGGAGTCACCTACCTTGTGACTGGAAAGACTTCTTCGAAGAAAAACAACTTGCAAACATCCGGACCCAACACTAGATGGCAGGAGTATGCAAAGCATGTGATCTACAGCTCACATGCCTCGAACAAAGGATTTTCTTCGCCATAGATTTAACTTTCCTTGTGGCGGTCATCATCAGCGTCATCATATTGGTGTGGCAATGTGTTGGGAACAGTGAGAGGGCATTGCTGAAGTGGTTGCAACCTCAGTGGGGAGGCATCACTGGCAGCAAAAGGGAAATGATGGAAGCTGAAGACACAAGCCGACAATGGGACCACTGTCGTTACTGGAAGAGGTTACAGAGAGCTTGCACCTATCTACGAAGCAAGCTCTGATGATTCAATCACTGACTACATTTCGGTTGGTTGAGTTGTGAGCAACAATGGTGTCTGATTCTTGATCATGGAGTTGCTGCCGACAACAGGAATCTTGTCAGTGACACTTGAGCTTACTGAGCTGTACAGGACTTTTTGATCGTTGTCTGTCTGCAAACTGACAAACTCATTTATTTAACAATTTAGATCTTTTTCAAAGGGATAACAGAATCTGGGGACATTGACCTCTGGTTGGATTTGTGGATATGTTTCCTGGGAACATCAACCTTCTTTTCCTTCTCACTCGCAGAAAGAGGACAACGAGAAGTCTGACTCTTAGCAACAGGGCCAGAAGATCCTTGACCAATGTGGAAGTCTGACTTATCTGAGGTGATTGTCAACTTACATTTTAGTTTTTTTACACTAAATGTTGCTGTATCCATTTAGAGAGTCAGTCACTGCTTGGATCTCTTTATGGCACTGCCAGAATGAATAATTCTTTAAATTCCAATTGTCTAGATGAAACAGTTACTTTCAGTAACATTATTATTGGTAGAAACAATCTTCCTGTAGATTCCTCACATGAATATTCCCCAAGTCCTCCGACAGCCAGATAAATCTTTCACTCAGCCGTAGAAATACAGCTCCAACAGGTGAAACCATGCGGCTACTCCACCTGCTGAACATGACATCACTGGTGCTCAATGGAATCAACCTGGACGTTGATGTCTGGTCCAGATTTAATTTTACCATGCCATAGCAAGGCATGCATAGAGAAACCTGAAAGAGCATCCACAACAGCAGAAATTACATTTTTGCATACCCTGGGATCTTACTAGTCCCAGCACTAACTCTTCAGGGGAGGAGAGAGAGAGAGCATAGAGGAATAGGCCGGAAGAATGCATGTGCACAAGAAATATCATTGACAAAGGTAAGTAACTTTTTCTTCGGTTTGATATATTTTCCACAGTCTACTCATTTTAAGAAAGAGTCTAAAGGTTATACCTACCTGGAGGTGGGAAGGAGTAGAGCCTGTTAACCATCAAAGTCATACAACAGTGAACCCAATAAAAGAAATCCAAGTATATCATGGCAGTGTGACACCCGTGCCATAGACTATATGGTCTGGGCAAGCTGATCACAGTACGTTTCATCAGTTCCCAGAGGGCATTAATAAACTTACTCGGAAGGCAGGTGGGCATTAGCAGTGCAGAGGCCCAAGCTGCTAGAAGCAAAGTCTTTTCACACCAGAGTCCAACTTCTTCAATTGTTATGAGCAGCCAAAAAGAAGGCACCTGGGTTCTGCTTTGAAAGCTATGTTTGGACAATTAGACTGGTGGGAGCAGAAAAGAAAGTGGTAATCACTTGGAGCAGGCCTATAACGTCTGACAATCTGTCTGTGGACTGCTGTGCTCAAAAAGGTTTCTCCCATGCAGCCAAGACAGGGTTCAAGAGGGCTTTACTGAATGAAACAATGTCTCTGCCACTGAGGAAGATCGCTGCAATATCTCAGTCAAAATGTTGTACTTCACCCCTACAGAGGACAAGGCCAATTTCTTGGCTTCTACTGCTTTACTTACTGCATTCGTAAATGAGGAGACTTACTTCAAGACAGGGCCAGAGGGTTTAAGGGTTGTCTCCTACTTGTGAGTAATATACATCACACACATTTTTTAAGTTCAGACAGAAGCCAGCATCTCTACTGTGACTGGAAGGGAGGTTATTGCCATCCAAAGCATCACACTTTATACAGCCAGAATCCTTAACAGGCTCTGCAAGGGCTTCTGAGCCAACAATCTCTATCCGGGCAAATCTTTAAGCCAAGAGAGGTGCTCTGCCAAGGAAATATCAGTGAAGCTTGCCTTAATTTTTTCCCCACCACACAGATAACATAAAATGTTGGCAGATTTGAGAAAGGTGTAGTTTGCTCCATTGGTGGCAGTGACACCATGGGAGGCTCTTACTGAAGAGGGATGGTGTCTTCGGCAGGATCAGATTTTAGGCACTAGGGCCGGAGCCCCCAGAGGAGCAGCATCAGGAGTCAGAGTTGCTAGAGCTGCCAAGCATGCAAGATCATACTCCCTTTGGTGGGTGGCCTAGAGGGTGCAGGAGCTGTCCCAAGCAGATCCAACATAGCAAGTCAGAAGTTTTCGACCTACGAGGGGTCAGCCTATGGACACAGAGGCTATGGTCTCCTCTTTGTCAGCTTTGGAATACACTCTGACAACAAAGAACAGTGTCTCTTTGGGAAACAGCATTGAGACTCCAAGTAGCTCCTTAGGTGGTGCAGTTTACTGAGGAAGTAAACAATGTTTTCTTCCTATGGCACTATTTGTGATAGTTTGTGGGAATCCCTCTTGGGTGATCGTTCCCTTACAGGTGACTTGCCTGCAGGTGAGGAAGATTGCTTAGATGTCTCCCTGTGCTGTCCACCACAACCAATTTGGTCCCCTGATCACTAGAAGCCTTCAGGTCCATGGAAGCACTGGAATGTCAAATTAGGATTTTGAGATCCAATAAGAGACAATAAATGCATTGTCACATGAATGTGAAAATAACCATCATGCGGCATGTGTGACAAGACTTGAACTGAAAGGTAAAAAGGAGATATTTGACCTAGTCACTGTCTAATGCTAAGGAATTTTGTTTGTCAGACAGAGAACTCTAGTGCCCCATCAATGACCTGCAGTAAACGAAAAATGACATCAGTGCGCTGCTTGGCACGTAATAAACTCTGGTGTCACCAAGTCCAGCGGCAGAATCGCAGCTGGAGCCACTTGAAGGTACGTAATTGTGCTGGAGGGCTTATTCTGAGGAATTGCCGTTCCAGACTACTCAGAAGCCTGCAAGGACAATTCTTAAGGTAAGGAAACTACAGCAAAATGGATCCATCAGAAAGCAGAACATATAAATGGCATGTCAGATCAAAGAAGCCGCAACAACCACTAGTATCTTGATGTAAGGAAATGGCTCTTTTTGCGCAGTCATCCCCAAAGTTTGGGCTGATGCTGTTGGTTTTTTGACTCAGAGTGCACCGAGGCCTGCTAACCAGACCTCAGTAGCGGTACACTGACCCTTGGACTTATACGTTTGATTGGCTTATACACAATTGGCACAAGCAACCTTATTTATAAGTCCCTAGTATATGGTACCAGGGGTATCCAGGGCCTGTAAGTTGGAGTGACCCCTCAGGGGACTGCAGCACTTATTGTGCCACCCTGAGTGGGACAAGGTAAAACGGGGCTCCCAGTCTGTTACTGCAGACTTGAAGGACCGTTTAAAACTGCCAACTGCATTTTTATCAATAACAAAGCCCAAACTCCCTTTTTAATGTGTGCAAGTCACCCCCTCCAGCAGGCTTATCGAGCCCTAAGGCAGGGTGCAGCATATTAAAGAATTAGAACATGTGTTTAACATGTTCTGGCCGTAAAAACCAGCAATTGTCGTTTTTACTGGGAGAGAAACTGGTAGTCCCATTGGTGAGTACAGAGTTACATGCTGACACCTCAGCTGTGCTAACTTCTGAAGGGAATACCATAGTTGGTACTTCAAGGCGTCAAACAACTCATTTCATTAAGCCCAACTTGAAATAATTGTAACTTGCTGCCACATACAATTTTTAGAAAGTTGCCAAACTGTTACCTAATTTTCTAGTGGCCATATGCTGAGGCTGGTCACGATACAGCCTTCTGCCTGCCTGGGGAGACGTGTCAACGGCTTCCAGGACAGATAACTATAGAGGCCTGCCACTGGCTGGCAGGAACCCATGTGGGATGTTGGCCCAAAAAGTGAGCTTCAAAGCGGAAGCCACCTTTGAAGGGCAAATGATGAACCCACTAGAGAGGGGTTGCTCTTTTGTTCGGGTAGACAGGTTGGAGTCAGGGACAATAGGGGGAAATACTGGCTAACCCTTTTTTTCCACGGGTGAGTAGACCACAGGTAGCAACACCTTTAGGGCGGGCTACCGAGCTCCACACACCAAGAGAGGGGTCCTGACATCTTGGGAGTGGGCAGCGTAGAATAGTCTGGGATAGCTAGATGCCATACTTCACAGGAAAAGATAATCAGGCGGGAGGGAACCTAGTAGCCCATTGGCTAGTGACTGCAACCTCCGCTGAGGGGACTTTGAGCATAAAAGGGGCAGCCCTGGCACCCAGAACTCTGATCTTGCCTAGAGAAGAGCTGCTGACCATGGAACAGACAAAGAAGAGGCTTCCCCGAAGTTACAGTGCACTTGCTGTGCCTTGGGGCAGCGAAGGAAAGGACTGCGCCTGCTCTGCCCTGCTCATGAAGTAGAGACTCCAAGAGTCAGTTGGCTGACTTCCTGTTCGCTCACAGGGCCACAAAAGCTGAAGAAGCCTGCCTGGGCAAGCTGGTAGCCAGATCACCAGATCGCAGCTCCTTGTCACAGTGCAGCCCGGGAGATCTGAGACCTGATGCTCAAAATTTGCACCCAATTCTGTTTGACCCGGGAGAGGCGTCGGAGGTCAGCTTGGTTGCCCAAAAGGAGAGTTATCGGCAAAAGTAGGGAACCGCTGAGTTTGCTGTTGACAGTGACCAGTAGTCCAGTGGCAGCTGGACATTTGCTGGACCAAAGAGGACTACGAGGGACATCGACACTTGTAGCAAAAGTCGCCCCACCATGACCATGGACTAAGGAGTGACCCCAGAAAGACCCCCGTTGATTGCACAGCATCTTCAGCATGTTTGAGCATCTTAAACTTCCTGTATCCCTTGCATCAGGATCACTCCACAGAAGTCGATGGCAAGGGACTATTGACTTTGGAACTGGACTGAGGACTGCATTTCCTGTTGAGGTAACTGTTTCTTCGGCCCTTGCTAATCCCCTTGACTGGCTCCCTGCTGGACTTGGTCACCCATAGTAACAGTATACCACTCTGACAAAGTTTTACTTGAAAAAGTTTTTAAGTGTCAAATTCGTTGACTTTGCCAATGATGGTTTGCGGTTGTGAAATGTCATGATTTACTGTTCCCTGTAAAATCTATATATACGGAACACTCTGGTGGATCTTTTTTGTTTTGGGGTGCATAAATCCATTAAAATAAGATCTATTTCTATAAAGTGGTACCAGATTTCTTGAGTGTTGAGTTTCTTTCTTCAATTGTTTTGGTGCTGTTTAAATGCTTCACACTTGTTTCTTTGTTGAAGACTGACTACTCTTTAAGCCCCAGCTATCAGGGTTGAGCTAAGGTTAGACAAACAAAACCTGACTGGTCCTTAAGAGGTTTGTATTGTATTGCACAGTGAGGTCTCACAACCACACCATGTAATACACCCCATTTCCTCACACTTGGCAAACATTCTAGTTTGCAGACTGTATGCCAAAGTTTCAAATCTTGAAAATGATAATTCATTTGCTAGGTAATCACTCACTTCAAACAAGGATATCACCACCATGCCCCATGAAGGGTCGTAATTTGCAACCTTTGCATCTTCATGAACTTGTTTACAAAGTGCAGATCCACTATAGGTCTCAATGGTTTGTTGTGGTTCCAAGGAAAATATACTAAGTATCCTCCAGAGTCTCTCTCTTGAGCTGGCACTACTTCTATGGCATTTTAAGGAGACGTTCCAACAATCCCTGTTGTAAAACATCTAATGTTTCTTTTTCCTAACTGTGTTTCTTTGGTTTTATTGTGGGAGGTGTCTTTATGAACTCCATATAATATTTATTTGACACCAGATTTAGCACCCCCTTGTCCTTTTGCTGTGGACTGCTAGTTACTTAGGTAGTCCATTGGTCTGCCACCAACTTGAGATAAATGGTGTAGTGGCAGTCCTAATACGCCATTTGTTATCTAAGCCAGAATCACAAGAGGTCTGTCCTCTAATTTTGCCGCCTCTTCAAAATGTTGGCTTGATCTGTAATGACTTCTGCTATTGAACTGCAGCTCAAAAGGTGCAGATTTGGGTCAGTCTTTGAAACCGTAATGCCCAAGGCTACCATGCCTATTCTCTCCCACCCGATGAGCCACCTATTTTAAAGATTCCTCTCACGTGTAATGCTTTTATTGCCTTGATTGGTATATTAGAACAGAAGGGAAAATATTCAATGTAAATGGCCAACAAGGGAATACATTTTATTCCCTTGTAGCCATATACCTTGATATATATATTTATACCCAAACGCATAATGAGTTATTGAGTTGCCCTTTTTTCATCTAGTTTCTTCTATTCCAAACATTGATCTACTTGTAGCCTAAATAAGCATTCTGTCACAAAAAGCATGCCTATAATGTTTGCCTGTAGCCATAGGTTGATGGATGAAATATGTAGTCAGTGATGTCTTCACAGAACTGTGTTTTGGTGAACTGCCTTCTGGTCATGTCTAAACTCTAATGCTGATTTTAGAGAATTATTGGAAATTACCTGTCCTTCCTTCACAACGGATGTGGCCTCTGGTAAAGGCTTCATTAGTCTACAATTTCCTGGCACTGCTGGTGTGAATAGCTACTTAGAAGGGTGCTGGACTTGGCCATATGCCACTGTGTAGTTACTGCCCATATCCCCTAATCTATGACTATTAATCTAATTAACCTAATCCTATGACTGCATCCTATTCCTCACTGTTGCAACTATGAGAGCATCTTCCTCAATATGCGTTCTGATATACAGTTGATATTAGGGTGAAGATTTACATTTCTTTTCCATTTGTTAATGCTCAGACTGTGGCTTCTTTAAATAGATTTTTAAAAAGTAGATGCTCCCAGTTTTGCACAATTAGTGGTGCCCTTGTGCCAATTAATTTAACATTTTCTTGCAATGGTAAAGTATTTTATAGTGTGCTTCCAGACAGATTTCTCTTGGCTCGTGAAAAACCTATCTACTGCACACTAAAAAATGTTGATCTGGAAACTAGGCAACAGTCTGGGCACCGCAGTATTATAGGACACCTTTCTGATAAACATACTCTGACCCAGTTAAAAAACATCAGAAAAAAACCTGAAGATCTTGTTCCTGGGTCAGTTGCTGAGACAAATTATCTAAATTCTCAGTGTCAAGTCTACTTCTTGCTGTTTTCCTCAGGAGAAAAAATTATCTAAAATTGAGATAACGTATTTGGGCATTGGAGCGGGGGTTGATAGAGTGAGTCATGATGAAGAGAATGTTCACGCCTAGAACAAAAACTTAACAACACTTCCTCTAGTTGGTGAAATAATCCACAGCATGATAATGTAGACTATATCTATGGTGTTAAATCAGCTAGAACATTCTTTAACCCAGGAACGCACTCGAATTTTAAATAAAACTTCAGTCGCCTTTTCTGTCACTTTGCTGTTCTGGGAGTAGCACATCCTCCACCACTTGTACTGAAAAAAATCTACTAAAATTATGGAGCTAGCACGCAAAGTGAACTGAAATGACAAACAAGCCACCAACATGCAAGTGTCTTGTATTCCAGTGCGGAATAACTGCACTCTAGATGTGAATGCCACAACAACATCCAGACCATCTCCATCTTATAACTAAATATCAGAGCTTAAAGACTGGAATCCATCAGTATTTTACATCCAATCCGGATATCAAATGGTTTGAAGGGGGACAGCACATACTATGTCTTTCTGTGCCTGCTAGTACGTTTTTTAAAATCCTTTGGATCACACGTTTTTCATATTTTGTTTTTTCATTATGGAGACCCTATAGGGGTATAGTTATTTCAGCAAAGTGTGGTACAAATCAAGCAAAACACCCTGAAAGTCCAAGAATGACCGTAGCACACCTTCATTAGTTTGTCTTAAAGCTTTGTGACTAAGGCCAACCTCTCGGTAGACTCAATACTGGAAATGTCCCTTTCTGGAAGCGTACCTTTCTGGAAACGTGCCGATCTAGGTGCTCGTCGCCACTAAAAGGATTCCACTACACAGATTCTGATGATGAAAGGATTAACAGAAGGAACAGGAAACATTCAAATCATAAGCGCTCCTTGACAATCAGCAACTGGCTGTGCTAAAATCAATCACAAGCATCTCAAAGGGAATGTTACACTCAAAAGGAAATCCGTATTTCACAATTTCACACTAAGAAAGGCCTAACACAAAGTAGAAATACTGGTCCCACTGTGGTATGCCAAAGGGAGAGGTAGGAAACAAGTATTGTAACCCATTCAAAAATGCATAACAGCTGGCAACTTAAATAAGGAAGTCTGATCCTGCAACCACAAAAAAGCAGAAAGAGTCAAAAGGTAACTGTGCCCAGAACAAAGCCTTGCTGGGCCAGGGATAAAACAAGTAACAAAAATGTCAGATAACCTTGGCTGGAGGGGGACTAGCTGATGAGAATCGCACCAAGACACACATTTTTCCCAAAAAAAGGCAAAAGTATATACAGGGTTGTCGAGAAACGCATGGCTGTCACGATGACATCAACCACCTACGGAGGAAAGTCGAATGTGTTCACCTGTCGCCGCACAATCTCCAAGCATGACGGTAGAGAATGCGAAGGCCTGCGTGCAGAACCGGCCCTTCTTTCACAACCGCAGATCCTCTCAGAGGGGCTGCCTGATTGGAGGACAGATGCTTAAACCCAGAAGTTCTGGACACCATACACTCCATGCCCAATCTGGAGCCACGAGGATGACTTGGGTGCTGTCTGTTCTGATCTTCTTGAGAACTTAGGGCAGGAGAAGAGGCATACAAAGAGACCCAAGTTCCACTTGAGGCAAAACGCATCTCAGAGAGAGAGAGAAAGACGCCGTGGACACAGAGGTGCTAACATTGCACGTTTTAGGCAGTGATGAAGAGATCGAGCCAAGGTTCTCCCAATTAATTTGTAGAAAAGACCTTGTGCAACCTCAGGATGTATTGCCACTCGCGATCTGCTAGGTGTCAATGGCTGAGATCATCGACCTGGGCATTCAGAGAGCCCACCAAATGGTTTACCACTAGGAAGATTCCTGGGTGGTCCAGCTATTTTCAGAGGTGCAGTGCCTCAGGCACAGGGTCCATGACACATCCCGTCCTGTTTGCTGCAGAACCACATAATGGTGGTGCTGTCCCTGAGCACCTGACCAAGCCTCCCCTTCATGGATGGAAGGAAGAATTTCAGCACGAAGCGGGTGACCGTCCGGCTTCTGCTCTCCAACTCTCATGCATAATCATCACTGTCAGCTCTGGGTGGGGAAGGGCTCGAGGTCCAGTAACCACCACTGAAGATTTTGTGCAGTCTCCTCCAAAATCTGAACTTGGCCGGAGAGGTACCCTTGATTTTGGGCCCACTGAGACTTCATATCCCCCTGCAGAGCCCGCATCAGCAATCTGGCGTACTCGACTATCAAGATGGAGGCGATCATCAGTCCCAGTAGCCTCGGAGTCGACCTCACTGAAATCCAGGGCTAAGGCTGGAAATGTACGATCATAGCCTGAATGTCCTGGAGTCTCTTTCACAGGAGAAAGGCACAAACCCAAAACATGTCTAGAATGGTTTCGATGAAGAGAAGCATCTGAGTCAGGTGTGGGTTCAGCACTTTGATAATAAACTCGAAAGATGACAGGAGGTTCGCAGTAGTCTGGTAGGTGGTTAATGACTGTCTTGGGTGAGCCTGCCTTCAACAGCCAGTTGTCCAAGTAGGGGAAAAAATAGCACCCCATACTTCCGAAGGTGTGCTGTCACCACCGCCATCACTTTTATGAACACCTGAGGGACGCTGGTGAGACCAAAGTGAAGCACAGTAAACTGGAAATGCTCCTGTCCTGCAAGTAGCGCCGATGGGTCAGCAGGATAGGTATATGGAAATACGCAACCTGCAGAACCAGCGCCACCATACAGTCTCCAGCGTCAGGGCAGACAAGACCTGGGCCAGGATAAGCATTTTGAATTTTTCCTTCCAGAGGAAGGCGTTGGGAGGGAGCCAGTCTAAATTAGGACGAAGGCCTCTGTCCATCTTGGTCACCAGCGGCAATAGCAATCATGACCTACGTCTGATGCTAGAACCCTCTCTATGGCTCCCTTGGCAAAGAGAGCTGACACTTCCTGGCAAAGTAAAGAGAGATGGTCCTCCGTCAGCCTGTCGTAAGTGGGTGGCATGGGTGGAAGGGTGGTCATGAAGGGGAGGGAGTAGCTCCTTAGGACAATCTCGAGAATACCGAGGTCTGAATTTATTGCCAGTGGGGTAGTGGACTGGGCTGACCTCTGGCTGCCTGACCCACGAGGTCGGTGTGCGCGCATCCTCGGCCACGCAGGGGCTACAAAGCTTGCGTGCTATAGTGTCTAGGCAGGTAGAGACACAGCTGGAAGCCCCTTCCGTGGCCGCAAACGGCGGACTGGTGTTGACAGGGGGCCATGGAAAGGCCCAAGGACCTGCCCGTAGCTCTGATGTCTTTGAAGCATCTGGTGCCAAGTCTGTCTTGTCTCCAAAGAGACAGGAGCCATCAAAGAGCATGTTTATAAGCGAAGCTTAAACATCCCCTACAAAGCCAGTTATCCTAAGCTGAACATGGCACAGTAAGGCCACCGACGAAGAAACCGCTCTGCCTAACGAGTTGGTCGTGTCCAGCCCACATCGGATTGTGATGTTAGCGGTCTCTCTCCCGTCAGCCATAGCTTGGGAGAGCAACGTTTGGTCCTCCTCCAGGACCATAGGCAGCATCTGTGTAACCAAAACCCAAAGGAAATGTGAGTAACAGCCCAAAAGGTATGCAGTGCCAGGCTGGCGGAAGAAAAAAATTTTTTCTCTAAGATCTCCTGCGTTTTGGATTCCCTTTCCGGTAGGTGATGCCCCAGGATTTACTTGAGAAGTGGAGGCTTGGACTACTAAGCTCTCCCGGGTGGGATGCTGGGTGAGTAAAGAGGGGTCCCCTGGGGTGATGCAATGTCCTGTTCATAGGAGCCCCTGTGCAGGTCTTGGACCAGGTTTCAAGTAGGACGTCCGTGAGGACTTCTTTAAACAGGAGAAGCAGTTCGGATGGGGAAACTCCCGGCTGAAGCACCTCCGCCAAGACATTCATCTTACAGCCACAGAGGGTAGCGTAAGGTCCAGGACCTCGGCCGTACTCCTCACCACAATAGCAAATGAGGCTCCTTCCTCTGTAGCCATGGTAGTAGGAGATACCAAGCTAGTATCTGGGGAGGTGTCCAGTCCACTGGCACCCGCCAATTCCTGACACCGGTCCATATTGGAGTCTAGGGGCTATTCTTTAAGTCAAATGGTCCATCCCAATCTTCCCCAAGTGCTAGCCCATAGGAATAGGGCTCAGGCTCCGTCCTGGAGGGAATGGCTCCAGTTTGCTTCGGGCGACGTCCCTTCGACTTTGTGTCGGGGATAAGAACAAGTCAATCATTGCCGGTCCAGATCCATCTGTAGATCCAAATGGCCCCACTGGCACGGAGGGCAGACCAGCCCGTGAGGAACCAGTATGGGCCCCAGCAGAATCCGTGGGGCCCAAAGGCGCACCAGCAGGGACAGGCCACCCAAATGTGAAGTGCATGGCCTCATAAAATTCTTGGAGTTGGGCGAGGGTCGCTCTGGCTCTTGGAAACTCAGGGAGGCGCGGAGACAGTCCAGGCGCAGGCTCAACCAAGAAGTTAGGCCTCGTGTGACAACCCTCCGTCATCTCGCCGGATGACTTCGACAGACGGGGTGAAGTTGAAGACCTCTTCAACCTCTTGCTCTTCTTCTGGGACTTACCGAAGTGGGACGACTTCGACAGAGACGAAGATCGATGGCTCTGTGAATGATCCTGGGAGCTTCCTCTAGACTGGGATCGAGACGGTCACTGCGTCGCACATTGAGCGGAATGGAGCTTGAGGGATCGCTACCTCAATGCCTTTGGGTGCATGGTGAGACCATTGGCGCAGGTCTTGGCGTTGTGGTGGTGCTCACGACACCAGAGACAGAGGAGGTGCGGGTCGGTCACTGACATTTGCCTAGGACAGGAACCGCACAACTTGAATTCAGCCTCCCTCGTTACCGTCCCTGCCAAACCAGGAGACTAGTCTCAAAAACGTCGACGAGGTCGAAAGGAAGACTGTCAAAACATGATTAAGGGTAGCTTTCTGCGGATCTGCGCTGACTCGCGCCTATATAGGTACTGCACACGTCACTTCCGGTGCAGACGATGCCACGTAGATCCGAACGATGCCACCTACTGGCGTGCAAGGGTACAAAACAAATTCCAGATCCAGTCTGGCACCTGTGGCTAATTCTAAGGTTAGGCATCTGTGGCTAGAAGCCTCTATCAGATGTTAGCATGCGGGAGTGGCGTCTATATACGCTCCGCACGTCATTTCCGGAGCGGAACGGTGTCAGTGCGGAGCCACATGGCACCACATACCGGCTCGCAGAGGTACTGCTGAAAGGTTTCCGGACGCCTGGGGAACATTCAAAAGGTGAGGCATCTGCAGCTAGAAGTCTCTATCAGAAATCCAACTTCTGAAGCATAAAGAAGAGCCCAGAAAATGCTGCAAATAAGTAACTGAGCAAGAGAGAGAACACTGATAACTACAATTAACAGAAAGAACATGGATTGGGTGAAATGATCTCAGAGAAAGCATGCAAAAGGCATGCATTCCAGTGAGACAACAAGTTATTGATAAGGAGAAGTCGAACAAGTATGAATGAGGGACAGCCACAGTCTAGGGATGGGCATAGTATGTAATTGAGCTGTTGTGCATGCTTTAGGAATATGATAGAAGGTAGAGCCTACGTCATAGGGGCATGACCTCTGTTTCATTCAATTAACTCCGAATATGAACCATGTGAAGCACATTTCAGCAGCAGTCCAGATGTTAACAGGTTCAAGCCTCAGTTGCACCTCTTCAGTTAAAGTGGACACTGTGAGAAGTTGGCCTGGTATATGCGGTCCACTAATTATAGTGGGCACCTTGCACCAGTCCAAACAACCCCTTATTGGAGATAGGTTAAAGACAACCTTTATTGAAAGCTATCCTAGTGGTAGCTATGGAGAGCAGCCTTCAGGCTAAGTCTTGAAGGAATGTAAAGCAGCTTGTTTTACCAGCCTATAATCTCTTGAGTGACCAAATGAAAGAGGACCACACCAGGTATATATTCAAACTATATGTATTTATTGCTAAACACACCCCTCTAGTCTCTTTATGAGGCTAGAGTTCGAAGTACATAAGATATAAGTTAGTTATCAACAGTAATAGCACAAATACACGTTTGAGCCCTAGGGGCGTACCAAACCATATACCAATAAAGTGGTATAAGAACCAAGACTGAGCTAGACACAGGGCCTAGAGCCTGTAGAAGTGCTTGGACCACAAGGAACCACCCAAGGTAGTGACACAGGGGACCCACGGGGGACGCGTGCAGTGTAAGAACACAGCCGCGAATCGCCGTTGACTTCTATGGGGAAAGTCGCGGTTGGAATTTTAAAGAAAAGGGACACTTAGAGGAGGACTTGGAGCAAACCCCTTTAGAACTGGGTTGTTCTAGAGTCTATACCCACGGGAGCACTGGAGTACTCGAGTTACCTCACCCAGGGAAGCCAGGTGCATAGGTGTCTTTCGGGGTCGGGTTTCGTCGTCGTTTTCAATGGCGATCTGCTGCAAAGTGCTGCTGGCGGCCAAGTCGAAAGTGTTCGGGTGGATCCAAAGGTGGATCGAAGATCTGAAGAACCTGAAAGCAGAGGGGACAGAGTCTGGGTCACTAGCCAGTGACCAGGAAGGCGATGAGCAGATGCCCACCGATGTCGAGTGCTTCAGGTAGGTTGACGGTCGTCTTGACTCTTCAGCCACGAGGTCCAGGAGGCGTCGACGACGACCAGGAGCTGGATTCGAGCTGTCCCACAACGTCTGTCGATTGCAGGGGTGTCGGCGACCGGATTGGACCCAACAAGCCTTGGCAACGGCAAGTCTCGTGGAAATAGAAGAAGGACGGTGGTGCAGACCAGCAAGGTCTGAGGGACTCACCCAGCGAGGGTAAGTTAGGGCATGCCTGGAGCAACCAGGGAAGCCAAAGCAGAAGAAGATTGGCCTTCGGGAGGGCCTACTAGCCAACGGACTAGCGACCGCGAAGGAGCCTCGAGTTGACGCACTTGGAGCTGGCTCACAGGACACTCGTGGAGTGGAGGCCAGTTATCTTCGGTGCAGTCGGTGCTGGAGGCTGGGGCTACTCGGAGCCCAAAGCACAACTTCGTGGGAGACCCAGAAGAGGATGCACTTACAAAAGTACGCGGTGTCCAGGGGGCACGGTTCCACGTTACCCACGATAGCCACGGGCCTCAGCTTTGCTGGGGACTCAGGGTAGCCTCGGGAAGTCTGGAAATCCACCTCTGGTGATGCAAAGACTTCGGCGTCCGGCGGGAGCTTCAGCGATGCAGACCGGACAATTGCTTCGTTGGTGCCTGCCAAGCAGGGGAGTCACTCCTTGACCCCAAGGGAGATTCTTCAATCCTCTAATCTTGAAGTAGAGCGTCGAAGGTCCAGGATTCTGTGTCAGAGTTTCGTCCAGGTAAATCTAAAGTCCTAAGGACTGGGGTCCCATACTTATACCAAGTTAGGGGTTGGACATACTCTGGGGACCCACCTATGGGAGGGTCAGGGCAGAGGGGTGGTTACACCCCTTTCCCTTTGTCCAGTTTCGCGCACAGAGCAGGGGCTGGAAGCCCCTGAGCCGGTTTGAACTGGGGTATGCACAGGGACACCAAGGGTGCCCCCAGTGCAGGACTTCAAAGCACCAGAGAGTGCTCCCGCCCAGCCCCAATACACACTATCCTGTCTGGGGAGGTGGTTACACCTCCCTGGGACAGGAAACCTATTGTCCAGGCCTCCCCTGCCGGAGTTTCGGTCAGCAGCAGGAGGCCAGACTCGTGTCTGTGGCAGCGGCATCCATTTTGTGATGCCAGGGCTTGGAAAGAAGTTACCGGGCAGGCCGGTGTGTACATGTCTCTCCCTCTAGAAGGGTGGAATGCTACCCCCGCCGCCAGAACTGGTGGGGGGGGTAGTATTCCAAGATGTTTGACACCAAACACGACATGTTTCCGTGCAGCCATCCCAAAGTTAGCATTTAACGCGAGGTTATAATGCGCTTAAGAGTATATGGTCAGGCTGCACTACAAACAGCATCAGAGAAGGGTCTCCGAACGCTGCAGAGGGGCTCTGCTCATGCAGGGGCCCCCCTCTCACATAGGAACCAAGCACTCTGCCTTCAGGATTGACAAGGCCTGCCATAGGAGTGACTTATAGGTTTATATGTGTGTAGCTATGTAGTGATATAGGTAACCTATATCACAGTAAGGGGTGCTTGCACCACCATACCCAGGCTGCAGTAGCAGACCTGTGGTGTCCTTTTGGCTGGCCTTCCAGGGGTGGCACAATACATGCTTCAGCCCCTGGCAGGCCTCTGAGGTACCTATGCCCTGGGTACATAGTATACCATATACTAGGGACTTACAAGGGCACTCCAGATTCCAATCAGAGATGTGCCTAAGGCACATGGAAACCATTTTAGAGAGGAAGCAGCTAGGCTGGGGTTCTGATTAGCAGGGCCCCAGCCAGACTAAAGTCGAAAAACAGTGAAGCATCAGCAAAAAGTGGGGGTACCCATGTGAAGCAGATCCTACTCTCCTACACACACCCTTTTACTTTTTAACTAGTCATAGCTTTATCCTCCATGATATCAGCATCACTCCCTGCCAAAATGGTTACTTTTAGGAACAGTTTTGCAGCTTTAAGAAGTTTCTTTATTCACATTCACAGACAGTGCATTATTTCCCCCTTCTAGTGGCTGGGTCCATAATTGTCTTCTTTCTAGTCTTTTTTCTTCTTCTTGAGCACTGTCAATCATTTGGTGGTAAAACCATTCTCCTGTAATATCGGATATACACCCTGGAAAACCCTGTGCATGGTCGCCATCTTCAGATTCTTTTTTATTTGGCAACTTGTTATGTCATGTGAATTTGTAGAGCATGGCTAATCACCCGTGAGGGTATTCAGGCGCTAGGTAGGGCAGACCTGAAGGGGGATGAGGAGATCATGCCTGTTTCGTCTGGAAGAGCTATGTCTTGAGGTGCCTTCGGAAGTCCATGAGGGAGTAGAAGGTTCGGAGGTGTTTTGGGAGGTCGTTCCATGTCTTGGCTGCAAGGTATGAGAAGGAGCGTCCTCCGCTTTTGGTCTTTTTGATGCAAGGGAGGTGAGCCTGGGACACAGATCAAAGGTGTCGGTGGGTTGGTAGAAGTTGAGGCGGTGGTTGAGGTAAGTTGGACCAGTGTTGTGGAGAGCTTTGTAGGTATGGGAGATTAACTTGAACTTAAATCTTTCCTGGACTGGGAGCCAGTGGAGATTATGGAGGTGTGGAGAGGCACAAGTTACTAACTTGTGTAACGATATATCTGTAAGAGACAGTAGTTAGTGACAGATTCCTTACCTTAGAATATCCCCAGGCGTCAGGCTGGATCCGGAAAGTTTTTTGCGTAGCAGTACCCTTGCGCGTCGGTAGGCGGCGTCGTGCGGCTCCGCGTCCGTCGTCGGCGTCGTGATCGCCGGGATGACGTCGCGGGCAGTACTTAGGCGCCGCCCTGCGCGCTGACGTCAGTTCTGTACACGACTTTCCGCGCCAGGAACGCAGAGCCATGCAAGAAGCTGACATAGGTGTCTGAAAAATACTAGGGCCCTGAAAGGGATGTCCTTAACCCTAGAAATCAGTTCGCAGAACGGGGAGGATGGGTGGGCGGTAGGAATCTGTCACCAACTACTGTCTCTTACAGATATATCGTTACACAAGTTAGTAACTTGTGCATCTGAAAGAGACACGTTAGTGACAGATTCCTTACCTTAGAATAGATACCCCAGCAATACCAACCCCGGTGGTGGGTCTGCGAACAAAGATCAGACAAGGAAGTCCTGGAGGACAGAACGGCCAAAGAAGCCGTCCCTCCAGACCTGACTGTCAAGGCAGTAATGCTTTGTAAACGTGTGCAGCGAGGCCCACGTAGCTGCCTGACAGATAACCGGCAGCGGAACACCGCGGCCCAAGGCCGTGGTAGCAGCCGTTGCCCTGGTGGAATGGGCACGCAGCCCAACAGGAGGCTCCTTTTAGCCAAAGAATAGCAGGTCTTGATGCACAAGGTAACCCAGCGGGAGATGGTCCTCTTGTGCACCGCCCGACCTTTTTGGCGCCCACGTAGCCAACAAAGAGCTGGTCATCCACCCGGAAGTGTTTTGTGCGGTCAATATAGAAAGAGAGCGCACGTTTTGGGTCCAGACGGTGGAGCCTCTCTTCCTCTCTGGAAGGATGCGGAGGCGGAAAGAAGGTGGGCAAAGTGATGGTCTGCCCAATGTGGAAAGCAGTAACCACCTTTGGCAAGAAGGACGGACGCGTCCGAAGAACAACCTTGTCTGGATGAACAGACAGAAAGGGAGGTTTGCAAGATAGAGCCTGGAGCTCACTCACCCGCCGAGCGGAGGTGATGGCCACCAGAAAGGCTGTCTTCAGAGTCAGAAGACGAAGAGGACAGTTATGTAGAGGCTCAAAGGAGCGCACATTAAAAGGTAAGAACCAAGTTCAAGTCCCACTGAGGCATCACAAACGGAACAGGAGGGAAGAGGTGAGTAATGCCTTTTAAGAACCTGTTAACAACAGGGGACTTGAAAAGGAGGGCTGATCAGGGAGCCTGAGGAAGGCCGAGATAGCACAAAGATAACCCTTGATGGTACCCAGGGCAGAACCCTGTTGGGCCAGAGAGAGAAGGAACAGAAGGACCTCAGAAAGAGGGGCAGAAAGGGGATTCACAGCCTTTGCTGTGCACCATGCCACAAATTTGTTCCACCTGCAGGCGTATACCACCTTAGTGGAGGGACGCCTGGCTGCCAGAATCACATCACAAACTTCGGGAGGCAAGTCGAAAGGAATCAACTGCCGCCGCTCAATCTCCACGCAAGCAGGTGTAGACTGGACAGGTTCGGGTGGAGGACCGTCCCCTGCTGCTGCGACAGAAGATCCTCCCGAAGAGGCAGACGGATCGGGGATCTACGCTCATATTGAGTAGCTCGGGATACCAAACTCTTCGAGCCCAGTCCGGAGCCACAAGAATGACTTGGGCCCGGTCGTGCCGAATCTTCTTCAACACTCTGGGTAGAAGTGGTATAGGCGGAAAGGCGTACAATAGACCGCAACTCCACTCGTGACGGAAGCGTCGCCGAGCGAGTGCCGCCTTGGAAATTCCAACGCGCAGAACTGATGACATTGCGCGTTCTCTTCGGTGGCGAATAGATCTAACCAAGGCTCTCCCCACTGTAGAAAGAGTCCTTGCGCCACTTCCGAGTGAAGACGCCATTCGTGATCCATCATGCACCTGCGGCTGAGTTCGTCCGCCCTGGCGTTCAGGGAACCTGCCAGGTGTTGAACCACCAGGAACATGCCCTGATGTTCCAGCCATGTCCAGAGGCGCAGAGCCTCCTGACAAAGGGTCCACGACCCCACCCCGCCTTGTTTGTTGCAGTACCACATGGCGGTGGTGTTGTCTGTGAACACCTGCACTACCTTCCCTTTGACAGAGGGAAGGAATGCCTTGAGTGCAAGTCGGATCGCCCGGAGCTCCAGAATGTTGATATGGAGCCGGGACTCCGCCGGAGACCAGAGGCCTCTGATCTCCGCCTCTCCCATGTGACCGCCCCATCCCAGAAGGGACGCGTCCGTCACAACTGTGTGCTCTGGCTGGGGAAGGGAGAGGGATCTGCCCATGACCCATTGCCGGTTCGAGAGCCACCACTGCAACTGTTTTGCAGTCCCCTCCGAGATCTGGACGTGATCGGACAGGTCGCCCTGGTGCTGCGCCCACTGGAACTTCAGGTCCCACTGCAGAGCCCGCATATGCCATCTAGCATGAGTGACCAGCAGGATGCAGGAGGCCATGAGGCCCAGCAGCCTCAGGGTCATCCGTACCGAAACCCAGGATAAAGGCCGAAAGATCGGAATCATAGCCTGAATATCCCGGACTCGCCGTTCGGGAGGATAGGCCCGAAACTGCGTCGTGTCCAGAACTGCTCCGATGAAAAGGAGCTGTGGAGAAGGAATCAGATGCGACTTCGGCACATTGATGGAGAACCCCAGCGAGTGCAGGAGTTCGGCCGTAGTCTGGAGGTGGGAGACGACTGCCTGGGACGAGCCCGCCTTCAGCAGCCAGTCGTTGAGGTAGGGGAAGACTGAAACCCCTGCCCGGCGCAGATGAGCTGCGACCACCGCCAACACTTTCGTGAACACCCGAGGGGCACTGGTAAGGCCAAAGGGGAGCACGGTGAACTGAAAATGCTCGGGGCCTACCGTGAACCGAAGGTAACGCCGGTGGGCCGGCAGGACGGGGATGTGGAAATACGCGTCCTGCAAGTCCAACGCTACCAACCAGTCTCCAGGGTCGAGGGCAGTCAAGACCTGAGCTAGGGTGAGCATCTTGAACTTCTCCTTCCGGAGGAAGCGATTGACGTTCCGGAGGTCCAAGATAGGACGCATGTCCTCCTTGTCCTTTTTGGGCACCAGAAAGTAGTGGGAGTAGCAACCACGCCCTACTTCTGGGGTCGGAACATGCTCGATGGCCCTCTTGGTCAAGAGGGCCGTGACTTCCTTCTGTAGAAGCACCAAGTGATCCCCTGACATGCGGTGGAATTGAGGTGGCATGGCTGGGGGGTGGTCTCGAAGGGGAGGGAGTAGCCCCTTCGGACAATGTCCAAGACCCACCTGTCCGAGGTGATGGTGCGCCAGTGGGGAAGGTGATGGCGGACCCTGCCCCCTACTGGCGTGCCGTGCACCTGAAATGAGGGATCAGGAGGTCTTGGAGGCCGCGGACGGGTTGGAGGTGGTGGCCTGACCCGCACGCTGGTTGCCCGATCCGCCACGGCGGAATCCACGTCCTCGGCCACGCGAAGACGCCTGCTGCGCGGGCCGGTGGCTGGGCTGCTGACGTGAAGGGGCGCCCCTACCGTGGCCACGATAGGGGCGAAAAGCAGAAGTCAGCGGAGGGCGTGTAGCAGAAAGGCCCAGGGACTTGGCAGTAGCCCGTGAGTCCTTAAAGCGCTCCAACGCATGGTCTGCTTTGGACCCAAAAAGACCGACTCCATCAAAGGGCATGTCCATGAGAGTATTCTGGACATCCCCTGAAAAACCAGTGGTTCTCAGCCAGGCGTGGCGTCGGAGCGCCACCGTCGTTGCAATCGACCTGCCCAGCGAGTCGGCGGTGTCAAGGCCACAACGGATAGTGTATTTGGCCGCATCCCTTCCGCAATGGCGCGGGAAAGCAGTGCCTGGACCTCCTCAGGGCACTGGGGCAAAACATCCGCCACCGAATCCCACAGGGAGTGGGTATATCGGCCCAAAAGACAAGCGGTGTTAACGGACCGCAAGCCAGCACTGGAGGAAGAAAAACCTTTCTTCCCAAACTGATCCAGGCGTTTGGATTCCCTATCCGGAGGAGCGGTAGGGAAGGCGGTTTGGGAAGCGGAGGCTTGGACAACCAAGCTCTCAGGAGTGGGGTGGACAGAAAGAAACAGGGGGTCGCCCGGAGCAGGGCGATGGCGTCGTGACACGTTCCGATCCACAGGAGCCCCTGTGTTGGGCTTGGACCAGGCGCCCAAAAGAACGTCAGTGAGGGCGTCGTTAAACGGCAGCACAGTCTCCGCAGAGGAGGCTGCCTGCTGAAGCACCTCTGTCAAGATGTTAGGCTTGACCGTCAAAGTAGGGAGCTGGAGACGTAAGGCCCCAGCAGCCCTACGCAACACCGTACCAGAATTGGCCCCCTCCTCCGTAGCCACGGGAGGAGACAGCATGCCAGTGTCAGGGGAAGTATCCAGACCACTGGCCTCCCCTAGACTCTCTGTCCAGTCCTCATCATACTGACAGTTGCGCGTCAGAGGGTCATCAGACCCCTCCCAGTCCAACTGGTCCTCCTCAGGTTCAAAATAAGGAGGAGGAGGGACAGTTGGGACCCAAGGTCCCATCGGCGCCGGAGCCGGCGTCGAGCGACGTCGCTCCGGGTCCATGTCCGGAGCCGGAAGGAACTGGGGACGACGCCGCCCGGAGCCCAGGGCGGCGTCGAGAACGGCACCGGAGACATCGGCGCCGGCGGAGGTGTCGTGAGGTCGACCGGCGTCGATGGGGGTTGTGGAGCCGGGATCGAGGCCGGGGCCGAAGCCGGAGCCGGGATCGAGGCTGGAGGCACGGGCGACGCCGGGGCCGGAGCCGTCGGCGACGCCGGAGCAACCCCATCAGGGCCCGCGGGGCCCGAAGGCGCACCGGAGGGGCCTGAAGGCCCGAAGAGGCGGGCCATGGCCGACAGGAACTCCTGTACCTTGGCCGGATCCGCCCCCGAACCCGGGAAGGGCGGGTATGGCGGGGGCGACTCCACAGGCAAGTCCGGGGCCGCGGGGCGGGGACGGTGCCGGGAGGGGCCTCAGCCGAGTCGCGAGACCGGCGAGGCGAAGTCAGAGAGCGACGATGCTTCTTGGACTTCTTGTGCTTAGACTTACCGGACGAAGAAGACTTCGACGCCGACGACCGGTGTGCACTCCGCGAGCGACCCCTGGACCTCTCACGCGACCGGGGCCTCCGTGGAGCCGAATGCCGGGCCTCGAGGAGCTTTCGAGACCGCTCTCGCAAAGCTTTCGGGTTGAGGGCCTGGCATTCGGGACAAGACTCGGTGTCGTGGCCTCGGCCGAGGCAGAAGAGACACTCCCAATGCGGGTCGGTGACGGACATCATCCGCGCACAGGCGCCGCATCGCTTGAAGCCGGGCATCCCTACGACACCTTTAAGTTGGAAAAAACAGTGAAAAAATCACCAAAAAGTATGGTCAAAAATTGACCAGGGCACTGCTCTTCCGGATCTGCGCTTGCTGGCGCGGAAAAGAAGAACTGACGTCAGCGCGCAGGGGCGGCGCCTAAGTACTGCCCGCGACGTCATCCCGGCGATCACGACGCCGACGACGGACGCGGAGCCGCACGACGCCGCCTACCGACGCGCAAGGGTACTGCTACGCAAAAAACTTTCCGGATCCAGCCTGACGCCTGGGGATATTCTAAGGTAAGGAATCTGTCACTAACGTGTCTCTTTCAGATATGTGGTTATTTCGCGGTATGTTCAGGATAAGTCTGGCAACGGCGTTCCAGGTGGTTTGGAGTTGGCGTAGGACATGGGCTGGGATTCCGATGTAGAAGGCGCTTCTGTAATCAAGTCTACCAGTGCTGAGAGTCTTGGTGACTGTCTGGTGTTCAGTGGAAAATCTTGTGTAGAATTAGCAGGATGTAGAAGCATGATGCGGAAACGGCGTTGATATGTCTGCTCATGGAGAGGTTGGTGTCTAGGATGATCCCAAGGTTTTTGGCATGGTCTGTAGGGTGGGGGTGGGGGAGGAGGGGTGTCATGTTTGGAGGGCCATCAAGAGGAGTTCCACGGGGTGTGGCTGTTGCTGAAGAGTAGGACTTTAGTTTTGTCTGTGTTAAGCTGGAGGCAGTTGTTTTTCATCCGAGCAGTGACTTTGCTCATGCAGTTGGTGAAGTCTGCTTTGGCGGTGCTGGTAGAGTCGGTAAGGGAAAGGATGAGCTGTGTGTCATCTGTGTAGGATATTATGTTGATGCCGTGGGCTGTGACGATGTCAGCGAGGGGCATCATGTAGACATTGAAGAATGTTGGGCTGAGCAACGATCCTGGAGGGACTCCACAGATGAGTTTCTTGGGTTCTGAGGTTTAGGGGGACGTCTAACTCATTGAGTTCTGTCCTTGAGGAAGAAGGATATCCACTTGAAGGCCAGTCTGCAGATACCCAAGTGCTGAAGCGTTCTGATGAGTGACTTTGGGGAAACTGTATTGAAAGCTGTGGAGAGGTCAAGGAGGACGAGTGCGGCTCATGAGTCTGATGTCATTGGTGGACACAATAAGGGCTGTCTGTGCTGTGGTTGGTGCGAAAGCTTGATACAGAGCTGTCAGGAGTTGATGGGAGTTCTAGTTGGTCTCCATGACTTTAGCTGGAAAAGGCAGGAGCGAGATGGGTCTGTAGCTGCTGAGGGTGTTGGGGTCCGTTGTTGGTTTCTTCAATGGGGCGTTGACTTCTGCATTTTTCCAGCAATACAGGAAGGTGGCAGTGGTTATAGAAGTGTTGATGATAGCAGTGAGAGCGGGGGAGATAATGGTTTTTCCAAGGTTGTATATGAAGTGGAAGCATGGGTGTGGGTGGATCGTATTCATCACGGCGGTGGTTTCTTCATTCGAGAGGGGCTTCCAGTTACTTAGCTGCTGTTTGGAGAAGAAGGAGGTGACAGGCTGATCGGGTAAAATTCGTATCAGTATGATGTGGGTCGAATGTGTAGTAGATCTTGGCAATTTTCTGTCCGAAAAAGTTTGAGAGGTCGTTGCAGAGTGTTTAGAATAGGATGAGGTCATCCTTGGCAGCTGCAGGATGGGAGAACTTCTTGACGATGATGAAGAGTTCTTTGCCACTGTTGGAGTATGCTTCGAGTTTGAGAGTTAGGGTCTTTTTCTTTGTGTCTTGTAGTTGTTGGTAGAGTTTGAAGGCAGCTTTGTATGTGGATCTTGCAATGGTGTTTTTGTCGAGTCTCCATCTCCACTCAAGTTGTTTGCAGTGGCGCTTGGACTCCGAGGTTGTTTGTTGTTTTTGTAGGACAAACTTCCATAGTTTGTTA
Organism: Calotriton arnoldi; assembly: GCA_963921515.1. Classification (NCBI taxonomy): domain Eukaryota; kingdom Metazoa; phylum Chordata; class Amphibia; order Caudata; family Salamandridae; genus Calotriton; species Calotriton arnoldi. The sequence continues at coordinate 1,756,360 of CAWUFW010002374.1, forward strand.
GGTTTCCTATTACTTTTCACCTACTCCTGCTGCTCCTTAGTTCCAAATCGGCTCCTTTCTTGGGGAGGTCGGAGGGTGAAATTTGAATCCGGAAAATTCTTCAAGCAGCAAAACTATTCATATGGGTATTTATTTTGTTTTGCAGTATCTTTTCTGGATTCACATGCTGTGCAATGATTTTATCTTCCCTCCTTGGGAGGCTGGGTTGCCAAGTGTATTTACAAACTGGTGTTTTAGTACCTGCTGTTCTTCCTTGTTGGCCTGAAGCACAAGTTACTAACTTGTGTAACGATATATCTGTAAGAGACAGTAGTTAGTGACAGATTCCTTACCTTAGAATATCCCCAGGCGTCAGGCTGGATCCGGAAAGTTTTTGCGTAGCAGTACCCTTGCGCGTCGGTAGGCGGCATCGTGCGGCTCCGCGTCCGTCGTCGGCGTCGTGATCGCCGGGATGACGTCGCGGGCAGTACTTAGACGCCGCCCTGCGCGCTGACGTCAGTTCTGTACACGACTTTCCGTGCCAGGAACGCAGAGCCATGCAAGAAGCTGACATAGGTGTCTGAAAAATACTAGGGCCCTGAAAGGGATGTCCTTAACCCTAGAAATCAGTTCGCAGAACGGGGAGGATGGGTGGGGCGGTAAGGAATCTGTCACTAACTACTGTCTCTTACAGATATATTGTTACACAAGTTAGTAACTTGTGCATCTGAAAGAGACACGTTAGTGACAGACTCCTTACCTTAGAATAGATACCCCAGCATTACCAACCCCGGTGGTGGGTCTGCGAACAAAGATCAGACAAGGAAGTCCCGGAGGACAGAACGGCCAAAGAAGCCGTCCATCCGGACCTGAGTGTCAAGGCAGTAATGCTTGGTAAACGTGTGCAGCGAGGCCCACGTAGCTGCCTGACAGATATCCTGCAGCGGAACACCGCGGCCTAAGGCCGTGGTAGCAGCCGTTGCCCTGGTGGAATGGGCACGCAGCCCAACAGGAGGCTCCTTCTTAGCCAAAGAATAGCAGGCTTTGATACACAAGGTTACCCAGCGGGAGATGGTTCTCTTGTGCACCGCCCGACCTTTTTTGGCGCCCACGTAGCCAACAAAGAGCTGGTCATCCACCCGGAAGTGTTGTGTGCGGTTGATATAAAAAGAAAGCGCACGTTTTGGGTCCAGACGGTGGAGCCTCTCTTCCTCTCTGGAAGGATGCGGAGGCGGAAAGAAGGTGGGCAAAGTGATGGTCTCTCCAATGTGGAAGGCAGTAACCACCTTTGGCAAGAAGGACGGACGCGTCCTAAGAACAACCTTGTCTGGATGGACAGACAGAAAGGGAGGTTTGCATGAAAGAGCCTGGAGCTCACTCACCCGCCGAGCGGAGGCGATGGCCACCAGAAAGGCTGTCTTCAGAGTCAGAAGACGAAGAGGACAGTTATGTAGAGGCTCAAAGGGAGCGCACATTAAAAGGTAAGAACCAAGTTCAAGTCCCACTGAGGCATCACAAACGGAACAGGAGGGAAGAGGTGTGTAATGCCTTTTAGAAACCTGTTAACAACAGGGGACTTGAAAAGGGAGGGCTGATCAGGATGCCTGAGGAAGGCCGAGATGGCACAAAGATAGCCCTTGATGGTACCCAGGGCAGAACCCTGTTGGGCCAGGGAAAGAAGGAACAGAAGAACCTCAGAAAGAGGGGCAGAAAGGGGATTCACAGCCTTTGCTGTGCACCATGCCACAAACTTGTTCCACCTGCAGGCGTATACCACCTTAGTGGAGGGACGCCTGGCTGCCAGAATTACATCACAAACTTCGGGAGGCAAGTCGAAAGGAATCAACTGCCGCCGCTCAATCTCCACGCAAGCAGGTGGAGGCTGGACAGGTTCGGGTGGAGGACCGTCCCCTGCTGCTGAGACAGAAGATCCTCCCGAAGAGGCAGACGGATCGGGGGATCTACGCTCATACTGAGTAGCTCGGGATACCAAACTCTTCGAGCACAGTCCGGAGCCACAAGAATGACTTGGGCCCGGTCGTGCCGAATCTTCTTCAACACTCTGGGTAGAAGTGGTATAGGCGGAAAGGCGTACAACAGACCGCAACTACACTCTCGACGAAAAGCGTTGCCGAGCGAGTGCCGCCTTGGAAATTCCAACGCGCAGAACTGATGACATTGCGCGTTCTCTTTGGTGGCGAACAGATCTAACCAAGGCTCTCCCCACTGTAGAAAGAGTCCTTGAGCCACTTCCGAGTGAAGACGCCATTCGTGATCCATCATGCACCTGCGGCTGAGTTCGTCCGCCCTGGCGTTCAGGGAACCTGCCAGGTGTTGAACCATCAGGAACATGCCCTGATGTTCCAGCCATGTCCAGAGGCGCAGAGCCTCCTGACAATGGGTCCACGACCCCACCCCGCCTTGTTTGTTGCAGTACCACATGGCGGTGGTGTTGTCTGTGAACACCTGCACTACCTTCCCTTTGACAGAGGGAAGGAATGCCTTGAGTGCAAGTCGGATCGCCCGGAGCTCCAGAAGGTAGATATGGAGCCGGGACTCCGCCGGAGACAAGAGGCCTCTGATCACCGCCTCTCCCATGTGACCGCCCCATCCCAGAAGGGACGCGTCCGTCACAACTGTGTGCTCTGGCTGGGGAAGGGAGAGGGATCTGCCCATGACCCATTGCCGGTTCGAGAGCCACCACTGCAACTGCTTTGCAGTCCCCTCCGAGATCTGGACGTGATCGGACAGGTTGCCCTGGTGCTGCGCCCACTGGAACTTCAGGTCCCACTGCAGAGCCCGCATATGCCATCTGGCATGAGTGACCAGCAGGATGCAGGAGGCCATGAGGCCCAGCAGCCTCAGGGTCATCCGTACCGAAACCCAGGATAAAGGCTGAAAGATCGGAATCATAGCCTGAATATCCCGGACTCGCCGTTCGGGAGGATAGGCCCGAAACTGCGTTGTGTCCAGAACTGCTCCGATGAAAAGGAGCTGTGGAGAAGGAATCAGATGCGACTTCGGCACATTGATGGAGAACCCCAGCGAGTGCAGGAGTTCGGCCGTAGTCTGGAGGTGGGAGACGACTGCCTGAGACGAGCCCGCCTTCAGCAGCCAGTCGTCGAGGTAGGGGAAGACTGGAACCCCTGCCCGGCGCAGATGAGCTGCGACCACCGCCATCACTTTGGTGAACACCCGAGGGGCACTTGTAAGGCCAAAGGGGAGCACGGTGAACTGAAAATGCTCGAGGCCTACCGTGAACTGCAGGTAACGCCGGTGGGCCGGCAGGACGGGGATGTGAAAATAAGCGTCCTGCAAGTCCAACGCTACCAACCAGTCTCCAGGGTCGAGGGCAGTCAAGACCTGAGCTAGGGTGAGCATCTTGAACTTCTCCTTCCGGAGGAAGCGATTGACGTTCCGGAGGTCCAAGATAGGACGCATGTCCTCCTTGTCCTTTTTGGGCACCAGGAAGTAGTGGGAGTAGCAACCACGTCCTACTTCTGGGGTCGGAACATGCTCGATGGCCTTCTTGGCCAAGAGGGCCGTGACTTCCTTCTGCAGAAGTACCAAGTGATCCCCTGACATGCAGTGGAATTGAGGTGGCATGGCTGGGGGGGTGGTCTCGAAGGGGAGGGAGTAGCCCCTTCGGACAATGTTTAAGACCCACCTGTCCGAGGTGATGGGACGCCAGTGGTGAAGGTGATGGCGGACCCTGCCCCCTACTGGCGTGCTGTGCACCGGAAAGGAGGGACTAGGAGGGCTTGGAGGCCGCGGACGGGTTGGAGGTGGTGGCCTGACCCGCACGCTGGTTGCCCGAACCGCCACAGCGGTATCCACGTCCTCGGCCACGCGTAGACGCTTGCTGCGCGGGCCGGTGGCTGGGCAGCTGACGTGACTGGGCGCCCCTTCCGTGGCCACGAAAGGGGCGAAAAGCAGAGGTGAGCGGACGGCGTACAACAGAAAGGCCCAGGGACTTGGCAGTAGCCTGTGAGTCCTTAAACCGCTCCAGCGCATGGTCTGCCTTTGAACCAAAAAGACCGAATCCATCAAAGGGCATGTCCATGAGTGTATTCTGGACATCACCCGAGAAACCAATTGTTCTCAGCCAGGCGTGGCGACGTAGCGCCACCGTCGTCGCAAGCGATCTGCCCAGCGAGTCGGCGGTATCAAGGCCACAACGTATGGTGTATTTAGCCGCATCTCCCCCTTCCGCAATGGCGCGGGTAAGCAGCGTCTGGACCTCCTCAGAACACTGCGGCAAAACAGCCGCCACCGAATCCCACAGGGAGTGGGTATATCGGCCCAAAAGGCAAGCGGTGTTGACGGACCGCAAGCCAGCACTGGAGGAAGAAAAAGCCTTCTTCCCAAATTGGTCCAGGCGTTTGGATTCCCTATCCGGAGGGACGGTAGGGAAGGCGGTTTGGGAGGCAGAGGCTTGGACAACCAAGCTCTCGGGGGTGGGATGTTGGGAGAGAAACAAAGGGTCGCCCGGAGCAGGGCGATGGCGTCGGGCCACGTTCCTATCCACAGGAGCCGCTGTGGTGGGTTTGGACCAGGCACCCAAAAGAACGTCAGTGAGTGCATCATTAAACGGCAGCACAGTCTCCGAGGAGGAAGCCGCCGGCTGAAGCACCTCTGTCAGGAGGTTAGTCCTGACGGCCACAGTAGGCAATTGGAGATGTAAAGCTCCAGCTGCTCTACGCAACACTGTTGCAAAATTAGCTCCCTCCTCCGTAGCCACGTCGGTCCGGCTCCATGTCCGGAGCCGGAGAGAGCCGGGGACCGACGCCGTCCGGAGCCCCGGACGGAGTCAGGAACGGCACCGGGGACATCGGCGTCGGCGTGGTTAGGTCAACCGGCGTCGATGGGGGTTGCGGCACCACGGAGCCGGGATCGAGGCCGGAGCCGAGGCCGGGATGAAGGCTGGTGGGACAGGCGACACCGGGACCGGAGTCGACGGCGGCGCCGGGGCAACCCCATCAGGGCCCACGGGGCCCGAAGGCGCACCGGAGGGACCTGAAGGCCCGAAGAGGCGGGCCATGGCCGACAGGAATTCCTGTATTTCGGCCGGAGTCACCCCCGAACCGGGAAAGGACGGGTAATGCGGGGGCGGCTCTACAGGCATGTCCGGGGCCGCGGGGGCGGTGCCGACTGGGGCCTCAGCCGAGTCGCGAGACCGGCGAGGCGAAGTCTTAGAGCGATGATGCTTCTTAGACTTTTTGTGCTTCGACTTACCCGAGGAGCGCGAAGACTTGGACTCCGACGACCGGCGGGGACTCCGCGACCGGCCCCTCGACCTCTCCCGGGACCGGGGCTTGGTGCGGCGCGGAGCCGACTGCCGGACCTCGAGTAGCTTTCGAGACCGCTCTCGCAAAGCCTTCGGGTGAAGTTTCCGGCAGTCAGGGCACGACTTCGTGTCGTGGTCTCGGACGAGACAGAAGAGACACTCGAGATGCAGGTCCGTGATCGACATCATGCGACCACAGGCTCCGCATGGCTTGAAGCCGGGCATCCCTACGACACCTAGGAGTCGTGAAGACTCTATGAAGAAACAGTGAAAAAATTCACAAAAAAAAGTTAGTCAAAAATTGACTAGGGCACTGCTCTTCCCGGATCTGCGCTTACTGGCGCGGAAAAAGAACTGACGTCAGCGCGCAGGGGCGGCGCCTAAGTACTGCCCGCGACGTCATCCCGGCGATCACGACGCCGACGGCGGACGCGGAGCCGCACGACGCCGCCTACCGACGCGCAAGGGTACTGCTACGCAAAAACTTTCCGGATCCAGCCTGACGCCTGGGGATATTCTAAGGTAAGGAATCTGTCACTAACGCGTCTCTTTCAGATTATTCACACAATAATGAATTGTAAAGATAGGTATGGATGACGATGTAGCCGTCATACAGATGTGCCGCTTATGGAAACGCTGGCGATGAATGCTAGTGCTGCCCCCTTTTCTTTATGGGGAGTGGGTAGGTGTTTACCACCAATGGTATCCCACTTTTTTCCCAGTTTTGCAGCATATTTGGATAGTTTTTGCTATCCTTCTTGAAATGGCCCTCTTAGTGATTGGAAAACCATTATTTGGTGATGTAAAGGAAACGAAGAATTGGCTTTCCTTCCTGATTTCTTTTGTTCCCAGCGGGTAGTACAGGACTGGTCTCCTGATGTCCAGCGTATGCAGGGCTCTTTTAATCTACATTTTTGGTTGCTGAAAAAAACTGCTAACTAGAAGGCTTGATTGACGCGGAAGAACAAGATGACTTTTGGGAGGAACTGTGCGTTTTTCTTCATGAAAGCCCTGTCCTTATATAGCTGTCGGTAGGGTTCTACACCCCCGTTACGCCCCGAGTGCTTTTACATTCACTAACTATACGTAATGGTTATCAATAAGGCTGCCTTGAGTGTTAAGTATTTGAGCACAGCCTTATGTGTAAGTTCAAAGGACCCTTTCATTATTTGTGCTAGTACTATGTTTAAATTCCACATGAGTGCGGGTGCAGACCTTGGTGGTGCCAGAATTTTTGCCCCCTTAGCAATCTTTTGATGACTGGTATACGGAAGAAGCTTCCCATATGGTGCACTGCATGTATGCCACTACAGCTGATAAGTGAATTGATAAGTGCACTTAAAGTGAAATGTACGAAAGGTTATCATCTACAAGTTGAGTGAAATACAAAACAATGGTGGCATTGTATGTGCTGCTGCTGGTGGGTAGCATGTACAAGTAGTAGGACTTCTAGCCCCTCTAAGGACTTGCATGGAGTTTGGGGGCGGGGGTCATCTTCTGTGTCTGAATTCTAAATTCACAGGAGTCACACTGCTAAGCAGAGGCTGGCTGGCTCCAAGTTGCACAACTGGGCCCTTTGCATTGTCAGCAAGCCCTGATGGGCTGGTAAGTTTATCACCTTGCCCTGTGCCATCTCAACTCCCGGCGAACCAAGTCTGCCTGGCCCACTGGGGGGCCATAAATATTAGTTTCATGGATGTCTGTTTGCACTTACTTAGTACTAATGGTATTAGTGGAATTGGGGAGGGGGGGGGGAAGCATATGCAGATTTCCCTGACAATCTATTGATAGAGCATTCCCCTGTGATCAGTGGTGTGGGTTCCTGAATTTTAAGCTCTGGCATTTTGCATTCTCTGTGTTGTGAGGAGATCTATTTATAGTGTGCCCCACTCTTGAAACACCTTTCTCACTGTGCTTGTTTTAGCTCCGAATTGTGTGAGGTGTTGTTTTTTTTTTTTTTAGCTTAACCTGTCTACTTCTGTTTCAATTAAAACGTGGATGAGAACCCTTAGTGGACCATCTTAAACAAAAACACAAAAAAAAGAAAATTAAAGCAAACCCCTTTCCAAGTCTTGCGAAATGTAATATAATCATAGAGTTTAGAAGTCTATAAGGAAAAGGCCTGATGCTCAAAGTTCTAATATTTTATTCAGAATTTTAATATAAAACGGAAACTAACCAATATGTGTTTCGCAACTTCTAAAATTATATGTTGCTTCTTCAGGGCAAACAATGGAATTTTTCAAGAAGTATAGCAGTACTTTAGGATCCAGTAAACTCAGAGAGGTTTGTCTCCCAAATATAAGAGGAGGTGCCATCTTCTAAAGTAAAACGGAGGAAGACTTTTTAAGGTGTGCGCCAAATTTGACAAGTGGAATGATAACCACACTACTCCAAAATGCTAGAGCGTCTGAATAGGTCTGTCTGCTTCAGTGTTTAGGACGCCTAGCAGGGTTATGGATTTTAAGGTTATGTTTCCCTGAAAAGCCCTTTTTCATATATCCTGGGTTAGCTTGGACACAGCGTGTGATCTTGCTCCTCCAATGTTTGATATAAAACACTGTGGTTGTATTGTCCATCTTGATTAGTGCTGCTTACCCTTTGTCATGTGCCTGAATAGCCACCAGAGATAGGCAAACAGTTTTCAGTTCAAACACATTTGAGCATTTTACTGCATCTGTTGTGCTTCATAGGCCTCAGATATTCAGTTTTCCTGTGTGTGCTCCCCACCCTGTGAGGGAGGAGTCTGTAGTGATGACTATACAGGGTGGGTGCTGGCTGTTTGAAGGGTCTGCCTATTGTAATGTTCTCCGTACTCCACCACTATATTTCTTTTTGCACTCTCTCTGTGACACTCGCTAGATCCTCGCAACTCCCGACTAACTGTGACCATTGTTGTTGTAATCTCTCCTGGATTGGCTTCATACGGAGCCTGACATGGGGAATCTCGGGTATGCACGATACACCATCAGGCCCATTAATTTCACTACATTTCTCAATGTTGGAGATTGTCCCTTCAGGTACAGGCGAGTTTGATGTGTCAATGCTAGGACCCTCTTTGGTATGGGAAATGCTTTGGCCTCCCTTGAATTTAGTCGTGCCCCAGGAATGTTTTTTCTCTGTCTGGGGATGACTTCTCTAAATTCAGGGAGAAACCCAATTTTAGTATTGTTAGCACCACTGCCTGCATGCTTTCCTGGCATTTGTGTTAGTAAATTTGCCTTTACCAACCAGGTAGGGGTACACATGTATCTCCTGCTTTCTCAAGGGTGCAACCACTACCACCAGGCATTTTTTTTTTAAACTCTGGGTGCCGACTTTATCGCAATAGAAACTACTCTGAACTGATAATGTACCTTGTTCATGACACATCTGAGAAATTTCTTGTGCCAGTTATTTACTGACGCATGCAGGAAAGCATCCTTCAAGTCTTTGGTTACCATGCAGTCTCCTTTCCAAAGGAGTGAGATGACCTCATGAAGTGTGGACATTTTGAACTTTTACGTTTTTATGAACTTGTTCAAAAAACCTAAAGTAGGTCTTCGTGCCAGCTCAAGTTTTGGTACTGGGAAATAAACTAATTAAACCTGTTGGTTGATTTCCTTGTTGGCACCTTTTCTACTGCTTGCTTTTCTAACTGCTCCTCTACCTCTTGTTGCTGGTGGGTTATCTCTTTCTTAGTGACTTCTCACTTTTGGTCGTCTCATAGGTTGTTGTAAAAATCCTATTCAGTACTATTATTTTATTATGTTCAGGATCCAATTGTCTGAGGTGACTGCTATCCACTCTAGGAGGAATCACCCTAGTGTTCTCCTTACTGGTGTTGTGTATTTGGGGCCTTTCAGCGATAGGTTACCAGGTTATGGACTCTGACCCCTTAAGGCTCTGGCATCTTCCTCTGCCTTGAAACGGTTGGCGTGGAGCTGTGGGATACTGTCACTGTGGGTGTATTCTTTGCAATGTCTTTCTTTTCAGAGTCAGGACTTCTTTATCTTTCGACTCCTTTTCCTTCCATCGGTCTTGATCGATTTTCAAAATCAAGTCGGTGTCTTGTCTGAGGACCAAACCTTCAACAGTGCCCTTGTACTTCGACACGCGGGGTTACGTTTCGGCCTCTGTTTAGTCACTGATTTTTTGGGTGTTGAGGGTGTTTTTGAGGACCTACGAGCAGGGCCGGACTGGCCGTAGTGGGCACCGGGTGTTTCTCCGGTGGGCCGCTAGGGTGGGGGCCGGTTTTGGGCCCCTGGGGGCCATTTGTTTTACCGGGGGTCGGCAATATCGGCCCCCTGTAACAAAATCGGCCGAAACCGGCCCTCGCAAACAACTCGGCTGCACCCCCCCCCCACCCCCAGGGGAGGGGGCGGCCGAGCAGTTTGCCAGGGCCGGATTTGGTTCCCAGTCCGGCCCTGCTTACGAGTCTAAGGGTTTCAGCTTAGTTCCACTGCGGGCCTGTTACCTGAGGTAGGTGCCTTTTGTGCACTCGTTCCCTCTAGGTCATTCTTGACGGCTCCTGTTTGTCGTGGTAGATGCCTCCCTCTTCGGCACTGGATCCATCTCCTTGCACCAGTTCTATCTCTTCAGGATTTTCATCCTGGTAACTGGACAGACCTATGTCTGTGTGTTGTGTCGGCTGCGACTGTATCATTGCGTAATGAACTCCCCCTATGCTTCTCCCTAACTACGAGAGTCTTGGGTGGAATTTCCACGCATGCATCACACTCTTCTACACTAAGGCCCTTCAGGAAACCAAAGTTACAGGCTTGTGGGTGTCTTTGCGATTATACTTGTGGTGCACAGCATGCGAATCCCAAAAAGAGTCATGGAACAAAACCAAAATTATCTAGAGGCATGCATGTTGCAGCCAGCCTTAGACCTCTTTCAACCTTTTTTCACCACAGATAACACAGAGCTATCCCTGGGAATTTAAATTCCTCCAACACGCTTCCTCCACAGACCTCCCCAGCCTTCAAGAATTCACCCATTGCTCCTAAGAAATTTCACATTTTTTTCCTTCTTACCATCCAAGTTGTTGGCTGTATTGAGTGCATGAAGCATTTGTTCACACCACTGTGTGAAACCATCCTGGACCTTATTCATTCCCTGGAACAATTTCAGAAGCTTCTCCTCTTCCTCCACTTTTTTATTTTGCCGGCTGGTACCACTTACATTCTTACTGGGATGAAAAAGAAAAGAAATGTGACAATGAGTACACAGATGAGGATTACATTCAAACAAAAAGTTACTTACCTTTGTTAACATATCTTCTGATGCATACTCTATCTTGCCACTGGTTTCTCACCTTTAGAACACATTCTGGCACCAGACTGGATCTGGAAACGTTTTTCAACAATGCTCCTGTGCAATGGGAGGTGGCACAATGTGGTTCTGTACCACCGGGGAAGTGACGAAGGAGACCCATATAAGCACCACCTCTTACATGCTGACATTAGTTGCTTCAATCTTTCTCCTTACGCACCCTCCGCAATGGAGCCCTAGGGCAAATTGTCAATGACTGTGTTGTTCACTAACTTGGGACCTTATTAAATCATAAGCCAATGAACACAAGTACGACAATGAGGAGCCTACCGTTAGGTAAGTGCATCCAACAGAAAGAGCATTACAGAAGTTAAATAACTTTTCTTCCAAAGGATACTTTTAACCGCATATTCCTCACCTTCATAATAGATACCATAGCAGTACCTCCTAAAGGTGGAAGGTCAGGGTAGTGGACTCAGGCCAGAAAATCCTGCAAGACCAGGTGGGCAAAGCTGACTTTCTGCCGTACCGGACTGTCAAGGCAGAAGTGTTTTGTGAATGTGTGCACAGATGCCCTAGTTGCAGTTAGAGTTCCAGAACAGCAGAACCCACTGCAAATGCTGCCGTAGCAGCCTTAGCTCTGAGCAAATGAGCATGCAGGCCTTCTGGGAAGTTCTTTCTTAGACAGTGCGGATCAGATTTTGATGCACATAACTATCAACCAGGGCAGTATTCTCTACTGCAGTGTCTTGCCTTTCTTACCAGCACATGGCATATAGGGGCTTCATGGAGGAACGTTTCCCTGCAAGGATAACATCAACCACCTTAGTCAGAAAGCTGAAAGCATTTAATTGGTGCTCCTCTGAGATTCTGGTGTATGACTTTACCCTGTTACTGAGACGGGAGGTCCTCCCAAAGTGGAAGCTAGATGGGAAGACAAATGCTCAGGGGCTTTGGGTATCAATACTGTCAGGGCCCACTCTAGGGCAGCTAAGATGACCTGGGCTCAGTCCATCTTCATTTTTCTAAGAACTCAAGGCAGTAGAGGTAGTGGTGAACAAGTTACTTGCATTCGGTAACGCCTTATCTGATAGAGACTATCTAGCAGCAGATGCTCTACCTTTGAATAGTCCCCATGTGTAAGACTGGATTCGGAAATTTTCTGGCAGTACTTCTGCATGCTGGTAAGTTTTTAGTTTTTTTTTTTACGGAGTTTTATATAGCGCAAACGTGACCCGAAGGTATCGGGTATCAGAGCGCTTTACATAGCACCAGTTGCGTTACATGAGGACACATTAATTTTTGTTAGGCAAAAATAATGATAATAAATAAGCGCCCTCTATTTCGCTGTCTTTCCATGCTCTTTTTGCACGTATCACTAGCGCTGACCACTCTTTGCACAAGCACGTCTGTACATGTTTTTTCAGGGTTACATCCACATACGTTGAAAACAGTGCTGTTATAACTATTAATGTATACCAATCCTTAAATACAGACCGTCATAAGTAACCAACGAACACCCTTGGTTGTCTCCCCCTTTTTTTCCCTGCGCTTCTGCAATTTATATGCCTTTTATGAATTGGTCTATGTACCCTGTTGAGAATGTTGATTGTTGCAATTACTCTACCCAGGTCTCAACTGGGTCTATGGGTCGACTCCTGTAGCTTTTCGTGTTACTTGTAGAAAGCTGGCTTTTTATGTGGTTGAGCCAATGTAAGGTCACACCATGCAAACAGTACAGACAACCCTTATTGGTTTACAGAATCCCAAGTGCTCTATCTGTGGTAGTGTGGTCGAGCAGCTTAGGCTTATCAGAGGGCAGTGTTAAGCATTTGTTGCACATACAGTCAATAAGGACAAGTTACTTACCTTCGGTAACGATATATCTGTAAGAAACATTAGTAGTGATAGATTCCTTACCTTAGAATATCCCCAGGCGTCAGACTGGATCCGGAAAGTTTTCGTCAGCAGTAACCCTGCGCGTCGGTAGGGGCGTCGTGCGGCTCCGCGTCAGTCGTTGGCGTAGTGGTCGCCGAGATGACGTTGCGGGCGCTACTTAGACGCCGCCCACGTGCGCTGACGTCAGTTCTGTACACGACTTTCCGCGCCAGGAACGCAGAGCCATGCAAGATACTGACCACTGGTGCATTGAAACTAGGGCCCTGAAAGGGATGACCTTAACCCTAGAAATCAATTCGCAGAACGGGGAGGATGGGTGGGGCGGTAAGGAATCTATCACTACTGTTTCTTACAGATATATCGTTACCGAAGGTAAGTAACTTGTCCATCTGAAAGAAACACATAGTGATAGATTTCTTACCTTAGAATAGATACCCCAGCAATACCAACCCCGGTGGTGGGTCTGCGAACCAAGATCACACCAGAAAGTCACGGAGAACAGAACGGCCAAAGAAGCCGTCTCTCCGGACTTGGCTGTCTAGGCAATAATGCTTGGTAAACATGTGCAGCGAGGCCCACGTGGCTGCCTGACAGATGTCTTGCAGGGGGACACCATGTCCCAATACAGTAGTGGCTGCAGTAGCTCTGGTGGAATGAGCACGCAGCCCCACCGGAGGTTCTTTTTTAGCCAAAGAGTAACAGGCTTTGATACATAAGACAACCCAGCGGGAGATGATTCTCTTATGGACCGCCCGACCTTTCTTGGTGCCAACGTAGCCAACAAAAAGCTGGTCATCCACCCAGAACTGCTGTGTGCGGTTGAGATAAAAAGAAAGCGCACGTTTTGGGTCCAGACCGTGGAGCCTCTCTTCCTCTCTGGAAGGATGCGGAAAAAAGGTGGGCAAGGTAATAGTCTGCCCAATGTGAAAGGCCGTAACCACTTTTGGCCAAAAGGAAGGACGGGGCCTGAGCACAACCTTGTCCGGATGGATTGAAAGGAAAGGAGGCTTACAGGAAAGGAGGCTTACAGGAAAGAGCCTGGAGCTCACTCACTCGCCTGGCGGAAGTGATGGCCACCAGGAAGGCAGTCTTTAACGTCAAAAGACGAAGAGGACAGTTGTGAAGGGGCTCAAAAGGAGCGCACATCAAGTACGTCAGAACCAGATTCAAGTCCCACTGAGGCATCACGAAAGGAATAGGAGGAAAAAGGTGTATAATGCCTTTAAGAAACCTATTTACAACAGGGGACTTGAAAAGAGAGGGCTGATCAGGGAGCCTGAGAAAGACCGAAATAGCAGAAAGGTAGCCCTTGATAGTGCCCAGAGCAGAGCCCTGCTGGGCCAAAGAAAGAAGGAACAGTAGAACTTCAGAAAGAGGGGCAGAAAGGGGATCCACAGCCTTTGCTGTGCACCATGCCACAAATTTGTTCCACCTGCAGGCGTATACCACTTTAGTAGAGGGACGCCTGGCTGCCAGAATAACGTCACAAACTTCAGGAGGCAAGTCGAAGGGAATCAACTGCCGCCGCTCAATCTCCACGCAAAGAGGTGGAGGCTGGACAGGTTCGGGTGGAGGACCGTCCCCTGCTGCTGCGACAGAAGATCCTCCCGAAGAGGCAGTCGGATCGGGGGATCGATGCTCATACTGAGTAGCTCGGGATACCATACTCGTCGAGCCCAGTCCGGAGCAACAAGAATGACTTGGGCCCGGTCGCGCCTGATCTTCAGCACTCTGGGCAGAAGTGGTATAGGCGGAAAGGCGTACAACAGACCGCAACTCCACTCGCGACGAAAAGCGTCGCCGAGCGAGTGCCACCTTGGAAATTCCAACGCGCAGAACTGATGACATTGAACGTTCTCTTCGGTTGCGAATAGATCTAACCAAGGCTCTCCCCACTGCTGAAAGAGACCTTGCGCCACTTCCGAGTGAAGACGCCATTCGTGATCGAGCATGCACCTGCGGCTGAGTTCGTCCGCCCTGGCGTTCAGAGAACCTGCCAGGTGTTGAACCACCAGGGACATGCCCTGATGTTCCAGCCATGTCCAGAGACGCAGAGCCTCCTGACAGAGGGTCCACTACCCCACCCCGCCTTGTTTGTTGCAGTACCACATGGCGGTGGTGTTGTCTGTGAACACCTGCACTACTCTCCCCTTGACAGAGGGAAGGAATGCCTTTAGTGCAAGCCTGATCGCCCGCAGCTCCAAAAGGTTGATATGGAGCCGGGACTCCGCCGGAGACCAGAGGCCACTGATCTCCGCCTCTCCCATGTGGCCGCCCCATCCCAGGAGGGACGCATCCGTCACCACAGTGAACTCCGGTTGGGGAAGGGAGAGTGATCTGCCGTTGACCCGATGCCGGTCCGTGAGCCACCACTGCAATTATCGTGCAGTGCCCTCCGAGATCTGGACGTGATCGGACAGGTTTCCCTGATGCTGCGCCCACTGGAACTTCAGGTCCCACTGCAGAGCCCGCATATGCCACCTGGCATGATTGACCAGCAGGATGCAGGAGGCCATGAGGCCCAGCAGCCTCAGAGTCGCTCTGACCGAAACCCGGGACAAGGGCTGAAAGACGGGAATCAGAGCCCGAATATCCCGGACTCGCCGTTCGGGAGGATAGACCCAAAACTGCGCCGTGTCCAGAACCGCTTCGATAAAGAGGAGCTTCTGGGAGGGAATCAGGTGCGACTTCGGCACATTGATGGAGAACCCCAGCAAGTGCAGGAGGTCGGCCGTAGTCTGGAGGTGGGAGACGACTGTCTGGGGCGAGGCCGCCTTCAACAACCAATCGTCGAGATAGGGAAAGACTGAGACCCCTGATCTGCGCAGATGAGCTGCGACCACCGCCATCACCTTGGTGAACACCCGAGGGGTGCTGGTAAGGCCAAAGGGGAGCACGGTAAACAAAGTGCTCGTGGCCTACCGTTAACCGTAGGTAACGCCGGTGGGCTGGCAGGACGGGGATGTGGAAATAGGCGTCCTGCAAGTCCAGCGCTACCATCCAGTCTTGTGGATCGAGAGCAGACAAGACCTGAGCTAGAGTGAGCATCTTGAACTTCTCTTTGCGGAGGAAGCGATTGACGTTCCGGAGGTCTAAGATAGGACGCAGGCCTTTGTCCTTCTTGGGCACCACAAAGTAGTGGGAATAACAACCACAACCTACTTCGTGCGTCGGAACACTCTCGATGGCCCCCTTGGCCAAGAGGGCCGCAACTTCCTGCTGAAGAAGCACCAAGTGATCCCCCGACATGCGGTGGTATTGAGGTGGCATGGCTGGGGGGGGGGGGGGGGGGAGTCTTGAAGGGGAGGGAGTAGCCCCTCCGGACTATCTCTAAAACCCACCTGTCCGAAGTGATGGTGCGCCAGTGGGGGAGGTGATGGCGGAGCCTGCCGCCCACTGGCGTTTGATGGGCCTGAAAGTTCGGACTAGGAAGGTTTGGAGGCAGTGGTGGCCGGGGTGGTGGTGGACTGACCCGCCCGCTGGCCCCTTTGTCCGCCACGGCGGAACCCGTGTCCGCGGCCGCGCTGGGATGACTGCTGCGCCGGCCTGTGGCTCTGTTGCGAATGCTGCGGGGCGCCCCTTCCTGCGCCACGAAAGGAGCGAAAAGCGGAAGGCGGAGGAGGGCGGACTGCCGAGAGTCCCAAGGACTTAAACCTCTTCAACGCGCTGTCCGCTTTGTCGTCGAAGAGGCGACGGCCATCAAAGGGCATGTCCATAAGGGTGTTTTGGACATCCCCCGAAAATCCAGTGGTTCTCAACCAGGCGTGACGGCGAACCGCCACCGTCGTTGCAATGGATCTGCCCAGTGAGTCGGCGGTGTCTAGACCACAACGGATCCTGAACTTTGCTGCGTCTCTCCCCTCTGCAACAGCCTGGGCGAGAGCAGGCCGGGCCTCCTCCGGACACTGGGGCAGCACATTCGCCACCGTATCCCACAGAGAGTGGGAATAACAGCCCAAGAGGCATGCGGTGTTCACGGACCGCAGAGCTGGTGGAAGAGAAAATCTTCCCAAACTGATCCAGCTTCTTGGATTCCCTATCCGGTGGGGAAGCAGAGGCTTGCACAACCAAGCTCTCGGGGGTGGGATGTTGGGAGAGGAAAATGGGGTCACCCGGAGCCGGGCGATGGCGTCGGGCCACGTTCCTATCCACAGGAGCCCCTGTGGTGGGCCTGGACCAAGTGCCCAAAAGAACGTCTGAAAGGGCTTCATTGAAGGGCAGCAGCGGCTCCGCAGAAGTAGCTGCTGGCTGAAGCACCTCTGTCAGGAGGTTAGTCCTGACGGCCACAGTAGGGAGCTGGAGGTGAAGGGCCTCCGCCGCCCTACGCAACACCACTGCATAACTGGCTCCCTCCTCCGTAGCCACGGTAGGAGGAGACAGCATGCCAAGGTCTGGTGAGGTATCCAGACCGCTGGCGTCCCCCAATTCCTCAGCCCAGTCCTGTTCAGACTCGCAGGCTGCAGCGAGAGGGTCGTCCGACCCCTCCCAGTCCTCCCCTTGCTCCTCAGGCTGTTCAACAGGCCTAAAATAAGGAGTAGGGACATGGGGATAGAAATCCATAAACGGCGGCGAGAACGGCATCGATCGACGCCGGGCCGACGCCGCGTCCACTTTGGGGCTGAATCGTAGGTCGACGTCGTCCCGAGGAGCGGGCGGCGTCAGGATCAGTGCCGGTGGAGTCGACGTCGGTGGAGGCATAACAAGGTCAACCGGCGTCGACCGGGATCCAGGCCTAGATCCAAGGGTGTCCTGCGGCGCCATGGCCGGAGCCGACGGACGCCGGGGCCGGAGCCGCCGGCGAGGAAATGCGAGGACACCCATGCGGGACAACGGGGCCCGAAGGCGCACCGGTGGGACCCGACGGCCCAAAGAGGTGAGCCATGGCCAACAGGAAGTCCTGTATCTGGGCCGGAGTCGCCGAGGACCCCGGGAAGGGCGGCGACTCCATGGACTCCGCCGGAGCCGCAGGGGTGGCACCAGCCGTACCCTCAGCCGCGTCGCGCGACCGGCGAGGGGAAGTCGGAGAACGATGACGTTTCTTCGACTTCTTGTGCTTCGCCTTACCTGACCCCGAGTGCGAAGACTTCGATCCCGACGATCGCCGATGACTCCGCGCACGGTCCCTCGACCTCCCTCTGGACCGGGACCTCTCACGGCGCGGAGCCGACTGCCGGGCTTCAAGCAGCTTTCGGGACCGCTCCCGCAAAGACTTCGGTGCCATGGACCGGCAGTCGGGGCACGACTTTGGGTCGTGGTCGCGCCCCAGGCAGAAGAGACACACGCGGTGCGGGTCCGTCACCGACATCATCCGATGACAGTCCTCGCAAGACTTAAACCCGGGCATCCCTAACTGCACCAGGAGTCGTATCGACTCGAAAAGGGTGAGAAAAAGATCTAAAAAAACTTAGTAAAAAAAGACTAGGGGTACCGCTCTCTCCGGATCTGCGCTTGCTGGCGCGGAAAAAGAAAGAACTGACGTCAGCGCGCGTGGGCGGCGTCTAAGTAGCGCCCGCGACGTCATCTCGGCAACCACGACGCCGACTGACGCGGAGCCGCACGACGCCCCTACCGACGCGCAGGGGTACTGCTGACGAAAACTTTCCGGATCCAGTCTGACGCCTGGGGATATTCTAAGGTAAGGAATCTATCACTATGTGTTTCTTTCAGATATGAGACTCACTCAAGAAGAAATTCAAGACCAATTTAGAAAAATAACAGATATTTATATAATTTTAGACACCAAGACCATCGGGATCAGGTAAGTACTCCCGGAGATAAGATTTTTACAGTAAAGCAAAAATATAGCAAAACGTTTTTGAGGCATGTGCCTAGAACGCGGGAATGTTATCCTACGGGAGAAACATACACTGCATACATATACTTAAGAGTGTTTCTTGAGGGTGCCTTTTGGGACTAAAGGTGCGTAGGGGCCAAGGTCCACGAGAACACCAGCAGTTCGGTTTTAACTGCTCTGGTGAGTCCTGGTGCAGATCACGTTGGTAGCCTTGAGTGCTACATGGTAAAGTCAAAGGCAAAGTACCTGTGAAAGAAAGGCTGAAGGGGGGACTTGGGGACAAGTCCGACAGAGCCCAAATGGGGGCTCTGCTCTTGAGGGTCTTTGGGGCAAGGGGACACTGTCAGTTTACGTGAACTCAGGGTGGGTTTTCGGGTGCAGAGGTGTTTTGTCTGGCGGCTCGCTTGCATTGGAGGCTCTCACTTTACTTGGGTGACCTGGAGAGGGAAAGAAATCTAAACAGCAGGTCGTCTTTGGTTTCAGTGTCCGGGATAGATACTGACAAAGCCTTAGTTAAAGCAAATGCTCCGATACCCAGGGTATTGGTGCTGTGAGTCTCCTAGAGGGTCTAGCGTCTCGAAACTCGCTGTAGAGACTGGGCTGACCGCCTAGAACCATGGTGTCCTCCTCCTGGCGAGATGCTTCCTCGGTGGACCCAGGGGTTAACAAAATGGAGTACTGGACAAGTGAGGTCGGTGCCTGTAGCTGCAGGGGAATGGCTCCTCCACCCCCAATGGAGATGCTGATTGGTTGTTGAAGCACTGGCCAGTCCTCCAAGACTTTGGGAGGGTGCACAGTGTTTGGACGAGTCGGTCTTTGCAATTGTTGGAACACCAGCAGCCAGGCAGGGTTTGGCACCAATTTCAGAGCTGGCCCACAGTTCTTGCGATGTCGATTCTTCTTAGTCCTTCAGTTTCCAGGTAGATGAATCTGAGTTCCTGGTGTCAGGAGGACCCCCTAAATACTGAATTTAGGGGTGCTTAGGGGAGTGTAGGGTAATAGCCAATGGGTTACTTACCCCTGGGGTGACTACACCCCCTATATGACCACTTCCTGTGGAGAGTGGACATAACCCTGACACAGAGTTCCTAATCCCACCAAAACAAAGATAGTGAAACCCTTCTTTGACTGTTCAAATCAGCTGGCCCACCTTAGGGATGTGCCTAGCCTGAAAGTGTGATACGCCTTCTGACTAACTAATTTCCTGCCTGCTCTGGTGCCAAGTGGGCCCCAGGGCAGGAGGTGGCATTCCCCAGGTCTGGAGGGAAGCCAGGGACACACATCAAAGGTGGCAGAGACTTCAAAGCCTCTGAGCTTGGTATCCTAAATAGCCATCCTGCTGGAGGTGTGTACACCCTCCTCTGGAGCAGGCATTGTTTCTGGCCTTTGAGAGCATGGGCTCTCACTTACGAGGGTCAGAAACTTGTCTGTGGTGGCAGGCTGGATGATACCAGTTAGCCAGAAGACTAGAGGACTAGTAGGTTTTCAGGGGGCATCTCTAAGGTGCCCTCTGGGTAAATGTCACAATAAATCTGATGCTGGCACCTTAAGTCAGGCGGTAGGTAGGAAGGCCAATCCTAGCGCAGGCACACGCCTTTGGGAGTAACCATGAACTTTAGAAATCAAACTATTATTATAGGCTTATTGAGACAAGGTGTTTGATACTAAACGCACAAGTTACTAACTTGTGTAACGATATATCTGTAAGAGACAGTAGTTAGTGACAGATTCCTTACCTTAGAATATCCCCAGGCGTCAGGCTGGATCCGGAAAGTTTTGCGTAGCAGTACCCTTGCGCGTCGGTAGGCGGCGTCGTGCGGCTCCGCGTCCGTCGTCGGCGTCGTGATCGCCGGGATGACGTCGCGGGCAGTACTTAGGCGCCGCCCCTGCGCGCTGACGTCAGTTCTGTACACGACTTTCCGCGCCAGGAACGCAGAGCCATGCAAGAAGCTGACACAGGTGTCTGAAAAATACTAGGGCCCTGAAAGGGATGTCCTTAACCCTAGAAATCAGTTCGCAGAACGGGGAGGATGGGTGGGGCGGTAGGAATCTGTCACCAACTACTGTCTCTTACAGATATATCGTTACACAAGTTAGTAACTTGTGCATCTGAAAGAGACACGTTAGTGACAGATTCCTTACCTTAGAATAGATACCCCAGCAATACCAACCCCGGTGGTGGGTCTGCGAACAAAGATCAGACAAGGAAGTCCTGGAGGACAGAACGGCCAAAGAAGCCGTCCCTCCGGACCTGACTGTCAAGGCAGTAATGCTTTGTAAACGTGTGCAGCGAGGCCCACGTAGCTGCCTGACAGATAACCGGCAGCGGAACACCGCGGCCCAAGGCTGTGGTAGCAGCCGTTGCCCTGGTGGAATGGGCACGCAGCCCAACAGGAGGCTCCTTCTTGGCCAAAGAATAGCAGGTCTTGATGCACAAGGTAACCCAGCGGGAGATGGTCCTCTTGTGCACCGCCCGACCTTTTTGGCGCCCACGTAGCCAACAAAGAGCTGGTCATCCACCCGGAAGTGTTTTGTGCGGTCGATATAGAAGGAGAGCGCACGTTTTGGGTCCAGACGGTGGAGCCTCTCTTCCTCTCTGGAAGGAGGCGGAAAGAAGGTGGGCAAAGTGATGGTCTGCCCAATGTGGAAAGCAGTAACCACCTTTGGCAAGAAGGACGGACGCGTCCGAAGAACAACCTTGTCTGGATGAACAGACAGAAAGGGAGGTTTGCAAGATAGAGCCTGGAGCTCACTCACCCGCCGAGCGGAGGTGATGGCCACCAGAAAGGCTGTCTTCAGAGTCAGAAGACGAAGAGGACAGTTATGCAGAGGCTCAAAGGGAGCGCACATTAAAAAGGTAAGAACCAAGTCCAAGTCCCACTGAGGCATTACAAACGGAACAGGAGGGAAGAGGTGAGTAATGCCTTTTAAGAACCTGTTAACAACAGGGGACTTGAAAAGGGAGGGCTGATCAGGGAGCCTGAGGAAGGCCGAGATAGCACAAAGATAACCCTTGATGGTACCCAGGGCAGAACCCTGTTGGGCCAGAGAGAGAAGGAACAGAAGGACCTCAGAAAGAGGGGCAGAAAGGGGATCCACAGCCTTTGCTGTGCACCATGCCACAAATTTGTTCCACCTGCAAGCGTATACCACCTTAGTGGAGGGACGCCTGGCTGCCAGAATCACATCACAAACGTCGGGAGGCAAGTCGAAAGGAATCAACTGCCGCCGCTCAATCTCCACGCAAGCAGGTGTAGACTGGACAGGTTCGGGTGGAGGACCGTCCCCTGCTGCTGCGACAGAAGATCCTCCCGAAGAGGCAGACGGATCGGGGGATCTATGCTCATATTGAGTAGCTCGGGATACCAAACTCTTCGAGCCCAGTCCGGAGCCACAAGAATGACTTGGGCCCGGTCGTGCCGAATCTTCTTCAACACTCTGGGTAGAAGTGGTATAGGCGGAAAGGCGTACAACAGACCGCAACTCCACTCGCGACGAAAAGCGTCGCCGAGCGAGTGCCGCCTTGGAAATTCCAACGCGCAGAACTGATGACATTGCGCGTTCTCTTCGGTGGCGAATAGATCTAACCAAGGCTCTCCCCACTGTAGAAAGAGTCCTTGCGCCACTTCCGAGTGAAGACGCCATTCGTGATCCATCATGCACCTGCGGCTGAGTTCGTCCGCCCTGGCGTTCAGAGAACCTGCCAGGTGTTGAACCATCAGGAACATGCCCTGATGTTCCAGCCATGTCCAGAGGCGCAGAGCCTCCTGACAAAGGGTCCAAGACCCCACCCCGCCCTGTTTGTTGCAGTACCACATGGCGGTGGTGTTGTCTGTGAACACCTGCACTACCTTCCCTTTGACAGAGGGAAGGAATGCCTTGAGTGCAAGCCGGATCGCCCGGAGCTCCAGAAGGTTGATATGGAGCCGGGACTCCGCCGGAGACCAGAGGCCTCTGATCTCCGCCTCTCCCATGTGACCGCCCCATCCCAGAAGGGACGCGTCCGTCACAACTGTATGCTCTGGCTGGGGAAGGGAGAGGGATCTGCCCATGACCCATTGCCGGTTCGAGAGCCACCACTGCAACTGTTTTGCAGTCCCCTCCGAGATCTGGACGTGATCGGACAGGTTGCCCTGGTGCTGCGCCCACTGGAACTTCAGGTCCCACTGCAGAGCCCGCATATGCCATCTGGCATGATTGACCAGCAGGATGCAGGAGGCCATGAGGCCCAGCAGCCTCAGGGTCATCCGTACCGAAACCCAGGATAAAGGCCGAAAGATCGGAATCATAGCCTGAATATCCCGGACTCGCCGTTCGGGAGGATAGGCCCGAAACTGCGTCGTGTCCAGAACTGCTCCGATGAAAAGGAGCTGTGGAGAAGGAATTAGATGCGACTTCGGCACATTGATGGAGAACCCCAGCGAGTGCAGGAGTTCGGCCGTAGTCTGGAGGTGGGAGACGACTGCCTGGGACGAGCCCGCCTTCAGCAGCCAGTCGTCGAGGTAGGGGAAGACTGAAACCCCTGCCCGGCGCAGATGAGCTGCGACCACCGCCATCACTTTCGTGAACACCCGAGGGGCACTGGTAAGGCCAAAGGGGAGCACGGTGAACTGAAAATGCTCGGGGCCTACCGTGAACCGAAGGTAACGCCGGTGGGCCGGCAGGACGGGGATGTGGAAATACGCGTCCTGCAAGTCCAACGCTACCAACCAGTCTCCAGGGTCGAGGGCAGTCAAGACCTGAGCTAGGGTGAGCATCTTGAACTTCTCCTTCCGGAGGAAGCGATTGACGTTCCGGAGGTCCAAGATAGGACGCATGTCCTCCTTGTCCTTTTTGGGCACCAGAAAGTAGTGGGAGTAGCAACCACGCCCTACTTCTGGGGTCGGAACATGCTCGATGGCCCTCTTGGTCAAGAGGGCCGTGACTTCCTTCTGTAGAAGCACCAAGTGATCCCCTGACATGCGGTGGAATTGAGGTGGCATGGCTGGGGGTGGTCTCGAAGGGGAGGGAGTAGCCCCTTCGGACAATGTCCAAGACCCACCTGTCCGAGGTGATGGTGCGCCAGTGGGGAAGGTGATGGCGGACCCTGCCTCTACTGGCGTGCCGTGCACCTGAAAGGAGGGACTAGGAGGGCTTGGAGGCCGCGGACGGGTTGGAGGTGGTGGCCTGACCCGCACGCTGGTTGCCCGATCCGCCACGGCGGAATCCACGTCCTCGGCCACGCGAAGACGCCTGCTGCGCGGGCCGGTGGCTGGGCTGCTGACGTGAAGGGGCGCCCTACCGTGGCCACGATAGGGGCGAAAAGCAGAAGGCAGCGGAGGGCGTGTAGCAGAAAGGCCCAGGGACTTGGCAGTAGCCCGTGAGTCCTTAAAGCGCTCCAACGCATGGTCTGCTTTGGACCCAAAAAGACCGACTCCATCAAAGGGCATGTCCATGAGAGTATTCTGGACATCCCCTGAAAACCAGTGGTTCTCAGCCAGGCGTGGCGTCGGAGCGCCACCGTCGTTGCAATCGACCTGCCCAGCGAGTCGGCGGTGTCAAGGCCACAACGGATAGTGTATTTGGCCGCATCCCTTCCTTCCGCAATGGCGCGGGAAAGCAGTGCCTGGACCTCCTCAGGGCACTGGGGCAAAACATCCGCCACCGAATCCCACAGGGAGTGGGTATATCGGCCCAAAAGACAAGCGGTGTTAACGGACCGCAAGCCAGCACTGGAGGAAGAAAAACCTTTCTTCCCAAACTGATCCAGGCGTTTGGATTCCCTATCCGGAGGAGCGGTAGGGAAGGCGGTCTGGGAAGCGGAGGCTTGGACAACCAAGCTCTCAGGAGTGGGGTGGACAGAAAGAAACAGGGGGTCGCCCGGAGCAGGGCGATGGCGTCGTGACACGTTCCGATCCACAGGAGCCCCTGTGTTGGGCTTGGACCAGGCGCCCAAAAGAACGTCAGTGAGGGCGTCGTTAAACGGCAGCACAGTCTCCGCAGAGGAGGCTGCCGGCTGAAGCACCTCTGTCAAGATGTTAGGCTTGACCGTCAAAGTAGGGAGCTGGAGACGTAAGGCCCCAGCAGCCCTACGCAACACCGTACCAAAATTGGCCCCCTCCTCCGTAGCCACGGGAGGAGACAGCATGCCAGTGTCAGGGGAAGTATCCAGACCACTGGCCTCCCCTAGACTCTCTGTCCAGTCCTCATCATACTGACAGTTGCGCGTCAGAGGGTCATCAGACCCCTCCCAGTCCTCCTGGTCCTCCTCTGGTTCAAAATAAGGAGGAGGAGGGACATTTGGGACCCAAGGCCCCATCGGCGCCGGAGCCGGCGTCGAGCGACGTCGCTCCGGGTCCATGTCCGGAGCCGGAAGGAACTGGGGACGACGCCGCCCGGAGCCCAGGGCGGCGCCGAGAACGGCACCGGAGACATCGGCGCCGGCGGAGGTGTCGTGAGGTCGACCGGCGTCGATGGGGGTTGTGGAGCCGGGATCGAGGCCGGGGCCGAAGCCGGAGCCGGGATCGAGGCTGGAGGCACGGGCGACGCCGGGGCCGAGCCGCCGGCGACGCCGGAGCAACCCCATCAGGGCCCGCGGGGCCCGAAGGCGCACCGGAGGGGCCTGAAGGCCCGAAGAGGCGGGCCATGGCCGACAGGAACTCCTGTACCTTGGCCGGATCCGCCCCCGAACCCGGGAAGGGCGGGTATGGCGGGGGCGACTCCACAGGCAAGTCCGGGGCCGCGGGGGCGGGGACGGTGCCGGGAGGGGCCTCAGCCGAGTCGCGAGATCGGCGAGGCGAAGTCCGAGAGCGACGATGCTTCTTGGACTTCTTGTGCTTAGACTTACCGGACGAAGAAGACTTCGACGCCGACGACCGGTGTGCACTCCGCGAGCGACCCCTGGACCTCTCACGCGACCGGGGCCTCCGTGGAGCCGAATGCCGGGCCTCGAGGAGCTTTCGAGACCGCTCTCGCAAAGCTTTCGGGTTGAGGGCCTGGCATTCGGGACAAGACTCGGTGTCGTGGCCTCGGCCGAGGCAGAAGAGACACTCCCAATGCGGGTCGGTGACGGACATCATCCGCGCACAGGCGCCGCATCGCTTGAAGCCGGGCATCCCTACGACACCTTTAAGTTGGAAAAACAGTGAAAAAAATCACCAAAAAGTATGGTCAAAAATTGACCAGGGCACTGCTCTTCCCGGATCTGCGCTTGCTGGCGCGGAAAAAGAAGAACTGACGTCAGCGCGCAGGGGCGGCGCCTGAGCACTGCCCGCGACGTCATCCCGGCGATCACGACGCCGACGACGGACGCGGAGCCGCACGACGCCGCCTACCGACGCGCAAGGGTACTGCTACGCAAAACTTTCCGGATCCAGCCTGACGCCTGGGGATATTCTAAGGTAAGGAATCTGTCACTAACGTGTCTCTTTCAGATATAATTGTTTTCAGTGCAGCCATTATGTAGCTGGGTAACTCGTTCAGTACATACCTTTAACATGGCTGCCTGATCATTTACAATGCTCTAGTAATGGTACTAGGCATCAGAGGGGCCTATCTGCTCATGCAGACATGCATTCACATTTATTATACTGCACCCTGCCTTAGGGCTCTAAGGACCGTTGTAGGGGTGAATTACATACGAGACATGCAGTTTATTTGGACATTGCACACAGGGAGTGTGCAATGTTGTGTTTTCAGAAGGGCTTATGCCCTTTCACGCATCCTGAAATTGCAGCCTGCATGGAGTTTTTGTTGGGTTCCCTTTGGGTGGCATTAATTCATGCTGCAGCCCACAGGGACCCACTTTAGCACCCACACCCTGGATACCATAGGCACCGTTAACCAGGAACTTATATGGCGCTAAGTCCTTGCCAATTGGGTTACAATTAGATATTTACCTTGTTTTAAGAGAAAGAGCACTGGTATTAGGGGGCCTCATTAGCAGGGACCCAGTGCACTTTCAGTTAAAAAGCATCAGTACTAGAGGAAAAAGTGGAGGTGACCATGTCAAAAAGGGCACTTTCCTGCACCACTCATCTGCTCTAGCGTCTAGGGACCTCACTAGGTGGTTGGTAACCACAAAGATGTTCCACCGCTCCTGCCACCTACAGGTAGAAAAGGTCTCCTGACACAGGACCAAGGACCCCCCCGCCCCCCCCCCCCACACTGCTTGTTGCAATACCAAATGAAAGTTGTATTCTCTGTGAGGACCTGCACCAGCTTCCCCTTGATAGATGGCAGAAAGGCTTTTAGGGCTAAGCAGATCGCCCGAAGCTCCAAAAGACTGATGTGCAGCGAACATCAGCACTACTTTTGTGAACACCTGAGGGGCCAATGAGGGGTAAAATGGGACCACAGTAAATTGAAGTCTCTGACCTGATCCCAAATAAACTGCAGGTAATGCCTGTGGGACTACAGTATGGGTCTATGGAAATGTGTGTCCTGCAAGTCAAGGTACACCATCCAGTCTCCTTGGTCCAGAGCAGAAAGAATCTGTGACCAAGTGAGCATTTTGGATTTCTCTTTCTTCAGGAAGCCATTCTTGACAGGCAGTCCAATAGGGGCCTGAGGCATCTGTGTTGCTTCAGAACAAGAAATTAGTGGAAACCGCAACACACTCTCAGAGTCTGGCACTGGCACAATGGCACATTTCGCAAGGAGAAGATGGACTTCTTGCATAAAGATTACGAAAAGATTCACTCACAGTATTTTCAGTGTGGGGGGAAGATGAAGCAGAGAGGAAATGAAAGGTACAGCCTAGCACCTTTGAATAATCGGATGTGATGGATCTTTAGTCATGGTAGAAATGCCCTATCTTGCCTCCTACAGCTGAGAATGTGCTGTGAGGGCAAACTAAACTGACTTGGCATCTGCTGCAGAAATGGATGTGGAGTTGGATGACTGTTGCCCCTCATGGTGTGAATGGCCTCGGCAACCGCCACATCTTCTGCTTTGAAAGAGCTAGGTCAGCTGCTGTTGCACAGGCTGGGAAGGCTGGCACTAACAACATCAGGCTAGTCCCCTCAGCGACTTTGCTTTATATCCTATGACTGCTACACCTTGGATTTACCGGATGCTACCCACCCGGCACCTCCGGGCATCCCACCCTTGGGCTCTTGGACTTCTCGATCTTGTAAAATGTATGTACCTGTCTTCACCCCAAATGTTTCTACCCCCCCTATGTCTTTTGTGTACAACCTATTAATCCTGTAAAGCGCTCTGATACCCTAACGGGTCAAGTTCGCGCTCTATAAAACACAAAAAATAAAAATAAAATAAAATAGTCCCCTGAAACTGCCACTAAAGAACAAGGTACTTACCTCCATAAAGCTCTTTCTGGTAGAGCCTCCAACAGCGGGTTCCTCATCTTTTAAATATTCCCCAGGTGTCAGACTGGATCCGAAAACATTTCAGCAGTACCTCGGTGCTCCGTTAGGTCGTGCTATGTGGCTACGCACTGATGTAATTTTGCTTCAATTGCTTTCGAGACTGCCCGTGCTCAAAGATGCAGAGCTCCAAGAGCAAATTGGTTTATCCAGTGTGCAGATTCCTAGACTTGGGATCTAGTTAATGGGTAGAGTCAAATCAATTAACGCGGAGGATCTGGAAGAATCTGCAGCTAGATAGAATCGCTACCAAAAAGAACATTACTGTAGATAAGTAACTTATTCTTCTGATAGAGACTTCTTGCAGCAGATTCCTCACTCTTTGAATAGCTACCATAGCAGTACTTATTTGGAGGCAGATCTGTGAATGGACTCAAAACAGTAAGTCCTGCAGGACCGAGCGAGCAAAATGCCCCTCTCAGCGAATCTGGCTGCCCAGACCTTCCGGAACATATGGAGGGACGCCCACATAGCTGCCTGACATATGTCTAGGACAGGGACTCTGCGGGCTAACAGTGGTTGCAGCTTTTGCCCTGGTAGAATGAGCATGCCAGCGGTTGCTTCTTTTTGGCCAGAGTGTAGTAGAGCTTAATGCAGAGCACAATTCAGCAGGAGATTGTTCTCTTCTACACTGCCTTGCCTTTTTTCGATTCAGTAAACTCCACAAAGAGCTGACCATCCATCCTGTGTTCCTTGGTACGATCAATGTAAAAGCAGAGCGCTCTTTTGGGAACCAAGTGAGGGAGACTCTCCGCCTTCTTAGAGGAAAGGGGTAGAGCATATAACGCCGGAAGACGTGCAACAGTGTCACAACTTTTGGTAGAAAAGATGCTTGCGTTCGCAGAACCTGTCTGTCTGGAAAAAAAGGTAGTGTATTGTCAGGATTCCTGCCACAGCTCACCTCTCTTGACTATCACAATATACCGGCATGACTCATATCATTCCTCCCAACACTTATGAATGAACAAACGTCTTGTACCCTGACGTTTGACCATATTACATGCAGTTGGTAATAGCTAGCTGCAGCTGGTGTTCCCCGGTTTGTTTGAAAAGGCTTAATTGCTTTTACAAATGTTTTACCATGCATATGCAAGGTCGGGTATCAGGCGCCACGGAAACATCTAGAAAATCCACCAGAATAAGCATCAAGCAACCGGTATAGATGACCTCAACATGAACCTTCCGGAAGACAGCCCTCAAATTAATCCCCTGCACCTGTTCCTTACTATAAGCAATTAGAACGCGACCTTTGTGAACATTCTAAAACACCTTCTAGAAGACAGCCTCATCAAGTTAATTATCTGCACCTGTTCCTTGTTACAAACAATTAGAACGTGACCTTTATGAACGTTCTAAAGCAGTCTTATTTAAAGACACCCACACTCCTTCCCTTCGAGTAGCCTCTTCGCCTGCCACTTACCGGTTTACTGGCTTCCAGTACTTTGTCTTGCCAGCTCCCTTGATCCTCCGCTTCAACCACACCTTAAAGAACATCCTGCATTAGTCTTGCATCTGAATGGAAAAAAGACTACGACGAAAAGGAGAAAGCATCAACAGACTTGATTTTACTACGTGCTGAACTCAGTCGCACCATAGTGCTGTAAACAAAGGTAACCACTGCTTTTGTTCAACTTGTACATACTGTTGACAGGGCTCAGCCAGAGAAGACTTGGGTGAAGCTAACCCCGTCCAAATTTGCTTGTGAGTTTGATGCTAAAATCATACTCACTACAGTTTCGAGAAATTTGATGAAGGGGCCTCTATGGACAATCTAAATGAAAACAAAAAACAACAAAACTAAAGGTTGGCTGAGAATTGAAAAGCTTTCATGAGGTGATACCTTAAGAGATAGAGTTAATACCAGACTAAAGCCTTATTATTTGTTTGTTTTATAGGTACCATATCTGCCGGTACCATTCATCAGGCTAGTGTGAATGCCTGCTGCAGTGTTGCTGTTGAGTAGACAATCCACATCATCTTTGAATCTACATGCCCTCTCAATACCAACACCTTTCCCCCTGGGATTTGCCACCGGAGCCGTGTCGAACAAGTTACTTACCTTCGGTAAGTCATTATCTGGTAGAGACTCCATCTAGCTGCAGATTCCTTACCTTTGAATTTCCCAGGCATCAGGCTGGATCCGGAAACTTTCGCTGAGCAATACCCCTTGCGTGCGGCGTCGGGTGGCTTTATTCGGCTCCGCATGACATCGTCGGTTTTGACGTCGAGGTGCCTGTATAGGCGCCACCCAGGCGCGCGGACGTCAGCACTTTTCGTTTTTTACATGCCAGAAGCGCAGAGCCACAAAGTAACTGACGCACAAGTTACTAACTTGTGTAACGATATATCTGTAAGAGACAGTAGTTAGTGACAGATTCCTTACCTTAGAATATCCCCAGGCGTCAGGCTGGATCCGGAAAGTTTTGCGTAGCAGTACCCTTGCGCGTCGGCAGGCGGCGTCGTGCGGCTCCGCGTCCGTCGTCGGCGTCGTGATCGCCGGGATGACGTCGCGGGCAGTACTTAGACGCCGCCCCTGCGCGCTGACGTCAGTTCTGTACACGACTTTCCGCGCCAGGAACGCAGAGCCATGCAAGAAGCTGACATAGGTGTCTGAAAAATACTAGGGCCCTGAAAGGGATGTCCTTAACCCTAGAAATCAGTTCGCAGAACGGGAGGATGGATGGGCGGTAGGAATCTGTCACTAACTACTGTCTCTTACAGATATATCGTTACACAAGTTAGTAACTTGTGCATCTGAAAGAGACACGTTAGTGACAGATTCCTTACCTTAGAATAGATACCCCAGCAATACCAACCCCGGTGGTGGGTCTGCGAACAAAGATCAGACAAGGAAGTCCTGGAGGACAGAACGGCCAAAGAAGCCGTCCCTCCGGAACTGACTGTCAAGGCAGTAATGCTTTGTAAATGTGTGCAGCGAGGCCCACGTAGCTGCCTGACAGATAACCGGCAGCGGAACACCGCGGCCCAAGGCCGTGGTAGCAGCCGTTGCCCTGGTGGAATGGGCACGCAGCCCAACAGGAGGCTCCTTCTTAGCCAAAGAATAGCAGGTCTGGATGCACAAGGTAACCCAGCGGGAGATGGTTCGTTTGTGCACCGCCCGACCTTTTGGCGCCCACGTAGCCAACAAAGAGCTGGTCATCCACCCGGAAGTGTTTTGTGCGGTCGATATAGAAGGAGAGCGCACGCTTTGGGTCCAGACGGTGGAGCCTCTCTTCCTCTCTGGAAGGATGCGGAGGCGGAAAGAAGGTAGGCAAAGTGATGGTCTGCCCAATGTGAAAGGCAGTAACCACCTTTGGCAAGAAGGACGGACGCGTCCGAAGAACAACCTTGTCTGGATGAACAGACAGAAAGGGAGGTTTGCAAGATAAAGCCTGGAGCTCACTCACCCGCCGAGCGGAGGTGATGGCCACCAGAAGGGCTGTCTTTAGAGTCAGAAGACGAAGAGGACAGTTATGCAGAGGCTCAAAGGGAGCGCACATTAAAAAGGTAAGAACCAAGTTCAAGTCCCACTGAGGCATCACAAATGGAACAGGAGGAAAGAGGTGTGTAATGCCTTTTAAGAACCTGTTAACAACAGGGGACTTGAAAAGGGAGGGCTGATCAGGGAGCCTGAGGAAGGCCGAGATAGCACAGAGATAACCCTTGATGGTACCCAGGGCAGAACCCTGTTGGGCCAGAGAAAGAAGGAACAGAAGGACCTCAGAAAGAGGGGCAGAAAGGGGGTTCACAGCCTTTGCTGTGCACCATGCCACAAATTTGTTCCACCTGCAGGCGTATACCACCTTAGTGGAGGGACGCCTGGCTGCCAGAATCACATCACAAACTTCGGGAGGCAAGTCGAAAGGAATCAACTGCCGCCGCTCAATCTCCACGCAAGCAGGTGTAGACTGGACAGGTTCGGTGGAGGACCGTCCCCTGCTGCTGCGACAGAAGATCCTCCCGAAGAGGCAGACGGATCGGGGATCTACGCTCATACTGAGTAGCTCGGGATACCAAACTCTTCGAGCCCAGTCCGGAGCCACAAGAATGACTTGGGCCCGGTCGTGCCGAATCTTCTTCAACACTCTGGGTAGAAGTGGTGTAGGCGGAAAGGCGTACAATAGACCGCAACTCCACTCGTGACGAAAAGCGTCGCCGAGCGAGTGCCGCCTTGGAAATTCCAACGCGCAGAACTGATGACATTGCGCGTTCTCTTCGGTGGCGAATAGATCTAACCAAGGCTCTCCCCACTGTAGAAAGAGTCCTTGCGCCACTTGCGAGTGAAGACGCCATTCGTGATCCATCATGCACCTGCGGCTGAGTTCGTCCGCCCTGGCGTTCAGGGAACCTGCCAGGTGTTGAACCATCAGGAACATGCCCTGATGTTCCAGCCATGTCCAGAGGCGCAGAGCCTCCTGACAAAGGGTCCACGACCCCACCCCGCCCTGTTTGTTGCAGTACCACATGGCGGTGGTGTTGTCGGTGAACACCTGCACTACCTGCCCGTTGACAGAGGGAAGGAATGCCTTCAGTGCAAGTCGGATCGCCCGGAGCTCCAGAAGGTTGATATGGAGCCGGGACTCCGCCGGAGACCAGAGGCCTCTGATCTCCGCCTCTCCCATGTGACCGCCCCATCCCAGAAGGGACGCGTCCGTCACAACTGTGTGCTCTGGCTGGGGAAGGGAGAGGGATCTGCCCATGACCCATTGCCGGTTCGAGAGCCACCACTGCAACTGTTTTGCAGTCCCCTCCGAGATCTGGACGTGATCGGACAGGTTGCCCTGGTGCTGCGCCCACTGGAACTTCAGGTCCCACTGCAGAGCCCGCATATGCCATCTGGCATGATTGACCAGCAGTATGCAGGAGGCCATGAGGCCCAGCAGCCTCAGGGTCATCCGTACCGAAACCCAGGATAAAGGCTGAAAGATCGGAATCATAGCCTGAATATCCCGGACTCGCCGTTCGGGAGGATAGGCCCGAAACTGCGTCGTGTCCAGAACTGCTCCGATGAAAAGGAGCTGTGGAGAAGGAATCAGATGCGACTTCGGCACATTGATGGAGAACCCCAGCGAGTGCAGGAGTTCGGCCGTAGTCTGGAGGTGGGGGACGACTGCCTGGGACGAGCCCGCCTTCAGCAGCCAGTCGTCGAGGTAGGGGAAGACTGAAACCCCTGCCCGGCGCAGATGAGCTGCGACCACCGCCATCACTTTCGTGAACACCCGAGGGGCACTGGTAAGGCCAAAGGGGAGCACGGTGAACTGAAAATGCTCGAGGCCTACCGTGAACCGAAGGTAACGCCGGTGGGCCGGCAGGACGGGGATGTGGAAATAGGCATCCTGCAAGTCCAACGCTACCAACCAGTCTCCGGGGTCGAGGGCAGTCAAGACCTGAGCTAGGGTGAGCATCTTGAACTTCTCCTTCCGGAGGAAGCGATTGACGTTCCGGAGGTCCAAGATAGGACGCATGTCCTCCTTGTCCTTTTGGGCACCAGAAAGTAGTGGGAGTAGCAACCACGCCCGTACTTCTGGGGTCGGAACATGCTCGATGGCCCTCTTGGCCAAGAGGGCCGTGACTTCCTTCTGTAGAAGCACCAAGTGATCCCCTGACATGCGGTGGAATTGAGGTGGCATGGCTGGGGGGTGGTCTCGAAGGGGAGGGAGTAGCCCCTTCGGACAATGTCCAAGACCCACCTGTCCGAGGTGATGGGACGCCAGTGGTGAAGGTGATGGCGGACCCTGCCCCCGACTGGCGTGCTGTGCACCTGAAAGGAGGGACTAGGAGGGCTTGGAGGCCGCGGACGGGTTGGAGGTGGTGGCCTGACCCGCACGCTGGTTGCCCGAACCGCCACGGCGGTATCCACGTCCTCGGCCACGCGAAGGCGCTTGCTGCGCGGGCCGTTGGCCGGGCTGTGGACGTGACTGGGCGCCCCTTCCGTGGCCACGAAAGGGGCGAAAAGCAGACGTGAGCGGAGGGTGCACAACAGCAAGGCCCAGGGACTTAGCAGTAGCCCGTGAGTCATTGAAACGCTCCAGCGCATGGTCTGCCTTCGAACCAAAAAGACCGACTCCATCAAAGGGCATGTCCATGAGTGTATTCTGGACATCCCCTGAAAAACCAGTGGTTCTCAGCCAGGCGTGGCGACGCAGCGCCACCGTCGTTGCAAGCGATCTGCCCAGCGAGTCGGCGGTATCAAGGCCACAGCGGATGGTATATTTAGCCGCATCACGCCCTTCCGCAATGGCGCGGGTAAGCAGTGTCTGGACCTCCTCAGAACACTGCGGCAAAACAGTCGCCACCGAATCCCACAGGGAGTGGGTGTATCGGCCCAAGAGGCAAGCGGTATTAACAGACCGCAAGCCAGCACTGGAGGAAGAGAAAGCCTTCTTCCCAAAGTGATCCAGGTGCTTGGATTCCCTATCCGGAGGGGCGGTAGGGAAGGCGGTTTGGGAGGCAGAGGCTTGGACAACCAAGCTCTCAGGGGTGGGGTGTTGGGAGAGAAACAAGGGGTCGCCCGGAGCAGGGCGATGGCGTCGGGCCACGTTCCTATCCACAGGAGCCCCTGTGGTGGGTTTGGACCAGGCACCCAAAAGAACGTCAGTCAGTGCATCGTTGAACGGCAGCACAGTCTCCAAAGAGGAGGCCGCCGGCTGAAGCACTTCAGTCAGGATGTTAGTCCTGACGGCCACCGTAGGCAACTGGAGATTCAAGGCTCCAGCAGCTCTACGCAACACCGTTGCAAAATTAGCCCCCTCCTCCGTTGCCACGGGAGGAGACAGCATGCCAGAGTCAGGGGAGGTATCCAGACCACTGGCATCCCCAAGTTCCTCAACCCAGTCCGGGTCAAACTCGCACTGTTGTGTGAGAGGGTCCTCAGACCCCTCCCAGCTCTCCTGGTCCTCCTCAGGTTGAAAATATGGAGGAGGAGGGACATCAGGGACCCAAGGTCTCATCGGCGCCGGAACCGGCGCCGGGCGACGCCGGTCCGGCTCCATGTCCGGACCCGGAGAGAACCGGGAACGACGCCGCCCGGAGCCCCGGACGGCGTCGGAAACGGCACCGGGGACGCCGGCGGAGGCGTGGTTAGGTCAACCGGCGTCGATGGGGGTTGCGGCACCACCGGAGCCGGGGTCGAGGCCGGGGCCGGAGCCGAGGCCGGGACGAAGGCTGGTGGGACAGGCGACGCCGGGACCGGAGTCGACGGCGACGCCGGAGCAACCCCATCAGGGCCCGCAGGGCCCGAAGGCGCACCGGAGGGACCTTGAGGCCCGAAGAGGCGGGCCATGGCCGACAGGAATTCCTGTATATCGGCCGGAGTCGCCCCCGAACCCGGGTAGGGCGGGTACTGCGGGGGTAACTCGACAGGCACGTCCGGGGCCGCGGGGACGGTGCCGACAGGGACCTCAGCCGAGTCGCGAGACCGGCGAGGCGAAGTCTTAGAGCGATGACGCCGCTTAGACTTCTTGTGCTTCGACTTACCGGAGGAGCGCGAAGACTTGGATTCCGACGAACGGCGGGGACTCCGCGTCCGGCCCCTCGACCTCTCCCGGGACCGGGGCTTGGTGCGGCGCGGAGCCGAATGCCGGACTTCGAGGAGCTTTCGAGACCGCTCTCGCAAAGCCTTAGGATGAAGTTTCCGGCAGTCAGGACACGACTTCGTGTCGTGGTCTCGGCCGAGACAAAAGACACTCGAGGTGCCGGTCCGTGATCGACATTATGCGACCACATTCCTCGCAGGGCTTAAAGCCGGGCAACCCTACGACACCTTAGGAGTCGTGAAGACTCGTTGAAGAAACAGTGAAAAAATTCACCAAAAAAGATAGTCAAAAAGTGACTAGGGCACTGCTCTTCCCGGATCTGCGCTTACTGGCGCGGAAAAAGAAGAACTGACGTCAGCGCGCAGGGGCGGCGTCTAAGTACTGCCCGCGACGTCATCCCGGCGATCACGACGCCGACGACGGACGCGGAGCCGCACGACGCCGCCTACCGACGCGCAAGGGTACTGCTACGCAAAACTTTCCGGATCCAGCCTGACGCCTGGGGATATTCTAAGGTAAGGAATCTGTCACTAACGTGTCTCTTTCAGATGTAGTCGTGCGTAAAACTAGGGCCCTGAAAGGGGATAAACCCTAGCACTACAATATTAGTCCGCAAAGCGGGGAGGCATGGGTGGGGCTGTAAGGAATCTGCAGCTAGATAAGAGTCTCTACAAGATAATGCGTTACCGAAGGTAAGTAACTTGTTCATATGATAGAGACTTCTAGCTGCAAATTCCTTACTTTTGAATTAGATACCCAAGCCATACCATCCTGGCAGTGGGTTGCGGACCAATACCTCAAACTAGAAAGTCCTATAGGACTGAGTGGGCAAAGTGCCCGTCTCTACAGAACTGACCATCCAGGCAGTAGTGTTTTGCAAACGTGTGCAACGAAGCCCATGTTGCCGCCTGACAGATGTCTTGGACTGGGACACCGCGAGCCAAGGCCGTAGATGCAGCCTTTCCCCTGGTGGAATGGGCCCTTAATCCCTCAAGGGGCTGCTTCTTTGCCAGGGCATAACAGATCTTGATGCAGAGAACGACCCAGCGAGAGATGGTCCTTTTCTGCACTGCCCTTCCCTTCTTTGCTCCCAAATGCCCCACAAAGAGTTGGTCATCCACCCGGAACTCTTTTGTACGGTCAAGGTAGAACGACAACGCTCTTTTTGGGTCCAGCCGGTGGAGACGCTCCTCTTCCTTAGAAGGATGCGGGAGAGCAAAGAAGGTGGGCAACGTGATGGACTGACCCAGATGGAAAGGGGTCACAACCTTTGGCAAACAGGATGCTCGGGTACGAAGCAGCACCATCCTGTCCGGAAAGCACAGAAGATAAGGAGGTAAGCAAGATAATGCCTGCAGTTCACTCACCCTCCAGGCTGATGTAATCGCCACCAAGAAGGCTGTTTTGATGCTCAACAGCCGGAGGGGACAATTGTGTAAAGGTTCAAAGGGAGCGCACATCAGATAGGTGAGGACCAAATTAAGGTCCCACTGCAGCATAACAAAGGGCGTAGGTGGAAACAGATGAGCTAGCTCTTTCAGAAATCTATGTACAATGGGGGATTCGAAGAGAGAATGCTGGTCTGGCAGCCGCAAAAGAGCAGACAGTGCCGAAAGGTAACCCTTGAGAGTTCCCAAGGCAGAGCCCTACTGGGCAAGGGTAAGAATGAACAAAAGGACAGTAGAAAGAGAAGCAGAAAGAGGGTCAATAGACCTTTCTGTACAGTATAAAACAAATTTCTGCCAACGGCAGGCGTATACCGACTTAATGGAGGGCCGCCAGAATAATGTTACATACTTCGAGAGGCAGGTCAAAAGCTATCAACTGTCGCCGCTCAATCTCCACGCATGAAGGCGGAGTGTTGACAGGTTCGGATGGAGAACCCTCCCCGGCTGCTGCAACAGAAGATCCTCCCGAAGGGGCAGCCTGATCAGAGGATCGATACTCATTCTCAGAATCTCTGGATACCACACTCTCCTCGCCCAGTCCGGAGCCCAAGGGTGACTTGGGCCCGGTCGCTCCTGATCTTCTTCAGAACCCTGGGCAGGAATGGTATGGGTGGAAAGGCGTACAGCAGGCCTGAGCTTCACTCACGACGAAAGGCGTCGCCGAGCGATAGCCGCCTTGGAAACTCCAGCACGCAGTACTGCTGACACCGTGTTCTCTTCGGAGGCAAACAAATCTAACCAAGGTTCTCCCCACTGCTGAAAGAGACCTTGCGCCACCTCAGACTGGAGACGCCATTCGTCATCCGCTAGGCAACGACGGCTGCGTTCGTCCGCCCTGGCGTTCAGAGAACCTGCCAGGTGTTGAACCACCAGGGTTATGCCCTGCTGTTCCAGCCATGTCCAGAGACGCAGGGCCTCTCGACAAAGGGTCCACGACCCCACACCGCCCTGCTTGTTGCAGTACCACATGGCGGTGATGTTGTCTGTGAACACCTGCACTAACTTTCCCTTGACTGAGGGAAGAAATGCCTTCAATGCCAATCGAATCACCCAGAGCTCCAACAAATTTATGTGGAGCCCAGTCTCCGCCAGAGACCAGTGTCCCCTGATCTCCACCTCTCCCAGATAGCAGCCCCATCCCAGAAGTGACGCATCTGTTGTGTCTGTGAAATCTGGTTGGG
Organism: Calotriton arnoldi; assembly: GCA_963921515.1. Classification (NCBI taxonomy): domain Eukaryota; kingdom Metazoa; phylum Chordata; class Amphibia; order Caudata; family Salamandridae; genus Calotriton; species Calotriton arnoldi. Next base: position 1,794,104 of record CAWUFW010002374.1, read on the forward strand.
GAAGGGAGAGGGGTCTGCCATTGACCCAATCGCGGTTCGTCAACCACCACTGCAGATCTCTCGCCGTTCCTTTCGAGATCTGGACCAAGCCGGTGAGATTTCCTTGATGCTGTGCCCAATGGAACTTCAGGTCCCACTGCAGAGCCCGCATACGCCACCTGGCATGCTTTACCAACAGGATGCAGGAGGCCATGAGGCCCAACAGCCTCAGAGTCAGTATCACCGAAATTCAGGATAGAGGCTGAAACATAGGAATCATAACCTGAATATCCTGGACTCGCTGCTTTTTGGGGGGTTGGGGGGGGGGGGGGGAATAGACCCGAAACTGCACTGTGTCCAGAACTGCCCCAATGAAAAAGAGCGCCTGAGAAGGAAGGAGTCAGGTGTGACTTCGACACGTTTATAGAGAACACCAGCGAATGCAGGTGGTCCGCTGTAGTCTGAAGGTGGGAGACGACTGCCTGGGGTGAGGACGCCTTCAACAGCCAGTCGTCGAGGTAGGGGAAGACGGACACCCCTAACCTGCGCAGATGACCTGCGACCACTGCCATCTCTTTGGTGAACACCTGAGGGGCACTGGTAAGGCCGAAGGGGAGCAGGGTAAACTGAAAGTGCTTGCGGCCTACCCTGAACCGCAGGTTAACGCCTGTGGCCTGGCAGGATGGGGATGTGAAAATACGTGTCCTGCAGGTCCAACACTACCATCCAGTCTTCTAGGTCGAGGGCAGACAAGACCTGAGCCAGATTGAGCATCTTGAACTTCTTCTTGAGGAAGAGATTGATGGTCCGAAGATCTAAAATGGGCCGCAACCCTTTGTTGTTCTTCAGAATCAGAAAGTAGCAGGAATAACCACCACTGTCTACTTCTGAAACAGGGACCCATTCTATAGCTCCCTTGTCCAAGAGAGCTGTAACACCCTCTTGGAGAAACCTTAAATGATCCTCCGTCAGCCGTTCCTGATTTGGCAGAATGAGAGGAGGAAAAGATAGGCAAGGCAGAGAAGAGCCCTCCTGGACGATCTGCTAGACGCACTTGTCCGATGTTATGGATTTCCAGTGGGGGAGATGACTAATTCTCTCACCAACTGGAGTAGTTTGGTCCTGCAGAGTCAGCCTAGGGAGGCTGCGGCTGCCGGGGGCAGTGTGGCCGACTACTTCTGGCCTCCATTCCTGGATCGGAATGCACCGCATCCACGTCCTCGCACGGCTTGGGTAGTCCGTGCAGGACAGTGGCTGGGATAGGGCTGACATGGCTGGAAACCCCTTCTGTTGCCAAGAAAGGGGCAAAAGGAAGACTGGCCACGAGGAGTGGAGAGGCCCAAGGATCTGGCCGTAGATCGAGAGTCCTTGAACCTGACCGGGGCAGAGTCTGGCTCCGCCCCAAAAAGAAAGGCTCCATCAAAGGGCAGGTCCCTCAGATTGGCTTGGATATCGCCGGAGAAATTTACCTGCCCAGAGAATCAGTCGTATCTAGGCCACACAGTCTGGTGAATTTTCTTGCATCTCTCCCATCCTTGACAGCTTGAGAGAGCACAGCCCAGGCCTCCTCCGGGACCTGTGGTAGCACTTGCGCAACCGTCTCCCAAAGGGAATGGGAGAAACGTCCCAATAAGTATGTGGTATTCACCGCCTGCAATGCCAGGCTGGAGGAAGAAAACAACTTCTTCCCAAATTAGTCCAGCCTCCTGTATTCCCTATCTGGAGGGGCGGAAGGGAACGCGCCCTGGGACGCAGAGGCCTGCACCACCAAACCTTCTGGGGTGGCGTGTTGGCTGAGGAACTTCACCAGGAGCTGGGCTAAGGCGGCGTGCAATCGTCCTATTCACAGGAGCCCATGTGCTAGGTTTGGACCACATGCCTAGAAGGACGTCCGAAAGTGCCTTATTAAAGGGCAAAAGGGGTTCGGAAGTGGAAACCCATGGTTGAAGCACCTCGGTCAGGAGATTAGTCCTGACCTGCACCGAGGGCAGCTCTAGTCCAAGGACCTCAGCTGCCCTCTTTACCACCATGGCATAGGATGCCCCTCGGTAGCCACTGTTGGCTGAGAAAGCATGCCAGTATCTGGGGAAGTGTCCAGTCCACTGGTCTCCCGAAGTTCCCCATACCAGTCCAGTTCTCCTCAGAGACATCCTGGTGTTCCAGAGGGTCCATAGACCCCTCCCATTCCTCTTCTGAGCCTAGTGAATCCTCAAAGTGCTCAGGCGACAACATGAAACCCCTGGGTTCAATCGTCGTCGGAATCGGCGTTCAGCGACCTTGTTCCGGCTCGTTGTCATCGGGGATGAGGATAGGGCTGGCACCGCCGATGGGCAGGGTTGTGGTAGGAAGTGCCGTGCAGCAGGGAAGAGAGGAAGAGTAAAGAATACCTGTAGGAAGCTGGCATTTTATATAGTGTACCAGAATGAGGTACACTATTTAAAAAGTCTATACAACCCTTATTGTCTTAGAGGGCTTAAATTAATAATCCCAAATGCTCTCTTTTGTGGTAGTGTGGGCGAACAGTTTAGGTTGTGGTGGATGGTGCGGCAGGGAAGAGAGGAGGGGTAAAGCATACCTGTAGGAAGCTGGCATTTTATATAGTGTACCAGAACGAGGTACAGAATGTAGAAAGTCTATACAACCCTTATTGGCTTACAGGGCTTAAATTATTAATCCCAAATGCTCTCTGTTGTGGTAGTGTGGGCGAGCAGTTTAGGCTTGTCAGAAGGCAGTGTTGACCATTGGTTGAACCCACATAGTCAATAAATAAGATACACAATCAAGAAGAAACTTGCGGCCACGTTAGGAAACAAATAACAGGTATTTTTATATATTTTTTAACACCAAGAACTTTGTAATTGGGTACGTACTTTTTGAGATGTCAATTTTTAAAGTTAAGCAAAAATGTCACACAAATGTTTTTTTTTTTTTAAACTTTGTAATGCTTTTTTATGGAGAAAGAAACACATCCTGCATACAGGTACTTGCAATCGTATTTCGGGGGTCCCCTTTAAGACTTAAGGTGGTAGGGGGTCAAGGTCACAAGATCCACCTGCAGTTCGGGTTTACTTGCTCTGGAGTGTCCGGATGCAGGCGGTGCTAGACCGGTTGGTAGCCCTGCGTGCTACACCGTAGGCAAAGGGGGAGTCACCTAAAAACAGGCTGGCGAGAGGGACATGGGGACTAGTCCAGGAGCTCCCAACAGGGGGGGTGGGAGGGGCTCAGTTCGTGAGGGACTGGGGAGCAGGGGGTCACAGTCTGTGCTCGTGGACCTGTGCCGGGAACTCCAGTACAGAGGGTTTTGGTTGGTTTGGCCCATGCATCAAAGGCACTCGCGGATCTCGGTAAGACCTGCAAAGGGGGACAAAAACAGGACAGCTGGGCCCCTCCGAGTACTGCCCTCTGTGACGGTGATGTCCCTGGTCAGTCTTTGCGATGCTGGAGTCTGGATTGGGCTTCAAACAAGCTGTGGTTGCTGCAGGGGGTCCGGTACCTGGCGGCTCCTGGCGGTCGCGGGGTCTCCAAACTTGGTGGGGAGACATATTTCTCCTCCTGGCTAGGTGAAGTGCTGGTAGCCCTCCGAGCTTTTTGGAGGATGAACAGCTGCAGGACGGGTCAAGTTGTAGCGATTGTCGGGACAGGAGCACACAGGCAGGGTTTGGTGCCATAGTCCACCGGTAGACCACAGCTCTCACTTCTTTTTCGGCTCTTCTTCGCATTTCTTCTTTTGGCAGGGGAATCGGAGTTCCTGGTATCAGGGAGCAAACTAATTACTAAATTTAGAGGCAATAAGGGGATAGAAGGATAGTAGCCAATGAGCTACTTAGCCTTGTGTCACTACACCCACTGTATGACCACTTCCTGTGGGGAGTGGGCCAGAGTTCCTAATTCCATCAAAATCTAAATGGTGGAACCCCTCTTTCATGGAGCACATCAGGCAGCCCACCTTAGGGGTTCGACTAGCCTACTTGCATCGCTAATTTCCCGCCTGTCCTGGTGCCAATTGGCCATCAGGGCAGGGGGTGGCATCTCACAGGTCTGGGGGAAGCAGGGGTCGCATATCAAAGGCGGCAGGGGCTTTCAAGCCCCTGGTCTTGATATGCTAAATCACTAGCTATCCTGCTGGAGGAAGTGTGAACACCTTCCTCTGGAGCAGACATTGTTTCTGATCTCAGGGAGCACAGCTCTCACCTGCAGGGGGTCAGAAACTTGTCTGTGTTGGCAGACTGGGCGAGACCAGTCAACCAGTCAGCCAGCACACAAAAATCTCACCGGGTCATATTCATTGTCTGAGTCTGTACCGAAAAAGTAATGCAGTGTGTGTTCTCCCTTGTGGAGGGCAGCAATTCAAGTGGGTGAAAATGTGCCTTGGGTGGAATTGGGTGCAACTTCTGTCGCGGTGAGACTGGAATTGCTTCAGTGTCAGAGAGTACTATCGGGACCTCCTTTTTCAGTGTTGATGGATTCAGCACCAACGTCAAAGCGCTGAGGGCCGCTGTAGTTTGTGGTGCTGGAAGTGGGAGTAACGCACAAGTTACTAACTTGTGTAACGATATATCTGTAAGAGACAGTAGTTAGTGACAGATTCCTTACCTTAGAATATCCCCAGGCGTCAGGCTGGATCCGGAAAGTTTTTGCGTAGCAGTACCCTTGCGCGTCGGTAGGCGGCGTCGTGCGGCTCCGCGTCCGTCGTCGGCGTCGTGATCGCCGGGATGACGTCGCGGGCAGTACTTGGCGCCGCCCCTGCGCGCTGACGTCAGTTCTGTACACGACTTTCCGCGCCAGGAACGCAGAGCCATGCAAGAAGCTGACATAGGTGTCTGAAAAATACTAGGGCCCTGAAAGGGATGTCCTTAACCCTAGAAATCAGTTCGCAGAACGGGGAGGATGGGTGGGGCGGTAAGGAATCTGTCACTAACTACTGTCTCTTACAGATATATCGTTACACAAGTTAGTAACTTGTGCATCTGAAAGAGACACGTTAGTGACAGATTCCTTACCTTAGAATAGATACCCCAGCAATACCAACCCCGGTGGTGGGTCTGCGAACAAAGATCAGACAAGGAAGTCCTGGAGGACAGAACGGCCAAAGAAGCCGTCCCTCCGGACCTGACTGTCAAGGCAGTAATGCTTTGTAAACGTGTGCAGCGAGGCCCACGTAGCTGCCTGACAGATAACCGGCAGCGGAACACCGCGGCCCAAGGCCGTGGTAGCAGCCGTTGCCCTGGTGGAATGGGCACGCAGCCCAACAGGAGGCTCCTTTTTAGCCAAAGAATAGCAGGTCTTGATGCACAAGGTAACCCAGCGGGAGATGGTCCTCTTGTGCACCGCCCGACCTTTTTTGGCGCCCACGTAGCCAATAAAGAGCTGGTCATCCACCCGGAAGTGTTTTGTGCGGTCAATATAGAAGGAGAGCGCACGTTTTGGGTCCAGACGGTGGAGCCTCTCTTCCTCTCTGGAAGGATGCGGAGGCGGAAAGAAGGTGGGCAAAGTGATGGTCTGCCCAATGTGGAAAGCAGTAACCACCTTTGGCAAGAAGGACGGACGCGTCCGAAGAACAACCTTGTCTGGATGAACAGACAGAAAGGGAGGTTTGCAAGATAGAGCCTGGAGCTCACTCACCCGCCGAGCGGAGGTGATGGCCACCAGAAAGGCTGTCTTCAGAGTCAGAAGACGAAGAGGACAGTTATGTAGAGGCTCAAAGGGAGCGCACATTAAAAAGGTAAGAACCAAGTTTAAGTCCCACTGAGGCATCACAAACGGAACAGGAGGGAAGAGGTGAGTAATGCCTTTTAAGAACCTGTTAACAACAGGGGACTTGAAAAGGGAGGGCTGATCAGGGAGCCTGAGGAAGGCCGAGATAGCACAAAGATAACCCTTGATGGTACCCAGGGCAGAACCCTGTTGGGCCAGAGAGA